>OY728157.1:391488079-392144335 GCA_963277665.1 Viscum album | reverse complement strand
TTTAGAGGTTTTAATGATTTTAATATTTTAAATGTTATCATACTTTTTTTTGGGATTTTTGTTTTTTAATTTGTTATGCGGTATTATTGTTTTAATGGGGATTTTTGGCATTTTATTGATTTTTAGGGTTTTAAGAGCTTTTAGAATTTTAAGGTTTTGTTAGTGGTTTTTAAATGTTTTTAGGATTGTTTACATTATTAGAAATTTTTGTGTTTTTTTTATTTTTATGTTTTTAGGGGGTTTAGAGATTTTTAGCATTTTTACAGTTCTCATGATTTTTTGGGGGTTTAGGGTTTTTTAGAGTTTTTAAGGGTTTTAAAGGTTTTTAGTGTTTTTAATGATTTTAGGGTTTTAAAGGGGTTTTTGAGTTTTTAGTAGTCTTTTATGATTTTGATGGGATTTTTGGGTTTTAAATGTTTCTAGGGGTATTTATGGTATATAAGTTTATTTAGGGGTTTTTTGGTCTTTTATGGTTTTTAGAATTTCCGTGTTTTTGGGGATTCAAATATTTTTATGTTTTCAGGGTTTTCTTAGGGTTTTAAGGTTTGTTTACATTTTTTGGGATTTCAATGACTTTTTTAGCATTTTTATCGGTTTGGGGATTTTTGGGGATTTTGTGGTTGTTAGGGGTTTTCAGGGGTTTTTGGGTTTTTATAGTGTTTATCATTTTTTGGTTTTTAGGATTTTTAATTGTTTTTAGGTTTTTATGGTTTTATTATGTTTTTAGGTAATTTATGTTTTTTTATGTCTTTATATATTTTTTGGGCTTTTAGGATTTTATGGTTTTTGAATGTTTTTAGGTATTTTTTGGTATTTTAGTATTTTTAAGGGATTTTAGTGGTTTAATGTGTTTATAGGTTTTTTGAGGTTTTTAGGAGTTTTAATGTTTTTATAATATGTTAAAGTTTTTTGGGGTTAAAGGGTTTTCAGTGTTTTTGATTGGTTTTTTAGGTTTTTTGGGTTTTTAAGGTTCTTAGGGTTTATGGTTTTTTTGTGTTTTATGGTTTTTAGTTGGTTTTTATCATTTTTTACGATTTTTTTCATTTTAGTTTTTTAGGGATTTTAATTGTTTTTGGGTTTTTAATGTGTTTAGGGTTTTCTGGTGTTCTTTTATTTTATGGATTTTTGGGGATTTTTAGGATTTTAGGGTTTTTAGGGTTTTATTGTTTTTAGATTTTTTATGTTTTTAGGTGTGTAAAGTGTTTTTAGGTTTTCAATGTTTCTTCTGTTTTTTCATGGTTTTTTGGTGTTTTTAAATTTTTAAGGATTTTTAGGGTTTTTTTATTTTCATTTTTTAGGGATTTTACATATTTTTATGGCTTTAAGGTTTTATAGATTTTAGGGGTTTTAGCATTTTTATGTTTTTATGGGTTCTAATGGTGCCTATGTTTTTAAGGGTTTTTTTCATTTTGGTCATTATTTTTATAGTTCTTCACATTTTTAAGGATTTTAGGTCTTCTTAATGATATTTATGTTCTTTAGAGTTTTTGGTATTTTGAGAGATTTTAGGGTTTTATGTTTTTTTTCATTTTTATTGTTATTTTGATTTTCTTAAGGTTTTTAAATATTTTTATATTTCTTAATATTTTTAGGGTTTTAAATGATTTTTAAACTTATTATTGGTTTTTATAGTTTATATGGGTTCTTATGTGTTTTTATTGGTTTTCAGTCTTTTAGGGTTTTTACCATTTTTTTTGGTTTTTGGGGTTTTATGTGTATTTATGATTTTAAGGTTTTATTTGGGATCTTATAGGTTTTTGGTTTTTTTTTGTTTTTAGGGAATTTTTTAGGGGTTTTTTGTAAGTTTATTGGGCTTTATTGTTAATAGGACTTTGGGGGATTTTATGGATTTTTAGGTATTATGGGGTTTTGCGGTTTTTTTATGTTTTTAAGGATCCTTTTGAGTTGTTTTAGGGGTTTTGAGGTTTTTAGAGATTTTAAATGTTTTAGGATATTAAAGATTTTTCAGAGTATTTAGTGGTTTTTAAGGGTTTTATAAGTATTTGGGGGTTTTTACGATTTTAGGGGTTTTATGGTTTTGAGTGGTTTTTAGGGTCTTTTTTGGGGTTTTTTTTAGTATTTTAATGGTTTTAAGTTTTTTTAGTGTTTTATTGTTTTCTTAGGGTTTTTATGGTTCCTAATATTGTTTTTATGTTTTTAGAAATTTTTAGTTCTTTTTTTTAGGTTTTTTAGGTTTTCTAGGGAATTTGAGGGATTTAAGGCTTTTAGCTTTTTTCATTTTTTTGATGTTTTTATGTGTTTTCAGGTTTCTAAGGTTTTCTAGGCTTTTTAGGTGTTTTTTACATTTTATGGATTTTTTTAATTTTATTATGTTTTTAATGGTTTTTACGATTTTAATTGATTTTTAGATCTTAATGGTTTTTGGGGTTTTGGTATTTTATCATTTTTATGGATTAAAGGGTTTTTATGTTTTATGGTTTTATAGTGGTTTTCAAGGTTTTTATGGGTTTTTATTTTTTTATGGATTTTTGTGGATTTTCTGGATTTGTTATAGTTGGTTAGGATTTTTATGGTTTATTAGGTATTAAATTTTTTTTGGGATTTTTGGGTTTTTATTTTTTTGGTTTATTAGGTGTTTTTGAATTTTTTAAGTGTTTTTAAAGTTTCATAATATATTTAAGGGTTTAAATGTTTTTTTTATTTTTTGTTGGGAATTTATGGATTTGATTGGATTTTGGGGGTTTTATGGTTTTTAGTGTTTTTAGGTGTTTTAAGGGATTTTTAGGGTTTTTTTGTGTTTAGGTTCCTGAGTGGTTTTAAGTGTTTCTAGGTTTGTAAGGTTTTCTAATGGGTTTTAAACTTTTTTATGGGTTTTTATGATTTTATGAAATTTTAGAGTTATTTCGGATTTTTTTGGTCATTTAGGGGTTTTAAGGATTTTGAGGGGTTTTATTATTTAGTATGGTTTTATGTTTTTAGGGGGGTGTTTAAATTTTTAGGGGTTTATGGTTCTTAGATTTTTTTAATGTTTTATATGCTTAAAGGGTTTTATAGTGATTAGTTATTTATGGTTTTATCTAATTTATGGTTTTTTGGGTTTTTTGGGGTATGTATGTGTTTTTTGGGTTATTGAGTCTTTTTGGGGATTTTGGGAATTTAGAGGTTTTAGGTTTTTAAGGGTTTCAAGTGTTTTTTTGGTTTTGAAGGATTTATTAATATTTATCTAGTTTATAGGGGTTTTCTTGTTTTAGAGGTTTTATTTTTTTAGGAATTTGTTTGTTTTAGGGTTTTTTTTTTGTTTTTATGCATGTTTCTAATATTTAGGATTGTAAGGTTTTTTTTGTGTTTCTAAATCTTAAGCAATTTTCTAATTTTTATAAGTTTTATGTGTTTTTTGGATTTTCATAGGTTTTTTTGGATTTTTTTCCTTTTTTATGTTTTACGGGACTTATAGTGGTTTTTAAGGATTTTAATGGTTTTAGGGTATTTAGGTATTATGAGGGTTTTTTGGGTTTTCATGTATTTTTAGGTTTTTATGTTTTTATTTTGATTTTTTAGGATTTTGAGGGTTTTGTCGGTTTTTATGATATTTTTAGGGGATTTTATAGTTTTTTACATTTTAGGGGTTTAAAGGATTTTTACACGTTTTAGTTATTTTTTAGGTTTTTATGGGGTTTTAAGGCTTTTAAGGTTGTTTTGGGTTTTTATGGTTTTATGGGGGTTGTGGGTATTTTTAAGGGTTTTAAGGGTTTTTAATGATTTTTTGGTTTTTAGGGGTTTAAGTGTTTTTAGGTTATTATAGTTTTCAGGGGTTTCTTATGGATTTAGGGGTTTTTTTACATTTTACGGGACTTTTAGAGATTTTTAAGTATTTTATGCTTTTTATGGATTTTTATCATTTTTAGGGATTTTTATGGGTTTTAAAGTTATTTTGGGATTTTTGTGCTTTTTTATTTCTTAGGATTTTTATGTGTTATTATCTTGTAATGTTTTTACAGTTTTTTGGTTTGTTAGGTTTTTATAGACATTTTAGGAATTTTATAGTGTTTTTAGGATTTTAGGTATTTTAATATTTTTATGGTATTTAGGGATATTTTGGACTTTAGGGGGTTTTGAGTTCTTTAGAGGTTTTAAGGTTTTTGTAGATTATTTTAACATTTTAGTGGTTTAATTTGATTTTATATTTTTTTCATGGTTTTTTGGGTTTTATGGGGATTTTAGGGTTTTAGGGTTACTAGGGGTTTGTATGGGTTTTAGGGGGTCTCAGGGTCTTTTAGTGTTTTAAGGATTTTTAGTGTTCTTTAGGTTTTAAATAGTATTAAGTGTTTTTTAGTTTTTAATATTTTATTAGGTTTTGGGTGTTTTTTAGGTTTCTAGGGGATTCTTGGGATTTAAAAAAATTATGATATGTTAGTTATTTTAGGGATTTTTAGGGTTTTAGGGTTTTTAGGTATTTTAGGGTTTTTATGAATTTTATAGTTTTTTTTTGGGTTTTCAGTGGTTATAATTGTTTTTAGGTTTTTTAAGGTTTTCAGGGTTAATATTTTTATTGTTTTTAGAGGTTTTAGGGATTTGGAGAGTATTTACGGGATTTAAGGTTCTTAAGGATTTTTTTTGTTTTTTGGGGTTTTAGTAGTTTTTTTAGTATTTAGGATTTTATTGGGTTTTTTTTTATCTTTTTAGTGGTTTAATTGGTTTTTAGAGTTTTTAGTGTGTTTTTAGGGGATTATGGGGGTTTAGGGTTATTATTTTTTTTAGGGTTTTTATGGTTTTTAGGGCTCATTGGGACTTTTAGGGTGTTTTATGGTTTCTATCTATTTTTATGTTTTGGGGGTTTATCTATTTTTATGTTTGTAAGGATTTCTTAAGGTTTTTCAATGTTTTAGGTGTTTTTAAATTTTTAGGTACTTTTAGTGATTGTTTATTATTTTTTATGGTTTTGGGGTTTTTTTAGAGTTTAATGTTTATCGGGGTTTTTAGGGTTTTAATGGTTTTAATAATTTTTAGCATTTTTAGGTTTTTTGGTTTTCTAAGTGTTTTTTTGTTTTTTTAACTTACGTTCTTTCATTTTTATTATTGTATTTTACGTTTTTGTGAATTTTTATAGATTTTTAGGATTTTTATGGGTTTTGAAGGTTTTTAGGGATTTGGCATGTTTTTTGGGTTATAAGGGGTTTTTTTTTGTTTTTAGGGTTTTTTTGAGATATTTATGGGTTTTAAGATTTTTTATAATTTTTTTATCTTTTTAGGGTTTTAAAGATGTTTAGTGTTTTTATTTGGTTTTATGGTTTTTATGTGGTTATATGGATTTTAAGGTTTCTAGTAGATTTATGGTTTTCAGGTTTGAGGGTATTTTTAGTGTTTTTTAGGGTTTTATCATTTTATTTTTTTATTAGTTTTATGTGTTTTTGGTATTTTAAGGTTTTCTTATGGTTTTCATGGTTTTTAGGGGTTTTATATTTAATCGATTTTTATTGATTGTTTAGTATTTTTATATATTTTAGGGTTTTTAGGTATTTTGTGGGGTTTTATGATTTTTAGGGTTTTATGGGTTTTACAATATTTAGGTTTTTAGGGTTTTAATGTGTTTTTAGGTTTTTAAGTATTTCATAAGGGATTAATTGTTTTTAGGGGTTGTTAGGGTTTGTTTAAAAAATATATTGGTTTTAAGGGGTTTTAGGGATTTTAATGGTTGTTAGATTTTTTGGGTTTTAGGGTTTTTATGGTATTTTTTGGTCTTTAGGTGGTTTTTTGAGCTTTTTATGATTTTCAAGGTTTTGTGTAGTTTTTTTAACATATTTTAGGGTTTTTAGATTTTTTAAAATTTTAAAGGTTATCAGGGTTTTTATGGATTTCGGTATTTTATGGTTTTTAGTGGGTTTGTGGATCTTTTTTTTTTTATTTTTTTTGTTTTAGAGATTTTAATTACTTTTAGGTTTTTTTCTGTTTTAATATGGTTCTTCAAGGATTTAGGGTTTTTACATTTTTTTTAATTTTAGCAATTTTTTAGGATTTTTATGGGTTTTTAGGGTTTTATGGATAATGATTGTTTTAGCGGTTTTAGTTTTTTACATTTTTTATGTTTTTGAGGTTTTATGTTTTTTTTGGGTTTTTATGGTTTTAGTAGGGTTTTTAAGGATTTTATTGTTTTTTAACTTTTTAGGATTTATTAAGGATTTTTGAGTGTTTTTATGGTTTTTTAGGATTTTAGGAATTTTCAGGGGTTTTAGGGTGTTTAGGTCTTTTGGGGTTTTTGTGTTTTTTAAGGGATTTACAGATTTCTCTTATTTTTTACGGTTTTAAGGTTATTTGTAGTTTTTAAGAAAAATTTTAGGTTTATTGTGATTTAATTGGATTTATTGGTGTCTTTGGTTTTTATGGGTTTTTAGTAGTTTTTATGTTTTAGTTGGTTTTTTTGGTTTTCATGGTTTATAGGGGTTTTGGGGTAGGGTTAGGTTTTATAGAGTTTTTAGTGGTTTAGGTGTTTTGGTGGTTTTAAGTGTTTTATTTTTTAAGGTTCTCTTGGGGGGGGTTAGGGTTTTTTTGGGGGTTTTATGTTTTTAGGGATTTTTAATGTATCTTATGATTTCTATGATTTTTTGTGTTTTAAGGGTTTTAGTGATTTTATGTTTTTTCTGGTTTTTTGTGTTTTTAAGGGGTTTTGGGGTTTTTTTCAGGTTTTAGGGGTTTTAAATGTTTCTAGGTTTTTAATATTTTCTTAGGGTTCTTCAGTGTTTTTAGGTTTTTTACATTTTAGGGACTTTTAGGTATTTTTGGTATTTTTATTTTTTTAAGGGTTTTTGTAGAATCTTATTGGTTTATGGGGGGTTCAATTTTATGGATTTTTACTCTATTTTGGTGTGTTTAGTGTTTTTTTATTTTTAGGTGTTTTATGTTATTTAAAGTTTTGTTTTTCATATTTAGGGGTTTAAAGGGTTTTGGAGTTTTTTTTCATTGTCGATTTTTTTGGTGGATAAGTTTTCTAGGACGTTGATAAATCACTGACATAAGTCACCATATTTTTGTTCTTGGTCATTGAGATTTGTTGGTGGATGGTCCTCATCATTATATGGCTGCTGTGGTTATAGGAGTTCTCATTTTCAGAGGTACAGAAGGTCATGTGGGTTTCATGATCCTCTTTCATTTTATTCTATTCGAGATTGATGGGGACCGGTTCTAGAGTAATCTCCAGTTTCATAGTGTGTTGTTTTCGATATCATAATATCATTGACCCTTGAGTTCTATCAAGTTCAAGGGACTATTCTGGTGATTATTCTTCTATTAACCTCATTTTGTACCATCTGTTGGGACAGTTTTCAAACCCATGTTTTTTTCTATCCTACATCATTTGTTTTTATATCATTTTTCAAGTTTCATTGGCAGAAGGTCTTCATCACGTTATGGTAGGTGCATGTGGGAATTGAAAGTTTGGAGATAGTGTTAGTCTAATTTTTATTACCCTGAGGATACTTCGACGATCAATATCTCTTTGGGTTTGTGGGTGGCTGGTCCAAGATTTTGGATTTTCATTGGAATTTGATCAACATTTGTGGTTTGACTGGATCAGTGTTCCATTTTCAATATCAGATGTTTACCAGTATATCTGTCTTGTGTATTTTTTGGCTTTAATCTCAACCTAGGGTGAAAATGTCTCTTTTGGATTCGGTGGGTCATGCTGGAGCTCCTGGTTCTTGATTTCATGTAATAATCTCTAGCTCTCTAGCGCTTTCCTTGGCATCTTAGGAATCAACTACTTGTTGGTATATTTTTTCATTAGGACGATGTCATTATTTATCCTTGTTTTAATGCTGGTTCTTCAGGGTGGGTAGATCTCTCTTCATTTTTGGGGTCTTTCGGTTCTAGGATTATTATTTGGTGGTGTGCGATGGTTTCCTTATCAATATCAGAATAATGATGAAGTTTCAATGACCCTCCATGTTTGGGTTTTTTATACTTCTTACCTTGTCAGTTGGTGTTCTTTCTTCTATATGATTCTCCTTATTTCTTCAACATCGTAGGTTTTTCACAACTTTCAGTTGTTTCACCATTAGGAGATGTAGATCCAATTTTTCATTAGTTCATGATGGTTGTGTTCTTATTAATGTTCATTAATGATCTTGTTTTTGTGGTAATAACATGATGGTTAGACATATTATATTGGGAGTTAGAATGGTTGTTGATATGGTACGATGGTTTTGGATCCACTGTTGGGGGTGGTTGGATAAGATTGTGCTACTTTCTTGGGTGATCCATGTTATTTGATGATACCTTAGGTGGCATCACTAGTCTTATATTGTTGATATGAAATGGTTGGGTTGGATTTTGGGTTAGTATCTACCATTATGGTTGTTGGTGCAAGTTATAGGTCGTTTTGGTGTTGGATTTTTGGGGATCCACTACTTTTTTGTTGGCAGACGCAAAGGTTGCATGACTGTTGTGGGTTGGCTTTTACTTTGTGTGGTAGGAAGGTGATTTTTTGTACTTTGGATGGGATTTTGGTAGATGTGAGGTTAGTTTTTCAAGTTTCAGTTTTGTTTATTATTTTTATGATTTTTAGGGGTTTTTATCGTTTTTATGGGACTTTATGTTTTTTTGGTCTTTTAGGGTATTTTTTGAATTTTTTAGTAATTTAAAAATTTTATGGTTTTTAGGGTTTTTGGGGTTTTCAGCGCTTTTATGGGTTTTTTGGGTTTTAGGGATTTTATTGTTTTTATAGTTCTTTAGGTTTTTAGGGGTTTTAATTATTTTTAGTTTTATAATATTTTCTTATTGTTTTGATGTGTTTTTACATTTTTTGGTATTTTTTTCAACTTTTATGGATTTTGAGTGGTTTTTGGGATTTTTAGGGGTTTAGGGGTTTTATGGATTTCTTGGTTTTTATGGATTTTTGAATTTCTTATGGATTTTAATTTTATTTATAGTTTTTAATAGTTTTAGGAGTATAATGGGTCCTTATGATTTTTAGTGGTTTTTCAGGTTTTTCAGTTTTTAAGGGTTTTAGTATTTTTATGGGTTTTTTGATTTTTTGGGTTTTTTATTGATTTTTAGGGATTTAGGGTCTTCTTAGGGGTTTTTAGAGTTTTTACCATTTTTAGGTTTCTAGGGGTTTTATGTTTTTTTAGTTTTTAATGGTTTTGTTAGGGGTGTCATGATTTTTAGGTTATTTTACTTTATTATTGATATTTTATTTGTATGGGTTGTTAGGGATTTCAGGATATTTATATTCTTTAGGGGTTTTTGGTTTTTATAGTTTTTATTTGGGTTCTTATGATTTTTTTAGATTTTAGGGCTTTTATGGGATTAGAGCTTTTAACGTTTTTTGGGATTTAAATGGTTTTTATTGTTTTCAGTCGTTTTGGGGTTTTTATATGTTTTTTAGGTTTTTATGGTTTTAGGGGTTTTTTTAGGGTTTTAGGGTTTTTAGTGTTTTTAATATTTTTAGGTATCTAGGGGTTTTAATTGTTTTAGGTTTTTGAGGTTTTCATAGGGGTTTTTAGGGTTTTTAATATTTTTTACTTTTTAGGGATTTTTATATAATTTTTAGGATTTTTATTCATTTTTGGGTTTTTTGACTTTTTAGAGTTTTTATAGATTATGGTTTTTTTAGGTTTTTATGGGTTTTTATGGTATTTTAGTTTTTAGGGATTTAAACGATGTTTAGAGTTTTTAATTTTTTTTAGGGTTTTAAAGCGTTTTTAGATTTTTTAGTGGTTTTTTGGGAGTTTAGTGGGTTTTAGGGTTTTAAAATTTTTTATTGCTTTTAGGGTTTTAAGGATATTTTTAGTGGATTTTTGGGGTTTTATAATTTTTTAGGATCTTTTGGTGTTTTATGATTTTTTGGTTTTTAATGTTTTCTTAGGGGTTTTCTTAGTTTTTAGGGTTTTTTTATGTTTTGAAGGACTTTTAGGTACTTTTTTATGATTTTATGGTCTTTAGGGGTTTTCGGATTTTGTAGGATTTTAGGGTTTTTATGAGTTTTTATGGGTTTTTGGGTTTTTTCACTTTTTAGGGGTTTAATTTTTTTAGTTTTGTAAGTTTCTCTAAGTGTTTTTCAGGATTTAATGTTTTTTTAAATTTTTTGGGTCTTTAGGGATTTTTAAGATATTTAGTGTTTTTTGGGTTTTATAAATTTTGAGTGTTTTAAGGGTTTTTATGGTTTTTATGGTTTTCTGGGTTTTAGGATTTTTTTAGTTATTTAGGGATTTAAATGTTCTTAGTGGTTTTAATGTTTTTATTGGTTTATAGGGTTATTAGATTTTTTAATTTTTTTCTTTTTTTTGGGTGTTTTTGTTTTTTATGGTTTTTAGGGTTTTTATGTATTTTATGGGGTTTTATGGTCTTTTAGGGTTTTTTGGGGGTTTTAAGAGATTTTTTGGTTTTAAAGGGTTATAAAATTTTTTATGTTTTTGGGGATTTCTAAGGAGTTTTCATGGTTTTCAGTGGTTTTTATGTTCATAGGGTTTTTTGGGTTTTCTATGATTTTCATGTTTTTCTAATTTTTAAGGATTTTAAGGGTTCTTAGGGTTTTTAGATTTTTTAGATCTTTTCGAGGTTTTAGTTTCTTTTAGTGTTTTAATATTTTCTTATGAATTTTTTTGGATTTTAATGGGTTTTAATGTTGATCGTAATTTTTATGGACTTTTTTTATAGATTTTATGGATTTTAGAGATTTTCAGGGTTTTTATGAATTTTATGGTTTTTATGGTTTTTTGGGTTTTTAGTATTTTTTCGGTTTTTATGGTTTTAGGGTTTTTAAATTTATTAGTTGAATTTTAGGAATTTAAGATTTTTAGGGGTTTGAAAGGGTTTTTTTGGTTTTATGTTATTTAGTATTTTTATGTTTATTTAGGGTTTTAGGGTTTTTTGAATTTTTAGATTTTTTGGGGGTTTAAGAGTTTTTAGGGTTTGAAGGTTTTCTAAGGGTTTTTAGGGTTTTAAAAGTTTTTTATTTGGTTAGGTATTTTTATGAATTTTTTAGGATTTGTATGGGTTTTAGGGTTTTTAGGGATTTTGAGGGTATCTATGGCTTTAAAGTATCATTGTGATTTTATGGGTTTATTAGTTTTCTAATATTATAATGGTTACTATATGTTTTTAACATTTTAAGGTATTTAAAGGGGTTTTAGATTTTTAGTTTGTTTTTAGGGTATTTATGGGGTTTTTGGGTTTTTTGAATTTTTAGGCATTTTAATGGAATTTTGGTATTTTATAATTTTAGTGTCCTTTTAGGGTTTTTTTGGGTTTATAAAGTTTTTAGGTATTGTTATGGGTTTGAATGTTTTTGTTTTTTATGGTTTTCTTAGGTTTTTTCAAGGTTTTATTTTTTTTCATGTTTAGGGATTCATACAGATATTTTACATTTTTTATGTTGTTTAGAGTTTTTGTGTATTTTGTGGGTTTTTACGTGTTTTTTATGGTTTTTAGGGGTTTTTAGGGTTTCTAGTGTTTTTTAGTTATTAGTGGTTTTAATTATGTCTAGTTTTTTAAGTTTTTTCAAATAGTTTTCATTTTTTTAGGTATTTTTACATTTTTAGTGGTTTTATGGATTTATTTATGATTTTTAGAATTTTATAGGGTTTTTAAAGATTTCGATTTTTTAGTGGTTTCTTGGGTTTTTTTATTTTTTTTCTATGTTTTTATGTGTTTTTATGTGTTTTATTTTATTTTAAATATTTTTTTTAGTTTTTAATGTTTTAGGGGTTTAATGGGATTTAGTGTATTTAGTATTTTTATTTATGGGATTTTAGGGTTTTTATTAGTTTTATGTTTTTTATGGTTTTTAGGGGATATTAATGTCATTTTGGGGAAATTTTAGGGTTTTAGCATTTTTACGTTTTTAGGGGTTTTAATTGTATTTAGTTTTATATTGTTTTCTTAGGGGTTTTCAAGGGTTTTATGTTTTTTTTGTTATTAGGTATATTTAGGTATGTTTTAGGTAATTTGTGGTTTTTAGGTTTTCTATGGATTTTGAGGGTTTTAGGTGTTTTATGGTTTTAAGGTTTTTTGGTTTTCATCATATTTTAGGTTTTTTAGGATTTTAAGTATCTTTAGGATTTCAAGGTTTTCTTAAGGTTTTTCAATTATTTTAGTGTTTTTTATGTTTTTATTGATTTTTTTGGATTATTATGGTTTTAAGGTTTTTTTTATAGATGTTGAGGGTTTGTAATATTTTTTTGGGTTTTTTGGGTTTTTTGGGTTTTTGTGGTTTTGGGGGGTTTTGGAGTGTTTTTAGTTTTTAGAGTTTTATTATTATTTTTAGTTGGTTGGGGTTTTTTTAGGGTTTTAAATATTTTTGTGTTTAAAAGGGGTTTTGAATTATTTAATGGATTTAAGGTTTTTATGTGGTTTATGGATTGTTATGGTCATAGGGTTTTTATGGTAGTTTGGTTTTTAGGTTCTTTTAAGTGTTTTATGGTTTTTTACATTTTTAGGTTTTTAGGGGATTTATTTTTTTTAGTTTTTTATGGTTTTATTTGGGGTTTTATGGTTTTAGGCGTGTTTATGTTTTTATGGATTTTTAGGGGTTTTTAGGATTTTTAATGATTTTTATGGTTTTTACAGATTTTGAGCGATTTTAGTGCTATGTAGGGTTTTTAATTTTTTAGGTGTTTGGAGGTTTTAATTGTATTTAGGTTTTTACGGTTTTCTTCTGGTTTTTAGGGTTATTAGGTTTATTAGTGTTTTCAGGGAAGTTTTGGTTTTTATGGTTTTGTAGGGTTTATCGGGATTTTGATGATTTTTAGTATCTTTTAGGTTTTTGGTGGTTTTTATGATTTTTGGGGGTTTTAGGGTTTTTTACTTTTTTTTACTTTTAATGTTTTTAGAGGTTTTTAACATTTTTAGGGGTTTAATGAGTTTTTTTTAGTTTTTAGTGGCTTTTAGCGTTTTATGGGGTTTTAGGGTTTTTAGGGGTTTATAGTTTTTACGGTTTTAAAGGTTGTTTTAGGGTTTTATAATTTTTTGTTGGTTTTTATGGGTTTAATGTGTTTTTGGGTTTTGAGGTTTTCCTATGGGTTTTCAGGGTTTTTAGAGTATTTTATGCATTTAGATATTTTTAATGATTTTTAATGAATTTTATGTTATTTTATGGTTTTAAGTATTTTAATGGTTTTATTAGGGTTTTTAAGAGTTTCATGGGTTTTTTGGTTTTAAGGGTTTTTAGATTTTTATAATGTTTTTAGGGGTTTAAAGGGTTTTATTATTTTTAGTGGTTTTTAGAAGTTTTATGTGTTTTTAGGATTTTAAAGGTTTGTTGGGGTTTTATGGTATTTTAATGTGTTTTATGGATTTAGCGCTTTTAGGTAATAGGGTTTTTTAGGTTTTTAATTTTTTCATAGTGGTTTTCTAGTTTTTTTGGGGTTTTACAATTTTTTGGCATTTTGGGGATTTTCTCGGACGTTTATTGCTTTTAGGGCTCTTAGGAATTTTGATGGTTTTAGTTTTTTTATTTTGTTTTTAGGGTTTTAGCATTTTTTTTGTTTTTTAGGGGTTTTGAGTTTTTTTGGTTGTTATGGTTTTCTATGTGGTTTTCAATGTTTTATGTTTTTTTACAGTTTTATGGGTTTTTAGGAATATTTAGTGTTCTTAGGATTTTTTGGGGGATTTAATGGTTTTTTTATTTTTTTACGGTTTTTATTTTTTGGTTTCTTTTAATATTTTTAGGGGTTTAATGGGTTTTCAGTGTTTTTAGTGGTTTTATGGGTTTCAATGTATTTTTAGTTTTTATAAGGATTTTAGGGGTTTTTTTCGATTTATGAAATTTAGGGGTTTTAGTGTCTTTTTATTGATTTTCGAGTTATTACTGTTTTTTAGATTATTAAGGCATTTTTTGTGATCTTAGGATTTTAATTTTTTCTTTGGATATTTTATAGTTTTTAGGGTTTTTTACATTTTTAGGTATTTTTAGAGAATTTTTTACAATTTCATTGATTTTGAGGGCTTTTATGGATTTTCAGGGTATTTATGGCATTTATAGTTTTTATTGTTTTTTATAGTATTAGGGGTTTGAAGTGCTTTTATGTTTTAATGATTTTTAGGGTTTTTTTATTTTGGGATTTTTATTATTTTAGGCATTTGGAGGGATTTTTGAAAATTTTATGAGTCTTTAGTCATTATAGGGATTTTGAAGGGTTTGGGGGTTTTAAGGTTTTTTTGTTTTTCGGATTTGTTTGAATTTTTAAGGTTTTATGTCTCTTTTATTTTTTAATGTTTTTTTAGATTTAAATGGGATTTAAATATTTTAGTAGTTTTCTTGGGTATTCACGGGTTTCTACTGTTCTAGGTGTTTTTATGGTTTTTAGTGGTTTTATGGGTTTTTGGGACATTTATGGTTTTTATCTTTTTTTGGGTTTTAGGGGTTTTAAGTGTTTTTTTTGGTTTTCATAGGTTTTTTTAGGATTTTTACGTTGTTTACGTTTTTTGTATTTTTAGTGTCCTTTTTTCAGATTTTTATGAGTTTCTTGGGTTTTTAAGGATTTTATGAGATTTTTGGGTTTTTATTGAATTTAGGGATTTAGATGTTTTTGACTTTTTAAAAATTTTTAAGGGATTTCAGTGTTTTTGATTTTTAATATTTTCATAGGTGTTTTCAGTGTTATATATGGTTTTCACATTTTTTGGGTTTCTGTGGGGTTTTTTGTATTTTTATGGTTTTTATGGTTTTTATGGATTTGAGATTTTTAGTGGTTTTATGGGTTTTAGGGTTTTATTGATGTTTTAGGGTATTTTTTTGTTGTTTAGGGTTTTTATGTTTTCATAATTTTTTAATGTTTTTAATGGTTTAATGATTTATTGGAATTTTTAGTGATCTTTTAGGGTTTTTTTGGATTTTTATGGATTTTTATGTTTTTTTAGAATCTTGACTGTATTAAGGGGTTTTTAGTGTTATTAGTTTTTTGGGTTTTTAGGGGTTTTTGGTGTTTTTTGGTTTTTAAGGTTTTCAAATTTATTTTTAGGATATTAGTGTTTTTTAAGTTGTTGGGGATTTTTTGGTTTTTTTCAACATTCTATGGGGTTTTAGGGTTTTTAAGGGGTTTTGGGAGTTTTTAGTGTTTTATATATTTTTAATGTTTTTAGCGGTTTTATGGTTTTTATAGTTTTTTTTTTCATTTTTATTTATTTAAAGGGGTTTTAGTATTTTTTGTGGTTTTTTTGGTTTTAGGGTTTTTAATGATTTTAAGCTATTTTTTTGGTTTTTTGGGGCTTCCAGTTTTTTTTTGGTTTTTTATCATATTGTTTTAGTTTTTAAGGGTTTAAAGTTATTTTTATTTTTTTAACACTATATTTGGATTTTTAGTGTCTTTATGGTTTTTGATATTTTATTGATTTTTATTTATTGTTTTTGTTTTTTAGGGTTTTTTTGATTTTGATGGTGTTTAGGGTTTCTTAGGGGGTTTTAGGATCCTTAAGGCTTTCAGGGTTTTTTTGGGTTTTAAGGGTTTTTCGATTTTATTATAGGTTTTTAGAGTTTTTATAATTTTTAGGGGTCTATAGGGTTTTAGAGTTTTTTTGTTCAGAAGGTTTTTGTGGGGTTTTAGGGTTTTAAATTTTATTAGGGTTTTTATGGTTTTTAGTAGGTTTAGGGTTTTTATCGCCTTTTAGGGTTTGATAATTTTTTAGGGTTTTAAGGGTTCTAATTGTGTTTAGTTTTTCATGGTTTTCATAGGAGTTTTTATGGGGTATTTTTCATATTTTTTTGTTTTCTGGGATTTTTTGGGGTTTTATAAATTGTTTATGGGTTTATGCATTTTTAGGGATTTTGAGGGTTTTAGGTTTTTTTATGGATTTTATGGGGTTTTAGGGTATTTAGCCTTTTGAATGGTTTTCTTGGGCATTAATTGATTTTAGATTTTTAATGTTTTATTACGGGTTCTCATGGGTTTTATTGTTTTCAATGTTTTTAATGATTTCTTAGGATTTTTTAGGGTTTTTATTGGTTTTTGTGTTTTCATAAATATTTAGGGTTTTTGAGTTTTAGGGGTTTTATGGTTTTTTGAGTTTATGGGGGATTTCATGTTTTCTAGAGTTTTTAAACTTTTTTTGTGGTCTAATAGGTTTTTATAATTTTAAGTTGTTTATTGGGTTTTTATGTGTTTTAGACATTTTTAATGTGTTTTCGGGTTTTTATGGTTTTTATGAGTTTTTAGTGTTTAATGGTCTTTTGGGGTTTTCGTATTTTTTAGGTTATTAATAGTGTTCAGTATTTTTATATTTTTATCGTTTACTTATAGTATTTTTGTTTTTAGGGGTTTTTCTTCTTTAGGAATTTTTAGGTCTTTTTTAATATTTTTATGGTTTTTAGGTATTTTATGGATTTTAATATTTTTTATTATTTTTTTTGGTTTTATTGGTTTTTAGGGTTTTTTAAACATTTTTATGGGTTTTATGTGTTTTGGGTTCTTAATGTTTTCTTAGTTTTTTTACTGTTTTTAGGTTTTTTCTTATGTTTATTGGGATTTTTAGGGATTTTATTATTTTTTGGGTATTTAGTGATTTTGAGGGGTTTAGGGTGTTTCTAGGTTTTTCAGTTTTTTATGTTTTTTATGGTTTTTGGGGTTTTTATATTTTTGGGTTTTAATGATTTTTATAGCTTTTAACATCTTTAGGGGTTTAAAACGATTTTTATAGTTTTTATTCATTTTTTTGTATTTTATGGGTTTTAAGGGGTTTATGTGTTTATATGGTTTTTAGGTGTTTTAGAGTTTTTCAAATATTTTAGGGTTTTTAAGGTTCTTTTTATTTTTACAGTTTTTTGGGGTTTTAAGTGTTTTTAGGTTTTAAGGTTTTCTTTTGGTGGTTTACAGTTTTTAGTGGTTTTTTAATTTTATGTTTTTTCAGATATTAGGGAATTTTGAGGGTTTTTAGTGGTATTTAGGGTTTTAATGTTTGTTAGGGGATTTAGGTGTTTTTATGTTTTTATAGTTTTCTTAGGATTTATCTTTGTAATTAGGTTTTTTTACATTTAATGTATTTTAAAGGGTTTTTAGTATTTTTACGGTTTTTAAGGGTTTTAGGGTTTTTGAGGGTCTTTCGGGTTTTTATATTTTTTTGGGTTATTTTTTGTCATTTTTTGTTTTTTGGGTTTTTAATGTTTTTTAGATTTTTAAGACATTTTTGGGGTTTAAATGAGTTTTTGAGTTTTTAGAGGGATTTTAGGGCTTTGAAGGGTTATTTGGGGGGTGTTTTGTTTTTAGGTGTATTTATGGTTTTTATCTTATTTTAGGGTTTTTAGTATTTTTAGGTTTTTTATGCTTTTTTGTTTTTTATATATTGATGTTTTTATTCTAGAGACTCCGGGTTTTTTGTTATTTTATGTTTTTAAGTATTTTTCAGGATCTTTTATTCTTTTTATGGTTCTTTAGGTTTTTTATGGATTTGATAATTTTTTGTTTTATATATGTTTTTTATGGTTTTTAATGTTATTAGAATATTTAGTGGTTTTAAGGGTTTCTTAAGATTTTCATGGTTTTTAGCTTTTTTTACATTTTTAGTGATTTTTATGCCTTTTAATGTTTTTATGATTTTTAGTATTTCAGGAATTTTTAGGATTTTAGGGTTTTTTATTATTCTGGATTTTTAATGGTTTTATTGTTTTTTAATGTTTTTAGGGGATTTAAATTTTTTTTCGAGTTTTTAGTGGAATTTAGGGGTTTTTAGTTTTATGTTTTTATGGGGTTTTATGTTTTTTGGGTGGTTTATGGGTTTTTTGATTTATAGGTTTTTAGGGGTTTAAGTGCTTTTAGTTTTTTTGGAATTCTTATTGTTTTTAGGGTTTTACAGTTTTTAAAATTTTTGGGAGTTTTAGAGAATTTTTATGGTTTTTGGTGTTTTAAGTGATTTTGAGAGTTTTTTGTGATTTTTCAGGTCTTTTGGGGTTTTATGATTTTAGCATTTTTTAGGAGATTTAAGTGTTTTTTGTTTTTCACATTTTCTTAGGTGCTTTTAGGGTTTTTAGGTTTTTTATGTTTTAGGGGATTTTATGGATTTTAAGGATTTTTATGGGTTTTAGGGGTTATAGGTTTTTTGAAGGATTTATGGGTTTTATGGTATTTTTTGGGTTTTAGGGTTTTTTATTAATTTATGGTTTTAAAGGATTTTAGTGTTTTTAATGAATTTTTAGATTTGAATAATTTTAGAATTTTTAGTGGTTTTAGAGGATTTATGGAATTTTTGGTGGTTTTATTGTTGTTAGAGGATTTTATGGTTTTTAGGAGTTTTAGGGGTTTAAGGGTATTTTTAGGGTTTTTACTATTTTTAGGGTTTTTATCTTTTTAGGGATTTTAATTATTTTTAGGTTTTTAAAATTATATTAAGAATTTTTAGGGTTTTTTTGTTTTTATTTTTTTATGTTTTTATGGATTTTTGGAATTTTGTAGAATTTTTTGGATTTTTATGTTTTCTAGGGATTTTTGTGCTTTTTTTGGGTGTTTTAGGGTTTAGAGGTGTATTTATGGTTTTTATTGTTTTATGGTTTTTTTGGGTTTTAAGTGTTTTCAAATTTTTATGGTTTTCTTTTGATTTTTTGGGTTTTTATGGTTTTTAATGTCTGTAAGTATTTTAAGTTATTTTTTATTATTTTTTATGGGTGTTTTGGTTTTTAGGGATTTTGATGTGTTTTTTACAAAGCATGTATTTTTAGGTTTTTAGGGGTTTTAAATCCTTTTTGAGTTTTCTAACATTTTTAGGGGTTAAAAGGGTATTTACAGTTTTTAGTGGGTTTTTAGGGTGTTTATGGTTTTTTAGGGTTTCTAGAGTTTTAATGGGTTTTCGTTAATTTATGGGTTTATGGACTTTCTATGTTTTTTGGGTTCTAGCGTTTTTTGTTTTTATAGGATTTTAGAGTTTTTATGTATTTATGGTTTTATTTGGTTTTTTCAGGTTTTTTTTGTTTTTTTACATTTTTATATATTTTTGTGGTATTTTTTGGATTTTTATGGTTTTTGGGGATTTTAGGGTTTCTGTGGGTTTTCACGATTTTTATGGGTTTTAAGTTTTTTATTGTTTATTGAGGTGTGTAGGTTTGTTTTGAGTTTTTTAGGTTTTTTTTATATTTTTTTTTGGGTTTTATTATTTTTATAGGTTTTAATCATTTTTAAAGTTTTATAGAGTGTTTGGAGTTTTTAGTGGGTTTTGTGTTATTTTAATTTTTTAGGATTTTTAATTTTATTAGTGGTTTTAGATGTTTTTTGGGTTTTTATGGTATTTTTAGGGGTTTTAGGGTTTCTTTTAGTTTTTAGTGGTTTTATGTGTTTTTAGGTTCTTATGGTTTTCTTATGGGTTTTGAATATTTTCAAGGATATTTACATTTTTAGGGATTTTTGGGGATTTTTTTAGAATTTTATGGTTTTAAGGATTTTGAGTGTTTTTTTGGTATTTAAATTTTTTAGGGGTTTTAGAGGTTTTATGTTTTTTTATTTATGTTTTCAATAGATTTTTCTATGTTTTTAGGGTTTTTTACATTTTCAATGATTTTTGTGGATTTTTATAATTTTTATGGTTTTTATGGGTTTTTTTAGTTTTTTTTAGTTTTCAAGTGTTTTTATAGTTTTTAAAAAAAATTATGGGTTTAAATGGGTTTTAGAGTTGATAGTTGTTTTTACGGGTTTTTATATGGTTTTCGATTTTTCATTGTTTTTATGATTTGTAGAGGGTTCTATGGTTTTAGGGGTCTTTAGGGTCTTTTTAATGGTTTTAGGGGTTTTAGAATTTTGGTGTATTTAAGGGTCTTATGTTGTTTTAAAAGTTGTAAGTTTTTCTTTGGAGTTTTTTGGGTTTTTTGGGTTTTTTGGGTTTTTTGGTTATTAAGGGTTTTTTATATTTTTTAGGATATTTATGTTTTTTGGTGTTTTATGGTTTTTGAGGGTTTTTAGGGGTTTTAGAATCTATTATGTATTTAGTTGATTTGTGTGTTTTGTGTTTCTCATGTTTCCTTATGGTTGTTCGGGGTTTTTACGGATTTTATGTTTTTCCAATTTTTTTTGTGATTTTTTGGATTTTTATGGGTTTTTAGGGTTTTTGAGTTTTTATGATTTTTAGGGGATTTTAGTGTTTTTTGTATTTTTGGGGTTCTGGTGTATTTTTTGAGTTTTTTGAGTTTTTCATCTTTTTTGGAGCATTTTAACATTTTTAATGGTTTTAAGGGATTTATGGATTTTAGGTTATTATGTGTTTTAAGGGTATTTACATTTTTAGGGGTGTCGTAGTTTTTAGGTTATTTTTAGGGGTTTTTTGTGTTTTGGTCTTTTTATTTTGTTTTTAGGGGTTTTTTCTTTTTTTTCCATTTTTTTGGTTTTATTAGGTTTTTTCACGATTTTTATGGTTTTCATCATTCTTATGGATTTTTATGGGTTTTTTATGATTTTTATTGGTATTTATAATTTATAAGGATTTTGATGGAATGATGGGTTTTTAAAAAATTTAGTTTATTTTTCCTTTTTGTTGTTTTTTTGGTGTTTTAAGGGTTTCTCGGGTTTCAATATTTTCTTTAGGTTTTTCATGTTTTTTACATTTTAGGGGAATTTTTTACAATTATTGAGTATTTTAAATAATTTTGAGGGTTTGGGGGATTTTTGGGTTTTTTCTTGACTATTTACGGTTTTCGGGGTTTTTTTTCATTTTTAGGGGTTTAAATGGGTTTTAGTGGTTTTAGTGGTTTTTTGGGTTTTTTATGGGGTTTTAGGGGTTTTTTGGTTTTATGGTTTTTATGGTTTATAGGGGTTTAAGGGTTTTCATCGTTTTTTTAGTTTATAACGGTTTTTATTGTATTGATGTTTTTACGGATTTCATAGATTTTTTTCAGGTTTTAGGGTTTTTTATGTTCTTACGGATTCTTAGTTATTTTTTTTATTTTTTGGTTTTTAGTGTTTTTAGGGATTTTGAGGGGTTTTAATGGATTTTATGATTTTTAAGGATTTTTAACATTTTAAAGGTTTTTGAGGTTTTATTTGAAAATTTTAGAGTATTAAGGGTATTTTACATTTTCAGTTTTCTAAGGGATTTTTTATAAATTTTATGGGTTTTTTGTTTTAGGGTTTCTTTGAGTTTTTTTGGGTTTTAAGGGTTTTTAGAGTTGTTAACATTTTTAGGGGATTAAAGGGCTTTTAGATTTTTTTAAATGATTTTTAGGGGTTTTATGGATTTTTAGGGTTTTATAAGGGTTTTAGGTGTTTTATTTGTTTTACGGTCTTTTTAGGGGTTTACTGGTTTTAATGTTATTTAGGTTCTTATGGGTTTTAAGTGTTTTTTGGTATATATGTTCTCCTCAGGGATTTTAAGGTTTTTATGTTTTTTTAGATTTTTAGTTTTTTGTAGGCTTGTTTAATTTTTATGGGTTTTTTGATATTTTAATGATTTTTGGGCTCTTAGGTGTTTTTAGGGTTTTAGGGGTTTTTAGTGTAATTATGATTTTTTAGGTTTTTAGGGATTTTATGTATTTTTAGGTTTTTAATTTTTTTTATTAAGGTCTTCCAAGGTTTTTACAGGTTTTTTACATTTTAAGGGATTTTTAGGGATTTCTTAGGATTTTATTTTTTTAGGGATTTTGAGGGGTTTGGGTGTTTTAGGGTATTTATGATTTTTTAGGTATTTTTGGATTTTTTTATTTATGGTTTTTATGGGTTCTTAGGGGTTTTTAACGTTTTTGGGACATCATGGTTTTTTATAGTTTTTGGGACATCATGGTTTTTTATAGTTTTTAGTTGGTTTTTATGGTTTTTAATGTTTTTTGGGATTTTAGGAATTTTATGGTCTTTATGGTATTTTAGGGTTATCTAGGGTTTTTATCATTTTTGGTTTTTAGGGGTTTTAAGTGTTTTAGCTTTTTAAGGATTTCTTTGGGATTTTTAGTGGTTTTTACATTTGGGGGGGGGGTGTTTTGTGTATTTAAGGTTTTTAGTAGTTTTAGGGATATTTAGGGTTTTCTTGGTTCTAGGGTGTTTATGGATTATTACTGGATTAAAGTAGTTTTTCGATTTTTTTTGGAATTTGTTAGGGGTTTTCTCTATTTTATGTTTTTTACGTTTTTAGGGATTTTAAGGATTTTTTAGCTTTTTATGGTTATTTAGAATTTTATTAATTTTGAGGGTTTTGGGGGTTTTAAGGGTTTTAATGAATTTTTGGGTTATAGAGTTTTTGTAGTTATTGATGGTTTTTAGGGTTTTTTAGAATTTTTAAAATTTTTGGGGTTTAATGGTTTTTTTTGTTTTTCGTGGGTTTTTAATATTTTTATGGAGTTTATGTGTTTTTATGTTTTTTAGGGGTTGTTATTCTATTTAGGTTTGTTTGGGTATTTTAGTGTTTTTATCATATTAATATTTTTAGGGGTATTAAGTGATTTTAGATTGTTAATGTTTTCATAGGGGTTTTTAGGTATTTTAGGAATTTTTACATTTTTTTGATAATTTTAGGGATTTTTTAGGATTTTGATGGGTTTTAGTTTTTTAGAAATTTTGAGTAGTTTTAGGGGTTTTTTAGGATTTGTTAAGGTTTTTATAGTTTCTTATTCTTTTTAGGTGTTTTAAGAGTTTTTATATTTTTAAGGTTTTGTTTGGTATTTTTATGTTTTTTTTGGGGGTTTTATGTTGTTGTGTATTTTTATGGTTTCTTTGAATTTTTATTGGTTTGCAGGGGTTTTAGGGTTTTTTTTAATTTTTTCGCATTATCGGTCATTTTTAGGAATTTTATGTTTTTTTGGATTTACAAGGATTTTGATGGATTTAGGGGGTTTATGGTTTTTAAGGTTTTAAGGGTATTTAATATATTTTTTAGGTTTATAGGGGTTTTATGTTTTTTAACAGTTTTTAATTTTTATTATTAGTGCTTTCTGGTTTTTTAGATTTTTTTTACATTTTTAGAGGTTTTAGTATTTTTTTTATTTGGTTTAGGGTTTTTATAGATTTTGAGGTATTTTTGGGTTTTTAGGTTTTTAGGTATTTAGACTTTTTATGGATTTTTATGATTTTTATGGTTTTTTGAGTTATTTCATTTTCTAAATAGTTGTTAGAGTTTTCTAAATTTTTTGGGGTGTTAAATTTTTTTTAGAGATTTTAGTGGTTTTTAGGGGTTTAAATGGGTTTTAGAGTTGTTTTGGGTTTTTAAGATCTTTAGGGTCTTTTATGGTTTTTTTAGATTTTTTAGGTTTTTATGGGTTTTATGACTTTTTAGGTTTTTAAGGTTTTCATATGGTTTTTTAGGGTTTTTTAGGTTTTTTTTCATTTTTATGGATTTTTATGGATTTTTAGGGGTTTTATGGATTTTAGGGATTTTGAGGGTTTTAGGGGTTTTAAGGGTTTTTTGTGGTTTTATCATTTTTTATGGTTTTTAGGTATTTTATATATTTTTAGATTTTAATGTTTTTTTTATGTTTTTTTAGTGTTTTAGGCGTTTTTATTTTTATATATTTTTATTGTTTTTAGTATTTTTTGATTTTTAGGGGTTTTAGGGAATGTTATGGGTTTTAGGGGGTTTTCAGTTTTTTAGTTTTCTATGGTTTTGTTTTTATTTTTAGTTTATTTGTGATTTATTTTTTTATGGTTTTTTAGGGTTTGTTTAATATTTTTAGTGGTTTAAAGAGTTTTTAGAGTTTTTAGTGGTTTTAAATTTTTAAGGGGTTTTAAGGTTTATTAAGGTTTTCATGAGTTTTTTTTTGGTATTTAAGGTTTTAGGCCCTTTTTAGTTTTTGATAGTTTTTTTTGTTTTTTGGGTATTTTATGTGTTTTAGGTTTTTCTTAAGGTTTTATCATGGTTTTTATGATTTTTTATATTTTTAGTGATTTTGAGGGCTTTCGGGAGTTTTAGGGGTTAAGTCAAAAGTTTCCTTATGAATTTTTCAATTCAATTGTGTTCTGGAAATCAAAATCACATTTCTTTGATAATACTTTCTATCTATAAAGTAATTTATATAAATATCCTATTCCAATTATAATCTTATTCTTTAAACATTTTTATTTCTAAGAATATTTTTCTGCCATATAACTGTTACTGAATCTAATCAGATCCTTACTAAAACTCAGAATCCTAAACTTTCTCAATTCATATTCTCCTAAAATTTTGAATACCATTCATAGTCTCTCAATTCTGAATTGTTCAAAATTTCAAATCCAATCCATGATTTCTCAATTCTAAAGAGTCTAAATTTTTTAATCTTATTCTCACTTCATCAGTCCTGATTCACTCAAAAAAGATATTCTAATTCATGGTTTCCCAATTCAGAATCATCTAAATTTTTGAATCTGATTCTCACTTCCTCAATTTTGATTCACAAAGATTTGCAAATCTGATTTTCAGTATTTCATAATTCCAATTCTCAATAACTTTCAGATCTAATTTTCAAATTTTCTTATCAGATTCTATTTTATAAGGATCTAATTTTATAACCTTCTTAATGTTTCTATATTTCTTTAATGTATTGTTTTATATAATCGAATTAAAACACACTTAATGTTTCTCAAGATATTTTTTTTATTAACAATGTCATCAAAACTGATATTATATGAACGTTATAAGTACTATGTGTACATGTCTCTCTAAAATTTATAGTAAAATATGACCATTAGAAGAAGATTAAACCATTGGAGATTTCACCTATAAAAACCTGGTATTTTGGATAAGCTCAACACCCAGACTCACTTTTGGAATTTGGAGACACGAGAGAGATCTTCCAAAATTGCATTGTGTGAATGCCTTGAAGTGATCATGTTGTGAGTTTCTTGTTAAACATATATGAAATCATCAATAATCATAGTTCTACTTTTTGCAACACCAATCATTGGTTATTACGATTGAGGGATTCCAGGATGAAGAAAGTCATAGGTGTTGATTACCTACTTAATTGAGGTCTTTTAGCTGATGGAAGACAAATGTGCTGATTAACATCTTATTTGAGGGCTTACGGGGAGAGAAAGACAGAAGCTATATTTGATCATTGGTGTATTAAGGGCTTACCCTGCTGCGGTTTAGAGATATTTTCTGGAATTTATTAATCAAGGGACCATTATCCAATGTGTTTTGATACCCTACAAATTGGGTTAAAAGAATTTTACTTTTTTATATGTACTTTAAATTTCCTCCAAAAATTATTTCAAATAGAAAATTTTTCTTATACATTAAATTTTTTAATAACTCTCATATAAGATTATACACACTTTAAGGAAAAATCATGTTTAAGTATACCTTTGTGCTTATTTCATTAAGAATCTCTATCAAACCTAAGGTGATTTTTATTAACCTTACAAAAGATAGTTTAATTAATCTAATTTTTTTTTAACTTTGTTAAACAAATATGTCATTAATGTTAAAAATAGATTTTTTAATCTTATAATTCACCCCCACCCATCTTGTATTTGATCATCAACAAAAATATTTCGATAATAAAATTTGTATCAGAGCATGTCTTTGTGATATTTATATATACACTTATAATCAAAGGTATATTTTCACAACTCGGTTTACTTACCCTTTCTTTAATTTTTCAATTTGTTTATAATTAATTTTAAGAAATTTTTTTTTATAAATATTTACTACACTAACTTGTGTTGTGTAAAAAGGAATGTTGTTTTATTCTAAGATGGAAATAATGAATGTTGGATCCTTGTATAATTTGAACCGTACAAGAGAACTTATTTTTGATGGTAATGATTAGGAATACTCGAGAGACATAATTAAGAGTTTTGTTAACAATACTACGGTTGGTAATTTTTTTATTCTTACTAGAGATTTCAAAATCCCTGATAAGGAACTTATAACTTTTTCTAACCATGTGAAGAATGAATATTAGCTAAACTATAAGTTATGAAATAAATTTCATTATTATATGACAAGAAATATATACATTCAAATAACTTATTGTGAAGAAGCTAACAACATATGGATGAAACTAGAGGTTACAAATTTTGGTATTTCTAAATTTGTTGAAACTAGTAGAGCCATGATTACAGAAGAATATCCTAGTTTTGTTTTTTTTTATTTGGAGAACATATAGTTAATATTAAACAGAGATTTATGAATATTGTAAAAATTCTACAGTCTATGGGAGAAAAATTCCTAAATGATGAGATACTTGCAGATAAGATTATAGACGTCATGCCTAACAAATGGGAATCAAAGAGAACAACTATTGAAGTGTTAAGGAATGTTACCAATGTTACTCTTGATTAGTTATTTGGAACTCTCTTATAACATGAGAACATATTAAAGAGAGATGAATAGAATGTAAAAAATAATAATGGGAGTGATAATTTCACTACTACTTCAAATCAGGTTAAAGAAAAAACTCTTAAGAAAGTTTTTAAGTCAAGAAAGTCTAATAAAGTTTCTATTCAGATAGATTTAAGTGATACTGATCTATAAGAGAATGAATTCACAAATCATTCTAGATGTACGAACAAGATTTTTAAATAGCTGTATTTTCAATACAGATATATGAAAATATATAATAAATATAAGAATGAATCTAAAGTCACATGCTATGAGTGTTAGAATACTGGACACATCTGACCAAATTGTCCATGTCTTAATAGAAAATAATGAAATTATAGACATTCTTATAGGGTTTAAAAATAATATAACAAGACTAATGGAATGAAATTCTTGAAGGAAAATGATTATTAGAGTGCAGTTGGTGAAGACTCATCTTATGAATCTTCATTTAATGAATCTTTCGGAAAAATGAATATTAGTCTTATTTTCAGAATACTTATTCAAAACCAATGTCTCATGGATAAGTTATACAATACAAAATATTCATCTAACATATCTTTATGTTATAATTATTGTGATGAAGAAATTTTCATATACACAGATAATGAATATTCCTTAGTAAAATATAATTCATTACATTATTTTGAAGAAATATCTAGGTTTTCCATGTTTTTTGAAAATTAAAATAGTAAGATCAAAAAGAAACATGATATGGGAAAATCTAGAATCACTAGGGATTTTCAAAATATTATTTCTAAGAAAAATGTTTTTCACACTGAACTCAATTCTAAAACCAATGACTATGAGGATAAAAACATAGTTATTATACTAAAATCTAAAATATTTTCCTTAAAGAAAAATTTAAAATATTTTACCTCTAGTATGTATTTTTATGTTTTTATAATTTTTGTAGGGGTTTTCAGATTTTTAAGGATTTTTTATGTTTTTATAGATTTTCAAGGATTTTTAAAGTTTTTTTATTGTTTTTTGGATTTTTTTGGTTTTTAGGGTTTTTTAGGATCTTTAGAGTTTTTAGTGGATTTAAGTGTTTTTTAGTTTTTAAGGGTTTCTAAGGGTTTTCAATGTTTTTTTCATAATCATGTTTTTGGTATTTTAATGATTTTAAAAATGGTTCTAATTTTTCATGTTTTTATTTTTTTGAAGGTTTTATTGGTTTGGGATTTTTTAGGTTTTATTGTTTTTATGGGTTTTTTTGGTTTTTAAATTTTTTTTATGGTTTTTAGAGTTTTTTGGAAATTTTTAGGATATTAAAGGGTTTGTATAGTTTTTTGTTATTTTTTAAGGTAGTTATGGGGTTTTAGAGTTTTTATGGATATAGGGGGTTTTATAGAATTTATAATTTATAAGGTATTTTAGGGGGTTTTTGGGTTCTTATAATATTTTATTTTTTTATGGGTTTTATGTGTTTTTTGGATTTTAAGGTATTCTATGGGGATTTAGGGTTTTATGGTTTTTTACATTTTTATCTATTTTTAGGGAATTTTTTGGATTTTTATGGTTTTATAGGATTTTTAAAGGTTTGGAGGGGTTTAAGGTTTGTATTGGGTTTATATTTTTTTGGGGTTTAAGTTTTCTTTTGTGTTTTTATACGTTTTAATTTTTTAGTTGTTTTTAGTGTTCTTTTAACCATTTATGGATTCCTAGTGTTTTTATGTTTTTAGTAGTTTTTAGGGGTTTATGGATGTTATAGTTTTAATCCTTTAGATGTTTTTGCATTTTTAGGGAGTTTTATTATTTTTAGTGTTTTTTAGGTGTTTTGAGTGTTTTAGGATTTCAATGTTTTCTTATAGATTTTCAAGGTTTTTAGGATTTTTGACAACTTGATGCATTATTTTGGCATTTTAGGTTTTTGGGTTTTTTGGGGTTTTTAGGGATTTTGAGTAGTTTTAGGGTTTTTATGGAATTTAGGGTTGTTATAGTTTTTAGGGGTGAAAGAGGTTCGAGACCAGGTCAACCTGGACCCCCAAAAAAATATATAAAAAAGAACATCGCTAAGGAAGATGTCACATGGGGGGGATTACAAACTCAGGTGTGCATCTCACCCTTCATATCAGACTCCACAAATCGAAGGCAGCACGGTGTGGCCACGTGTGACCATATCGAGATGCTCTCTGTAATCGCCTGTTTGGAAAGCGCATCTGCAACCGAGTTAGCCTCCCGGTAGGCGTGTGTGACATGAAGGTTGAGCCGCTGGCAGGAGGCAAGGCACTCCGTCCATTGCGGGGGGATCTTCCAAGGGACGCGCTCTGATTTGGCCTTGAGAGCAGCCACTGCAATCATGGAGTCTGATTCAAGCAAAAGGGGATTCCAGCCAAACTGTCCAGCAAACTCAATCACCTTAATCATGGCCCAAAGTTCTGCCTCAAGGGCACACCCATTTCAGATAAAGTGATGGAAGCATCCTTTGACAAAGCCTCGGTGTGTACGGAAGACCCCTCCACACCCCGAGGGCCCCGGTGCACCCAACGCTGCACCATCCACATTGACCTTGATCCAGGAGGAGATCTGAGGGATCCATCGGATGTATTTGAGGATCGCCGGCTTCCTTGGCCTGCCATCAACGCCAAGTAACCGCAGAAAGTTGAGATCACTCACATCATTTGCCATCGAGTCAGATTGGATATGAGACGCCGCATGGATCTCTGAGTGAATTTTAACGACACCACCATGAAGAGAGAGTCGCCATTTGTTAAAGGCAATCGCATTCCGGGAAGCCCATGTGTAGGAGACAATGGCGGCAATGGCCACATGGAGAAAGTTGGAAATTTGCTTGCTGCATGGCCAGTTGACAAGGTTGTCCAGCATATCTAAGAATGACCTGTCAAAGCAAAGGGGGAATCCGAACAGCCCCTGCAGATACCCCCAGAGAGCCACTGGGAATCTGCACTGAAATAGGGTGTGCTGGATGGATTCTGAAGCGCCGGGGCATAAAAAACATACCGAAGACAGGCTGTGTCCAGCCCGCTGAAGCTGCTCCTGCATCGGCAACTGGTTCCTCCAGATTTTCCAGAGCAAAAGGTGACGAGCCGATGGTATAAAGGGCTTTTTAAAATTTGAGAGCCATCCTGGGGGGGGGGGGGGGGGCAGATCCCTGCAAGCATTTTGACCAGTATAAGTCTTTCACATTCAATTGACCAATAAGGTTGGGCATCCAGATGAGAAGGTCTCTTTCAGCAAAGACATAATCCGTAATTTGCCTGTATGTGTCAGCAGGAATAAGGGGCTCAAGCTGATCCACTTGCTGGATAAAACCAGCGATTGACATGTCCCGTGCATCAGCGCAGGGGGGGGGGGGTCATTCTCTCCATCAGGGGCCTATCAAGCCACATAGTAGACCAGACGTTCATATTCGACTGCTTGGAAACAATCCACTTTGAGTGTTCCATGATGTCAGTGTAGGATCTTCGTATCGCTGTCCAGACCGAGGAGGGAAGATGTCCCATAAAACCATCACAAAGTTTTTGTGTGAACCTCTCACGGCAAAAGTCAATCCCATCATCCGTGTAATCAAGAAGGCTCCATGTGAATTTAGCAAGCATGGAGTCATTGAATCTTCTGAGGTCTTTGATTCCCAGCCCGCCTCGTTCAATTGGCTTAGTGCAGTCCCTCCAAGCCACAGTGACCAGCTTCTGTTCACTGATGCAGCCTGTCCAAACGAAGTTTCTAATTTTCGCCTACAGGTATTTGATGAGATTAACCGGCCACCGATATAAAGATAAGGCATAGGTGAACATGGATGTAATAACAGAATTGATAAGACAAACTCTTTCGGCCTGCGATAAGCATTTCCCTTTCCATTTAGCAATTTGCAGCAAAATTCTGCTCGCCGTGTTCATAAGGTAACTGCTCTTCACTCTTCCCCAAAAGATCGGGACCCCTAGATAATCAAAGGGGATTGATCCCCTCTTCACTCCAAGAGAGAGGGCGATGCGGGTTTGCCTGGAGGTGGAAACCGCATCCCCGAAGACAATGGAGGATTTACTCCAACTAATGGCCTGCCCTGACACATATTCATAGTGCTGGAAGATCCTCCGGATTGAGGACAACGTTCTCATGTCGGCCTGCCCAAAAAGTAAGATGTCATCGGCGTAGAAAAGATGAGATGGTACCTGAAGGTTTCTTCCCGCCATGATTGGGCTAAAGAGGCCAGCCTGCGTAAGGTCAATAAGGCACATACTCAGGTAATCTTCAGCAATTACAAAAAGAATGCCAGACAACGGATCTCCCTGCCTAACCCCACGTTAGCATGGGAAAAACCCCTTGGGGGAACCATTGATAAGCACCGAGGCTCAGGCACTATTCAGGATGGACGACACCAACTTTATGAAGCTGTCCAAGAAGCCATATCTTGAGAGAACTTGAAAAATAAAGCTCCATTTGATGGTGTCAAAGGCCTTGGATATGTCCAGTTTGAGAGCAAAGTTGCCATGCGTGGATCTCCGCCTCATGATGTTGATGCCCTACGAGGCCGTAAACAAACAGCTTTGGATGTTTCTCCCAGGGATGAAGCCAAATTGGTTAGGGGTGATAAGATCGCCCGTCAATCGCCCCATCCTCTTAACAAGAATATTGCTGATAATTTTGGGGACTGTATTCTCCATGGAAACCGGCCTGAAATCTTTTATATCAAGACCATTTTCGATCTTTGGGATGAGGGCAATGAAGTTGGCATTGGAGCCGTGCAGGAAGGACCTTGAGCAAAAAATCTCCCTAACAGCCCTCTTGACCTCCGCATGCACGATATCCCAATGAAACATAAAGAATTTGTTGCTGAAGCCATCCGGACCCACTGCACTGTCCATGTTGAGGGAGAACACAGAAGATTTAATTTCCTCCTCTGAGGGGGCAGCTGTAAGGTCGCTGTTTTGCTGGTCATTATCCCACGGTAGAATGGAGTCTGTCACTGGGAGGGAGAACTCCTCATTATCACCGGTGTACAGCTACTGGAAGTATTCCACCACTGCATTGGAGATGTCCACCTCGGAGGTGAAGGTGCTTCCAGGGATACGAACAACGGTCACACACTTCTTGGCCTTTTTATCCATATGAAGCTGGTGAAAAAATTTGGAATTGCGGTCCCCATCCTTGAGCCACCGGGTGTTAAACTGGGCCATGGCCAGCTTCCCCTTCAGGGACAGGAGGTCATCCATCCTAGCATGAGCCTGGAGTTCCTCCCTAGAAGGCAGGGGGAGAGATTGATTGGAAAGCTGAAGGGAGGCAAGCCGGGCCTCAGCAGCCTGAATATCTTCATCCAGCTTGGAGAAAGATGACCTACTCCATTCCTTAAGGAGGGACTTGATTCTCTTCAGCATGGAGATCAGCTTAAAATAGTGGCTGCCTTGCGGAGGATCCACCCACACATTTGCGATGACTTCCCTGCAGCCCAGAATTGTGAGCCAACCATTGTTGAATTTGAAGGGCAGGGGGGAGGATCTTTGGCCCCCCGAGAGGTTGATGATAATAGGATTATGGTCCGAATGGAATTTCGGAAGGGTGAATCCAGAGACGTCAGAGAGCGCGCTGCTGTCACTGATCTGATAGAAGAATATATCAAGCTTGCTGGCTTGACGACCATTAGTAGTGAATCTGCCCCATGTGAAGGAGGCTCCAGCGACGGGCACTTCAGTAAGCTCGCAATAGTCAAGGCAGTGGGAGAGATCCATGGCAGCCATACGGGAGAAGCTGGTGCCTATCCTCTCATCTGGTTTAAGGACCGTGTTAAAATCACCAACAATCACCGAATTGTCATTAATAGACCCACAGATTCGGCCAAGCTTCCTCCAAAGGTCCCTTCTTCTAGTGTACGAGCAGGAAGCATACACGAAGGAAAGGGAAAAAATAGAATCATTCAGAATGGTCTCCAGTGTGATGACCTGCGGATACTCATCAGCGGACAGCACCCTCACATCATCCTGCTTGAGTACCCACAATTGCTCCAAGCCGCTGTCATTGCAGATTTTAGCAGCAAGGGAGTACCCAAGGCTGCTCCATTTGAAGCCTTTCCAGCTGTTAAAGGGTATCATTGGTTCATCAATTCCAATTAAATGCGGCCTCTGAGTCGAGATAAAGTGCCAAAGGGCTAAGGCAGTGGGAGAGTTCCCAATCCCTTGGCAATTCCAGAAAAGTAACCTCATTGAGCAAGGGGGTCATCGCCCCTCGAAGGAGACCGGTTGGTGAATTCATGTGTGACCATCTTGCCTTTCTTCTCTTTCTTCTTGGGCCGACCAACCGGCTTCTTCCCCGCCGCAGGGTCCTCTGCATCCGTGCATCGGTACTTTGAACTATCAACCACCTGGGGTTGCGAAACATTAGGCAGAGGTGAGGCCAATCTTTCCTCAGGATGGTCCTCTGCCTCATCAGACCAGAAGCTGCCACTAAGAGGGGAGAACCTGTTCAAGGGGCATAAAGGAGCAGGGGCAGGCCCTGAAATTGGGATCCTTTTTGCTGCCTTGTCCGAGGAAACAGGTGTGAAGGAGTCATCTGCTGCAGGTACAGATGATTCAGGTGCTTTCACCTCCAAAGGGCCCATAGCGGTCAGATCCATATGCGGCATCTCCTGCACAGGGGACACAGGAGGGGCAGAGGGAGGAAGCATCCTCTCAACAGCACAGATATCCTCCGGCTCAGTCGGAGGGGGCTGGGGAGGGGGAAGCTCATCGGGGCTGGCTCTAATGGGGTCAGGTGTCAAAGTGACCGCGACGATCCGTGACTGAGAAGGCTCCGCCTGGCAGGATGAGGAGTGAGGTGCCTCATGGTCCGGCTTGAGAGGCTCCTCAGGGGTAGTGGCAGTATGTGACTATGAAGGTCCCACATGGCAGGGTGCAGAGGGTTCATGCGCCCCCTGGACCAGCTCGGGGTACACCTCAAGGCAAGCAGTGCCATTAACTGAGCCCTTTCCGTGCAAAGGCGCAGCGGTATATGTGTTTTAGGTTTTTTTATATTTTTAGGGTTTTTAGGGGTTTTTACATATTTAGTGTTTCTTAGGATTTTTTTGGTTTTTTTATAGTTTTTATGGGTTTTACAAATTTCAAGTGTATTGTAGGTTTTTTGTAATTTTTAAGGTTTTTTACTTTTTTTGGATTTTAGGATTTTTTTGAGTTCTTATGATTTTTTTTTGTTTTTATAAATTTTCTATTGTTTTTGTGGTTGAAATGGGTTTTAGAGTTTTTTGTGGTTGTTAGGGGTTTTATGGGTTTTGTATGGGTTTTAAGGATTTTACTGTTTTTATGGGTTTTGTAGTTTTTACTGTTTTTATGGGATTTTAGGTTTTTCTAATGGTTTTATGTGTTTCTAGGTTTATATGATTTTCTTGGGTCTGTAAGGATTTTATGGGTTTTTTTAGTTTTAAGTGATTTTTAGGGATTTTAAGGATTCTTATGTGTTTTAGGTATTTTGAAGGTTTAAGGGTTTTTTGGGGGTTTTAGGGGTTTTAATGTTTTTTTTCGTTTAAGGGATTATTTTTTACTTTTAGTATTTTTAATGGTTTTTACAGTTTTTAACATTTTTAGGGGTTTAAAAGGTTTGTTTACCTTTTAGTTATTTGAAGGATTTAATTGGTTTTTAGGGGTGTTATGTTTTTCTATGGTTTTATGGGTTTTCAGGGTTTCTAGCATTTTTAGGGTTTTTAGGGTTTTTAGGGCTTTTAGTATTTTTATGTTTTTAGGGACTTTAGGTGTTTTTAGGTTTTAAACATTTTATTTGGGGTTTTAGGGTTTTAGAGGGTTTTATGTTTTTTGGGATTTTAAGCTCTTTTTGGAATTTAGTTTATTTATGTTTTTGGAGTGTTTTTATTTTTTTAGGGATTTTCTATTTTTTTTGTTTTTTGGAATATTAATATTTTTAGGGTTTTAAAGGTTTTTAGAATTTTTTAGCATTTTTATAGATTCAGAGGTATATTGGAGTTTTTATGGGTTTATGGGTTTTTTATGATTATTGGGGTTTTATTGATGTTTGGTGTTTTAGAGTTTGAAGTGATTTTTATGGTTTTTAGGATTTTTACTGTTTTTAGGTTTTTATGAGTATTAAGTGTTTTATGGTTATTGATGTTTTCTTAGGGTTTTTATTATTTTTTTCATTGTTAGAGATTTTTTTGGATTTTGGTTGGTTTTATGGGTTTTCAGGGATTTTGAGGGGTTTTACAGTTTTTAAGGGTTTTATGTTTTTTTATGTTTTTTGGGGTTTTGGGATTTTTTTGATTTTTTGAGGTTTCCATGGTATTTTGGTGTTTTTAAACATTTTTGTGGGGTTAATTTTTTTTTATAGATTTTAGTGGGTTTTGAGGGATTTTTTTAGGGTTTTTAATGGTTTTACAGTTTATACAGATTTTATTTTTTTTTAGGGTTTTTATCATTTTTTAGGTTTTTAGATGTTTTAATTATTTTTAGGGTTTTAAGGTTTTCATAGGGGTTTCCTGGTTTCATAGGTTTTTATTTACATTTTATGGATTTTTATAGAATTTTAAGGATTTTTATGGTTTTTAGGGTTTTTAGTGCTATTATCATTTTTAGGTTTTTAAGTGTTTTTAGGTTTTTAAGGTTTTATTCTATTTTTTATATGTTTAATAATTTTAGGGATTTTTTATGCTTTTTAAAGGGTTTTAAGGAATTGATGAATATTTTGGGGTTTTAGTGTTTTATATAATATTAAGGGTTTTATTTCCTTTTTTATGGTTTTATGGGTTTTTGGACTTTTTTTAAGGGTTTTAATGTTTTTGATAGATTTGTTAAATATTTAAGTTTTGAAGGGTTTTTAGTGTTTTTAGTGGTTTTTGAGGGATTTTATGGGGTTTTAGGGCTTTTATGCTTTTATGGGTTTTTTGGTTTTATGGGATTTTTAGGGGTCTTTAGGGGTTTTAGGGACTTTTTAGGGTTTTTTGAGTTTTTATAATTTATTGGTTTTTTGTCCGTTATAAGTGTTTTAAGTTTTTTATGGTTATTTTATAATCTTATAGGTTTTATTGAGATTTAATTGATTTTGTAGGACTTTTATGGTTTTTATGGTTATTTGGGATTTTGAGTGTTTTTACAGTTTTTAGGGTTTTTTGTGTTTTTTCATTTTTAGGGGTTTTTAGCGTTTTTAGGGTTTTAATGTTTTCATAGGGGTTTTCGGGGTCTTTAGTAATTTTTATATTTTTATGGTTTTTTTATATATTTTTTAGTAATTTTTTTTGTTTTTATGCTTTCAGACATTTTATGGGGTTTTTAGTGTTTTCATTTCTTTTGGATTTTTGGGATTCTTTGATTTTTTAGGGTCTATAATGTTTTTTAGAGTTATTTTATGTTATTGGGTTTTAAAGGGTTTCAGAGTTTTTATTAGGGTTTTCTGGGTTTTTATGTTTTTTAAGGTCTTGTTAACGATATAGGGTTTTTATATTTTTAGGTATCTTTAGGGTTTTTAGGGTCATTTAGGGTTTTTAGCATTTTTAGGGGTTTTGTGGGTTTTAGTGTTTTAGTGTTTTAATGTTTTCCTAGGTTTTTTAGTGTTTTAGGGTCCTTTTTACATTTTTATGTATTTTTAGTTCTTTTTAGGATTTTTTCTTTGGGTTTTTGGGGTTTTTAGAAATTTTGAGGGGTTTAGAGTTTTTATCAGTTTTATTATTTTTTATCGTTTTTTGTGTTTCATTAATTTTGAGTAGTTTTATGTATTTATGTTGTTTTCTAGTTTTCATAGGGTTTTCAGGGGTTTTATTGATAACATTTTTTGGGATTTTTAGGGGTTTTTAGTATTTTTATTAATTTTTTATTTTCTTTATGGATTTTGATGGTATTTAGGGTTTTTATAGTTTTTAGGGGTTTACGGTGTTTTGGAGATTAAGGGTGTTTTTATATTTTCTGTGTTTTTATGTTATATTAAAGTTTTTTTATCTTTTTTATTGGTATAAATGGTATTTAGTGTTTTTAGTTGTTCTTTAGGGGTTTAGGGGTGTTTATAATTTATGGGTTTGGGGAATTTGTAGTTCTTAGAAGTTTTTTCAGATTATTTTGGATTTTCATGTTTTCATTTTTTTGGTGTTTTAAGTTTTTTTGGGTTTTATGTTTTTCTTAGGGATTTTAAGGTTTTTATCATCTTTTACGTCATTATAGATTTTTATGGATTTTAGGGTTTTTAGGGATTTTGAGCATTTTTAGGGTTTTTATTTATTTTATGGTTTTCATGTGTTTGGTTTTTTTATTATTAGGGTTTTTAGGGATTTTTTAGTGTTTTTGACGTGTTCTGGGATTTAAAGGGTTTTTAAATTTTTCAGTGTTTTTAGTGGTTGTTTAGTTTTTATAGGATTTTAATTTTTTTAGAGTTTCTTTATTATTTTTAGGGTTTTGGGATATTTAGCAATATTTATGTTTTTAATGGTTTTAAGTGTTTTAGGTTTTTAAGTTTTTTATATGGGTTTTTTGTGCTTTAGTTTTTTTATATTTTTATGTTTTTTATGGATTTTTTAAAATACTTATGTGTTTTAGGGATCTTAAATATTTTTAGGATTCATAGGGGTTCATAGGGAATTTAGGATTTCATAGGGTTTTTAATGTTATTAATTTTTAAGGGTTATATGTAATTTTTGGTTCTTAAGGTCATCTTATGGGTTTTTAGAGTGTTTTGGGATTTTTATGTTTTTCTAGAATTTTATGGCTTTTTAGGTTTTTTATGGTTTTAGGGTTTTTTGGGATTTTTAGGGTTTTTGGGGTTTTTGGGTTTTTGGGTTTCTTTTGGGAATTAAGGGTTTTTAGTTTTTTTAATTTGGGGGATTTTATAGTTTTTATGATTTTTTATGGTTTTATTTATTTTTAAATATGTTTTATGAATTTTATGGTTTTTGGGGATTTTTATGGCATTAGGGTTTTTAGGGGTTTTCTTCAATCATTAGGGGTTTTCTTGATTTATTATTATTTTAAAGAATTTTACGGCTTTTAGTGGTTTTTATAATTTAATGGGGTTTTAGGATATTTTATGGTTTTATGGGTTTTTAGTGTTTTTAGGTGTTTTAGGGTCTTTTAGAGTTTTTATAATATTTTTTGGTTTTATGGGTTTTAAGGTTTTTTTTGTTTTCAAGGATATCTTAGGTTTATTCACGGATTTTAGTATTCTATTTATTTTTTTAAGGGTTTTGGGTATTTTTAAGGATTATTCTAGTTTTTTAGGGTTTTTAGGGATTTTAAGGGTTTGAGTTTTTTTATTATTTTTAGAAAATTTAGGTTTATTAAGGATTTTAAGTGTCTTTTGCTTTTCTTAGGATTTTTCATAGTTTATAAGGTTATTTATGTTTTTTTGTAATTTTAGGTATTTTTAGGATATATTTTTGGATATTAGGATTTTTGTAGTTTTTATGGATTTTGGGGGATTTAAGGGGTTTTTTGCATTTTTTGCGGTTTTAGGGTTTCTTTCTTTTTTAGGTGTTTTGGTATTTTAGGTGTTTTTAGGTTTTTAAGGTTTTCTTAGGTTTTTCATGGTTTTAGGGTTTTTTATATTTTTAGGGATTATTATGGATTTTAATGGTTTTTTAATATTTTTATTATTTTGTATATTTTCTGGGATCCTGAATTTTTTTTTTGGTTTTTTAGGTTTTTATGGGTTTTTGGGTGTATATTATTTTTTACATTTTTATTGTTTTTTGAGTTTTTATGGTTTCTTTTGGTTTTTTAGGGTTTTAGTGGGTTTTAAGTTTTTTAGAAGTTTTTAGCGGTTTTTAATATATTTAGTGGTTTTATGGTTTTATAGTTTTTAGTGTTTTTTGGTTTGTATGGTTTTCTTAATAATTTTAATGTATTTTATTTTTTAGCAATATTTAGGAATTTTTTTTATTTGAATTGTTTTTAGGGTTTTATGGTATTTTGATGGTTTTTAGGGTTTTTTTCATTTTTTTTGTTTTTTCAAGGGTTTTATGTCCTTTTAGGTTTTAATATTTTCTTAGAGTCTTTATGCTTTTTACGTTTTTTCTGGTTTTTAGGGATTTTTAGTGATTTTTTAAGATTTTAATAGGTTTTTAGGGTTTCTTTGGCTGTTGAGAGTTTTTATGGTCGTTAGGCATTGGGGTTTTGTAGTGCTATTTTGGGGTTTTAGGGAGATTTTATTTTTTATGTTTTTATTATTTGTTAGAGTTAAAAAAATCAACTTTTAAGGGGGTTTTAGATTTATGTGGGGTTTTATGGGTTGTAGTCTTTTTATATTTGTAGGGGGTTTTATGGATTTTTAGGGTTTTTTGGGTTTGGTGGTCCTTTTTTGTTTTAGTGTTTTCAGTGTTATTATGTTTTTAAGGGTTTTTAGGGCTTTTAGGATTTATGGTTTTGTTATAGGTTTTAATTGTTTTAGGGTTTTTTACATTTTTTAGGATTATTAGGGACTATATAGAATTTTTATGAGTTTTTACGGGTTTTATGGGTTTTTACGGGTTTTAGAGGTATTTTGGGGTTTTAGAGTTTTTAGGGGTTTTAGGTGTTTAAATTGTTTTTAGGTTTTCATGTTTTTCTTATTTTTTTTAACGTTTTTCAGTGTTTTTTATATTTTATGGATTTTTTCAGATTTTTAACATTTTTTAGGGGTTTAGGGATTTTGATGGTTTTTGGGGTTTTTACGGATTTAGGGTTTTTTTGAATCTTTGGATTTTTTGGATGTTTTGGTTTTTTTTAATTTTAATTTTTTTTAGATTTTAATGTTATTAGGGGTTTAAAGTGACTTTATTGTTTTTAGTGGGGTTTACAGTTTTTATGGGTTTCAAGATTTGGGGGGGGGGTTCGTGGTTTTAGGTTCTATTTTGGGGCTTTAGGGTTTTTAGATTTTATTTTATTTTTAAGGGGTTTAAGTGTCTTTATATTTTAAGGTTCTCTCAGGGGTTTTCATTATTTTTACAGTTTTTTTCTTTTTTAGGTATTTTTAGTTTATTTTATGATTTTTTAAGGTTTTTAGAATTTTGAGGGTGTATATGGTTTTTAGGGTCTTTATCAATTTTTAGGTTTAATAGAGTTTTATAATTTTTTTAGAGTTTTTAATGGGTTTTTCATGGTTTTTATGGTTTTCTATGTTTTATGTAATTTTTAAAGATTTTTTTAGGATTTTATGGTTATTTTGGGTTTTAGGGATTTTTATGGGTTTTAGGGTTTTTTATTGTATTTTGATATTTTTTTGGTTATTTTGGGTTTTAGTGTTTTTCTGTGTTTTTTGGGTTTTATTATTTGTTAGAGTTTTTTAACATTTATAGGTTTTTTATGGGTTTTTCTTATTTTTTAGTGTTTTTAGTGGGTCTTTTTCATAGTTTTTATGGTTGAGAATCAGCTATTATATTAAAGATGTATAGATATACTTTTTTCATATATTCACCTAATAACTATTTGAATTTCAAGCCATGAATCCCCTTTCTGTCATTATTAACTTGTTCATGGTGGGATGAAGGCAAACCAATGTTGTCCTCCATATACAAGTAGATCGTAAAAAACTATATAACCTCCTCAGTAATATACTTGTCAACATTGGTGGCTTCAGGTCGATATGGATTCTTAACATACCACTTTAATATATTCATATACCTTTCAAAAGGATAAATCCAACATAGATTTGCAGGTCCATAAATATTTATTTCTCAAACCATATGAACTATTAAATGCACCATTATATCAAAAAAAATGAGGAAAATACATTTAATATTTACAATGTATAAAAATTGATTCATGTTCCAAAATGTTCAACGTAACATGATATATCAACTTATTATAAATTGAATGGTAAAAATAAAACACCTTCATGTTAGACATTGTGGAATGGATGGGAAATATTCCCTGAAATTCAACTGGTAGATGTTATTGCATCATGATGGTAAATTAATGATATTTCATACGTCTCAACTTCAAATCCTTCATAGAGAAATTTTTTTTACATTTTAATAATAACCCTGCAACAGTTTGATATCATGAAGACACTAAAAAAGATAATTTTATTCCTCTTGGATAATGTATGACAATCCGAGAGAAGAAATGTTTGCCTTCCATCAGGATTGAGAGCTAACTCCAAACATATTCCCATTGATAGTAACTCTAACCTTTCATTAAACCCATCGTTAGTCTTTCCTTTAATATTGAAAAGTGTTCCAATCAAACTATCACCGATATTATTCTCCACATGCATGAAATTAATGATACGTTTCACTTCATGATATCTCAAATATAGTAACACAACAAATATTGAAGGTTTAATCCAAATATGCCTATCATTACCAGATTTATGTGTATTTTCCAATGTCACATTAATGTTTTTCACCCTCTCAAAAAACACATCTGTGGATAAATTTTTTAGATAAATATAAATTTTTTTTCATCTATTGAATTCCTTTTATAATATTCTATATGAGTGATCCATAGTAAAAAAACATTTGATGAACCATGTATACTATTTTCCTACCATGTTGTAGTTGACCATATGAAGTCTGATGTTTTTAAATTGGACACATTTTATGCCCCTTAACAATGAATCTAGAAAAAAATTTATATATTAGGAAGTCATTTATTGTTAAAATAATGACTTCATGTAGTTGAAAATATTCCATTTTATATGAGTCATACACCGTAATACAATCCTCCCATAATAGTTTCAAATCATCAATTAATGGTGACAAGAAAACATCAATAGCATTTCATGGATTCTTTGGTCCACAGATCATTAAAATCAACTTGACATTTTTGTGCTTCTTATAAAATTTTGGAGATAGGTTTTATATAAAAAATATAATAGGACATGAACTATGTGTTCTACTGATTCTTCGATACAAATTCATTCCATACATGCACAAACCAAGTATGACATTTCTAACAACATTTATGAATGTAGGATATTTCTCATCAATTTTCATACAATACGGACAATCAGTTGGATAAAGTATTTTTCCATCACATATCTGCTCATCAGCTTTCCATATTAACCTTTTTTCATCATGCGAATTAGAAAATAAATGTTTCAAATAATGAATTATAGGAAGATACCAAAATAACTATGTATAAATTTTTATAATATCTACATCATCATATGATTTTTCATTCAACTTATATCATGATGTCCCACATTTAAGAAACTATGATATAAATTCATATTCCTTTCGATATATCACACATTCATTTAGACATGCATATATTCTCTTGTATCCCAATCTCATAGGCATAATATTTTCCTGGCCTTATAATGTGAATCTAGAATTTCATTACCTTTATAAAGAAATAATTTTAAAAATTAGAGATGCTCTATAAAACTCTTGTTACTCCATCCATGTTTCGCCTTTAGGTTAATCAATATTAACACCGAAAATACCACTGTAAAATCCATGCAATTAGGATATAGTGGGTTTTCAGCATCACCATATAGACTCTCAATTTTTGGTTCTTTATTAATTTGGTTTTCATCAATATCATGAATCATTTCTTCAATTTCATTGGAGTTACCATATTTCCAATCATTATTACCATTAGATCTTAAATTCACCTTGTTTCATAATTCAAAATCCAAGTGTTGTAACTCATATTAAAACCATGAAAAATTAAGTGATATTTGATCTCATTTTTTTTTCAAATTATTCATATTTAAATATTTCAGGAAAGGATATAAACATATGTTGTTTTATGAAACATTTCATTTAGAAAATTCCAAAAAATAATCATCACCTTACTCATATTCACCACTCAATATATGTACCACAATCAAACATAGAATCATTATTACCTATAAAAAACATCAAAATTATTCATTTTGTTAAGATACGCCAATTTTTTATATGAAACATGTCATAATTTGAAAGTAACAAAATCTAAAAATAAAAAACAAATATATGCATATTTGAAAAATATAATTATAAATTATTAACAATAATAGAAGATAATTTTAGATATAAATGATAAATCATGAAAAATATATGCATGAAAAAAAAATTAATAAGAAAATATAGTTAGATAATTTTGTTTTATATTTATATGAAATATGCAAAAATTTGAATGTAACATAATTTTTAAATATAAAACAAATACATGTATTTAAAAATTATAATGATATTGTTTTTGAGTAATAATGTAGAAAACCATAATGTAAAAATAATTCACTATCCACTAGTGTGATGTATTAATAACCCACCACATCATGAGTTTTGTTACTTCATTTTTTATCCTAATTATCTAAAATATTAACCTAACACGTCTTACGATTATATTAATTAAAATAGTTTTTTTATTTAATGTACTTATTATGATCACATTTTTGGGTTTTAACATTATAATTGAGTTTTTTATGGAAAATGGTATTTTGGAAAATGGTCTTCTGTACTGGCCTTGAGAGAAACCTAGATTGTCTTGGGAAGGTGGTGAAAATATGTTATTCAATGTATGTTGAGAGGTTTTTTTGGGATAGTTAGCTAACATGGACTGCCTCCAACCAGTTAACTTTATAAATAGTAACCATACTGGTTGACGATAAGGCATCAGGAGAGCCTCCTCATATTCTAGAGGTTGGAAATTACCATCAAAAGTTTAATAGTTGTATGGTCGAAGGAATTTGAACTCTCTAACAATATTAAATATAGTATAATAATAGTTAATGAAATGTAGTGGAATGTAAAAAACCTAAGATATTGTGAAAAATAGTTAAACAATGCACAAATTATATAATCTATATATATCCCATAAGAATAAGAGGTTATAATGTCTTCATTATCAAGATCTACATGTGTCTTATAGTATCTTAATGACCATCTCATCCATTTATAACACATAAAGATACATCAAAAAATTAGATTGGGTTATATGGTATGGATATACAAATGAAATTCCATATTTAATTTTATCTTGGAATAATACTCATTGGAAATAAGGTAGGTAACTAAAGGGAAAACACCATTGAATAAAAATTCTAGGATACCAATGAAAAAACTATATCAGGATACTAAACCAACATAAAAATGTAATAGTGAAAGACACAATGAATGAAAACATAAAACATAGATTTAGGGCATCTGTTAATTACCAAACATAAAACAATATTAGTATACTAAACCACCTTCAACAATTAATAGTGAATTACGTAATGAAAAAAATCACAAAAAGTAGATTTAGGGCATCCACAAATGACCAAAATCAAAGAATGTGGGGCTTAATTGAGATTTGAAAGTCAATCAAATAGATGTTCTGATGAAAAAATGACGAATGAAGCTGAAAAAACTAGTTTGGAGGCCATGAGGTTAAAGAATTGATTCTAGGGTTTTTGTGAGACTGTGACCAAGTCACTATCACCTGAGAGAAAAAAAGTGGAAGGACTCAAAACAAAAAATCATAAACTCTTTATATGACTTATCATGTTGGTTATTTAGTAACCTATGTGATAAAGTGTCTTTAATACTTTTATAATGTTGTTTATTATATAACTGACAAGGTAAAATGACTTTTAATGGCCCTTATTATAAAACTGAAGTGATAAATAAAATATGTTTGCATTATTATGTAATTTATTTTATAACTGATGAGATAAAATTATTTATAACATCATTTATTATATAACTGATGTGATAAAGCAATGATATTTTCATTATCATGTTATTTATTCTATAACCGATTAAAAAAATTGGTTTTATCACGTCGATTATTTTGTAACCGACATGATAAAATGAGATACATTATTTATAACATCAGTTATTTTATAACCGATTTGATAAAGCGAGATATTTGATTTATAACATCGATTAAAAAATAACCAACACGATAAATCCAAATAATTTATTTTTGATGTTGGTTATAATATATCTGACATGATAAATCAATTTACATTGCTTTTCACGGTATTGATAAGTAACTGAAATAAAAAATTCTAATGTGATAAATACTATTTTTATGAGTAGTTTTTTGTTTTCTAAGTTTTTATAGTTTTCTTAGGTGTTTTTAGGGATTTTAGTGTCTTTTTACGTTTTAGGGATGTTTTTCGATATTAGGATTTTAATGGTTTTTTCATGATTTTTAGGGCTTTTAGGGTTTTTATGGTTTTTTTCTTTTAATCATTTTTATATTTTTATTTGTTTTAAGTGTTTTTAGATTTTTTATTTTTTCTTATGGGTTTTCAAAAAAATTTATCTTTTTTTTATTTTGTTAGGTATTTTACAAATTTTTAGGTTATTTATAGTTTTTTGGGTATTTAAGGATTTCGATGTTTTTTAGGGGTTTTCAGGCTTTTTGGGGTTTTATGGTTTTTTTAATTTTTAGGTGTTTTATGTCCTTTTAGAGTATTTTATTGTTTTTAAGGTTTTAAAGGTTTTTTATATTTTTTTAGTGATTTTTTTAGTTTTGATTGGTTTTAGGGTTTTTAATGTTTTTAGGGGGTTTCTATGATTTTTAAGGGTTTGATTGATTTTTTATTTTTTATGCTTTTTGGGGGTTTTAAGTACATTTAATATTTTCTATTTTTATATGGATTTTTTAGTATTTTTGGTTTTTTTATTTTTTTACGGATTTTTATAGATATTTAGGATTTTTATTGTTTTTAGGGTTTCTTGGGATTTGGTGGGTTTTTAGGGTTTCTATGGATTTAATGGTTTTTATGGGTTTCAGTGTCTTTGAGTTTTTAGGGGTTTTAATGTTTTCATATTTTATTAATGTTTTCAGTGGTTTAAAGGGTCATTAGATTTTTAGTGTGGTTTTAAGGAATTTAAAGTTTTTATATGTTATATAGGGTTTTTTGATATTTAGGGTCTTTTTAGGTTTTTTAGGGTTTTTTATGTTTTATCTGTTTTATGTGTGTTTAGGATTATAAGGTTTTCTATTTGGTTTTTCATGTTTTTAGGTTTTTTTTTATGTTTTTTATGATTTTTAGGGGTTTGATTAATTTTATGGGCTTTAAGTGTTTTTAGGTATTTTATGTTCTTTTAGTGTTTTTTTAGTTTTTATGGTTTTTATGGTTTTCTATATTTTTTAAATGTTTCTAGGGGTTTAAATGGGTTTCATGTTATTTAGTGGTTTTTATGGTTTTTATGGGTTTAGCATTTTTAAACTTATTAGGGGGTTTATGGGTTTTAGTGTATTGATTATTTTTTAGCTTTTTAGGGTTTTTATAATTTTTCTATTTTTGGGGGTTTTATGTGATTTTAGGTTTTCTATGTTTTATTAGTGTTTTCATGGATTTTAGGTGTTTTTAATTTTTTGAGTTTTATAGATATTTTTTATGCCTCTTATTGGTTTTTAATGTTTTTATGTATTTTGTGGGTTTATTGTATTTTTGGGTTATTTTGTTTTCTAGGGTTTTATGAGAATTTAGGGGTTAATGTTTTTTTAGTTTTTTTATTATTTATAAGGGTTTAAAGAGTATTTAGTTTTTTCCCTTCATTTTTAGTGTTTTATGCAATTTTTTTTGTTTTTTATATATTTTCACAGGTTTTATGGTTTTAATGGGTTTTAGGGTTTTTAAGGGTTTTAGGGTTTTTATCATTTTTTATGATTTTATCATTTTTAGGTTTTTTAAGGGTTTTAAAAGTTTTTAGGGGTTTAAGGTTTTTTTGTGTTTCTATGGTTTTTATGGTGTTTTATTTTTTTAGGGATTTTTAGGATTTTTATGTTTTTTATGGTTTTTAGTAATTATTTAGGTTTGTTTTAGTTTTTTAGGGTCTTATAGGTTTTATTTTTTTTGGTTTTTGTTGTTTTTTTGGGTTTTGTAGGGTTTTTATAGTTGTTAGCATTTTTAGGGGTTTGAAGGGTTTTAGTGTTTTTTGTGGTTTTTAGTGTTTTTAGGGGGTTTTATAGATTTTTATGGTGTTTATTTTTTTAGTTTTTTGGGGTTTTTAGGGGTTCTAATAATTATTTGTGTTTTATGGGGTTCTTTCTACTTAAATTAGGGTTTTAGGGGATTTAATTGTTTTACGGTTTTTAATGTTTTCTAATGGGTTTTCAAGGTTTTTTAGGGTTTTTTACATTTCTATGGATTTTTAAGGATTTTAAATTTTTTATGGTTTTTAGTATTTTTAGGGATTTTGGGGGTCTTAGGGGTTTTAGGGTTTCTTAAAATTTTTATGGGTATTTAAGGTTTTTAGTCATTTTTTGTTTTTTTAGAATTTTATGGTTTTCATAGGGGTTTTCGTGGTTTTCAATATTTTTTATGTATTTAAGGATTTCTACTATTTTTTCATATTTTAATGGGTTTATAGTGTTCTTATAAAATTTGAGGTGTTTTAGGTTTTTTTGGGATTTTAGTGTTTTTTATGGTTTTTAGCATTTTTAGGTTTTTTAAGGTTGTTACGTGTTTTTAGGTTTTTTAAGGTTGTTACGTGTTTTTAGGTTTTTAAGGGTTTCTTATGGATTTTCTGGGTTTTTAAGGTTTTCATTTTTTAGCGATTTTTAGAAATACTTTATGATTTTATTGGTTTTTGGGTTTCTAGGGATTGTTAGGGATTTGGTTTTAAGCGGTTTAGGGTTTGTATGGTTTTATTTTTATTTTTAGTACGTTTATTAGTTTTAGAGGGGTTAGTGTTTTTTTTATATTTTTAACATTTAAGGGGTTTAAATTATTTTTATTGTTTTTAGGGTTTTATGGGTCTTTATGGGTTTTTAAAGTTTTTAGGGGTTTTTAGGGTTTTTAGATTCATTTTAGTGTTTTATAGGATTTTTAGTGTTATTGGGTTTTTAGGGGGGTATAGGTTTTCTTAGGGTTTTTATGGTTTTAGTTTTTGAAATTAGTTTTGGTATTTTTATGATGTTATAAGATATTTATGATTTTTAGGGTCTTTATTATTTTTGAGGGTTTAGGGTGTTTATGGATTTAAGCAATTTTTATGGTTCTTAGAAATTTTTATGCTTTTATGGGTTTTAATTGTATTTAGGTTTTTACGGGTTGATTATGGTTTTCATGATTTTTCAGGGTTTTTTACGTTTTAAGGATTTGTAGGGATTCTTATGTATTTTTATTTGTTTAGGGTTTTAGGGAATTTTTGGTGTTTTAGGGTTTTTTAGAGTTGTAGGTGTTTTAGGTTTTATGGTCTTTGTAGTTTTTTTGGGGTTTGGGAGTTTTTTTTAGTTTTATAGGCGTTTTAATGTTTTTAGAGTTTCTAATGATTTTAGGGTTTAATGTAATTTTTAGATTTTTATGGTTTTTTTGGGTTTTTAGGGTTATTTATGCTTTTTAAAGGGGTTTATTATTTAATGGGTTTGTTTGGGATTTTATATTTTTAACATTTTTAGGGGTTGGATGTTTTTTTTGTTTTTATTGACTTCTTAGATTGTTTTTGGGTATTAGGCTTTTTTTAAATTTTAAAGTTTTTTATCTTTTTTTTATTTTTATTGTTTTTTAGGGTATTAGGGATTTTGGAGTGTTTAAATTTTTTAGGGATTTTCGATTTTAATGGATTTTTGGAGGGTTTAGGGTTTTTTTGAGTTTTTTTTCATTTTCATTATTTTTGATGTGTTTTTAAACATTTCTAGGGGAATAAAGTGGTTTTATAGTTTTTTGTGGTTTTTAGTATTTTTATATGTATTTAAGGGTTTTAATGTTTTTAAGGGTTTTATGGTTTTTATGGTATTTAGGGACATTAATATTTTTTATGTTTTTGCGTGATTTGATTTTATATGGTTTTTAGGTTTTTTAAGGGTTTTCTCATTTTTAGGGATTTTTATGTTTTTATGGGTTTTTATTAGTTTTATGTTTGTGTTGGGGTTTTAGAGATTTTTAAGGGTTTTTAGGGTTTTTATTTTTTTAGTGTTATTTAGGTTTTTAGAGGTTATAAGCTTTTTAGGATTTAAATGTTTTTAGGGATTTTTACGTTTTTAGGGATTTTTACATTTTTTGGAAGTTTTAGTGATTTTGAAGATTTTTTAGGATTTTTCTATTTTAGGGATTTTGAGGTGGGTTTTTGGGGGTTTTTGGGTTTTTTGGGGTTTTTGTTTATTAGGGTTTTTAGCATTTAGGGTTTATGGGTTTTTATATTTTTCAATATTTTAGGGATTTAATGGAATTTAGTGTTTTTAGTGGGTTTTAGGGGTTTTATAGGTCTTAGGGTTTTATATTTTTTTATTAGTTTTTATATATATTATGGTTTTTATTATGTTTTGAGGTTTTTGAAGGTTTTTAAGCATTTTTTAGGTTCTATTGGTCCTTATGTTGTCTTGTGTTTTTTAGGTTTTTAGAGGGTTTTAAAGGTTTTTAAGGTTTTTACATTTTTAGGGATATTAGGGATTTTTTTTAATGATTTTAATGGTATTTTTGGTTTTATGGATTTTGATGATTTTTAGAGGGTTTTTCTTTTTTATGATTTTAGTTTTTTTTTGTTTTTAGGGTTTTTATGGGTTTTTAAAATTTTAATGTTTTACTGAGGTTTAAGGTGTTTATAGTTTTTTGGGTGGTTTTTAGACTTTGTATGGGGTTTTTTTGTTTTTAGAGATTTTATGGTTTTAGGTTTTTTAGGGATTTTATGTTCTCTTAAGGGTTTTTATATTTTTTATCCTTTTATATGTTTTTATAGGTTTTATGTTTATTTAGTTTGATAATTTTTACATAGGGTTTTTTTAGGGTTTTTAGGGTTTTTTACATTTTTAAGGAATTGTAGGGAACTTTAATTACATTCTTGGATTTTAGGATTTTTATGGTTTTTGAGGGTTTTTAGTTTTTTAGGTTTTTTTATGGTTTTTTGCATTTTTTTGTGTTTTTAGGGTTTTATGTTTTTTATTAATTGTAACATCTTTAGGGGTCAAATGGGTTTTATCAATTTTTAGTGATTTTCAAGTTGTTTTGGGGTTTTATGGTTTTTTGTTTTAATGGTTTTTAGGGCTTTACGGTTTAGGGGTTTTTATGTTTTTAGGGTTTTAGTGTGCTTTAGGTTTTTAGGGGTTTTATCTATTTCACTATTTTTAAGATTTTCTTAGGGGTTTTCAAATTTTTCATTATTTTTTACATTTTTACCGATTATTCGAGGTTATAAAATTTTTTATGGTTTTTAGGGGATTTAAGGGTTTTTTGGATTTTTAGGGGTTTTCTGGTTTTTTTTTGTATTTTTCAGTTAATAGGGTTTTAAGGTTTTATAATTTTTTTTTACATTTTTAGGGATTAAGGTGTTTTTTGAGTTTTTTGAGGGGTTAGGGTGGTTTTATGATGTTTTTTTGGGATTTATTATTTTTTTATTTTTAGGGCTTTTGGGGTATTGTAACGATTTTAGTGTTTTTATCCTTTTTCAGTTTTGGGGGTTTTATGTTTTTTTATGTTGTTATCTTTTCCTTAGGTATTTTACTAGTGTTAAGGGTTTTTACATTTTTAGGAATTTTTATGGAATTTTATGTTTTTTTTTTGTTTTTAAGGATTTTGATGGTTCTTAAGGTTTCTTTTGTTTTTTTTATCTTTTTGGTTTTATGGGTATTTTGAGTTTTTTTTAGGTTTTTAATTTTTTAGAGTTTCATTAAAATCAGTAGGGGTTTAAAGGGGTTTTAGATTTTTAGTGGGTTTTGGGTTTGTATGGGGTTTTAGGTTTTTTATGTTTTTAGGTGTTTTAGTGATTTTTAGTATTTCTATAGGGCTTTCATAATTGTTTATGTTTTTAATAATTTTATGTATTTTTAGGTTTTTGTGGTTTTCATAGTGGTTTTCAGAGTTTTTAGTATTTTTTTATGTTTTTAAGGATTTTTATGAAGTTTTTAGGATTTATATTGTTTTAAGGTTTTAGGGATTTTAAGGGGTTTTATGTGTTTAGGTGTTTTAGGTTATTAATGAGTTTTTGGGTTCTAAGGGGTTTTTCATGTTTTTTAAGGGTTTATGGTTTTGTATAGTTTTTTTTGTTTTTAGGGTATTAAAGGTTTTTAAGAATTTTAGTGGGATTTTAATGTTTTATGGATTTTTATTATTTTATGGTGGCTGTAGGGTTTTTAGGGTCTATTAAGGTTTTTATTGTTTTTTATGTTTTTATGGGCTTTAAGTATCTTTAGATTTTAAACGTTTTATATTTGGTATTCATAGTTTTTAGGTCTTTTTAAATTTTTTTTGGGATTCTTAATTATTTATTGGATTTTAATGGGTTTTATTTTTTAGTGGTTTTTAGGTCATAAGGGTTTTTAGGATTTCTATGATTAGTTTGTCTTTTACAGTTTCTTAAATTTTTGGGTTTTAAAGGTTTATTAGAGTTATTTATCAATTTTACGGGTTTAAATGGTTGTCATAGAATTTAATGATTTAGAAATTTTACGAGGTTTTAGGGTTTTTATGTTTTTTGGGGTTTTATGGTTGTTAGGGTTTTATGTTTTCTTATGTTTTTTAGGGTTTTTAACATTTTTTAGTTTTTAAGGGTTTTAATAGTTTTTAGGTTTTTAAAGTATTCTTATGGGTTAACATATATATGAGTTTTTATTTTTTAGGTATTTTTAGGTATTTTTCTTCTTTTTTAGTGTTTTAATGATTTTGGGGTTTTTAGGGTTTTAGAGATTAGTGTTTTTATGGGTTTTTTAGGTTTTCATGTACTATTTACATTTTTAGGGATTTTAATTTTTTAGGGTTTTTTAACATTTCAGGGGACAAATTTTTTTTTTGTAGTTTTTATTTTTTTTAGTGTTTTTATGGTTTTTGTGGGATTTATGGTTTTTTTGTTTTTTCTGTTTTATAGTTTTTAATATTTTATGGTTTTTTGGGATTTTAGTGTTTCTAGCATTATTTTTGGATTTCTAGCACTTTCGAGGGGCTTTAGGGGCTTTATGTGGTTTTAGGTATTCAAGATTTTCAAAATGTTTTAAGGGTTATAATTTTTTTATGTTTTCAATTATTTTTAAGTATTTTTAGGATTTTTATTTTTTTTTGGGTTTTAAGGATTTTGAATATTTTTTGGTTTTTTAGGATTTTTTGGTATTTTATAGGTTTTTAGGGTTTTTTATGTTTTTAGGTGTTTAAGGGTTTTTAATGTCTTTTAAAATTTTTACGGACATAAATAGTTTTAGATTTTTTAGTGGTTTTTATGGTTTTATGAGTTTTTTAGTTTTTTAAGGTTTTTTTTGGAGTTTTATGATTTCTATGGTTTTTTGGATTTTTTGGAAATATTTATTATTTTAATGGTTTTTTACGTTTTTTAAGTTATTAACGGGTGTTAAAAAGTTTTTATGTATTAATGTTTTCTTATGGGTTTTAGGGTTTTTTTTATTTTTTTTTAATTTTTTATGGATTTTTAAGATTTTTATGTTTTTTATAGTTTTTATGGATTTTGGGGATTTTTACGGGTTTTAGGGATTTATTTTTTTTAGAATTTTTAGGGTTATCTTATTTTTCTACGTTTTAATAATTTTTAACTTTTTACAGTTTCTTAGGGTTTTTAGGGGTTTTCTAGGTTTTTATGTTTTTAGGGATTTTAGGGTTTTTATGATTTTTAGGGGGGTTTATGGTTTTTCTAGATTTTGAGGGTTTAAAGGTCTTTTTAGGATTTTATTGTTTTGTTGTATTTATAAATTTTTTGGATTTTATGGGTGTTAATTTTTTTTAGGTTTTTTAGTTTTTCAAAGGGAATTTTTGGTTTTAATAATTTTTATGTTTTTAGGGGTTTATAGGGATTTTATGGAATTTTAGAGTTTTTTGGGTTTTAAAGGATTTCTATTTTTTGTTGTATTTTTAGCATTTTTAGTGTTTTATATATATTTTTAGTTGTTGGGATTTTTTCTTGTATATTAGTGTTTTTATGTTTTTTTGGATATTTTAACATTTTTAGGGGTATAAAGGGTTTTTATAGTTTTTAGTGGTTTTGGGGTTTTTTGAGGGCTTTAATTTTTTAGGGAGTTAATGGTTGTTAGGGGGTTTTTGGGTTTTTAGGGTCATTTAGGATTATAATGGGTTTTTTCATTTTTTATTTTTTTATTTGTTTTATATAATTTTTGTATTTTATGGTTTTCTTAGGGGTTTTCAGGCTTTTTAGGGTATTTATGTTTTTAAATATTTTTTGGACTTTTTAAGGGTTTTTATGGGTTGTTAGGGTTTTTAGTAGTTTCAAGTGTTTTAGGGTTTAGAGAGTTTTTATGTTTTTAATTGTTTTTATACTTTTTAGACATTTTATGTGCTATTATTATTTTAGGTTTATGATATTTTGTTGGTGGCTTTAATGGTTTCTCTGGACTTTAATGTTTTTTGTGTTTTTTATGGATTTTTTTGAATTTTTATTACTTTATTATTTTTATGGATTATGAGGGATTTTAGGGTCTTTAGGGATCTTAGTATTTTTTGAGTTATTGATGGTTTTTTTTGAAGGGTTTTATGTTTTGTTATAGTTTTTAACATTTTTATTGGTTGAAAGGGTTTTTCATATTTTTATGGGTTTAATGGTTTTAGGATTTTTAATGAGTTTTATGGAATTTTTGGTTTTTAGGATTTTAGTGGTTTTATCTTTTTTTATATTTTTACGGTATTCCTTTGGTTTTTTAATATTTTGTTGTGTTTTCTATTTTTTTACTCTTTTTAGGAAATTTTTAGGATTTATATAGAATAATAGAATTTTGTGGGCTTTATAGATTTTAGGTTTTTTTTCTTTTGGTATTTTTGGGGTTTTTGAGTATTTTGGGTTTTTAAGGTATTTTTGTGTTTTTATCATTTATAAGGGATTAAATTATTTTTATAGTTTTTAAAGTTTTTAAGGATTTTAGGGGCTGTTATGGTTTTAGGGGTATTAGGGCCTTTTACGGGTTTTTGGTTTTTAGTGTTTTTAGGTTTTTTGGGGGTTTTAAGTGTTTTTATGTTTCTTATGTTTTTAGTGATTTTTAGGATGTTTATTTTTAATTGGGTTTTTATTGATTTTGAGTTGTTTTGGGGGTTTTTAGTTTTTTTAGGATTTCTATGGGTTTTTTTTGGTATTTATGGGTTTTAGTGTTTTAAAAATTTTAAGTGTTTTTAGGGGGTTTTTTTGGTTTTATTATTGTTTTAAATGTTTTTAGGGTTCTTTTTACATTTTAAGAGATTTTTTAAATTTATATTGTTTTGGGGGGGTTTTTTAGGGATTTTGATAACTTTTTATATTTTTATGGTTTTTAGGGTATTTTCGTATTTTTTTGGGTTGTTAGGTTTTTTTTGAGTTTTTTAGGGTTTTTTGGCTTTTAAATTCTTTGAATGGTTTTAAGGGTATTTTAGGTTTTTAAGGGTTTTTTGGTTTTTGGTTGTTATTTATTTTATTTTTTTTAGGTTGTTAAGGACTCCTTAGGGGTTTTCAGAGATTTTAGGGTTTTTGAAATTTTAGGTATTTTTATAATTTTTTAGGATTTTTATGGTTCTTTGGGTTTTTAGGGATTTTGAGGGATTATAATGTTTTTTATGTTTTTATGGTTGTTTGGGTTTTAGGTTTTTTATGAATTTTCTAGGATTTTTATTTTTTTATTTTTTAATGTTTTCAAGGGGATTATAGGGTTTTATGATTTTTTTATGTTTTTAGGTTTTTATGGGTTATTAGTATTTTATATGGTTTTTAGGGTTGTTTAGTGTTTTTAGCATTTTGTACATTTTTATGGGTTCTAAAAATTTTATCTTTTTAAGGTTTTATTATGTGTATTCAAGTTTATTTTTTGTTTTTTATTTTTTATTTGATTTTACATTATTTTTATGATTTTTATTGTTTTTAGGGTTTTATGGGATTTTGGGAGATTTTAGTGTATTAATTTTCTAAGGGTTTTAGGGATTTATGAGTCACATAGCGTTTTATGGTTTTTTTTTATTTTTTTAATGATTTAATAAGTTTAAAGGATTTCAGAGTATTTACTGGGTTATTAGGTTTTTATCCGGTTTTTTGGGGTTTTTGGGGGTTTTGGGTCTTTTAGGGTTTTATGGTTTTTAGCACTTTTTAGGTATTATGTTTTCTCTACTTTTACGATTCTCTTATATTTTTTAAGGGTTTAGGTTATTTGACATTTTTTTGAGATTTTTTAGAATTTTTAATGGTTTTTAGTATTTTAAGGTACTTTAGGGCTTTTAGGGTTTTATGGTTTTTTTTGGGGTGTTACGGTTTTTCTTATTTCTTTCTGTTTTAATAGTTTATAGTGTTTTTTAACATTTTTTATGGTCAAAACGGTTTTTAGGGTTTTATAGATTTTAAGGGGGTTTTTACAGTTTTTAAAGGATTTTATGGACTTTAAGGTATTTATGGGTTTTTATTTTTTTTATATTCTTAGATTTTTAGGGGTATTTAGTGTTTTTAGGTTTTTATGTTTTTCATTAGGTTTTTTACCATTTGTAGGGGATTTACTTTTTTATATATTTTTACCTATTTTTTTGATTTTTTAGTTTTTTATTGGTTTTATTGATTTTGATGTTTTTAAGGTTTTAGGGGTTTTAGGGTTTTTAGATTTTTGTGGGATTGTAGGGGTTTTTTTTATTTTTTTAGGGTTTTAAATATTTTTTAGAGTTTTTAATTTTTTGGGTGTTTAAAGTGTTTTTACAGTTTTCATTGGTTTTTTAATGATTATAGAGTTTTAGGGGATTTTATTGTTTTTAAGATTTTAGGGGTTTTTATGTTTCTTACCATTTATTAGTTATTAGGGTTTTTTGCGTTTTTTTTTTCATTTTTAGCATTTTTGGGGTTTTCAGCATTTTAAGTTTTTACAGTTTTTATGTGTTTTGAGATTTTTATGGATTTCTAAAGGTTTTTAGAGTTTTTATGGTTATTTTTATTTTATGGGAATTTTAGTTCTTTTTAGGATTTTTAAAGTTTTTTTTACAGTTTTTATGGATTTTGATGTTCTTTTACATTTTTTAGGGTTTTATGGGTTTTATGATTTTCATGGGGTGTTTGTGATTATTAGTTTTTTAGTGTTTTATGGGTTTTTAGAGTTTTTTTAACATTTATATTAGTTTAAAGGGATTTTTTGAGTTTATTGTGGTTTTTGGGTATTTATTGGTTTTTAGTGTGTAAAGTGTTTTTGGGGTTTTATGGATTTTTGGGGTTTCAGATTTGATTTAGGGTTTTAGGATCTCTTTATGGTTTTATTGGGGTTTTTTTATTTTTAGGTTTTTAAGGGTTTTAAGTGTTTTTAGTTTTTTAATTTTATCTTATTTTTTTAGTGTTTTTTACTTTTTAATAATTATTTTGGATTTTTTGTATTTTTATGGTTTTTAGAGTTTTTCTGGCATTTTGGGGGATTTTAGGGATTTAAAACATTTTTTTGGTTTATTTGGATTTATAGTGTTTTTATCTATATAAGGTTTTCTGTTGTTTTTTTAGGGGTTTTAAGATTATCCGTCATTTTTAGGGATTTTGTTTTGTATTTTTTTGGATGTTTATGGGTTTTTAGGGGTTTTAGGGGTTTTAGGGTTTTTAGAGTATTTTTGGATTTTAGTGTTTTTATGGTTTTTATAATTTTTTAGGTTTTTAAGGGTGTTAAATGTTTTTAGTATTTTGTGGTTTTCTTAGGATTTTTATGGAATTTAAGGACTCCTATATTTTTTGGGATATTTAGGGTTCTTTTAGGATTTTTAATTTTTTTTATTTTTAAGGGATTTGAAGGGTTTTTTTGTATTTTTTAGAGTTTTAATGTTTTTATCTCTTTATTTTTACTTTTAGGGTAGAAGAGGTGTGAGGCCAGGCTATTCTCGACACCCTCAGAATTTATTATGAAAAAAAGAAACAGCAGATGAGGGAGGGGAGGGGTCAATCAACCTACACCCAAAAACCCTTACAACCCAAGACACAAAAGCCCCAAAAAAAGGAAAAATCAAAAAATAAAAAGCACACAAATCCAAACACAACAACAGCTTCAACACCTTCTCATCCAACTCAAGCATTCAGTAGCTCCATATCCCCTTTCATCCAACAATACCATAGCCATTAGCAGCAACATCATCAGCATTCATCAACACCGTATCATCAACACCACAAAAAACCTTGCCACTACATCACCATATTTTTTCACCAAACCGAGATCAGCTACCATCAGCCAAAACACCATACGTAGATTCACAAGCCATCACTTCTTAACACCGCTGCCCTGCCAATATGCGCCCTTGATGCCGAGCGGGACCACCAACACCATCCCAAAACAGCCACATGCCCAATCATATAGAACCAAGATAGGGTCCAATATTATGGGGAGGGAGGCAAGAGCAGAGGTGGATGCACAAGTCAAGGGGAGAGACAATGGTGGGCAGCCATACTCCATCATCCAAAACCAACAATCACCAAGAAAATCATCGAAGAACAGCACACACAAATAGCGACCAACAATCCTCATCAAAGGTAACAATCGTTTCTTTAAATCCCAAAAACCAGGAACAGAAACACCAGTATCACCAGTATCAACGTCATAAAAAACACCACCTCTAATTCAAGTTGCTCTTATCAAAAATCTGGTCAAAATCCAGCATCCCGCACAACCAAACCCATCATCTCTAAAGAGATCACAGCTCAAAACCCAGCAAACAAGCCTCAACAAATCCAACAACCAGTACCCATAGAAACTCATCAACGCATCCACAACCAGTAAGATCATGAAGGGACTCTAACCAAATATATAATCAAAAGCATGAAGCGGAGAAGAAGTCGAGAGACCACATCGAACATGCACCTGCATCATCTTCCCGGGTCGAAGAAAATATCAGACTAGAACACATAACAAACCTTCTGCATCGAAATATCGAATCTCTGAGAACTGAAATGAGGAGGAAGCATTGTTTCATGACACCTTTGGTCCAGAGAGCACTTATGAGATCTGATGTCACCGAGATCTCCCCCCCCCCCCCGAAAGCGCTAGGGGGAAGGCCTGCAAAGGCGACGAAACCCCAATCGGCAACACTGCTGAGGGAACTCGAAGCCGTCGAAGAGAAAAACCAGACCATATCTCTATCGCCGATTGCCGAGAGGACCAGCCTATACCACCACTGAGTCGTCTGGGTGCCCATCGCAGTTTCTTGAAACCATCATGAGGCGAAAGAAGCCACTGTAGATCTGGATCTAGTGTTGACTTTACCATCGACCTAGAGAACCACCATGCCCTCGCATCACAAAAAAGGAGACACGACCAAGGAGGTATATCTTCCAAAGTCGACCCAAAAAACTGGTAGATCCAGAACAACCTGTCACCGCCCAATCCCGAACAGAGCTGCCAGATCCCGTCACTGGGCGTGATCCTTGACTCCCACAATCGCTCTAGTGAAGCAGAGCACTCGGACAGAACTCCATCTGCATCAATCTAAAGATGGATGTGATTAACAAAGCCTCCATGAAGGAATACAGAAGAAAACCTAGGAAATTTCCACCACGGGAGGGAGATCACGGGAGAGAGGGGTGACATATTTCATTTTTAGGATTTTGTGGTGTTTTAGTTTTTTTAGTCAAAGTACACTGGGTTTTCAGGACCAAGGGGTTACACGGTATAGTTGTGCCATCACCCACCACTGAGATCCTATATGTACACCACTAGTCGCAGTCCTAGGTGTAACGGCACCTGGGCATTCAGTCCAGTTCCACACGGGGTAGAGGGGCCCACAAGAGGTGATAAAGGCATATAGAAATTTTTAGGGGTTTAAATTGGTTATAGAGTATTTAATGGTTTTTGGAGGTTTTATGGGGTTTTATGGTTATTGAGGTGTTTAGGGGTTTATGGAATTATTAGAGGTATTATTATTTTTATTTTTTTCTATTATATTAATTGTTTTTATAGTTTTAAGGTTTTTATAGGTGCTTTTAGTTTTTTTTACATTTTTGGAGATTTCTATGTATTTTTTGGATTTTTAGGGTTTTAGAGAATATGATGGAATTTTTGATCTTTTAGGGGTTTTTGGGTTTTATCATTTTCTTCATTTTTCTGGAGTTTTAATTGTTTTAGGTTTTCATATGGGTTTCTGGGTTTTTAGGTTTTTTTAAATTTTTAGTTGTTTTAGGGATTATTATTTTTTAATGTTTTTTTGATTTTTCGGGATTTTAAGGTTGTTTAAAGTTTTTTATGGTTATTAATGGTTTTTTGGTTTTTGGGTTATTAGGGGTTTTTTTATATTTTTAGATTTTTAAGGTTATTTAGAATTTTTTTATCATTTTAGGGGTTTATGGTTTTTATATAGATTTTAGTGGTTTTTAGAGTTTTTATTTTTTACGGTTTTTATGTTTCTTTGAGGTTTTATGGTTTTAGAGTTTTCTGGTTTTTAGGGTTTTTTGGTTTTTTGGAGTGTTTAGTGGTATTAATGTTTTTAGGAGTTTTAAGTGTTTTTAGGATTTGAAGGTTTTCTTTGTGGTCTTCAAGTTTCTTATGGTTTTAGGTGTTCAATAATTTTTAGGGTTTCTCTAGAATTTTTATGTTTCTATACGTTTTTTAGGTTTTTTAGGGTTTTTATTAGTTTTATTGTTTTTTTTGGGTTTTTTGGGTTTTTTTGTGTTTTCTTGATTTTATGGTTTTTTAGATTTTTTAACATTTTTATTGGTTTAAGGGGTTTTTAGATTTCTTAATGGATTTTAGTGTTTTTAGTTTTTTTTATGGTTTTATGGTTTTTATGGGTTTTGGGAGTTTTTTGGGATTTTAGGGTCTTTTAGGGCTTCTAGTATTTTTGGATTTTCTTGGTTTTTAGTGGTTTTAAGTGTTTTTGGTTGTTTTGTTTTCCTTAGGATTTTAAATAGATTTTAGGATTCTTTACATTTTGAGGATTTTTGGGGATTTTTTGTATTTTTACGGTTTTAAGGTTTTTAAGGATTTTGAGGGGTTTTATGATTTTTATGGTTTTTAGTGTTTCTTGGGTTTTTAGGGATTTTAAAATTTTAAGGGTTTTAATTGTTTTTAGGTTTTCAACGTTTAGTTAGGTTATTTTCTACGTTTGAATGGGTTTTTATGTTTTGGGGTATTTTTATGGATTTTTAGGCTTTTTAGTTTTTTTTGTTTTTAGAGATTTTTGTTTTTTTTAAGATTTATTGGTTTTTATTCAATTTTATTGTTTTTAAAAGTTTTTAGGCGTTTAAGGTGATATTAGTGTTTATAGTAGGTATTTATGGGTTTAATGGGTTTTTGGTCTATTTTATATTTTTGGATTTTTTATGGTTTTTAGGTTTTTTTTGAGCTTTTAGTGGTTTTTAGGGTTTTAGAATTTCTAGTGTGAAAAGGTTTCTTTTGTATGACAAAGAAAATATATATATCAAATGAATAGAAATTTTGAGGTTTTCATGGGGTTTTAAGTGTTTTAAAAAATTTAATCTTTTCATAGGATTCTTCAGGGATTTGGGGGTTTTTTTAGTTTTTAGATTTTTTTAGGGTTTATAAGGATTTGTATAGTTTATAGGGATTTTAGGGATTTTGATAGTTTTTAGGGTTTTTTTATATTTTTTGCATTTTTATGGGTTCTTTGGGGTTTTAGGTTTTTTTTTTCAAGTTTTTAGGGTTTTTAATGTTTTCTTGTGTTTTTAAAGGTTTTTAGGGGTTTAAATATTTTTTAGATTTTTTTTGTGATTTATTATGGATTTTAGGTTTTATACGTTTTTTTGGGTTTTGGGGGTTTTTGTTGGATTTTAGAGTCATTTTTATGTTATTGGGGGTTTTTTGTGTTTTTTGGTTTTTTGGTTTTTAGGGGTTGTATGTGTTAAAGTTTTTAATATTTTCTTAGAGGTTTTCATCGTTTTTAGGGTTTTTTTTGTTTTTGGGGATTTTTATTGATTTTTATGATTTTTAATATTTTTAGGGTATTTATTAATATCAGGGTTTTAGGGTTTTTAGTTTTTTTTGGTTTTTTTTCATTTTTAGTGTTCGTTTTAAATTTTGTAAATTATATAGGGTCTTTAGAACATTTTTAATATTTTTCGGGGTTTAAATTATTATTATATATTTTAGTGATTTTAGGGGGTTTATGGGTTTTAAGGTGTTTTATGGTTTTAAGGGTTTTTTGTTTTTAAGAGTTTTAGTGTATTTTTAGGTTTTTGTAAGGATTTTAACATTTTATGTTTTTTTTATAAGGAAAAAATCATTTATATCAATGGAATTGGATTTTTTTGGTTTTTATGGGCATTATGTGTTTTTTGGTTTTTAAGTTTTTCTAAAGGTGTTTCATAGTTTTTAGGGTTTTTTATCTTTTTAGGGATTTTTATGATTTTTTGGGTTTTTGAGGATTTTTATGGGTTTTGTGGGTTTTTTTCAATATTTCTGGGTGTTAATTAATTTTGTGGTGTTTTGGGGTTTTTTTTGTGTTTTTTAGTGATTTTATTATTTTTCATAGTTCTTTAGAGTTTTTAAGGGTTTAATGGACTCTTAGATTATTAATGGATTTTTGGGATTTTATGTTTTTTATGTGTTTAGGGGTTTTAATGGTTTTAGGGGTTTCTGAATATTTTTAGGTTTTTTTTGGGGTTTTGATTGTTTTTCAGTTTTTTAGATGTTTTAATTGATTTTATTTTTTAAAATCTGTCTGATGGGATTTTTGGGTTTTAAAAGTTTTTTATACCATTTTGGGGGTTTTAATGTATTTTTTTATGATTTTATGGGGTTATTAGGTTTTTAGGGATTATGACGGTTTTTTGAATTTTTTATGGTTTTTACCATTGTTTTAGATTTTTAGTGTTTTTATGTTCTTTATGTTTTTAAGGATTACATTGTAGTTTTTAGGGTTTTATGGTTATTTTTATTAGGTATTTCTAGGTATTTTTAGGATTTTTTTTGGTTTTCTAGTTTTTTTGGGGTTTTATGATTTTTAGGGGTTTTAGGTATTTTTTGGTTTTTTATGGTTTCTTTAGGGTTTTAGAGGTTTTTTGAATTTTTTAGGGTTCTTATGATTTTTATTGTTTGTTAACTTTTTTAGGGGTTTAAAGGAATTTTTGAGTTTTTAGAGGATTTTAGGTTTTTAGGGGTTTTTAGGGGTTTTTAGAGTTCTTAAAGCTTTTTAGAGTTTTTTTTTGTTTTTAGGAGTCTTTTAGGACTTTTATGGATTTTAGGGATTTATCTTTTTAGGTATTTTAATTGTTTATGGTTTATTAATATTTTCAAAGGATTTTGGGGTAATTTTCCATTGATTATTGGATTTTTAGGTATTTTAAAATATTTTTATTGATTTTTAGGGTTTTAATGATTCTGAGGGTTTTGATAGGTTTTAGGGTTCTTTGTATTTTGGAGGTTATTTTGGGGTTTTTTGTTCATGTTTTTTTGATTTATTTACGGTTTTCATGTTGATTATGGGTTTTTCATGTTTTAGGGATTTTTTTGGATTTTTTGGGTTTTTAGGGTTTTTAGGGTTATTAGTGTCTTTACAGGTTTTATGGGTTTCCTGGTTTTTTTTGTTATTTATTATTTTTTTGTGTTTTTAAGGGGTTATAGAGTTTTTTAATTATTTTCTGGGTTATAAAGGGGTTTTAGAGTATTTTGTTATTTTTTTACATGTTATATGTGTTTTAATTTTTTTTATGGTTTTATTGTTTTTAAGGGGTTTTAGCCAAAAGGTCAAATCCAAGCACGCTTGGACCACCAAATTTATTAATAAAAAGAAAAGTGAAGAGACATCAGAGAGGAAAAGAGAGAGAGGTTACAAGTCATAATAGTCAAAGTCATCACACCCATACCCGGTCATGTCGTCAGCATCAGCCGATTACCATTCTGATTGAGTCTCATACTGTTTGACCAGCTTCTTATAAACCTTCCTTTTTTCCAGTTCTTCCATAGATAACTTATCGGTATCCTTATTATCAGATGACCTAGTGATCACGGTCCTCAAAACTGCAGAGTAATCTTTCCTTGGTTTCCTTACCCTCACTATCAGAGACTCTTTTCATTTCTCCTCAAACAATTCCACTATATGAAAATATACTCATGTCCATATCTCTTTCCTTGGCCTCATCCTGAGTGTCTCCCCACTTGTAGAGGATTGGTTCCCCAACTCCAGGAGAGGAGTCCTCTGCCCTTTTCTTTGTTGCATCAGGGATGTTCCCTCGTTTAGCAGAGGAATAAGGTTCTATTTCAAAATTATGTTGTGTAAGATCATTCACCGTAGGCGGGAGCGGGGCTCATAATCTCAATAGTATCAGGCTCATGAGCTCTAGGAGGATCCTAAGATCGAGGCGGGAAGTATCAATTATCAACTCTTTTCCTATCCTAGTAATTGGCATATCATTGGGCTCTGACTTCAGAGGAGGGTCACTGTCTTTGGTGGCAAGCTCTGGTGGGTGTGAATCCTTCAAATTCATCTTACGTCGGCAAATATTGGAGGGGTTCCCTCGCATCCGACACTCCTTAAATGTAATGTTTTGGTGGAACAACTCCAACGAATGCCCCATAGCCATGCGTTTAGTACAGAATATAGGGTTGTTTTCATATTCAACATCAATAAGAATTTTATTAGAGAGAATAGAAAGTGTTACCGTGTCAATGAGAGTGGATCTAAGATCGAATTCCACTAGAATTCTAGAAAAGTGCCCATGCCTAACATCTTTTGTCTCTTTATCAAGACGAATGGGCGTTCTAATCGTCGTTCCAATATCATAGAAGATTTCAGAATGCAAAATAACCCAATTAATCCCATGAAGATGCATCCATACCTAGGCGAAGACATTTTTAGCATTGGAGATGTTAAAGTCTAGTGATCAGTCATGTAGATGAATCCATCCCGGCTTTAGAAACATAGACCCAAAACTTCAAGCTTTAAGATTCACGTCAGCCAATGGAAACAAGAAATGAAAGAATCCCTACCCAAGGGAGACACATTTCCTATTATCAAAACCCCACAACATCGAAATCCTACGAAATAGATCTTCACATTTCCAGGGTAGCGCACCTTTAGGAAGAACAATGTGAGAAATCAAATAGTTATCACCTAATGCCAATCATTCAGCAATCACACAAGAGTTGGCCTCAACATGGGCCAGTGAGCCCTTTTGGAAAATCCTCCTAGGATCCTAAATATTTTTCACCACTACGGAGGCCTTCATAACATCCACAAAGGATCGCTGCCCATGCACGGTGGACAATCCCATGGAATCCTACAAATTTCCTGAATTTACAGCCAAAGAGGGAATCCTAAAATCATCCATTACCATAAACATGGAAGTAGTCACCTGCTGTTCAGAGGGATTGCATGTCATCCATGTTGCACAATCTCTTCGAAGCAGCCCCAACCAGATGAGGATAATGTTGAGCAGCTCCAAACGGTTGATCCTGATCAGCCCCAACCGGATCTCAAGCATCCCCAATCGGATCCCGAGCAACCCCAATCAGATGACCAGACACATGCTCCCAATAATCCCCAACTGTTTTCCCATCCGTCCCAAGCACATGAAATCTTCCATCTTCGGATCTCTGAGGATCAGCCTCGCCGGTAGAGGGAGTCGTTACACCATCAAGAGACGCACGCAGTCCAGGTGGAAGGAGCACTGATTTTCACTCAACAGAAGTCGTTGTGGACACCACGCCACCCAGGACCACATCCCATTCACCGATCTGTCATAGATCAATGCGATTGAATCCAAGTAAGTGTGGAAACACCATCGTCACACCGAAACCCTAGAAGCTGAAATTGTGGGTTTCCTCCCATTGCTCTCTCTCATCCTCCATCCTCCTTTAAAGGGTTTTATGGTTTTATAAAGTTTAATGGTTTTTTATTATTTTATGGGTTTTACATGTCTTGGAGTTTTATGGTTTTCTTAGGGTTTTTAGGGTTTTTAGGGGTTTTTAAAATTTTATGAATTTTTAAGGATCCTTTAGTATTTTTGAAGTGTTTACTATTTTTTGGGATTTTGAGGGTTTGAAGGGTTTTATAGGGTTTTTAAACATTTTTAAGAGTTTTATTTGAATTTAGGTTTTTAAATATTTTCTAGGACATTTCATTTTTAGGAATTTTTAGGGGTTTTTAGGTTTTTTACGTTTTTAAGGGCTTATTGGGATTTTGGTTGTTTTTATGGATTTTTAGGTATTTGGGTTTTTATAGCCTTTAATAGATTTTTTTCGGAGTTTTTAGGATTTTAATGTTTTTTAGAGTCTTGTAATGTTTTTAGATGTTTAAGGGTTTTTCAGATTTTTTTACTAGGGTTTTATGATTTATATGGGTCTGATGGTTTCTTTGTGTTTTAGGGTTTTTAATGATTTTTAGGGTGTTTGGGTTATTTTTTGGTTTTTATTGGTTTTAGTGTTTTTATTTTTTATGGTTGTCATGTGTTTTTAGCTTTCTATGGTTTTCTTAGGGTTTTCAAGATATTTAGGGTTTTTACATTTTTAAGGGTTCATAGGGATTTTTAGGATTTAATTTGTTTTTAGTTTTTTCAGGGACTTCATGGGTATTAGGGTCTTTTACAATTATTATGGGTTTTTTGGGTTTTTATTGTTTCACTAAATGTTTAGGTTTTTATTGGTTTTATGGGTTTTTTTGGTTTGAAGGTTTTATTTGGGGTTTTCAAGGTATTTAAGGTTTTTTATATTTCTGTGGAATTTAGTGATTTTTAAGTATCTTTATGGTTTTTTGGGTTTAAGGGATTTTTAGGTTTTTTATTTGTTTTAGTGTTTTTAATGTTTTTTTGGGTTATTTTATTTTTTAGGGGGTTTTTTTATTGTTTTAGTGTTTTTAAGGTTTTTTAAACTTTTAAAATATTGGGTTAAAGGGTTACAGATTTTTTAGTGGGTTTCTATGGTTTTTATGTGTTTGAGAGTTTTCAAATATTTTAAGGGGATTTAGTGTATTAGGATTATTTTTGGGGTTTTTAGGGGATTTAACATGTTTTTTATTTTTTAAGGTTTTATTTGTTTTTATGTTTTTAATGTTTTCTTAGGGTTTTATAGTTTTTTACAGTTTTAGGGCTTTTTAGGAATTTTTTGGATTTTTTTTAGGTTTTTAGGATTTTTAGGGATTTTTAGGGCTTAAAATTTTAAATTTTATTTTATGGTTTTTACTATTTTTAGGATTTTTAGGGGTTTTAGTTTTTTTTCTTATTAATGTTTTATTTATTTTTACTAGTTTTTTAGAGTATTTATTGCTTTTTTAGATATTCAGTTATTTTTTATGAATTTAATTGGTTACTATGGTTTTTAAAAATTCTAATGGTTTTATTATTTTTTTACTCTTTTTAGGTTTTTATAGGGTTTTATGCTGTTTTAGGGTTTTTCTATGAGTTTTTAGAGGTTTTATTAGTTTTTAGAGTTTTTAAAAAAAATGGGGCTTGAAGTGTTTTTAGATTTTATAATGGGGATTTTAGGTTTCTATATGGTTTTATTGTTTTTAATGATTATTAGACATTTATTTTGTTTTTTGGGTTGTTAGGATATTTTTGGGTTTTTAGGAATTTTTAGGGTTTTAGTGTTTTTTATTTTTGGGGGGTTTTAAGTGTATTTAGGTATTTGTGGTTTTTAGGATTTTTTTATGTGTTTTAGTATTTTTTTCCTTTTAGGGAATTATATATCGTTGTACGGTTTTCATTATTTTTTAGTGGTTTTAATGAAATTGAGGTTGATTGGGTTTTATAGATTTTTTATGGTTTTATAGTAGATTAGCGGTTTTTAATTATTTAGGGATTTATGTTTCTTTTTGAATAAATTTAAAATATTTAGGGATTTACAAGATTTTAGTGTTTTTAGTGTATTTTTAGATGTTTTATGGGCTTTTATTTTTTTTATGATTTTAGGGGTTGTTATGGTTTTTAGGGGTTTATAATGGTTTTAATGCATTTTTAACATTTTTTGGGTTTTTGTTTTGTGTTTTATGTATTTAGTGTTTTTAAGTGTCTTTTTTATTTTAACATTATCTTAAAGATATTTAGGGTTTTAGGTTTTTTTAAGTTTATAAATATTTGTTTTCCTTTTTTTAGGATTTTAGGGGTTTTTAGGGTTTTTATAGATTTTGAGTATTTTAAGGTTTTTAGGATCTTTAGGATTTTTTAGGGTTTTTAGATTTTTTTCTTTTTTTTATGGTTTTAAATGTTTTGAAGGTTTTTAAGGTTTTCTTAGGGTTTAAATTTTTTTTTGGGTTCTTTACCTTTATTTTTAATTTTTAAGGATTTTGAATATTTTTTTTCGTTTTTGGGAATTTTGAGTGTTTTGATTTTTTTTTTCGATTTATAAGGTTCTAATAGATTTTTCTATGGGTTTTTTGTGGTTTTTGAGATTAGTAGGGGTTTAAAGGTATTTATAGGATTTTAATATCATTATGGGTTTAAATGGTTTTTTGAGTTTATAGTGGTTTTAGGGTTTTATGAGTTTTTAGCGGTTTTATTATTTTTGTGGGTATTTATGGAATTTAGGGGTTTTAAGGAGTTTTAGGATTCATATCATTTTAATGTTTTTATGGTTTTATGTTTTTTCAAGGTTTTAGGTTTTCTTATGAGTTTTTTGGTTTTAGAGGGTTTTTTAATTTTTAATGTTCTTTATTGATTTTTAGGACTATTACGGTTTTAAGGGTTTTTAAAAATTTTGGGTGGTTTTGTATTTTTTACCATTTTTAGGATTTTATGGTTTTTTGGGGTTTTTGTGAATTTTATTTTTGTACAGTTTTTGGGTTTATTATAATTGTTCTCATTTTTTGAGTGAAAAGTTATTTTTAGTATTTTATTTTTTTAATTGATTTTATGGGTTTTTATGTATTGTTAAGGTTTTAGGGATTTCGTGGTTTTATGTGTTTTTTTGGTTTTCAACATCTTTTATATTTTAGTAGGAGTTTTAGTGTTTTTAGTTTTCGTAGGGGTTTTAAGAGTTTTTAGGTTTTTAATATTTTCTTAAGGGTTTGCAGGGTTTTCATTTTTTTATATTTTTAGGGATTTTTACGGAATTTTATGGAATATTTTTTTAAGGTTTTTTAGAGATTTTGATGATTTTTAGTGTTTTTTGGTTTTTTGGTCTTTTGGTTTTTTTGTTTTTAGTTTTTTAAGGATTTTAAGTGATTTTAGGTTTTAAATGTTTTCATAGTGTTTCTAAGAGATTTAGTGTTTTTATTTTTAGGGGGTTGTTGGTATTTTTATGGTTTTATATTTTTGGGTATTTCAAGTGGTTTTTGGGTTTTTTGAGGTGTTTAGGTTGTTTTTGGGTTTTTGGGTTATTTTTGGATTTTTTGATTTCATAGCGTTTTTTAGATTTTTTATAGTTTTTTACATTTTTAGGGGGTTAAATGGTTTTTATAGTTTTATTTATTTTTTAGTGTTTTCTGAGATTTTGGGGGGTTTTGGGGTTTTTTGGGGGGGGGGGGGTTATTTGGAATTTGGGGTTTCTTGGGTTTTTTTGTGTCTTTAGCATTTTTTGGGTTTTTATAAAATTTTAAGGTTTTTTGGGTTTTAAGTGTTTTTTGGTTGATAATGTTTTCTTATTATTTTTCATAGTTATTAGGGTATCTATATTTTTACAGATTTTTTTGTCTTATTTTTAATTTTATGGATTTTTATGGTTTTAGGGGTTTTAAGGGATTTTTGGTTATTTTGGGATTTTTGGATTCAATGAGTTTTTAGGGGTCAAATGGTTTTTTTGAGTTTTTAAAAAAAATTAATTTTAAAGGGGTTTTATAGTTTTTATGGGTTTTTAGGGGATTGTTTTGTTAATTTAATGTTTGTAGTGGTCTTTTTCACGGGTTTTAGAATTTTTGAGGTTTTAGGGGTTTTAATTGTTTTTAGGACATTAAGGTTTTCTTATGATTTTTCAAGGTTTTATAGTTTTTTAAATTTCTAGTGATTTTTCATATTTTTATATATCAATGATTTTTTATGACTATAATATATTTTTATTGTTTTTGGGGTTTTAGGGTTTTTAGGTTTTTTTGGATTTTTAATGTTTCTAGGGTTTTTAGGTGGTTTCTTATGTTTTTAGGTTTCCATAGTGTTATTTCAGGATTTTTACTGTTTTTACATTATAATGGATTTTTTGGATTTTTTGGATTTTCATGGGGTTTATGGATAATGAGGGTTTTTGTGTTTTTAAGGTTTTTAGGTGTTTTGTGGTTTTTTAATATTTATATTGAGTTTCATAGTGGTTTTATGTTATTTAGATTTTTGAACCTTTTTAGGTGCTTAAAGTGTTTATAGATTTTTTAGTGGGTTTTAGGGTTTTTATGGTTTTTATGGATTTGTAAGGTTCTTAGTACTTTATGGTTTTTAGGGAAATTTTAGGGGTTTTAGGTTTTTATTGTTTTTTTGGTTTTTAAATGGTTTTAAGTGATTTTTGATTTTTTTTAGGTTTTATTAGGGGTTTTCAGTGTTTTCAGAGTTTTTAACTTTTTAGGTATGTTTAGTTCTCTTTAGGTTTTTTATGTGTTTAGGTATCTTATGGATTTTGAGGGATTTCGGGTTTATATGGTTAAAAGGGTTATGTGGGTTTTTACCATTTTTTAGGTTTTTTAGGGAATTTAATTATTTTAGTCATTTAAGGTTTACTTAGGGTTTCTCAATTTTATTAGGTATTTTTAAGTTTTTATGGATTTTTAGTTCTATTTTAGGAATTTTTTGGTTTTTTTGGGTAAGTGATTTTGAGTCTTTTTTGGCATTTAAGAGTTTTGTCATTTTTTTTGGGTTTGGTATTTTTTTAGTTTTTTTGGTTTTATAAGGGTATTTATAGTTTTTTAACCATTTTGTGGTTTTAAAGGGTTTTTAGGGTTTTTTTGTGTTTTTTAGGTTTTTATTGTTTAATTTGGGGTTTTAATTTTTTTTGGTTTTTTACCTTTTTAGGGTTTTTTAATATTTTTTTCTTTTTAGTGTTTATATATATAAGGGTTTTAAGGGGTTTTAGGGTTTTATGTTTTTTTTGTTATTTCTTGTTTTTAGTGTTTTGTTTTGAATTTTATAATGTATTAATGTTTTTTTATTGTTTTTAATGTTTTTAGTGGTTTAAACAGTTTTTAGATATTTTAGTGGTTTGAGAGTGTTTTTTGTTTTTTATGGTTTTTATGGTTTTTTGGGGTTTTATGATTTTTAGGAGTTTTAGAGTTTTAGTTTATTTTAAGGTTTTTGTAAGGATTTTAGATTTTTAGGTTTTTTCTATAAGGAAAAAAATAATTTATATCAAGTGGATCATAGTTTTTAGGTTTTATGGGTTTTAAGCATTCTTAGGTCATTAAGGGTTTCTTATGGTTTTCTAAGTTTTTAGGGGTTTTTATCATTTTAGTTGTTTATATGGATATTTTATGTGTGTTTTTTCGTTTTCATGGTTTTTGGATTTTTAATGGGTTTTTTGGGTTTTTAAATTTTTAGGGATTTTATTATTATTCATAGTTCATTCGTGTTTTTAGGGGTTTAACGGTTTTTATATATTTGTGGTTTTTCATCTTTATTATGGATTTTTATGATTTTTTATGTCTTTAGTAAATTTTATGGTTTTTAAGGGTTTTAATTGAATTTATTTGTTAAATGTTTTCTTATAGGATTATAGGTTTTAGAGGGGTTTTAAAAATTTTGGGGGTTTTAATGGATTTTTTAGGAATTTATCTGGTTTTTAGGTTTTTAAGGATTTGAGTGTTTTTTGGAATTTTTTTAGGGTTTTAGCAATGTTTTGGATTTTAAGAGGTTTTATTTTTTTCTATTTTTTAACGGTTTTATTTGATTTTTTCAAAGGTTTTTAGTGTTATTTACATTTTATGGATTTTTATTGGTTTTTTAGGATTCTTATTGTTTTCTTGGGTTTATATAGATTTTGAACGGTTTTAGGGGGTTTAATGGTTTTTTGGGTTTCTATAGTTTCTTTGTGATTTAAAGAGTTTTTCTAGAATTTTTTGGGTTTTATGGTTTTTAGTGTTTCTTAATGTTTTTATGGGCCAAAAAGTGTTTTTGTTTAATTTTTAGTTGTTTTTAGGTTTTTAGTGGATTTTAGAGTTTGTAATGTTTTTAGAGAATTTTTTTTTGTGTTTTAGGGGCTTTTTGGGTCTTTTAATGGTTTATAGGGGATTAGCCTTTTTAGGGATATTAAGTGTTTTTAGGTTTATTAATATTTTCATAGGTTTCTTCATTTTTTTTGGGTAATTTATGTTTTTATTTTTGGATTTTTAGGGATTTTAAAATAATTTTATGGATTTTTAGTCTTTTAATGATTTTGAGGGATTTAGGGTTTTTAGGGTTTTTAGTATTTTTGATGTTTTTATGGGTTTTAAGTTCTTTTTGGTTTTTATTGTTTTATTAGTGGTATTTATGTTTATTAGGTGGGTTTCACAATTTTTTTCGGGATTTTTATGATTTTTATGGTTTTAGGTATTTTCAGGGATTTTAGGGTTTTTAAGGGTTTTTTGTTTTTTTGGTTTTCTGTTAGTATTTAATTTTTTGGGGTTTTCAAGGGGTTATATAATTTTTTAACATTATTTTGGGTATAATGGGTTTCTAGAGTTTTTAATAGTTTTTTACAGGATTTTTGAGTTTTTATGGGTTTTATGGTTTTTAGGGGGCTTTATGGTTTTATATTGTTTTATGGGTTTTTTGGGTTTTTTGGGTTTTTATGGGTATTGTGTGCTTTTGGTGTTTTAAGTTTTTCATAGGGTTTTTTTTTTGTTTTTTACATATTTAGGTATTTTTAGTATTTTTAGGGTTTTCACAGTTTTTTAGGGTTTTGAGGGTTTTATGGATTTTAAGGGTTTTATAGGGTTTTATAGGGTTTTTAGCGATTTTAGGTATTTTAAGTGCATTCATGTTATTTAGGGTTTTCATGGTATTTAGGGTTTTTTCATCTTTATAAATTTTTAGGGATTTCTAGGTTTTTTATTCTTTTAGTTTTTATTTGGGATTTTGAGGGTTTTAGGGATTTTTAGGGTGTTTTGGGTTTTATGGCCTTTTTTGGATTTTTTTAGGGTTTTATATTTTTTATAGTTTTTGACCTTTTTGGGGTTTAAAGGGTTTTTAGAGTGTTTAGTAGGGTTTTAACCTTTTATGGGTTTTATGGTTTGTATTTATTTTTAGTGTTTTAATTAATTTTAGGGGTTTTAGTGTATTTTTTGGTATTTATGAGTTTTAGTGTTTTAACTTTTTAGGGGTTTCAAGTGTATCATGTTTTTATTGTTTTCTTTGGGGTTTTTGGGTTTTTAGTGTTTTTTACATTTTTAAATGTTCTTAAGGATTTTTAGGATTTTTATTTTTTAGGTGTTTTATGGGCATTGTGGGGTTTTAGGGGTTTTTATGATTATTTAGGGTTTCTATGGTTTTTATGGTTTTAGGCTATTTTTATGTATTCCTGGGATTTATGTGTTTTTTGGTGTTTAAGTTTTTCTTATAGATTATCATGGTATTTAGGGTTTTTATAATTTCTTGGGATTTAGTGATTTTTAATGATTTTTTTGGTTTTTAGGGTTTTAAGGATTTTGAGTGTTTTAGGGGTTTTAGGGTTTTTAGGGTTTTTCTCGTTTGTTTACATTTTCAGGTATTTTTAATTTTTTAAGGGTTTAAAGGATTTTTAGGGTTTGTAAATGTTTTTAGGGGTTTAAATTGCTTATATAATTTTTAATGAGTTTCTAGGGTTTTTATGGGTTTGAAGGTTTTTCAGGTTTTTAGGGGGTTTAGGGTAATTTTGGGGTTTTTAAGGGTTTTAGTGTGTTTTGTGGTATTTTGGGGTTTTTTGGGTTTTTAGCCTTTTAAAGATTTCCTATGGTTTTAGATATTTTAATAATTTTAGGGATTTTTAAGACTTTTATGATTTTCATGGGTATTTAGGTTATTTAAGGATTTTAATAGATTTAATGCTTTTTAGGTTATTTTATGGTTTTTAATATTTTTATGCTTTTTAAGTGTTTTAATATTTTTCTGTTTTTAATGTTTCTTATATTTTCCCTCTTTTTAGGGTACTTATTGTTTTTCTGTATATATTGGTATTTTTTATGACTTTAATGGATTTTTATGTTTTTTAGTTATTTTGAGGGTTTTATGGTTTTTATGCTTTTAAGGTTTTATATTGTTTTTTTGGGTTTTATGTTGAGTTTTTTTGGGATTTATGTTTTTTAGAGTTTGTTAAACATTTTTAAGGGTTTAAAGGGTCTTTAGAGTTTTTAGTTGGGATTTCGGTTTTTATGTTGTTTTAGTGTTTTTAATGGCTATTAGTAATTTTTATTATTTTTAGGGTATCTAGGCTTTTTTTGATTTTTTATGGTTTTTAGTGTTTTTTATTTTTTGGGGGTTTTAATTGTATTTATGTATTTATTATCTTATTTTGGTTTTTCATGGTTTTTAGTGATTTTTCATTTTTAGAGATTTTAAGAACTTTTTAGGGTTTTTATTTTTTTTAGGGGTTTTAATTATTTTTTTTGGGTTTTAGGGTTTTATAGGTATTTTATGGTTTTTTGGGATATTAGAGTATTTTAGATTCTTAGTGGTTTAATTTTTTTTTTATTTTTTGTAATATTCATTTTCAATTTAATAGATTTTTTGAGTATTAGTGGGTTTTAGATGTTTTATGGGTTGTAGGTTTTTTATGGTTTCAGTGGTTATTATTGTTTTTATGGGTTTTTACGGTTTTAGTGCATTATCAGTTTTTTTGTATTTTTTTACGTTTTTGTGTTTTTAGTGGTTTTACGTGTCTTTAAGTCTTTAATTTTTTCATAGGGATTTTTCAAATGTTTTTAAATTTATAGTTATTTTTATGGATTTTTTAGGATTTTTATGCGTTTTAGGGTTTTTATTTATTTTGAGTATTTTTAGGTTTTCTATGTTCGTTAGGTTTTTTTAGGGGATTTATTATTTTTTTGTTTTTATGTTTTAGGGGTCTTAATTATTATTAGATTTTTAAGGTTTTCTTATGGGTTTTTAGTTTTTTATGGGGTTTTTCCTTTTTTGGGATTTTTAAGTCTATTTAGTATTATTATATATTTTTAGGATTTTTAGGAATTTTGATTTTTTTTGGGTTTTATGGATTTATACAGTTGTTATAGTTTTTTCTGGGGGCTTTTTGTGGTTTTTGGGTTTTAAGGTGTTTAAAGGTTTTTTATAGGTTTTAAATTTATTTACGGGTCTAAAGGGGTTTTAAAGTTTATTGTGGTTTTTAGGGTTTTATATCTTTTTATGATTTTAGATATTATTATGGATTTTTATGGGTTTTATGGTTTTTAGGGAGGATTATTATTCTTATCATTTTTATGTTTTTAAGGTATTTTATTTGTTTTGGGATCTAAAGGTTTTCTTGTGAGTTTTTAGGGTTTTGAGGGGTTTTTTACATTTTAATTATTTTTGTTGATTTTTTTGGATTTTTATGGTATTTAAGGTTTTTATTAATTTTTTAGGGTTTTTGGTTATTACGATTTTTAGGATTTAATGGTTTTTTGGGTTTTGGTGTATTTTTTGTTTTGTAGGGTTTTTTGGGTCAATTATATTTTTTCACATTTTATGGGTGAGAATGTTTTTTAGAATTTTTGGTTATTTTTTAATAATTTTGTGTGGTTTTTATGTATTTTTATGGTTTTAGGGTTTTTTTGGATTTATGTATTTTTCGTGTTTTTAGGACATTTTAGGGTTTTAGGGTTTTTAGTGTTTTTAGGTTTTTTGGGGATTTTATTAATTTTTTTTGTGTTTTTAAGGTTTTCATAAGGGTTTTTAGGGGTTTAAATGTTTTTACATGTTTAGGAATTTTTAATGATTTTTAATAATTTTATGGGTTTTTATGTGTATTTATAGATATTGAAGTGTTTTAGTGTTTTTTACGGTTTTTAGGTTTTTAGTGTTTCTATCATTTTTAGGATTTAATAGATTTTAATTGTTTTTAGTGTTTTAATGTTTTTTAGTGTTTTTAAGAGTTTTAGAGTATTTTATGTTTTATAGGTTTAATAAGAATTTTATGGTTTTAGGGTTTCTTGGGATTTGAGGGTTTTTTGGGGTGTTTAGGGATTTTGTTTTTGTGTTTTTTAAATGATTTTCCAGTGTTTTTTATATATTTTGAATGGTTTTTTACATTTATAGGGGTTTAAATGTTTTTTATAGTTATTTTAGTGTTTCAATGGTATTTTTGGGGGTCTAAAGGTTTTCGGGGTTTTATGGATTTTAGGGTGTTTTAGGGTTTTTAGATATTTTTTTGGCTTTTAGGGGTCCTACGTGTTTTTAGGTTGATATGGTATTCTTATCATTTTTTAGATTTTTTATATTTTTACTTTTTTATAGATTTATATTGTGTTTTAAGGATTTTTATGGTATTTATTGTTTTAGGTGTTTTTAGGGTTTTTAGTTTTTTATTGTTCTTTTGGGTTTTATTGTTTCTTTTAGTTTATAGGGGTTTTAACGGTTTTTTGGATTTTTAATGTTTTTTGGGGTGTAAAGGGTTTTTAGGGTTTGTATTGTTTTTTAGGGTTTTGAGGGGATTTTAGGATGTATTAATGTTTTATTGGTCTTTTTTGGGGGTTTATGATTTTTAATGATTTTATGGGATTAAAGTGTTTTTAGGACATTAAGGTTTTCGTATGATATTTTAAAGTTCTATGGTTGTTATGTTTTTAGGGATTTTTATGGATTTATTGATTTCAATGGGTTTTAAGGTTATAAGAGATTTCTAGTGTTTTTTGGATTTTTATTGTTTTTACGATTTTTTATATTTTAAATGTTTTTTAGGTTTTTAAGGGGTTTTAAGTGAAGTTATGTTTTCAAGGATTCTTAATGGTTTTTCATGATTTTTACTATTTTTTAAATTATAATAGATTTTATATTTTTTAGGATATTCCATGGTTTTTAGGGATTATGAGGGTTTTAGGGCTTTAATGTTTTTAGATATTTTTTTTGGATTTTTTAGTTTTTAATATTTTTATTATGTTTTACTAGGTTTTTATGCTTTATTAGGATTTTAAATCATTTTTAGGGGCATTATTTGTTTATATAGTTTTTAGAGGGTTTAGATCTTTTTATTGTTTTAATGGTTTTTATGGTTTTTATAGTTTTTGGGGCTCTAGGGTTTTTAATATATTTTTACGGTTTTTAGGTTTTTTAAGGGTTTTAAGAACTTTTTTTTGTTTTTTTGGTCTTATTAAGGGTTTTCAGTGTTTTTAAGGGTTTTTAACTTTCTAGGGATTTCTATTTCTATTTAGGTTTTTTATGTTTTTTATGGACTTTATGGATTTTTAGGGTGTTTGGTTTTTTAAGGTCTTTCAAGTTATCATGTTTTTCCGTATTTTTTAGGATTTTAGGGGCTTTAATTGTATTTAGGATTTTAATGTTTTCTTAGTGTTTATCAGTGTTTTAGGGTTTTTAAGTATTTTTTTATTTTATGGACTACGTTAGGATTTTTATAAATTTTAGGGGTTTTAGGGTTTTTTCAGTTTTTAGAGGGTTTTTTGGAGTTTTGTGAGTTTTCCTAGTTTACTAGGGGTATTTATAGTTTGTTAAACATTTTATGGGTTTATAGGGATTTTATTGTTGTTAGTGATTTTTAGGGTATTTAATGTTTTTAGGTGTTTTGAGGGGTTTTTAGGGTTTTTAGCATATTTTAGATATTTTAGACGTTTTAATTGTTTTTATGTTTTTATGTTTTTCATAGGGTTTAAGAGTTATTTACATATTTATTAATATTGAGGCCTTTTAGGATTTTTATGGGTCCTAATAGTTTTTATGGATTTTGTGGGATTTCATTTCTTGTTACGGTTTTTATGGTTTTTATGGTTTTTAGGGTTTTATTATTTCTTATGGTTTTAAGGAATTTTTGAAGCTTTCAATGTTTTTATGGGTTTAATTTTTTTCTATGTTTTTAGTATATTTTCGTTGTTTTAGGTTTTTAAGGGTTTCAAGGGTTCTAATCATTTTTAGGGGTTTTAGGGTCTCTTTAGGGATTTTTAGTATTTTTAGTGTATATTAGTTTTTTTTAGAGATTTTAAGAGTTTTTTATTTTTATGGTTTTCTTAGGGGTTTTAAGGGTGTTAATTTTTGAGGATTTTTATGAAATTTTTTTAGGTTTTTTAATAATATTTTTGGATTTTAGGGTTTCTAGGGTTTTTAAGTTTTTAGGGTTTTAATAATTTTTTCAGTTTTTAGGGGTTTTATCTATTTTCAAGAATTTATGGTTTTATTATGATTTCTCTAGGTTTTTGGAGTTTTATACGTTTTTATTAATTTTTATATCTTTTTTATGATTTTTTATATTTTTGGTATTTAGGGATTTTTATGGGATTTAGTGATCTTAGTGTTTGAGGGTTTTTAGGGTTTAGTGTCTTTTCTTGGTTTGTTATGGGTATCAAGGATTTATAATGTTTTTTAGAAAAATTATTATTTTAAATGGTTTTAGATTTTTTTGGTTTTAGGGGTTTTTAGGGTTTTTATGGTGGGTTTTGGGTGGTTTTAATGTTTTTAGGGGGTTTTATGGTTTTTAATATTTTTAGGGTTTTTATAGTATTTAGGATTTTCTAGGTTTTTATGGGTTTTATGTGTTTTTAGGTTATTAAAGTTTTCTTATTTTTTTAGTGTTTTTAGGATTTTTACATTTTTTAGAATTCTTATGGTATTTGGGGTGTTTAGGGATATTTATACAAGGAAGATGCTAGGCCAGGCTATTCTGGGCCCCCCAAAATTTATTAGAAAAAAGACACAGCAGGCAAGGGAGGGGCGGGGTCAAACCATCCACACCCAAAACCCCTAACAACCCCAAACCTATAAATTTTTAAGGATATTGAGTGTTTTAGGGTTTCTGGTGTTATTGGGTTTTATCATTTTTTTTGTGGGTTTAAGTGTTTTTAGGGGTTTTCAAGTCTTTTAGGATTTTTCACATTTTTAGCAATTTTTAGGTATTTTTATGATTTTTTTGGTTTTATAGGGTTTTAGAGATTTTGAGGGTTATTAATGTTTTTTATGGTTTAATTGGGGTTTTAGGGTTTTTTTAGTGTTTTTTAAATGATTTATATTTTTTTACCTTTTTAGGATATAATAGGTTTTTAGAGTTTTTGGTGGTATTTAGCATTTTTATGTGTTGTTAGGGGTATTAAGGGTTTTAGAAGTTTTTAATTTGTTTGGGTTTTTAGGGTTTTTTAGTGTTTTATCATTACTATGTTTTTAAGGGGTTGTGAGTGTTTTTTAGGGTTGTTAGGGTTGGTAAAGGGTGTTGAGGTTTTGTTCTTCTTATAATTATTTTTTTCTAGGTAGTTTTAGTGTTTGAATCTTTTTCTTGTTTTTAGGGGTTTTATGTGATTTTAGGTTTTAAGGCTTTCTTAAGGTTTTTCTTGGGTTTTAGGGTTTTTTACCTTTTCAGTGATTTTAGGGATTTTTTTGGGTTTTTTAGGGGTTTTAATGTTTTTAGGGCTTTTATGGTTTTTAGGGATTTTATAGTTTTTTAGGGGTTTTATGTTTTTTCATGTATTTAATGTTTTATTTTGGTTTTTTTATGTTTTTCAATTTTTAGGTATTTTTAATAATTTTAAGGGTTTTTAACAATATTTATATTTTAATGGATTTTTGTGTCTTTTAGGGTATTTTGGGTTTTAGCATTTTTTTTAGGGGTTTTAATTTTTTTACGTTTCTAATGTTTCTTAGGGTTTTTCAAGGTTTTTTGGTTTATTTATGTTTTTATGCATATTTTGAGTTTTTTAATCTTCTAATGTGTTTTTCGAGTTCCTACAGATTTTTGATGTTTTTTTGTTTATTAGGGTTTTCAGGGTTTTTTTAGTTTTTTGTATTTGAGCGTTTTTAATGAGATTTCTGGGGTTTAAATGTTTTTTGTATTTTTTAAATTTTTTTGGGGTTTAGAGGTGTTTTATAGTTTTAGTATACATTTTGGGGGGTTTGGGTTTTTGGGATTTTATAATTTTTAAGGATTTAATGGTTTTTAGTGGGTTTATGGATTTTTAGAGTTTTTAAGGCTTTTAGCGTTTTTATGTTTTTAGGGGTCTTAAGTATTTTTAGGTTTTTATGGTTTTCTTATGATTTTTTTTGTTATTTACTTTTTATTTATTTTGGGGTTTTTTAAGGAATTTTGTTGTTTTTAGGGGTTTTAGTGATTTTGAGGGGTTTTAGGGCTTTTTAAGGTTTTTTGGGATTTAGGGATTTTTTTCACTTTTTTGGATTATTTGGGTTTTTATGTGTTTCTATTATTTTGGTTTTTTTATAGGTTTTTAGTGTTTCTATGATTTTTTACATTTTAATGGATTTTAAGGAAAAATATTGGATTTTAATTATTTTTTGGGGTTTTATGGATTTTTAGGGATTTTTTGGGTTTTTAGAGTTTTTATGGTATTTTGGGTTTTGATTGTTTTTTTGAGATTTTAATATTTTAATAATTTTTAGTGTTTTCCAAAATGTTAAGGGATTTAATGGTTTTTTAGAATTTATTGTTGTTTTTTTATTTTTAATGGAGATTTTATATTTTTTACTGTTTTTAAGGGTTTATATTGTTTTTATATTTAGAGGTTTTAGGAGTTTAAAGTGTTAATAGGGTTTTAAGGTTTTTATACGGTTTTTATGGGTTTTTAGTGGTGTTTAAATTTTTAGTGATTTTGAAGAATTTTTTTTGATTTTTATAGACTTTAGGATTGTTGGGGATTCTGAGAGTTTTTTAGGGTTTTAGGGGTTTTACTGGTTATCTATGTTTTTTTGTGTTTCTGATTTTTATAGTTTTTTAGCGTTTTTTATCATTTTAGGGGTTTCAAGGGTTTTAGTGTTTTTATTTAGTTTTAGTGTTTATATTGGTTTTTAGGGTTTTTATGGTTTTTATGGGGTTATTGGGTTTAAAGGTATTTATGGGTTTTTAGGGTATTTAGAATTTAATGGAATTTTAGATATTTTATCTATTTTGAGGTTTTTAATTTTTTCTTAGTGTTTTTCAGGGGATTTGGGTTTTTTAAATTTTGAGATATTTCTGTGCTTTTTAAGAGATTTAATGAATTTTAGGGTTTTTAGGTATTATGATGTTTTTAGGGTTTTTTTTTATAGTTTTAAGGGTTTTATTTTTTTCACTAGCTATTTAGGGTTTTTTTACATTATTTGGGTTTTAGGGTATTTTAGAGTTTTGTAATATTTTTAGGGTTTTATAGAGTTTTTATATTTTTAGTGGTTTTTATGTTTTTATGGGGTTTTAGTTGTTTTTAGGGGTTTTTAGGGTTTTTAGTTTTTTATCATTATTTTTGAATTTTGGGGTTTTATATGTTTTGAGGGTTTTCATAGATAATTTCAGCGTTTTAGGCATTTTTTATTCTTTTAGGTATTTTTCGTATTATTGAGGTTGTTTAATGTTTTTAATTTTTTTTAGGGGTATTTACTATTTTAAGTATTTTTAAAGGTTTTTAGGTTTTTTATTTCTTTGGGGTTTTATGGTTTTTTTATGTTTTTATGGTTTTTATGTGTTTTTTAGGACATTTAGAGTTTTTAGGGGTTTAAAGGGGTTTTAGAGTTTTTAGTTTTTTCAAGGTTTGAATATATTTTAGTGTTTTAAGGATTTTAGTGGGTTTATGGTTTTTAGGGTTTTATAGGGGTGTTAGGGTTTTGAGCATTTTTTAGGTTTTTAAGAGTAATAAGTGTTTTTATTTTTTATAGCGATATTAGAGGTTTTTAGGTTTCTTAGTTTAATTTACAATTTTTTTGTTTTTTTTTATTTTATTGTATTTTAATGGATTTTTATATTGTTTAGGTATTTTGAAGGGTTTTGGTATTTTTTTATGATTTTAGGGGTTTTTGAGTTTTTCAGGGGGTTTTAAGTGTTTTTAGATTTTTTTAACATTTTAGGGGCTTAAAAGGTTTTTGGATATTTTAGTGTTTTAGGGTTTTTATGGTTTTAAGGTTTTTTATGTTTTTTGTGGGTTTAATGGTTCTTTGTGTTTTTAGTCTTTTTATGGGTTTTAAGCTTTTTAGCATTTTAGGGGTCTTAAATGACTTTAGTTTTTTATGCCTTTCGTTGTGTTTTTCAAGTTTTTTTGTATTTTTAAAATTTTAAGGATTATTTAGGATTTTTTTTGTGTTTAACGGTTTTTAGGTTTTATGGTTTTATGGTTTTTTTATTTTTTAGGGGTTTTAGCATTTGATTTTTGTGTTTTTAGTGTAATAATTTGTTTTTACATTTTTTGATATTTTTAATGGCTTAAATGGATTTTAATGTTTTATGTGGTTTTTAGGGGTTTTATGGGGTTTTAGGGTTTTTATGGTTTTCATTGTATTTAAGGGTTTTTGGGTTTTGGGGTCTTTAGGGTTTTTAGGGGTTTTAGAATTTTTTTAGCTCTTATGGGTTTTAAGTGTTTTAAGGGTTTTAAGGTTTTCTTAAGGGATTTCAATTATTTTGTTTTTTATGTTTTTGGGGTTTTATGGATTTTATATGATTTTTATGGGTTTTTAAAAATATAATGGAATATTAGGTGTATTTGGGTTTTCTTTAATTTTTAGTGTTTTTTTTGTTTTTTGTCTTTTTAGGTTTTTTGTGTTTTCTTGGGGTTTTTAGGGGATTTATGGGTTTTATGTTTTTATGAATTTTTATGGAATTTCCAGATTTTTATGGTTTTTGGGTTTTTAGAGATCTTAGGGGTTTTAGGGTTTTTTGGGTTATTAGGGTTTTTATGGTTTTTAGCAATTTATGGTTTTAGGGTTTTTTAGGTTTTCCAAGGGGGGTTTCAATGAATTTAGGGGGTTTTGTTACATTTTAGCGATTTTTAGGACTTTATGGTTTTTAGAGTTTTTATGGAATTGGATTTTTTAGGGGTTTTATGATTTTTGGGAGTTTTAACTGGTTTTAAATTTTTTTGGTTTTTATGTTTTTTAGTTGTTTTAACTTTTTAGGTGTTTAATTGGGTTTTAGAGTACTTATAATGTTAGAGATTTTTATGTGTATTTTAAGGGTTTTATAGTATTTTCGTTATTTAGAGGTATTATGGGGTATTTAGGCTTTTATGGGTTTTAGGTTTTTAGCAGTTTTATGTGTTTTGAGGGTTTTAAAATTTTCTTAGGATTTAAGGTTTTATATATTTTTAGGGACTTTTATTGATTTTTAAAAAAATTTATAAGGTTTTATGTTTTGATGTATTTTGATTGGTTTTATGGTTTTTTAGGGGTGGGGGTTCTGTTTTTTCTATTTTTAATATTTTTAGTTTTTAGGGACTTTATCGGTTTTTAGAGATATTAATGTTTTAGTGGGTTTAATGGGTTTTTATGGTTTTTATTGGGGTTTTAGGGTTTTATATGTATTTATGTTTTTTTTATTTGTATGGGTTTTTGTTCATTTTATGCTTTTATAGTTTAAAAGGTGTTTTGGGTTTTTGGGTTTTTAGTATATTTTTGATTTTTCAGGGGTTTTATGTGTTTTTATGTTTTTAGGTATTTATAGGGATTTTTGGGGTTTTAGGGATTTTTAAATTTTTTATGAATTTTTATGGATTTATTTTATGATTTTTATAGTTTCTAATGTGTTTAGGAAATTTTAGGGTCTTAGGTTTGTTTGGGTATTTAGATTTTTTATGTTTTTTTGGGTTTTTGTGTTTTTTGAATTTTTAGAGTTTTCAATGTATTTATAGTTTTTTAATGTTTTTGGGGTTTAATGGGTTATTATATTTTTTTTGTGATTTTGGGGTTTTAGGGGATTATTTTAGTTTTTAGAGGTTATTTCGGTTTTTATGATTTTTTCTTCTTTTTTGGTTTCGTAGGATTCTTATAGTTTTTAGGTTTCTTAGGGGTTTTAAGTGTTTCTAGATTTTTAAGGTTTTCTTAGGGGTTTTGGGGTTTTATGGTAATTTATATTTTTTTGGTCTTGTTAAATATTTTTTAGGATTTTTATGTTTTTTGGGGTTTCTATGATTTCGATGGATTTGGAGGTATTTTAGGGTTTTTTGGATTTTTAGGATGTTTTTTATGTTTTTAGTGGTTTAAGGTTTTTTTAGAAATTTTAAATGTTTTTAGGGTTTCAAAGGGTTTTATCATTTTTAGTGGGTTTTTTTGGATTTATGTGTTTTTAGAGTTTTCATGATTTTCTTGTCATCTATCGTTTTTAGGGTTTTTATGTTATTTAGAAGATTAAATTTTTTTAGGTTTTTAGAGTTCTCATGGGATTTATCTAGGTTTATAGGGTTGTTTATTTTTATGAGGTATTTTTGGGGGGTTTTTATTATTTTTAAAATTTTATGGTTTTAAGTGATTTTGAGGGTTTTAGGATTTTTTAGGATTTTTCGGTATTTTTGGGTTTTTGGGGTTTTTGGGTTTTTGGGGTTTTTGGGTTTTTGGGGTTTTTGGGTTTTTTGAGTTATCTAGGATTTTTGAGGATGGTTAGAGTTTTTTTAAATTATTAGGAGTTTATTGGGTTTTTATTGAATTATGTTGGCTTTAACAATTTTTATTTATTATTTGGGGTTTTAGGGTTTCTAGGGTTTTTATTGGTTTTATTATTTTTAGGGTTTTTAGGCCTTTTAGAGTTTTTTTAGGTTTTTAGTGGTTTTATGTGTTTTTATGTTTTTAGGGATTTCTTTGGAGTTTTATTGTTTTTAGAGTGTTACATTTTAAGTTATTTTTTTTCATGTTTTAATGATTTTTATTGTTTTTATTGATTTAGTGGGTTTTATAGTTTTTAGGGTTTTTAGTTTTTTTGGGTTTTTAGATTTTTTTTGAGTTTTTTATGGTTTTGAAGGTTTAATAGTTTTCTAATATTTTTATGTGATTGAATGATTTTTATAATTTTAATTGTATTTTTGGGTTTTTATGTGTTATAAGGTTTTTTTAGGGTTTTAGTGTTTTTAATGGTTTTTAGGGTTTTAAGGGTTTTGAGGGTTTACAAGATTTTTATTGTTTTTTGGGTTTAATTTTTTTTTTATAATTTTATTAGGGTTTTTTATTGTACTTTCGGTCTTTATGGTTTTAGGAATTTTTAGGATTTTTAGGATTTCTATGGGTTTTTATAGTATTTAGGGATTTGAGGGTTCTTAGGGTTTTAATTTTTTTTTGGTTTTATAGCATTTTTTTCTTTTTTTGGGTTTTTTTGGTTTTTTATTGTTTTTTAATTTTTTTAGTGTTTAATGAGTTTTAAGGTTTTTAGAGGGTTTTAGTGTTTTTATGGGTTTCAAGGGTTTTATCATTTTTTGGGTTTTAGGATTTTTACCGGGTTTAGAGTTTTTAGGTTTTTAAGTTTTTTTTGGTGGTTTATGTATTTTTATGTTTTCACGGTTTTCTTATGGATTTAGGGTTTTTTACATTTTTAGGGATTTTAGGAATTTTTAATATTTTAGGGTTTTTTTGGGAAATTTTGTGGATTTTTAGGTTTTTTTAGTGTATTAGGATTTTATTATTATTATTTTATTTAGTCTTATAGAATTTTGAGGTTCTTGTAGTTTTTTATGTTTCTAGGCGTTTAATGGGTTTTCATTGTTTTAGTCAGGTTTTAGGGTTTTCATTGGTTTTTCGGGGTATAGTGGTTGTATTGGGTTTTTAACATTGTTTTGGTGTTTTAAGGTTTATAGGGGGGTTATGGTTTTTAGTGTTTTTGGGGTTTCAGGTTTTATTTGGGTTTTTAGGATTTTATGGGGTTTTATGTTTTTTTGGTTTAGTATCTTTTAGGATTTTAGTGGTTCAGTTTTTTATAGTTTTTGTAGGGGTTTTTTATGCTTTTAGAGATTTTTAGGAATTTGTAGGAGTTTTATGGGTATTAGGGTATATATGTATTTTGGGGATTTTTAGGGGTTTTATTGGTTCTTTTCAAGTTTTAGTTTTTTTTAGATTTCTTGGGATTTTTATGTTATTTGGTGTTTTATAACATTTTTAGGGTTCAAATTTTTTCTGTTTTATGTGATTTTTAGGGTTTTATAGGGGTTTAAAATTTTTAAGGGTTTATCATTTTTAGGTTTTATAGGGTTTGAGAGATTTTAGAATTTTTAGGTTCCTTTGGTGTTTAAGTGTTTTCAATTTTTGAATGTTTTTAAGGTTCTTTAGGATTTTTAGAGTTTTTTTCTGGTTTTTGGGATTTTTAGGCTTTTAATGATTTTTTTTTGTTTTCATAATTTTTAGATGTTTAGGGGTTTTAAATGTTTGTATTTTTTTGGTTTCCATTAGTTTTTTTACGATTTTTTGGATTTTGGGGATTTTTAGGATTTTTATAGTTTTTAATGTTTTTGGGTTTTTTAAGTATTTTAATAGATTTTTTATGTTTTTTATGGTTCTTTGTGTTTTTAATTTTTTTTAGGTATTTTATAGTTTTCTATGGATTTTCTTGTTTTAAGGGTTTCTTTAGTTTTTTGGGATTTTAGGGTTTTTTAGGATTTTCACAATTTTTTATGAATTTTAGAAATTTTGATGGTTTTTTTGGGTTTTTAGGGTTTCTAAAGTATTTAGTGGTTTTAAAGATTTTATAAGGGTTAGTTTTTTGGCGTCTTCATGGGTTTTTAAGATTTTTAGAGTTTTTTATGTTTCTTAGCAGCTTAGGTTTTTTTAGGTTTTTATGATTTTCCATGAATTTTTCATGTTTTTGGATTATTTTTTATGTTTTCATCGATTTTTTAGAGTTTTAGGTTTTTTGGGTTATTAGGGGTTTTAGTGGTTTAAGTGGTTTCTATGGTTATTATGTGTTTCTAAGGTTTTTAATGTTTTTAGTGGTTTTCGATGGGTTTTTATGGATTTTTAGGTTTTTCGAGTTTTTAAGGGTTTTTGGGATTTTATCATCTGTTACTGCTTTTATGTGTTTTGAGGTTTTAATTTCTTCTTATGGGATTCTAGGAATATGATGTTTTTTATGTTTTTTGGTATTTTTATGGTTTCTTACCATTTTTATTGATTTTTATGTTTTTATAGGATTCTAAAGGACTTTAGGGATTTTAGGGTTTATGGTTTTTGGGTTTTAGGGTAATTTAATTTATTATATTTTTTAAGGTTTTAGTATTTTTTTTAATGTGATTAGGGATTTAAAGGGTATTTAGTGTTTTTAGTGGTTCAGGTTATTTTTGGTTTTTTGGTTTTTAGGTTTTTAAGGGTTTAAATTGTTTTTATATTTTTATGTTTTTTCTTATGGTTTTTACGAATTTTTATATTTATGGGGATTGTTAAGTATTTTTTATGATTTTTATTATTTGTTAGGGGTTTTAGGGATTTTTATGGTTCTATTGTTTTTTTAGAGATTTAGAGATTATATTTTTGGTTTTTAGTCTTTTTAAATTTTTTGGGGTTTTATATTATTTTTATCTTTTTAGGGGTTTAAATTGGTTTTTGAGTTTTTAGTGTTTTTAGGGTTCTATCGTGTTTTTATGGTTTTAGGGGATTTTATGGTTTATTGGATTTTTAGTGTCTTTTAGTGTTTTTATCATTTTAAGGGTTTTTATGTTATTAAAGAATTTATGGATTTTTTCAGATTATTAATTTTTAGGTGTTTTAGGGATTTTGAGGGTTTTTAGGTTTTTTGGGGTTTTGGGGGTTTTTTGGGTTTTTTGGGTTTTTTGGGCTTTATTGGAAATTTTAAACTTTTTAATGGTTTTTTTTGTGTTTTTATCATTTTTAGGGGTTTAATGTTTTTTTAGATTTTTATTTGGTTTTTAGTGTATTTATGTATCTTAAGTGTTTTAATGGGTTTTAGTGGTTTTATGGTTTTCATGGGGTTTTAGTGTTTTTAGAGTATTTTAGGGGTATAATCAATTTTTATTTTTTTATGGGTTTTATAGTTTTTTGGTTTTATTGGTTTATTTATGGTTTTTTTGTGGATTTTAGTGGTTTTCTATTTTTTTGGTCTTTTTAGGGATTTTTTGGTTTTTATATTTTCTGGTTTTTATGCATTTTGAGGGTTTTAGGGTTTTTAGTGTTTTTAATGGTTTAGGGTTTTAGGGTTTTTAGATTTTTAAGGTTTTTAGTGGTCTTATGTGATTATAGTTTTTTAAGGATTTATATGGGTTTATTATGTTTTTTTATCATTTTTATGTTTTTTAGGGATTTTTCAGTTTATTAAATATTTAGAGTTTTAGTGGATTCATATGGGTTTTACAGTTTTTAGTGTTTTTACGTTTTTTTGCTTTAGGGTTTTTTCATTCTTTAAGTGTTTAATGGTTTTTTAGATTTGTTAATGTTTTAGTGTTTTATTGGGTATTTAATGTTTTTAGTGGGGATTTCATATTTTTATGGGTATTAAGGGTTTTAGGGGGTTTATGGTTTTTAGGGTTTTTTTGGGTTTTTATCATTTTTTATGGTTTTAAGTGTTTTAGGTTTTTAAGGATTTTTATGATTTTTTGGGGATTTGAAATATTTGTGTATTTTTTTTATGTTTTTTGGATTTTTAGGGGTTTTCATGTTTTTAAAGACTTTGAGGGCTTTGGGTTTTCTTGGTTTTATTGTTTTTATGTTTCATTGGGGTTTTAGGTTTTTTTAGTTTTATTGAGTTTTATGGGTATTTAAATATTTTAAATATTTTTAGGGCTTTAAGGGGTTTTTAGAGTTTTAAATGGGGTTTTAAGGTTTTATATATTTTAAGGGTTTTTTAATGTTTTAAGGGTTTTCAAGGTATTTATGGGTTTTTAGGGAGTTAATATATTTTCGTGCTTTTAGGGGTTTAGCATTATTAGGATTTTTAGGGATTTTAATTGTATTTGGTTTTCATGGTATTCATAGTTTTTTAGGTTCTTTTGGTTTTTTAATGTTTTTTGGGATTTTATTTGGTTTTTTCTGGTTTTTACGGATTTTGATGTTTTTTTAGGATTTTTATGTTTTTAGGGATTTTTTTATGGTTTTTTGGGTTTTATGAATTTTCAGTGTTTTTAGGGAATTTACATATTTTTAGGTTTTTGAGTATTTCTTATTGTTTTTCTTGGTTTTTTGCTCACATTCTGTTTTTAGGTATTTTTTGGACTTTGTAGGATTTTTATGGTTTTAGGGCTTTGTGGTTTTTATGGATTTTGCGGTTTTTTAGGATTTTGAATTTTTTTGGGAATTTTTTGGTTTTTTGGCTTTATAATACATTTTAACTTTTTTGGTGGCTTTTGTATTTCTTGAGTTTTTACTGCATTTATGGGTTGAATGGGTTTTGTAGTTTTCTTTGGTTTTATATGGTTTCTGTGGGTTTTAGTGTTTTTACAGTTTTTATGTATATTTTTTTTATTTTTGGGGTTTTAGGGTTATATAGGGTTATTTTTGTTTTTTTAGTTTTTAATGGTTTTAGCTGTATTTAGGGTTTTAAGTGTTTTTTTTATTTTTTTAGGGTTTTATGGGTTTAGTACATTTTTATATATTTTATGGGTTTTTAGGATTTTTATGGTTTATTATTGTTTTAGAAATTATTATGTTAATATGCTTTTCTAGATTTTTTGTCTCTTATATGGTTTTAAGGGGGTTTTGGGGTTTTTAGGGTTTTATGATTTTGTGAGTTTTTAATTTTTTATGGTTTTAAAATGGGTTTTAAGGTTTTTAGTTCTTTTTATGGTTTTATGGGGTTTAGGGTTTTTTAATATTTTATGGATTTTTATGGTTTTTTGGGTTTCTTATGTTTTTAGGTTTTTAGTGTTTTTAGGTTTTTAGGGGTTTTAAGCCTTTTTAGTATTTAAGGTGTTCTTTGGGTTATTGAGGGTTTTTAGGAATTTTTAAAATTTCAAGTATTTTTATTGTTTTTAGGGTTTCTATTTTTTTTTTGGTATTTTATAGATTTTGATTGCTTGAGAGATTTTTTATGTTTAAAGGGTATTATTTTTTTTTGGGTTTTTGGGGTTTTTATGCATCGTTTAGGTTTTAATGTTTTTAATGTTTTTTGAACGTTTTAGGTGTTTAAAGAGATTTTAGTGTTTTTAGTTGGTTTAGGGTTTTTATGGGTTTTAGGGTTTTTAATGATTTTAGTGTATTTTTTATTTTTAGGGGAATTTAGGTTTTTTAGCAATTTATAGGTTTTTAGGGATTTTATGCTCAGTATGTTTTTGAAGGTTTTATTTGGGTTTTCTTTGTGTTTTAGGGTTTTTTTTACATTTTTATGGATTCATAGGTGTTTTTTAGGATTTAAATGGTTTTTAAAATTTCTAGCGATTTTTAGGGTTTTAGGGGTTTTTTAATTTCTTATGGATTTTATGGTTTTTTATATTTCTTAAGAATTTATTGTGTTTTTTAAGTTTTTAGTGTGTTTTTAGTGTTTTTATGTGTTTTTAGGATTTTTTTTGGTTTTTACGGTTTTTATGGTTTTCATGGTTATTTTATTTTTTTGGGATTGTTAGATTTTTTCATTTTTTAGGGGATTTAAGTGTTTTTAAGTCTTTCATGTTTCTTAGGGGTTTTCAGAGTTTTTGGTAGTTTTATGATTTTAGTGATACTTGTGTATTTTTTATGATTTGTTTGGTGTTTTAGGGTTTTTATGGATATTGATTGGTTTTAGAGGTTTTTGGGGTTTTTGTGTTTTTTAGGGACAATAGGGTTTTTAGTGTTTTTTTAACAATATTAGTGATTGAAAGGGAATTTAGATTTATTTATTAGTGTTATAGTGTTTTTTTGGGTATTTATGGTTTTTTATGGTCTTTAGGGGTTTTCAAGGTTTTTAGGGATTTTATGTTTTTTTACATTTTTTGGAATCTTAGGGGTTTTATTTATCTCTAGGGTTTTAGTGTTTTTATTTAGTTTTAGTGTTTATATTGGTTTTTAGGGTTTTTATGGTTTTTATTGGGTAATTGGGTTTGAAGGTATTTATGGGTTTTTAGGGTTTTTAGAATTTAACAGGGTTTTAGAGATTTTATCTATTTTGAGGTTTTTAATGTCTTCTAAGTGTTTTTCAGGGGTATTGGGTTTTTAAAATTTTGAGATATTTCTGGGATTTTTAAGAGATTTAATGAATTTTAGGTTTTTTAGGGATTATGATTTTTTAGGGTTTTTATATATTTTTTAGGGTTTTATTGTTTTTTCTAGCTATTTAGGGGTTTTTTAGATTTTTTGGGTTTTAAGGTATTTTAGAGTTTTGTAATATTTTTATGGTTTTAAAGTGTTTTTATATTTTTAGTGGTTTTTATGTTTTTATGGGGTTCTAGTGGTTTTTAGGGGTTTTTAGGTGTTTTAGTTTTTTATCATTATTTTAGATTTTTGGGGTTTTATATGTTTTGAGGGTTTTCTTAAAGAATTTCAGCGTTTTAGGGGTTTTTTTTATGTTTTTAGGGATTTTCTATATTTTTGAGGTTGTTTAATGTTTTTAATTGTTTCTAGGGGTATTTAAGGTTTTTAGTATTTTTTAAAGGTATTTAGGTTTTTTATTTTTTTGGGGTTTTAGGGTGTATTTTTGTTATTATGGTTTTTATGTGTTTTTAGGGTCTTTTAGTGTTTTTAGGGGTTCAAAGGGTTTTTAGAGTTTTTAGTGTTTTCAAGGTTTGAATATATTTTAGTTTTTTTTAAGTATTTTAGGGGGTTTATGGTTTTTAGAGTTTTTAGGGTTTTATAGGGTGTTAGGGTTTTGAGAATTTTTTTAGGTTTTTAAGAGTAATAAGTTTTTTTATTTTTTAAGGCGATATTAGAGGTTTCTAGGTTTCTTAGTTTAATTTACAGTTTTTTGAATTTTTGATTTTATTTTATTTTAATGGATTGTTATATTGTTTAGTTATTTTGAAGGGTTTTGGAATTTTTTTATTTTAGGGGTTTTTGAGTTTTTTAGGGAGTTTTAAGTGTTTTTAGATTTTTTTAACATTTTAGGTGTTTAAAAGGTTTTTGTATATTTTAGTGTTTTAGTGTTTTTATGGTTTTTAGGTTTTTTATGGTTTCTGTGGGTTTAATGGTTCTTGGTGTTTTTATTCTTTCTATGGGTTTTAAGCTTTTTAGCATTTTAGGGGTCTTAAATGACTTTAGTTTTTTAAGGTTTTCATTGTGTTTTTCAAGTTTTTTTGTATGTATACAATTTAAAGGATTTTTTAGGATTTTTATGTGTTTAACGGTTTTAAGGTTTTATGGTTTTTAGGTTTTTTTATTTTTTAGGGGTTTTAGAATTTCGTTTTTTTGTTTTTAGTGGAATAATTTGTTTTTACATTTTTTGACATTTTTAATGGTTTAAAGGGATTTTAATGTTTTATGTGGTTTTTATGGTTTTTATGGGGTTTTAGGGTTTTTATGGATTTCATTATTTTAAGGGATTTGGGGTTTTGGGGTCTTTAGGGTTTTTAGGGGTTTTAGAATTTTTTTTACCTCTTATGGGTTTTAAGTGTTTTAAGGGTTTTAAGGTTTTCATAAGTGATTTCAATTATTTTGTTTTTTATGTTTTTGGGGTTTTTATAGATTTTATATGATTTTTGTAGGTTTTTAAAAATATAATGGAATATTAGGTGTATTTGGGTTTTATATAATTTGTAGTGTTTTTTTGTTTTTTTGTCTTTTTTAGGTTTTTTGTGTTTTCTTGGTGTTTTTAGGGGATTTATGGGTTTTTATGTTTTTCGGAATTTTTAGGGAATTTCCAGCGTTTTATGGTTTTGGGTTTTAAGGATATTAGGGTTTTTTGGGTTTTTTGGGTTATTAGGGTTTTTATGGTTTTTACCGAGAAGGCTCGATCCGGGGCATAAGACCCATGACCCCAGAATTTATTCAAAGAAAAATAAAAGTTGCAACAAACAAACAGGGGGAAAAGCTATAGTCCAACAGACCACGCCAACAAGAACAAACAGATCAAACAGAAGATCACCTTTTTCGAGGACGACCTTGACCCCTATATCCCCCCCCCCCCGACTGGCCGTGAGGCGACCACGCCCACTCTGCTGTCCAGCTTCCATTGCCATAGTCAGATCCTCAGTATTTTCCATAGGGGAAGCTTCCCCATGCAGGCCAACATCAGTGCAACTGTCTTCCTTGTGATCCGCAGCAGCAGGATACTCTTCATGCACAGGCCCAACCACCTGTGTATCCTGGACCACCTGCATCTCAGAAGAAGAGCAAGCAGTATTATAAGCAGTGGATTCCACTACCACTGGGATCTCCATCCCCTTATCAGTAGCAGGTATCAAAGTGCTATCTCGATTATTGCTACATCCTGCCTTCTTAAGCCCTTCCAGATTAATCATATCAAACTCCGGAGTATTAATCGACTCCAACATAGAAAAGAAATTAAATAATGGCTTTGGAGATTTCTGCTCAGCACTCAAAGTATCCTTTGGAGCAGCCTCCATATCAGCAACCTGCAGTGTTGAACTCTCCAGAATATCCTCTGTCCCAATATCATCATCACCCTTCAAGGGGGGTTTATGTGTTTTTAGGGTTTTTTAGGTTTTCCAAGGGGGGTTTCAATGAATTTAGGGGTTTTTAACATTTTAGGGATTTTTAGGACTTAATGGTTTTTAGGGTTTTTAGGGATTTGTTTTTTAGGGGTTTTATGATTTTTGGGAGTTTTAACTGGTTTTAATTTTTTTTCGTTATTAAGTTATTTTAGTGGTTTTAACTTTTTAGGCCTTTAATGGGGTTTTAGAGTATTTACAAGGTTATATATTTTTATGGGTACTTTAAGGGTTTTATAGTATTTTGGTTATTTAGGGGTATTATGGGGTATTTAGGATTTTTATGGGTTTTAGGTTTTTAGCGGTTTTATGTGTTTTGGGGGTTTTAAATTGTTCTTAGGGTTTACAGTTTTATATATTTTTAGGGAATTTTATTCATTTTTAAAATAAATTATGAGGTTTTATGTTTTGAGGTATTTTGAGTGGTTTTATGGTTTTTTAGGGGGGGTCTGTTTTTTCTATTTTTATGTTTTTTTAGTTTTAGGGTCTTTATCAGTTTTTAGAGATATTAATGTTTTATTGGGTTTAATGGGGTTTTATTGATTTTATTGGGGTTTTATGGTTTTATATGTATTTAGTTTTTTTATTTGTAGGGGGTTTTGTTCATTGTATGATTTTATAGTTTAAAAGGGGTTTAAGGGTTTTAGGGTTTTTAGTATATTTTTTATTTTTCAGGGGTTTTAAGTGTTTTTATGTTTTTCGGAAGTTATAGGGATTTATTGGGTTTTTTGGGATTTTTAAAATTTTTATAAATTTTTATGGATTTCTTTTATGATTTTTATAGTTTCTAAGGTGTTTACGGAATTTCAGGGTTTTAGGTTTTTTTGGGTATTTAGATTTTTTATGGTTTTTTTTTGGTTTTTGTGTTTTTTCAATTTTTAGAGTTTTCAATGTATTTATAGTTTTTTAATGTTTTAGGGGTTTAATGGGTTCTTACATTTTTTTTGATTTAGGGTTTTTAGGGGATTTTTTTAGTTTTTTTGGGGTTATTTCGGTTTTTAGGAATTTTTCACCTTTTTTGGTTTTGTAGGATTCTTATGGTTTTTAGGTTTCTAATGGTTTTTAAGAGTTTCTAGGCTTCTATGGTTTTTTAGGGGTTTGGGGTTTTTTTGGTTATTTATATATTTTAGGTCTTGTTAAATATTTTTTAGGATTTTAATGTTTTTAGGGGTTTCTAGGATTTTGATGGTTTTGGAAGTATTTTAGGGTTTTTTGGATTTTTAGGATGTTTTTTTATGTTTTTAGTGGTGTAAGTTTTTTTTAGAAATTTTAAATGTTTTTCGGGGTTCAAAGGGTTTTATCATTTTTTAGTGGTTTTTTGAAATTTATCTGTTTTTAGAGTTTTCATGATTTTTTGGTTGTCTATGGTTTTTAGGGTTTGTATTTTGTTTAGAATATTTAATTTTTTTTGGGTTTTAAGGTTTTTTTGGGATTTATCTAGGTTTTTAGGGTTGTTTATTTTTATGAGGTATTTTTATGGGTTTTTATTATTTTTATAATTTTTATGGTTTTTAGTGATTTTGAGGGTTTTAGGATTTTTTAGGATTTTTTGGTCTTTTTCGTTTTTGGGGTTTTGGGGTTGTTTGAGTTTTCTAGGATTTTTGAGGTTGGTTAGAGTTTTTTAAATTATTAGGGGTTTAATGGGTTTTTATGGATTTGTGTCGGTTTTAATAATTTTTATTTATTATTTGGGGTTTTACGGTTTCAAGGGTTTTTATTGGTTTTATTATTTATAGGGTTTTTAGGCCTTTTAGAGTTTTTTAGGTTTTTAGGGGTTTTATGTGTTTTTAGGTTTTTAGGGATTTCTTTGGAGTTTTATTGTTTTTAGAGTTTTACATTTTAAGGTATTTTTTCGTGTTTTAATGATTTTTATTGTTTTTATGGATTTAGTTGGTTTTATGGTTTTTAGGGTTATTAGTTTTTTTTTTGGGTTTTTAGATTTTTTTTTGAGTTTTTTAGGGTTTTGAAGGTTTAATAGTTTTTAAATATTTTTATGGGTTTCAATGGTTTTTATAATTTTAAGTGGATTTTAGTTTTTTAATGTGTTATAAGTTTTTTTATGTTTTTAGTGTTTTTAATGGTTTTTAGGGTTTTAAGGGATTTGAGGGTTTACAGGATTTTTATCCTTCTTAGGGTTTTAATTTTTTTTCTATAATTTTATTAGGGTGTTTCATGGACCTTTGGGTCGTTATGGTTTTAGGAATTTTCATGATTTTTAGGATATCTATGGGTTTTTATAGTTTTTAGGGATTTTGAGGATTCTTAGGGTTTTAATTGTTTTTTTGGGTTTTTAGCATTTTTTGGTTTTTTTCGGTTTTTTTGGTTTTTTATTGTTTTTTAATTTTTTTAGTGTTTAATGAGTTTCAAGTTTTTTAGTGGGTTTTAGGTTTTTTATGGGTTTCAAGGGTTTTATCATTTTTTGTGTTTTAGGATTTTTATCGGGTTTACCGTTTTTTAAGTTTTTTAGTTTTTCTAGATGGTTTAAGTATTTTTATGTTTTCACGGTTTTCTTATGGATTTAGGGTTTTTTACAGTTTTAGGGATTTTATGAATTTTTAATATTTTATGGGTTTTTATTGAAATTTTGTGGTTTTTTAGGTTTTTTTAGGGTATTAGGAATTTTTTTATTTTTAAGTGATATAGAATTTTTAGGTTCTTATAGTTTTTAATGTTTCTAGGGGTTTAAAGGCTTTTTAGTGTTTTAATCAAGGTTTAGGGTTTTCATTGTTTTTTTGGGGTATTACGGTTGTCTTGGGTTTTTAACATTGTTTTCGTGTTTTAAGGATTATAGGGGGGGTATGGTTTTTAGTGTTTTGGGGGTTTCAGTTTTTATTTGGTTTTTTAGGATTTTATGGGGTTTTATATTTTTTGGTTAAGTATCATTTAGGATTTTAGTGGTTCGGTTATTTTATGTTTTTCGTAGGGGTTTTTAGGGTTTTTATAGAGTTTTTTATGCTTTTAGAGATTTTTAGGAATTTGTAGGATTTTTATGGGTATTAGGGTATATATGTATTTTGGGTTTTTTAGGGGTTTTATGGGTTCTTTTCAAGTTTTAGTAATTTTTTTTTATATTTCTTGGGATTTTTATGGTATTTAGTGTTTTATAACATTTTTAGGATTTGAATATTTTTTATGTGATTTTTATTGTTTTACGGTGGTTTAATATTTTTAAGGGCTTATGGTTTTTTGTTTTTATAGGGTTTGAGAGTTTTTGGAATTTTTAGGTTCCTTTGGGGTTTAAGCATTTTCAAATTTTGAATGTTTTTTAAGGTTCTTTAGTATTTTTAGATTTTTTTTGGGATTTTTAGGCTTTTAATGATTTTTTTGGTTTTCATAATTTTTAAATGTTTAGGTGTTTTAAATGTTTTTATTTTTTTTGGTTTCCCTTAGGTTTTTTATGTTTTTTTGGATTTTGGGGATTTCTAGGATTTTTATAGTTTTTAATGATTTTGTGGTTTTTAGAGATTTTAATATATTTTTTAATGGTTTTTATGGTTCTTTGAATTTTTAATTTTTTAATTGGTTTTAGGTTTTTTATGGTTTTCTATGGATTTTCATGTTTTAAGGGTTTCTTTAGTTTTTTGAAATTTTAGGGTTATTTAGGATTTTCACAATTTTTATGGTTTTTAGGAATTTTGATGGTTTTTTGGGTTTTTTGGGTTTCTAAACTATTTAGTGGTTTTTGGGTTTTTATAAGGTTTAGTGTTTTGGAATGTTCATGGGTTTTTAGGGTTTTTAGGGTTTTTATGTTTTTTAGCGGCTTAAGTGTTTTTAGGTTTTTATGATTTTCAATGGATTTTTCATGTTTTTTGATGATTTTTTTTGTTTTCATGGATTTTTTAGAGTTGTAGGTTTTTTTGTGTTATTAGGGTTTTTAGTTGTTTTAGTGGTTTCTATGGTTATTATGTGTTTCTAAGGTCTTTAATGTTTTTAGTGGATTTTGATGGGTTTTTATGGATTTTTAGGTTTTTTGAGTTTTTAAGGGTTTTTGGGCTTTTATCATTTTTTATTGATTTTATGTGTTTTGAGGTTTTAATTTCTTCTTAAGGGATTCTAGGGATATGAAGTTTTTTTTATGTTTTTTTGGTATTTTTAGGGTTTCTTACCATTTTTTTTGATTTTTATGTTTTTTAGGATTCTAAAGGTCTTTAGGGATTTTAGGGTTTATGGTTTTTGGGTTTTAGGGTACTTTAATTTATTATATTTTTTAAGGTTTTAGTATTTTTTTAATGTGATTAGGGATTTAATGGGTATTTAGTGTTTTTAGTAGTTTTTGGGTTGTTTTTGGTTTTTTGGTTTTTAGGTTTTTAGTTGTTTAAAGTGTTTTTTTATTTTTATGTTTTTTCTTATGGTTTTTACGAATTTTTATATTTATGGGGATTGTTAGGGATTTTTTCGGATTTTTATTATTTGTTAGGGGTTTTAGGGATTTTGATGGTTCTATGGTTTCTTAGGGATTTAGGGATTTTATTTTTGGTTTTTAGTCTTTTTAAATTTTTTGTGTTCTTAGATTTTTTTTTATCTTTTTAGGGGTTTAAAGTGGTTTTTGAGTTTTTAGTGTTTTTAGGGTTCTATCGTGTTTTTATGGTTTTAGGGGATTTTATGGTTTTTTGGATTTTTAGTGATTTTTAGTGTTTTTAGCATTTTAAGGGTTTTTATGTTATTAATAAATTTATGGATTTTTTCAGATTATTATTTTTTAGGTGTTTTAGAGAATTTTTGGGTTTCTAGGTTTTTTTGGGGTTTTTTGGGTTTTTTGGTTTTTTGGGTTTTTTGGGTTTTATTGGAATTTTAAAACTTTTTAATGGTTTTTTGTGTTTTTATAATTTTTAGGGGTTTAATGTTTTTTTAGTTTTTTATTTGGTGTTTATGGTATTTATGTATATTTAGTGTTTTAATGGTTTTTAGGGGTTTTATGGTTTTTATGGGGTTTTAGTGTTTTTAGAGTATTTTAGGGGTATAATCAATTTTTATATTTTTTTGGGTTTTATAATTTTTAATTTTTATTGGTTTATTTAGGGTTTTTTGGGGGGTTTTAGGGGTTTTTATTTTTTTGGTATTTTTAGAGATTTTTTGGGAGTTTTAGGTTTTTTATTTTTTATGGTTTTTATGCATTTTGAGGGTTTTATGGTTTTTAGTGTTTTTAAGGGTTTAGGGTTTTTAAAGTTTTTAGGGTTTTAAGGTTTTTAGTGGTCTTATGTGATTATAGTTTTTTAAGGATTTATATGGGTTTAAAATATTTTTTTACCATTTTTATGGTTTTTTAAGGATTTTTCTGTTTATTTCATTTTTAGAGTTTTGATGGATTCATATGGGTTTTACAGTTTTTTGTGTTTTTACGTTTTTTTCATTAGGGTTTTTTCATTCTTTAAGTGTTAAATGGTTTTTTATCTTTGTTAATGTTTTTAGGGTTTTATTGGGTATTTAATGTTTTTAGTGGGGCTTTCATATTTTTATGGGTTTTAAGGGGTTGTTTGGGGTTTATCATTTTTTATGGTTTTAAGTGTTTTAGATTTTTAAGGATTTTTATGATTTTTTGGGGATTTTAAATATTTTTTTATTTTTGTTCTTTTTTTTGGATTTTTAGGGGTTTTCATGTTTTTAAGGATTTTGAGGGTTTTGGGTTTTTTGGTTTTAGGGTTTTTATGTTTCATTGTGGTTTTAGGTTTTTTTAGTTTTATTGTGTTTTATGGGTTTTTATAGATTTTAATCATTGTTAGGGCTTTAAGGGTTTTTAGAGATTTAAATGGGGTTTTAAGGTTTTATATATTTTAAGGGGTTTTTATTGTTTTAGGGGTTTTCATGGTATTTATGGGTTTTTAGGGATTTATTATATTTTCGTGTTTTTTAGGGGTTTAGCATTATTAGGATTTTTAGGGGTTTTAATTGATTTTTGTTTTCAGGGTTTTCATAGTTCTTTGGGTTCTTTTGGTTTTTTAATGTTTTTAAGGATTTCTTGGGATTTTATTTGGATTTTATTTGGTTTTTTTGGGTTTTTAGGGATTTTGATGGTTTTTAGGTATTTTATGTTTTTAGGGATTTTTTATGGTTTTTAGGGTTTTATGATTTTTCAATGTTTTTAGAGAATTTACGTGTTTTTAGGTTTTTAAGTATTTCTTATGGTTTTTCAGGGTTTTTTGCGCACTTCTTGTTTTTAGGGATTTTTAGGTCTTTTTAGGATTTTTATTGTTTTTAGGGCTTTATGGTTTTTATGGATTTTGAGGTTTTTTAAGATTTTGAAGGTTTTTTGGGATTTTTTTGGTTTTTAGGATTTATAGAACATTTTTAATTTTTTGGTGGGTTTTGTATTTCTAGAGTTTTTACTGCATTTAGGGGTTGAATGGGTTTTGTAGTTTTTTTGTCTTATATGATTTTTATGGGTTTTAGGGTTTTTACAGTTTTTATGTATTTTTTTGATTTTTGGTGTTTTAGGGGTATATAGGGTTATTTTTGTTTTTTTAGTTTTTAATGGTTTTAGCTGTATTTAGGGTTTTATGTGTTTTTTATTTTTTCAAGGTTTTATGGGTTTTGTACATTTTTATATATTTTATGGGTTTTTAGGATTTTTATGGTTTATTATAGTTTTAGAATTTTTTATGGTTAATATATTTTTTCATATTTTTTATGTCTTGTATGGTTTTATGGGGGTTTTAAGGGGGTTTTGGAGTTTTTTAGGGTTTTATGATTTTTTGAGTTTTTAATTTTTCTTATGGTTTTAAATGGGTTTTAAGGTTTTTAGTTCTTTTTATGGTTTTCTGGGGTTTAGGGTTTTTTAATATTTTATGGATTTTTATGGTTTTTAGGGTTTCTAATGTTTTTATGTTTTTAGTGTTTTTAGGTTTTTAGGGGTTTTATGCTTTTTTAGTAAGTAAGCTGTTCTTAGGGTTATTGAGGGTTTTTAGGAATTTTTAAAATTTCAAGTATTTTTATGGTTTTTAGGGTTTCTATTGTTTTTTGGTATTTTACGGATTTTGATTGTTTTAGGGATTTTTTATCTTTTAAGGGTATTATTATTTTTTTGGGTTTTTGGGGTTTTTATGAGTTGTTTAGGTTTTAATGTTTTTAATGTTTTTTTGAACGTTTTAGGTGTTTAAAGAGATTTTAGTGTTTTTAGTTGGTTTATGGTTTTTATGGGTTTTAGGGTTTTAAATGATTTTAGTGTATATTATATTTTTAGGGGTTTTTAGGTTTTTTAGAATTTTATAGGTATTTAGGGTTTTTATGCTTGGTATGTTGTTGAAGGTTTTATTTGGGTTTTCCATGGGTTTTAGGGTATTTTACATTTTTAAGGATTCATAGGGGTTTTTTAGGATTTAAATGGTTTTTAAAATTTATAGTGATTTTTAGAGTTTTAGGGGGTTTTTAGTTTCTTATGGATTTTATGGGTTTTTAGATTGCTTTAGCATTTATAGTGTTTTTTAAGTTTTTAGTTCGTTTTTAGTGTTTATATGTGTTTTTAGGATTTTTTTTAAGGTTTTTATAATTTTCATGGTTATTTTATTTTTTATGGGATTGTTAGATGTTTTCATGTTTTTAGGGGTTTTAAGTGTTTTTAAGTCTTTCATGTTTCTTAGGGGTTTTCAGAGTTTTTTTTAGTTTTATGTTTTTAGGGATTCTTGTGTATTTTTTACGATTTGTTTGGTGTTTTAGGGTTTTCAGGGATTTTGATTGGTTTTAGAGGTTTTTGGGGGTTTTCAGTTTTTTAGGGACAATAGGGTTTTTAGAGTTTTTTAACAATCTTAGTGGTTTAAAGGGAATTTAGATTTATTTATTAGTTTTATAGTGATTTTTTTGGGTAATTAGGGGTTTTTATGGTTTTTAGGGGTTTTCATGCTTTTTAGGGATTTTATATTTTTTACATTTTTTTAGGATTTTAGGTGTTTTAATTATCTCTAGGGTTTTATGGATTTTATAGGGGTTCTCTTGGATTTGAGCATTTTAAAAAATTTATGGAAGGTTAGTTATTGATTAGGATTTTTATTGTTTTTATGGTTTTATTATTTGTTTTGAGTTTTTACGATTTTAAGGTGTTTTCAGGATTTTAACATTTTTTGGGATTAAAGGGTTTTTATGGTTTTTAGGGTTTTATGTATTTATGGAATTATTATAGTTTTTTGAATTTTTTATGATTTCTGTGGGATTGAAGTGTTTTTATGTTTTCAATGTTTTCTTAGGGATTTTCTGAGACATTTTGGATTTTTGTGGGTTAACAGTGTTTTTAGGTTTTTTGGGTTTTTTGGGGTTTAATGAATTTTTTAGTTTTTAGGGTTTTTTAATTTTTTTACTGTTTTAAGGTTTTTTAGACTTTTAAATTTTTTCATGGGTTTAATGGATTTTTATAGTATTTAGAGGGTTTTTTGGTTTTTTCAATGTTTTATGGATTTTTAATGGTTTCAGGGTTTTTATGGTTTTTTGGGGTGTTTTCTATTTTCTGTTTCTTTTAAGGTATTTTCATTTTTAGGGTTTTTATGTGTTTTATGTGTTTTTATGTTTTTATGGATTTTATAGGGGTTTTTAAGGATTTTAGGTTTTTTATATTTTTTTATATTTTTAGGGATTTCTTATAATTTTTATATTTCTGTAGGGTTCTTATAGATTTTAGAGTTTTTAGAGATTTTTTCGTTTTTTAAGATTTTAGGGGTTTTAATTTTAATTTTATGTTTTTAATATATTGTTATGGTTTTCTAAGGGATTTTTTGGTTATTATGTTTTTAGGTATTTTTCGGGTTTTTTAGATTTTTTATGAATTTTTTAGCATTTTTATGGTTTTTATGGACTTTGAGGGGTTTTAATAGTTTTTATGGTTTGTTTAATTTTTGAGGTTTTAATGGTTGTTTATAGATTTCAAACACTTTTAAGAGTTTAAATGGTTTTAGGTGTTTTAGTGATTTTAAGGGGATATTTGTGTCTTTTGGGTTTTTGGATGTTTTTATGGTTTTTGGTGTTCTGGGAGGTTTTTTGGGGTTTAGGGTTTTTATCAATTTTTTAGGTTTTTTGGGATTTAAGTGTTTTATGGTTTTATGGTTTTCTCAGGGTTTTTCAAGGTTTTTAGGTCTTTTTACATTTTTAGGGATTTTGTGGTCTCTTTGGGATTTAAGGGTTTTTATGGATTTTGGGGTTTTAGGGGATTAAATTGATTTTATAATTTTAAGTGGGTTTTTATTGTTTTTATGGTTTTTAATGATTTTAGGGGATTTTATGGTTGTTATGTTTTTAGGGTTTCTTACGATTTTTAGGGGTTTGGGGATTTCTTTTATTTATAGGTGTTTTAATTGTTTTTTTAATGTTTTTGATATGGGTTTTCTAAAGTTTTGGGAATTTGTATAGTTTTAATGATATTTAGGGATTTATTTATTTTTAGGTTTTCTTAAGGATTTTAAGGGGTTTTACGGTTCTTAGGTTTTTTATGGTTTTTTTTACTTTTTTGGGTATTTTATTTTTTTAGGGGTTTTAAGGTTTCTAAACTATTTTAAAAAATTTATGTATTTAAATGGGTTTTATATATTTTAGAGTATTTTGCAGTTTTTTGGGTTTTAAGGGTTTCTTAGGTTTTTAGGGGGGTTTATGTTTTCAGGGGTTTTTAGGGGTTTGATTGTCATTATGAATTTTTATGTTATTTAGGGGTTTTATGTGTTTTTAAGTTTTGATGTTTTTCTTATGGGTTTTCAATTTTTTCAATGGTTTTTACATTTTAAGGTATTTTAAGGTTTTTTTTGATTTTTATGATTTTATGAATTTAATGGAATTTTTGGAATTTTTGGATTTTTAATTGTTTTTATAGTTTTTCAGGTTTTGATAGTTTTTTGAGTTTCTCAATGATTTTTATATTTTTAGATTTTTTAACATTTTTATGAGTTCAAATGGGTATTATATTTTTTAATAGTTTTGGGGTTTTTATTGTTCATAGGGATTTTAATGGATCGTATTGGTCGTTTGGGTTTTGAGGTTTATAGAGGTTTTTGGGTATTTTAGGTATTTTAGCATTTTAATATTTCTTAATGTATTTATTCCTTTTTACATTTTTAAGGTTTAATTTCTGGTTTTTAGTGTTTTTATATATTTTTATCTTTTAGGTATTTTATGGATTTTTTTATTTCTTTCGTTTTTAGTGTATTGGGGGATTTATAGTGATTTTATGGTTTTTTGGTTTTTGGGGTTTTAAGGTTTTACGTTATTTTAAGTGTGTATAGGTTTTTTAGAATTTGTTTCGGTTTTTTTGGTAATTTCAGGGGTTTTTTATGTTTTAATTTTTTTTAGGTTTTTTTTAAGATTTTCATTGTTTCTACAATTTTTAGGGATTTTGATGGGTTTTAGCGTTTTAACAAATTTTTGGGTTTTAATGTTTTTTTATAGTTTTTTATTTTATTTATGATATTTAAGGGTTTTATATTTTTTAGTTGTTTATATGGTTATTATGGGTTTCTATGGTTTTATGGGTTTTTATGGTTTTATGGGTTTTACGGGTTTTTAGGGACATTATGTTTTCAAATGTTTTGGAAATTTTTAAGGGTTTTATGTGTTTTTATGTTTTTAAGTATTTCCGTAGATTTTTAATGGGTTCTACTGTTTTTTATGTTTTCATGGATTTTTAGGGATTTTATAGTATTTTTATGGTTTTTAGGTATTTTGAAGGTTTTTAGAGTTTTTAGGGGGTTTTAGGTTCTTTTGTGTTTTGTAGATTTTTTTAGTGGTTTTCCATTTTTTTAGGTTTTTAAGGTTTTCTTAAGTATTTTTATAGTTTTTTTGGGGTTTTTACATTTTTATGATTGATTAAGAATTTCAATATTTTTCTGGTTTTTAAGTATTTAGTTATTTTGAGGGGTTTTGGGGGGTTTTGAGGGTTTTATTTTTTTTTGGAGTTTTAGGGTCTTTTGATCTTTTTTGGGATTTTTATGTTTTGTAGATTTTTAAAATATTTTATTGGTTTAATGGGTTTTTAGTGTTATTAGTGTTTTTTGGCTTTTATGGGGTCTTAGGGGTTTAAAGTGGTTTAAGTGTTTATATGGTTTTTAGGATTTTGGGTATTTTTAGGGGTTTAATTTCATTTTATTTATTTTAGGGTTTTTAGTTTTTCTATATTTTTATTGATTATTAGGGGTTTTAGGATTTTTATATTTCTTAGGGGTTATATAGAATTTAATGATTTTTAAAGTCTTTATGGTTTTTTGGGGTTTTAGAGTTTTAATGGGGTTTTAGTGTTTTAGTGGGGTTTAGGGTTTCTTAGGTTATTTAAAATTTTGAGTAATATTATAGTTTTTACAGTTTTCAAGTTTTTCAAATTTTTTGTTGTTTTAATCTATTTAGGTTTTAGGAATTTTGGTTTTTAGATTCTTTATATTGTCTTACTCGGTTTGATATTTTTTGGGGTTTTTATGTATTTATGGAATTTTATATCTTTTTTATGATTTCAATGGGTTTCTAGGGTTTTTTGGGATTTTGAATGTTTTTTGGGTTCTTGGGGTTTTATTGGTTTTTAGAGGTTTTGAGTTTTTCAGGGTTTTATTTTTTAAAATTTTTAGGGGTTCAATGGGTTTTTAGAGTTTATATTAGTATTTTAGGGTTTTTATGGGTTTTAGGGTTTGTAGTGGTTTCTGGGGTTTTTATTGTTTTTTTGATATTTAGGGTTTTTAGTTTTTTTAGGTTTTTAGGGGTTTTAAGTGTGTTTAGGATTTTAGAGATTTATTAGGAGTTTTAATAGTTTTTAGAGATTTTTAAAATTTCATGGATTTTAAGTGTTTTTTAGGATTTTTATGGTTTTTTGGGTTTTCAGGTATTTTTTTCGGAATTTAGTGTTTTTAAGGTTTTGTGGATTTATGTGTTTTTATGGTTATTAAGGGTTTGTTAAAGTTTTTTCAACATTTTTTAGGGTATAGGGTTTTTTATTTTTAATAGTTTTAGAGGGTTTTATTATTTTCAGTGTTTTTATGGTATTTAGGGGCTTTATTATTTTTAACTTTTTTCATTTTTTGGATTTTTAGCAATTTTTGATTTTTTAAGTGTTTTAATTATTTTTTGGGTTTTATAATTTTCATAAGGGTTTTTAGAGTTTTTTATGTTTTATGGTTTTTTGGGGAATTTAGGATTTTAATGGGTTTATTTTTTTTTTGGATTTTGAGGGGTTTTTTGGGTTTCGTTAGGTTTATTTGGGGTTTTAGGATGCATTATGAATTTTAGGCAGTGTAAGGTTTTTTAGAGATTTAAAATGTTCTTAAGAATTTAAAGGGATTAAGATTTTTTATTGGTTTTTAGGGATTTTTTTGGTGGCTTTTTGGGTTTTTAGGTTTTTATGGTTTTTATGGTTTCTAGAGTTTTTGAGGGTTTTTGGGGGTTTTATGTAATTTTAGAATTTTAAGGGTTTCTTAGGTGTTTTCAAGGTTTTTAATGATTTTTTACATTAAAGGATTTTTTTTATGGGTTTTTAGGGTTAATAGGGGTTTTTTAGATTTTTAGGGGTTTCTTTGGTATATTTTTGTTTTTTTGAATTTTTTTTAGTTTTTTAGGGGTTTTAACGTTTTTTAGTGTTTTTATTGTTTTTGGTTTTTAAAGGGTTTTAGAGTTTTTAGTATTTTTATGGGTTTTATTGGGTTTTAGATTTTTTACAGGTTTGGGGGGTTTTCTATGATTTTATGATTTCAAGTTATATTATGGTTTTTAGTGTTTTCTAGGTTATTAGGGGTTTCAAATGTTTTTTGTTTTTAAGGTTTTATTAGTGATTTTAGGGATTTTGGAAGTTTTTATTTTTATGGGTTTTATGGTATTTTGGAAGTTTTTTTAATATTATTAGTGGTTTTGTGGGATTTTAGGTTTTTTATTGTTTTTATGGTTTAATGGGGTTTTTCTTTTAGATATTTTTTGAGTATTTTAGTGGTATTTAGTGTATTTAGAGTTTTTTAACAGTTTTTTGGGATTTAAAGGGTTTTCATAGTTTTTAGTTGGTTTTTAGGGGTTATAGGAGTATTTAGATTTTTAAGGGTTTTTTGGATTTTTATAGTTTTTATGGCTTTAATGGTTTTTAGGGGTTTTATAATTTTTAATGGTTTTGGGGGTTTTTATTATGTTTTTGGTTTTTATATCTTTTTTAGGGTTTTTCATGAATCTTCTTTGTTTTTTAGGGTTCTTATGAATTTTGATTGTTTTAGGGTTTTATTTTTTTTTTTTGGTTTTTAGGTTTTTTAGAGTTTTGAAGGATTTTTAGATTTATTTTAACTTTTTAGGGTTTAAAGGGAATTTAGAATTATTGGGTTTATTTTGGTTTTATGGTTTTTTATTGGTTTTTATGGGTTTTTAGGGTTTTTGAAGTTTTTACGGGTTTTTATGGTTTTTAGGTGTTTTAAGTGTTTTTAGATTTTTAAGGTTTTCTTAGGGGGATTCAAGGATTTACGAGTTTTTATGTTTGAGGTACTTTTAGGGATGTTTATGATTTTTAGGTTTTTTATGGATTTTTTGGGTTTTCTAGTTTTTTAAAATTTTATTTGGGTTTGTATGGTTTCTTTGATTTTTTATAGTATTAAAGGGTTTTTATAGTTCTTAATAATTTTTAGGGGTTTAAAGGGTTTTAGAGTATTTAATGGGTTTTTTGGGTTTTACAAGTTTTTAGGGTTTTTATGATTTTTAGGGATGTTTGTGGGTTTTGGGGTTGTACTATTTTTTAGGGTTTTTATCATTCTTTATGATTCTAGTTATTTTATGGTTTTTGGATTTTATGGTTTTATTAAGGGTTTTCATGGTTTTTTAAATTTTAGGGGTTTTTTGGGATTTTGTTTTTATTATTATTGTTTTTGTGTTTTTCCTGGATGTTGAGTGGTTTTTTTGGGTTTCTAGGGTTTTTAGGGATTTTAACATTTTCATGTTTTTTATTCTTGTAAGTGTTTTTAGGTTTTATGACTATATAATGGGTTTTCAAGTTTTAAGGTTTTTTTATGTTTTTATCGATTTTTGGGCCTTTTATGATTTTATGGTTTTTTGGGTTTTTTGGGGTTTTTGGGTTTTTGGGGTTTTTGGGTTTTTAGGGGTTTTACATGAGTTATTTGGGTTTATTTGGTTTTTTAGATTTTTTTAAAAATTTTACCGATTTTAATGGATTTTATTTTTTGTTTTTTGTTTTTTTAGTTTTCTTTGAGTATTTAGGGTTTTTTGGTTATTTAGGGTTTTATGGTTTTTAGATATTTTAGGGTATTTTGTTGTTTTTAGCATTTTTTAGGTTATTATTGTTTCTATGTGTGTTTAGTTTTTTAATTTTTTCTGATAGTATTTTAGGGTTATAAGGTTTTTTATGTATTTATGAATTTTTAGCAATTTTTTATGATTTTTATTGCTTCATAGGGTTACACAAATTTCGAGGGGTTTTAGGGTTTTTACGATTTTATGGGAATTTTGGTTGGGGGGGGGGGTAGGTTTATTTTGAGTTTTATAGGATTTTAAATTTTTTTAGTTCTTTTTATGTTTTATAAGTTAAAAGCGAGTTTTGAGTTTTCTATAGTTTTTAGGGTTTTTATGAGTGTTTAATTTTTTTAGGGTATTTCTAGTTTTTTTGTGTATTTTGGATTTTTAGGATTTTTTGTGTTTTTTAGGTTTTTATGGATTTAATGTGTTTTGATTTTTTGATTTTTTTCTTATTTTTATTCTCTTTATTTTATTTTTCTTGAATTTTTACTGATTTTTAGGTATTTTTATATATTATTTGGTTTTTAGGGTTTTTATTGTTTTTAAACATTTTGAGGGGTTTATGTTTTTAGGGGTTTTTTTGGGTTTTTTATTAGTGTTTTTTTTAAAATATTATCATTTTTTTTGTTTTTAGAGATTTGAAACATTCTGGGTTTTAATGGTTTTTTAAGGGTTTTAAGTATATTTTATTTTTATGTTTTTATGGATTTTTATGATATTATGGGGTTTTAGGGTATTTTTTGAATTTTTATGGTTTTTTTTGTATTTTATGGGTTTAGGGTTTTTTAGGTTTTAAATATTTTTATATTTTTTGGTGTTTTAAGTGTTTTTCTGTATTGAAGGTTTTCAAAGGTTTTTACATGGTATTGAGAGTTGTTTCCCATTTTTATGTATTTTTAGTTATTTTAGTATTTTTATGGTTTATAGAGTTATAAGGATTTTGAAGGTTTGTGGGTTTTTTGGGGTTTATGGGTTTTGTGGGGTTTATAGGTTTTTTTGAGTTTTTTAATGGTTTTATGGTTTTTCATAGTTTTTATGATTTTTCATAGTTGTTTCTACTTATTAATTATTATTATTATTATTATTATTATTTTAAAATTCTTCTCATTCTTATTTTTAATTTCTTTAATTCCTTTATTTTCTTACACTAATTCTTCTATTTTATTTTTTATTCTCACTATATCTATCTCATCCCATTTTTTTATTCTCTTAATTTTATTTTGTTTTTCTCATTCACCATTATTCTTCTCAATTTCATTCTCATTTTTTTATTTCTATTTTTTTCCTTATTCTCTTCTTACATCCACCAAAGTGATCTCTTACCCACAAAATTGAGGTGATGATCCAAGGCTTGGCCATGGGTAGGTGAAGGTGTTCCTGAATTTTTTTAAAGTGTATTTTTCATTTTCTATATATTTGAGTATCATGCATGGGTTAGATGAAAACCATAAGGGTGGTGACGTTCCCCCTTGACAAACAAAGTCAATATATTTATATTATTTTACTTCAACTATTTCCAATCTCTTTATTGGCTAACCCATCATATGATGGAGGTAAAAAAGACAATGGATGATACAAAATTGATAGATCTGGGTCCTGGAACATGTCACACCCTAAAAAGGTGTTTCATCAACCCTGATTAAAGGAGGTGGTGGAATTGAGATTTCATAGTCATTCAGTGATTCCAAAATTTCTAAATGAAAATAATTGAAATTAAACATGAGATTTAATGATTGGATTATCAATCTAAAATCAAACAAATAAATGATAATAATTACTGAATCTAAAACTGAACACAAAACCAAGTAATTTAGGCTAATTTCATTTTTTATCTTCTCGTGATTAGTTTAAATTATAATTTCCATATTTATTTTCATTTCAATATTTATAAAAGTAATAAAAAACGAAAAAACATTTTAATTTATTTTCATAAAATAATAAAAATAAAAAAAAATTATTTGTGTGATTTATATGATGTATGTGAACCAAACTGAGATGTACCTCAAGTGAGATGACCTTGGTTATCCATAGTGTCGCACTAGGAAAATATTTTTCTTTTACCATGCCCTAGGATAGGTGTGCATCAAAACCGACATCATTTTCAGGGATCCAATTATTATTTAATTAACTTTTTATATTTTCACATTTTAGACAGTTTTATGTTTCTTAAATAAACCATAAAAATGACCTTTTCCATGATGAATTCAGATGACTATTATTTTTCATGGAATTATGATTACTCTTATATGTAGGAACCCATAGTTGAACAAACATGTTCCATAGAAGAATGTTTTTTCATATTTTCTAGATAGATCTAGAGATACTAAAGAAAAAAAATCATAGAATAGAAAACCAAGGACCTCATCCTAGATCTTAAAGATATCTTTGAGCAACTAGTGTTTGAAGGATAGGCTAGAGAGTTAACTAAATTATGGGAATACTTCCTGAAATTTATCCAAGAAGTGGAAAAGACACAAGAATATTTTCCCTTTCATTATTGGAACACTTTTTGAAGAATTTACCCCAGTAAAAGTACAAGAACAAGTGTCCAAGAAAAACTCAGATAAAAAAAATTTAAAAACTAAAAAAAATAAAAAAATTTAAAAACTAAAAATGTCAAAAACCCTTAAAACACTAAAAACCCCTAAAACCAAAAAAAACTAAAACACCATAAAAAACCCTTTAATAAAAGAAAACCCTAACATACTATAAAAACCCTAAAATTCCACTAAAAACTCTAAAACATGTTTAACCCCTCTAAAAACATTAAAAAATTCTAAAACCTTTTGAAATACTAAAAACCGAAAAAACAAAAAGAACCCAAACCCATAAATACAATAAAAAACTAAAAATCCATAAGGACCCTAAAAACCATAAAATTATAAAAAATCCATAAAAACACTAAAAATATACAAAACCTAAAAAATAATAAAAAATTACTTAAAACCTAGAAACACATAAAACCCCTAAAAACCAATAAAGCCTTAAACCCCTAAAAACTCTAAAAATTCCCCAAAAATATTTATAAAACTTAAAAACCCTAAAACCGCTAGAATCATAAAAAACATAAAACCCATAAAAAACCATAAAAAAAATAAAAACATTAAAAACAATTTAAGCCCTATAAAATTTAAAAACTCTAAAAAAAATCAAAATCACAAAAAATAAAAACATAATAAAAAGGCTAAAAAACCGTAAAAACACTAAATTCATGTTAAAAACACTAAGAACATTAAAAAAATCTAAAAACCTACGAACTCAAAAAACAAGAAAAACCCATAAACAACAACAAACCATAAAAACCAAAAAACCTTAAAAACCCTAAAAGTCCCTAAAAACCCTAAAAAATAGAAAACCTAAAAAATCACTAATAACCCATAGAAACGTAAAAGACCCTAAGAACCCTGAAAACCCCTAAGAAACCAATAAAACTTCAAAACACTTAAAACTCATAAAAAACCCAAAATCCCTAAAAACACAAATACACCAAAAACCCTAAAAACCAAAAACCCCTAAAAACCTGAAAACCCCCTAAAATCCCTTAAATCCCTTAAACCCACTAAACAATATAAAACCCCTTTAAACCCCTAAAAACATATAAAACTCTAAAAAACTTAAAATCTTAGAAAACACAAAAAATCTAAAATTGAAAAAAAACCATAAATGCCCTAAAATCCCCGAAAACCCTCAAATCCCTAAAACCCCTAAAACCCTGTAAATCATAAATATCCTAAAAATTCTCTAAAAATCCTAAAATTTAAGAAAACACTAAAAATCTTCAAAACCCCTAATAAAACCATAAAAACCATAAAAAACTAAAAAACCATAAAAACAATAAAAAATTATAAAAAAACTAAAATCCGTAAAAACACCATAAATCACTCAAAATCTCTAAAAATCCATCAAACCCTAAAATAATAACAATCCATATAATTTAAAAACCTCTAAACCCTAAATACCCTTGAGAAAATTTTAAAACATAAAAACCAGTTAAAACCCAAAAAATAGTAAAAAACTCCAAAAATTCTAAAATCCATAAAAGACCCAAAACCCCAGAAACCAATAAAAACAATAAAAACACATAAAAACAATAAAAACATTTATTCCCCATAAAACCCTAAATACTAGAAAGACTATAAATCCCATTAAAACCCAAAAATCAAAAAAAATATATAAAACATAAAACTCTAAAACACTCAAAGAACCCCTAAAAGCAATAAAAACCCATAAACAACAAAAACCATAAAACCCAAAAAACCATAAAAACCGTAAAAATCCATAAAAACCCTAAAAAACATAGAAAACCATAAAAATCCCTAATCAACCATAGAAATGTAAAAGAACCCTAAGAAGCCTGAAAACCCCTAATAACCAATAAAAACTTGAAAACACTTAAAACTCATAAAAAACAAAAAAACTCCAAAATCCGTAAAAACACAAAAACATTTAAAACCCTAAAAACCTTGAAACCCCTAAAAACATGAAAAAAACCGAAAATCCTTTAAAACCCTTAAACCCACTAAACAATCTAAAACCACTTTAAACACCTAAAAACATTAAAAACTCTAAAAAATATAAAATTTTAATAAAACACAAAAAAACTAAAAATGAAAAAAAAAACAATAAATGCCCTAAAATCCCTGAAAACCCTCAAATCCCTAAAACCCATAAAACCCTAAAAATCAAAAAAATCCTAAAAATTCCCTAAAAATCCTAAAATCTAAGAAAACTCTAAAAACCTACAAAACCCCTAATAAAACCGTAAAAACCATAAAATACTAAATAACCATAAAAACAATAAAAATTATAAAAAAACTAAAATCCTTAAAAACACCATAAATCACTCAAAATCTATGAAAATCCTTCAAACCATAAAATAATAACAATCCATATAATTTAAAAACCTCTAAAGCCTAAATACCCTTGGGAAAAGTTTAAAACATAAAAACCACTTAAAACCCAAAAACAGTAAAACACTCTAAAAATTCTAAAATCCATAAAAGACCCAAAAACCCCAGAAACCAATAAGAACAATAAAAACACATAAAAACCATAAAAACAGTTATTCCCCATAAAACCCAAAAATAACACAATCTCTATGAATCCATTTAAAACCCTAAAAACCTAAAAAATAGTAAAAACCATAAAAACACTAAAATACACTAAAAACATTCAAAATCCCTAAAAATATTAAAAAACTATAAATATATAATAACCCCTAATAATACACAAAAACATAAAATACCATGAAAACCCCTAAGAAAAACATAAATACCTAAAAATAATTAGAACCCCTAAAAACATAAAAACCATAATCCCTAAAAATTAGTAAAAACCCTAAAAAATTCCAAATCCATAAAAACCCTAAAAACCAATAAGAATTAAAAAAGCCCCTAAAATTACATCAAAACATAAAAAACCTAAAACCCTAGAAAACACAAATAAAACCTTAAAAACCTAAAAAATCATAAAACCTCTAAATAACTAAAACAACCAAAAGACAATAGAATTGTTAAAACTATAAAAACACCTAAAATATAAAAAAACCTAAAACCCCAGAAAACCTTCAAACCAACTAAACACTTTTAGGACCCTTTAGATTCCTAAAAATATTAAAAAACTCTAAAAACAAAGAAATTATAAAAAACTCAAAAAAAACCCAAAGATCCTGAGAAAACATAAAAACCTTAAAAACCCCATCAAAATCCACAAAACACTAATAAAGATAAAAAAATTAAAATATTCCCTAAAATCAGAACCATTTCTTAAAGACTCTAAAAACCCCTAAAAAAACCTTTAATCCCAAGAACACATAAACTGCCTAAAAACATAAAAATGAAAAAAATAAAAAAAACCAGTGAAAACCTTAAAAACCATAAGACCACTAAAAACAGTAGAAACTCTTAAAACCCAAAAAACCATATAATCCCACAAAAACTCCAAAAAACATTGAAAACCATAACAAAATTTCAACATTCATAAAATATTTAAAACAATGAAACACTAAAAAACCCTAAATCTCTAAAAACCATAAGATCCATAAAACTCTAAAATCCCCAAAAAAACCTCGAAATCCCTAAAACCCCAATAAAACCATAAATATTCTGGAAAATCCATGAAAATATAAAAAACTCTAAAGACCTTAAATCCCCTTAGAAAACCTTAAAACCCTAAAAAGACTTTAGACTCCTAAAAAACCTCAAAATGCTAAAAACGCAAAAAAACACTAAACACTCCTAAAACCCCCAAAACACCTAAAACCACTAAACCCCCAAATAAACATAAAAACCCTAAAGCCCATAAAACCAATAAAACCCTTAAATACTCTAAAAATTATTTAAACAATTAATTTTTTTAAAAAACCTAACAATATTATAATCCTAAAAAACTAAAAAAATCTGAAATCCCAAAAAAACTATAAAATCCCATAAAACCACAAAAAATCCATAAAACTCATAAAAGACCATAAAAATCATTAAAATATATACAATTACATAAAAAGTCTAAATCCCCAAATACTCAAAAAATCCCTGAGAATAATTAAAAACATAAAAACAATTTAAACCCCTAAAAACATAAAAATACTAAAAATCCTAAAAACCATAAAACCCATAAAAATTTTAAAAACACTAAAAAACAATAAAAACATTAAAATCACTAAAAACTCAAAAAAATATTTTAACCCCTAAAAAAGATTTAAAAAAATTAAAACACATAAAAATAATAAAAAATTTTAAAAAACCGTTATAACCCAAAAAATAAAAAAAACACAAAAACATTACATAATCCTTAAACCCATCAAAACTCTAACAACTGTAAAAAACCATAAAATCCAAAATGAGGACTAAAAATACATAACAATATAAAAACCTAAAATAAAATGTAAACCCCTATGAAAATCTCAAAAACCTAAAAACTCTTAAAACCCATAAAAACCTAAAAAATATAAAACCCAAAAAAACAAAAAAAAACCATTAGAAAACCTCAAAATCCCTAAATAAAATAAAGAAATAAAAACCCTAAAAATCACAAAAAGCAAAAAAATTTGAAAACCATGAACAACCTAATGAAAATAATAAAAACCTAAAAACACTTACTAGCCCTAAAACCTAAAAAATTCTAAAAACCCTAAAACCCCTAAAAATTGTAAAACCCCAAAAAACTATAAAGACCCATTAAAATCTAAAAAAAATAATTCTATAAAATCCCTAAAACCACTAAAAAATCTAAAATCCCATTAAACTCAAAAAAATCTAAAAACTCCAAAAATCAATAAAATTCCTTAAAAATAAAAAACCCATAAACTAAAAAAACTATAAAAGCCCTAAACACTGAAATGAACAACTAATAGGCCTCAAAATATTTAAAAACACCAAAAACCCACAAAATCGAAAAAAAATCAATAGAAACCCTTGAAACCCTATAAATCCCTAAAACAGATAAATCCCAAAAAAACTGAAAAATTCTAAAAATTCTAAAAATACTAAAAACCCATAAAACCCTTAAAAACCTTGGAAACCATAAACACCCCCAAAAAACCTAAAAACCAAAAAAATCCATAAAAACCATAATCCGACTAAAAATTATAAAACCCCTTTAAACACCCAAAAGACGTTAAAAACTCAAAAAATAAAAAAACAACTAAAAATCCAAAAAACCTAAAACCCCTAAAAACCCTAAAAACCCCTAAAACCATTGACAACCCTAAAAAACCATAAAAATACCTAAAAACATAAAAACCCTAAAAATCCTAAAATAACTATGAAAACATAAAAAACTAAAACCACATAAACCCCTAGAAACCTAAAAAAACTAAAACCCCTAAAACCTCTAAAAAACTAAAAACCTTAAAGACCCTAAAACCCTTAGAAAACATAAAAAACTAGAAAACTCCTAAAAACTCTAAAACCCACTATAAAATATAAAAACACTTTATACACACAAAAATGTTAGAAACTCCAAAACCCCTTTAAAGCCGTAGAAAATAAAAAATGCCAAAACCCCCCAAAAAACATAAAAACCCTTAAATACCTTAATTCCAAAAAATAGTAAATCCCTCAAAATACCTAAAATGATTTAAAATCCTAAAAAGTTCAAAAACACTAAAAAAAATTAAAAGATCCTAAAATCCTAAGAACCCCAATGAAAAACATAAAAATCGAAAAACACATAAATCCCCTAAAACCTAAAAATGATAAAAACCCAAAAAACTCTGAAAGACACTAAAAGACCCTAAAACCCCTAAAATCCATAAAACCCATAAAAACATTTAAAAACCTAAGAACCCATAAAAACACAAAAAACCCACTAAAAGCTCTAAACTCCCTTTAAACCCCTAAAAACCATAAAAACACTAAAACCATTTAAAACCCTAAAAATTAAAACAACCCCTAAAACTTCCCAAAAAATTGTAAAAACACTAAAAAGCATAAAAACCCTCAAAATTATTAAAAACAATAAAAAATTCAATATCCTAAAAAATCCCTAAATAATATAAAAATACAATAAACACCAAAACCATTTAAAACACAAATAAAACCATAAAAACCTAAAAATAATTAAAAATCAAAAAACCTAAAAATGATAAAACCCATAAAAATCATTAAAATCCTAAAAACCCCCAAAATCTATAAAAAACAGAAAATTATAAAAAATCCATAAAAATCTATAAAAACATATAAACTCCAAAAAACATGAAAATTCATAAAAAAAAATTAAAACCTTAAAACCCTTAAAACCCAAAAAAACCCATAGAAAAAAAACCAAAAAACATAAAAGACCCAAAAACAATAATGAACATAAAACCCTTAACACCTTAAAACCATTAAAAACCCTAATAAAAACCCTAATGCCCTTAAAACCCATAAAAATGTTAAAAATCTATAAAAAACCTCAAATCCCTAAAAATCTCAGTGAAACCAAAAAAACTAAAAAACCCCTTAAAACCATGAAAAACCCAAAAAAGACTCTGAATCCCAAAAACTCTAAAGAGAAAAAAATTCCTAAGAATCTTTAAAAACACCTAAAAATGTAAATTCTATAAAACCCATATGAAAACCATAAAAATATAAAAATAATTAAACCCCAAAAACCGTAAAATATACTAAAAACCCTAAAAAACCATAAAAACCTAGAAAATTATAAAAACCATAAAGATCCCTAAAAACATAAAAACCCAAAAAAACTCCAAAGACCCAAAAAAACTCTAAAAACCATTTAAACCCCTAAAAAAGTTTAGAAATCTCAAAAATACCTTAAAACCAAAATAAACCCACAAATTTCCAAGAATACCATAAAAACACTAAATTCCTTAAAAACTCTAAACCTCTCAAAATCTATAAAAAACATAAAATTCCATAACTCCATAAAAAGTGTACAGAACCATAAAATCCCTTAAAACCCTATAAAGACCATCAAAACCTAAAAACACATAAACCTAAAATGATAAAAAATCTAAAAAACCCCCAAACACCTAAAATCCCTAAAATATCTAAAAACACGTCTGAATTATAAAATTCCTTAAAATCACTAAAGTGTATACAAATCTAGAAACCCTAAAAACATAATAAATCCTTGAAAACCTAAAAATAGTTAAAACACCTAAAAAACTAAGAACACTTAAAACCAATAAAATCCGAAAAAAGACCGTAAAAACAGTAAAAACTCCTAAACCATTAAAACCACTTAATCCATAATAACACTAAATCCCGTAAAAACCCTAAAAACCTCACATACTCTCATAACCATTTAAACCTATAAAAATTTATATTAATCTAGAAAACCTTCAAAACCATACAAAAATTCAATAAAAACAAAACAAAATCAAAAAAATGAAAACCCTAAAATCCCTAAGAACCATAAAATCTTAAAAAAAATATAAAAACACTAAATACCATAAAATAATAATAAAATCAATAAATATCCTAAAAAACATAAAACAACAAAGAAACCCCAAATGAAACCTTAAAAATATGAAAATGAATAATACCCCAAAAAAACTGAAAATGAAAAAATATAATAAAAACATTAAAAATACACTAAACCACCAAAACCCTAAAAAAATTAAACACCATAGAAACCCACAAAAACCCTAAACCCCAATAAAAACTATAAAAACATAATAAAAACATAAAACCATAAAAACTCTAAAAACCATAAAATTTCTAAAAAACTCAAAAAAACCCCTAAAATCCTAAAAATACTTAGAAATCATAAAAACTCTCAAAATCCCTAAATATCCTAAAATCCCTAAATGCACTAAAAAACCATAAAAATTATAAAAACTCTATAAAAGCCATAAAAATGTAAATAAACCCTAAAACCCTAAAAAACCCTTCAAAACCTAAAAAATATTAAAACCCTAAAAATGATTAAAACACCAAAAAACCTAAAACCCTAAATACCTCGAAAATCCCTAAAACCCTAAACCATAAATACCCATAAAAATCCTATAAAATCACTAAAAATATATAAAGACTTAAAAAACCTTGAAAACCCCAAGGAAAAATTATAAAAACTAAAAAAACTAAAAATCCCTAAATATGTTGAATAACCTAAAAGTCCCTAAAAATTCCTTAAAACCCAAAAAAAAATAAAAACCCATAAAACATTAAAAAGCCCTGAAAAGTGAAAAAAAAACTCATAAGAATGCACAAACAACTCTAAAATCCTTTTAAACAACAAAACATTAAAAAAACTCTAAGATCCTAAATGCCACTAAAAATTAAAAAAACTCTAAAAACCTAAAAAGACTAAAAACCCCTAAACCACTCAAATTCCCTAAAACCCTTAAAATAGTAAAAATAATAAAATAAACCTAATTACATAAAAATCTAAAAACACCTAAAATCCCTGAAAAACCCAAACAAAACTTTTAAAACCTAAAAACTCTTAAATTTTATATAAACCAAAAAAAATCTAAGAACTCTAAAAACCATAAAAACCCTAAAAACCATAAAACCATACAAATTCTAAAAAACCCATAAAAACCCATAAAAATCCTAAAAATTCCATAAATATCCCCAAACTCATAAATAATCCAACAAAACCTTTAAAAACCCTAAAAAACATTTAAAACCAAAAAACACTTAAAAACCTTATTAACATAAAAACTCTAGAAACCATAAATAATCATAAAACCCAAAAAAACCACAAAACCCATAACAACTTTCAAAACCCTAGAACCCCATCAAACCCACTAAAAACTCCAAAACCCATTAAACCCTTAAACTGTAAAAACCCTTAAAAACATTAAGAACTCAACAAAACCCTAAAACCCCCTTGAAACAATAAAACCCTAAAAACTCTTAATAATACCTAATGATAATAAAAATACTAAAAACACATAAATACCCCTAAACACGTAAATAACACAAAATGCATTAAAAATCTTAATAAAACCTTTAAACGAAAAACAAAACATAAAAACCCTAAAAACCTAAAAATGATAAAAACCCTTAAATAACTCAAAATATCTAAAACCCCTAAAAACCATAATAATCATAAAAAATATATAAAAATACATAAATACTAAAAAAAATAAAAAAACTAAAAAACCCTAATAAAAAATAAAAAACATAAAAACACATAAAACCACTAGAAAAACAAAAAACACTGAAAACCCTAAAAGTCCCTAAAATCCCTAAAACCTTAAAACCCATCAAATTCCATAAAAACCCTAAATCACTAAAACTCTAAAAACTTTTTACACCCCTAAAATTGTTAAAAAGTCCTAAAAACATTAAAAAACCCTAACAACGCAAAAAAACTCTAATAACTAAAAAAAAATATATCAGTAAAATCACTAAAACACGCAAAATCAATAAAAATCCAAAAAACCTCATAAAAAATAAAAAATTCCAAAGAAATCACTAAAATTGTAAAAAAACAGTAAACTAATTGGAAAATAATAAGAAAACCCTAAAAAACTAAAATAACATAAAACCCCAAAAATCTGAAAAACACTAAAAACAAAAAAACCCTTAAAAACCAATAAACCATAAAACCATAAATCCATACAACCATTAAACACATAAAAACCATAAAAACTATAAAAACCTTTAGAAACATTAAAAACCCTAAACTAGATAAAAAACCCAAAAACCCACTAAATACCCTAAAAATCAATTAAAACCCGAAAACATTAAAAACAATAAAAACCACAAAACCCTAAAAAAATAAAAAAACACTAAAAGACTCCCAAAACCATAAAACCCTATCACCTTAAAAAACATGAAAATCATAAAAAATCAAATAGAAAATAAAAACAAATGTAATAAGAAACAATAAAAACCACTACGAAAAGATAACAAATCCTAAAAACAATTAAAACTCCATAAAAAAATAAAAAATCCTCAAAACCCTAAAAAAAACCCAAAACCATAAAAACCATCACAATCCCTAACAACAATATGGATCTAAAAATATTTAAAACTTCCCTAAAACTATATAAAAAAACCTAAAAAACCTTTATAAACAAAAAAACATTAATACTTAAATGCATTTAGAACCCATCATAACCTTAAAAAAGTTAAAACCGTTAAAATCCCAAAATATCACAAGCCCACCCAAAACCCCCTAAAAACAAGAAAACAGAATAAAATTAAGAATACCATAAAAATACATAAAAAACCCTAATGCCCAAGAGAACTCTAAAAACCCTTAAAAATCCAAAAAATAAAAAAAAATACTCTAAAAAATAAAAATCCATAAAAAACTCAGAAGACTCCGAAAAAATACACAAAAAATCATGAAAACCATCAAAATTCCTAAAAATCCAAAAAAGAATAAAAATCCTAAAAATTTCTAAAAATATCAAAAAACAATAAATCCAAGAAAACCCTAACAAACCCAAAAAAATAATGACTTAAAAAAACATAGAAACACTAAAGACTCTAAAAACAAAAAAAAACATAAAAACTATAAAAGACGCTAAACCCTAAACATATATAAAAACTACAAAACACCTTTAAAATCATAAAACCACTAAAAACACAAAAAGAACTAAAAACACTAAAAACCCTTTAGACCCCTAAAACCATTTAAAAACTCTACAAAGAACTAAAAACCCTAAAAACTCAAAAGGAACCCAAAAACCCCAAAAACCCAAAAAACCAAAAAACCCCCAAACCCCTTATTATTCCTAAAAACACTAAAACCCCATAAAATTCCAAAAATCTATCGAAATACCTAAAAATAAGTAAAATCACAAAATCCCCTAGAACCACTAAAAAGAATAAATAAAACCATGAAATCCTAAAATCACTTTAAACACCTAAAAATATAGAAAACACTAAATACCTTGAACCACCTAAAAACAATAAAAACCCACATACCCTAAACATTTCTAAAAATCCTAAAACCTAAAAAAATTATAAAAAATACTTAAAAATCCATAAAAATGAATAAAAACAAAAAGACCTTGAAAAATAATAAGAAAACCATAAAAATCTAAAAACATTTTAAACAACTAAAAACCTAAAAACGTTAAAAACCCTAAAAGTGCCCTAAAACCCATACCAATATCTAAAAACCAATAAAACCCATAAAATATTAGAAATTCTGAAAATCTACAAGAACCCTAAAAACCACTAAACACTCCAAAAACACTTTAAACCCATAAAAATGTTAAAAACCCTAAAAACACATAAAAACATTAAAAACCCAAATAAACATAAAAATAATATTACACTAAAAATCCATAAAAACCATAAAAACCCAAAAACAACATTAATTATAAAAAATGACTAAAAATCCATAAACATTATAAACCATAAAAACCCTGAAAACGGATATGAAAATCATAAAAACCTAAAAACAATTAAACCCTTAAAAACCTAAAAATAGATAAAATCCAAAAAAAACTACAAAAACACTATAAATCCAAAAAAACTATAAAAAACTAAATAAACCTAAAAATTCTAAAAATAATAAAACCTCTAAAAACATAAAAAATGATAAAAACACTAAAACACCCAAAAAGAGCCCAAAACCCCTAAAACTCATTCAAAATTGGTAAAACCCATAAAATCCCCAATACCACTAAATTTTCAAAAGACCCTTTAAAAAATTAAAAAAATTAAAAACTATAAAAAACCTTAAACACCAAAAAACTAAAAATTTCCCCAAAACCCAAAAAATAAAAAACCATAAACCCTTAATATAGCTAAAACCTCTAAAAACTATAAAAATATAAAAATCACTAAAAATCGCTAGAAATTTAAAACTCCCAAAAAAATATGAAATAGACAAAGAAAATCTCAAAAAACTAAAAACAAATAAATCCCATAAAACCATCAAAAAACGTCATAATCTTGAAAAACACTAAGGAAAAACCCGAAAACCGAAAAAAAACAAAAAATACACATAAAACATAAAAAAAACAAAACCCCCCAAAAAACCCTCAATATACCGAAAATCCTGAAAAACAATAAAAACAATAAATAATCAATAAATATTGCTAAAAATATAAAATATTTAAAAAAATCTTGAAAAAACACTATGAAAAACATAAAAACCTAAAAACACATAAAACCCATAAAAAATGCTAAAAAACCTAAAATCCCTAAAAACACACTAAAACCCATAAACCCCAAAAAAATCCAAAAAAAATCCAGAAAACTAATACAAATATTACAAAGGAAAAAAATAAAAAATTATAAAAAAGCTCCAGGATCACTGAAAACCGCAGAGAACGCCTTAAAATTCTAAAGACAGTTGAAACCTCTAAAAACCTAAAAAAATTATTAAAACCCTAAAACCCCATAAAAGGATATCAAAACCAATAAAACCCATAAAAATCTTAAAAACTCACAAAAATCATAATAACCCATAAAACCGTAAAATCCAAATAAACTTCTAAAGACATAAAAGTCCCATTAAACGCCTATATTTTTTTAAAAACTCTAAAAAACCATTTAAATCCCTGATAACTCAAAACAAATACCTAAAACCCAAAATACCCATAAAAAACCAAAAAACTGAAAAACCCATCAAAGTCCATAAAACCCCAAAAAATAATAAAAATCTATAATAAATCACAAAATTAAACTGAAAAACGTAAATAACAGCAAAACTCTAAAAACCCCTAAGAAAACCATAAAAACAAAAAACCAATAAAAATCTAAGAAACTAAAAAAATGCTAATTACACTAATAAAACCCATAAATACCATAAAACCCCAAAAATATTAAAAACCCTAAACACCTATAAAAACCCTAAAAACCACTAAAAATAATAAAATTAAATTAAATACCTAAAATTTTTAAAAACATTAAAACCGCAAAAAAAACCCAAAAAATCATCAAAAATCCTAAAACCCCAAAAAAACCATAAAAACCCAAACAACATAATAAACCCCAAAACCCTCAAAATCCCTAAGAACTCTAAGCCCCATAAAAATTCAAAAAAAATCCCAAAAAATCGCTTAAAATCTAAAAAACATTAAAAATTGTATAAGCCCTAAGAAAAACTAAAAAAACAAAAAAATAATTTAAACAACTAAAAACCAAAACGATAAAAACTATTAAAACCCTTAAAACACTAATACACATCAAATTCCATAAAAACCATAAAAATCGATAAAAATCCTAAAAACCCATAAAAATAATTAAAAATGTAAAAATCCTAAAAATCCTGAAAACCCCTATGAAAACCACGATAACCTAAAATGAGTTAAAACTCCTAAAAACCTAAAAACGATAAAATCCCTAAAAACCCCCTAAAACGACCATAAATAAACAAAAAAACAATAAGACTATATAATCCACTAAAAATCTTAAAAACCATAAATCCAATAAAAACCCAAAAAAACCGGTAAAAACTATAGAGACCATATAAAACAAAAAAACATTAAAAAACTCAAGATAATCTTATAAAAAGTAAAAACTAAAAAACACCTCAAACCCAAAAAAACAAAAAAAACATAAACCCCTAAAAACCCTAAAAAAATTAAAAATCCCTAAAAATCATAAAAACCACTAAAATTCCAAAAAAACATAAAAATTCCAAAAAAATGAAATTCCCTAAAATCTAAAGAATAAAATAATAAAACATTAAAAACCTACAGAAATATAAAACCCATAAAAAACCTAAAAAATTATAAAAACCCTAAAGAATCCCTAAATACCAAAAAACAAAAAACCCTTAAAACATTAAAAATATAAACACAAATAAAAACTCCAAAAAACCCACTAAATAATTTAAAAACCCATTAATACTCTAAAAAATAAAAACTACTAAACCTCATTTAACTATAAAATTTTAAAAACCATATATCAAATAAAAAAACCATAAAAAACTAAAATCAAAAAACCCATAAAACCCCAAAAATACCTAATAACCATAAAAGTAAAAAAACCGTAAAAATAATGGCAGTCCTAAAATCCCTAAAAACCTTTAAAAATAATAATAAAACCATAAAAAACACTTAACATCCCTAAAAACCTAATACTGTTAGAAACCAAAAAAATATTAAAAATCCTAAATAACCAAAACAACCCAAAATCCCTAAAACCCCAAAAATTTCCTTAAAAAGTGATAAAATTCCTTAGGATTTTAAAACCCTGAAACCCTAAAAACCCATAAGAAAAAAATTAAAATGATAAAAAACACAAACCCCCCAAAAAGACCTAAAAACTCTAAAACCACTAAAAACTCTAAAAACCCTTTAATACCATAAAAGGGTTTAAATAAACTATAAATACATAAAAACCCTAAAAACTCATGAAAAAACCCAAAAAACCTAAAATAACATAAAAACATAAGACACCTTTAAAAACCCAAAAAACCTTCAAAATACCAAGAAAAATCTTAACCTGTGGTGATTTTGTGATGGATGGTAGAGGGGATGAGGATTTTGTTGTGGTTCATGCTACCAGTGTTGATGTAAATGGATATTTGGGTTAGAATGTGGTGGATGAGCCTTTTGTGCTTGAGGGAGGGCATGTCGCTCGGTCTGATTGTAATGATAACGAGTTCATAGGGGATGATGTGCAGTTTCCCTTGTCTAGTTGTGATGCTTTCATTGGAATTGATATGGGACTAAAGCTTCCATTACTTCTCAAGATGGAGTACATACTGGGAGGATGGCTTGTGAGGTGGATATGGGTTTTTAATTGATTTCAGTTGATCCAGGTGACACATTATTGGAGGTTTTTAGGATTTACACTAGTTTTGAGCTTGGTTTATTGGCTATAAATATTCATGGTGATTATAGGATAATGGTTTTTCCCCTGGATCAGAAATATAGTTATCCTAGTCTAGAGTATGTGGCCTAAGGCGTGAAGCAAGGTGATGTGATGGATGTCTATATTATAAATTAGGACGACACCTATATCCCCAAACATAAAATTCTATTGCGGAAGGAGGGTATATGGATGGAAATTAACATGTATATTATCATTAAATAGAGGGATCTGATATAGGGGGTCATTCTATATAGGATGGAAAATAAATGTGAAGGCATCACATCAGAGCCCTGAGAGAGAAAGTAGAGGAAATAAAACTATATTATTCCAAAGACAGTATCCACCAGATCCTCCTCCAAATATCCAAAGAGAAATAATTCTGACAGGGGAGGGGTTTTCCAAGGTGAACTTAAATAAGGAGCAGCGATAGCTCAGAGAAAACAATGTTACATTATTAATGTAACCTGAATCTGAATGGGAATCAGCAGATACTGATTCGGATTCCATATATGGTGCTAATGGAGACCCATATAGAGCAACTTCTTATTATGATCGTGGTGGGGATACCGACCTCTATGACATGCAACTCCTTTTGGGTTCGGTCATTCGACTTATCCCCATCCTTATATTTTTTTCTTTTTTCTAATAAATTTTGGGGGACCAGGAATAGCCTGGTCATGCGCCTTCTACACCCTAAAACGTAAAGACCATAAAAACCCTTACAAAATCACTAAAAATACATATTAATTTAAAAACCCAAAACACAAAAAACAATGAAATGATAAAAACATTAAACACTTAAAAACCCAAAACCCTAAAAAAGATAAAACCATAAAAAAACCTAAAAACCTAAATCCTAAAAAACCATAAAAAACCCATAAAAATCATTAAAAACCATTAATACACATAAAAACACTGAAACCTAACTTAAAAATATAAAACCTATATAAACCCCAAAGGTCCTCAAAATACCATGAAAGATCCTAAAACCCTAAAAAACTAAACAAAACATAAAACCCATAAAACCCCTAATAACCAGAAAACCCATAAATACATTAAAAAACAAATAATCCCCTAAAACAGTAAAAAAATCAAAAAAACTCAAAACCACTAAAAACACAAAACACCAAAAAACCCATAAAAAGCTTCAAAAACTTAAATGCCCTAGAAAACCCTAGAAAACCATTAAAATCCCTAAAAACCAAATTAAATAAAAGTATTAAAAAATCCCTATAATCCTTAATAATGTAAAATCCTTATAAACCATTAAAACCCCATAGAAAACATCAAAATATTAAAATCAATTAAAACCCAAAAAAACATACAAAATGTTAAACCACTAAAAGGCCCTAAAAACCCTATGAAAATAAAAAACATGAAGAACTGTAAAAACCCTAAAAACCCCTAAAAACCATAAACCCTCTAAAAACTCTAAAAACGCATTAAACACCTAAAAATGTATAAAAACTATATAAAACATTAAAAACCCTAAAAAATAAAAAACCCAAAAACCCCATAAAAAACCAAAAAACGAAAAAACCCCTATAACCCTAGAAAACCCTAAAAACCCCAGATATCTCTAAAAAACATTAAAAATATTGAATAAACCCTACACATCATTCAAAATACAAAAAACTATTAAATCATTGAAAATACCTAAGAAAACATCAAAACCCAAAAAACACATAGAACCATTAAAAACCCTAAAAATGCAAACCAAAAAAAAACAAAAAATCGTAGAAAACCTAAGATACCATAAAATTCCTAAAAATCCATAAAAATTTAAAGACCGCTAAAAAATAAAACTCATAGGGAAACCTTAAAAACATAAACATACTTAAAACACATAAAAATCCTATGAAAAGTTAAAAAACCTAACAACCATAAAACCCCTGAAAAACTAAAATCTTCCAAAAACCCTAAAAACCATAAAAATCATAAAAACCATAAACACCATAAAAACCATCAAAACAAAAATAATTATAAAACTATTTAAAAATCCATAAAAACATAAAAACTTCATAATAACCATGAAAACCCTCTAATAAAACCATTAAATCCTAACAAATAAAACCTCAAAGAAATTTGATAATACAAAAACCGTAAAAAACCTAAAAGACCCGAGAAAACATAAAACCCTTAAAGAATCATAAAAACCAATAAAAACAAAAAAACCAAAACAACTAACAAGTATAAAACCCCATTATAAACCCAAAACATTAACAAACTCTAAACAACCCTAAAACCCTCAAAACAACCCTAAAAATCGTAAAAAAACCTAAAACCCTAAAAATCCCTAAAAAAATCCTAAAATACTAAAATCATAAAAAATCCATAAAAATATAAAACAAAAAAACCTTAAAACCCCAAAATTAATTTAAACACCAAAAAACCTAAAAATGCTAAAAACCATAAAAAACTATAAAAAAATTAAATCCCAAAATTCCATAAAACCACCCCAAATGACATAGAAACCCAAAACACCCAGATAAAAACAAAAACCCCACAAAAAACACTAAAAATACTTTAAACCCCAAAAAATTTTAAAACCTCTAAAAATCATTAAATTCATTAAAGTTCTCAAAATACCCCCTAAAAACTCAAAAAATCATAAAAACACTAAAATTCCTAAAAAACCCCTAAAACACATTAAAGTATTTGAAAACCCATAAAAATACTAAAATATCTCCAAAAGTATCTACATACAAATTAAATAATAAAATCCGTGAAAAACATTACTAAAACCATAATTTCGTAAAAACAAATAAAACCTAAAAAAGAAAAAAAACATAAAAACACTTAAATGCCTAAAACACCTATACAATAAAAATCCCTAAAAATGAAAACTTTAAAAACTCATATGAACCCATAAAACCCCTAAAAAATTAAAAAAATTTAATACTCTTTATATCCTTAATATGTAAAAAAAAATATAATCCATCAAAACCCTATAAAAACTCAAAAAAATTTGAATAACTAAAAAAATCAATAGAAACCATAAAACCACTAAAACCTCAAAAATTCTAAAAAACTATAAAACCCTAAAAATCCTAAGAAATCCCTAAAAACATAAAAACATCAAAAAAAACCCTGAAACCCCTATGATAACCTTAAAACCTTTAAAAAACTTAAAATCACTAAAATTTAAAAAATTTATAAACCGTAAAAACCCCAAAACACTAACAAATCACAGAATCCCTAAAATACCCTAAAACCCCATTAAAATCCTAAAACCCCTAAAAATCACAAAAAAAATAAAAACCCCCTAAAACAAAAAAACCCTAAGAAATCCATAAAAACATTAAAAAAATTAAAACCCCTAAATAACCTAAAAAATATAAAAACCTAAAAGTCCCTAAAAATACACTAAAATCCAGAAAAACCATAAAACCACAAAAAAACCCTTAAAACCCGAAACCCCACTAAAAATTAATAAAAACATATAATCCCTTAAGATGTAAAAAGATACTATAAATCATTAAAAACAAAAAAAAAAATAAAAAAAGACCTGATACCTTAAAAACCATAAAACCCTAAAAATCCCTAAAAACTCTGAAAATCACCAAAACGTCTAAAAACCATAAAAAATCCTCAAAATCCGAAAAAATACCTTAAATCATGATAAAACATTAAAACTCAAGAAAAAAACTAAAAAACTAAAAACACTTAAATCCCTTAAAACCCCAAAAAATACTAAATATCATAAAAACACCAAAAACTATAAAAAACTTAAAACCCCTGAAAATCCAAAAAAAAACACTAAAGAACTATAAAAAGCTAAAAAAGAGCTAAAAATAACAAAAAATGTAAAAAACCCTAAAAACCCAAAATAAAACTGAATAAAACCTTAAAAAAACACTTAATAACCCTAAAAACCCAAGAAATATTTAAAACCCTAAAAGCCTAAAAGCCTAAAAACCATATAATTTTAATGATTCTAAAAACCCGCAAAAATCACAAAAAACATAAAAATCTGAAAACCCCTTGAAATACCTTAGAATCCTAAATAAACATAATATACTAAGAAACCATAGAAAATATGAAAACCTGAAAGCTCTTCAAAATCCCTAAATGAATCAAAACTATAAAAATCCCTAAAAATCCCTATAAACATAAAAACATCTAAAAACACTAAAAATCCCTAAAAAACCATAAAATCCAAAAATAACATAAAACCCCTAAAAACAAAAAACCCTAAAACCCCTACCACTATAAAAGAACTTTAAAACCCCATAAAACTCAGAAACCCCTAAAACCACAAAAAATATTAAAAAACCAATAAAATCTCTAAATTCCATTTAGTACCCTAAAATCCCATTAAACCCATAAATTTTTTAAAAAAACTAATGTGCATAAAACCTAAATAACTCACAAAACTCTAAAAACCTAAAAAACCATAAAAGCCCAAAAAAACAAAAAACATATAAAATCCTAAAAAACCATAAGGACCATAAAAATTCTAAAAATATATGAAAATCCAAAAAAATTATAAAATAACATAATAACCTGAAAAATCCATGGAAACCTTAAATATCTGAAAACCCTAATAGTAATAAATGCCCAAATAACCATTAAATACTCTAAAACCCCTTAAAACCACTAAAAACCATTAAAAATTCTAAAAAACCATTTAACCCCTAAAAATATTACAAAAAATATAAAACCCATTAAATCCCCTAAATACACAAAAAAAATCTAAAAATCCTAGATAACAAAAAAAACCCATAAAACCCTTAAAAATATAAAATCCTTCAAAATCCATAAAAACCATAAAAAATGTTAAAACTGATAAACATACATAGAAATCCCTAATAATTTAAATAACCTCAAAAATTATAAGAAAACATTAAAAAACCTAAAAACACTTAAAAAACTTAAAAATATTTAAAACACTAGAAACCATTAAAACCCTCAAAATCCCTAAAACCCTAAATACCCATAAAAATCTTAACAAGTCCTAAAAATCCATAAAAATATAAAATCCCTAAAACACTAAAAACCCCTAGGAAAATTGTAAAATATGCATACACATAAAACCCCTAAAAAGATAAAAATTCTAAAAACCCGAAAAGGACCCTAAAAACCTAAAAATACTTAGAAACTATAAAACCCCTAAAACATTAAAACCCATTAAACACCAAAAAACCTAAAACAACAAAATCTCAATGAATCCATAAAAATGTAAAAAAACTATAGAAAAACTATAAAACCATAGGAAACTCAAAAAAACAATAAGAACCCTAGAAATACAAAAACCCCGTAAAATAATAAAAAAATGTCAAAAAATACCTAAAAAAACCTTAAATCTATGAAAACCACTGGAACACCTAAAAACCCTAAACATGATAAAATCACCAAAACCCCTAAAAATACTAAAAATCAATAAAACCGTTCAAAATCCCTAAAACCCCAAAAATCCCATAAAATAAAAAAATTCCTTATGAATACCTAAAATCATAAAAACCATAAAACCCTAAAAACCACTGAGAATACCATTAAATTTTAAACACAATTAAAACTCTTAAAAACAATACAAAACACTAAAAACAATAAAAAAACAAGGAAACCCAAATGCCCCTAAAAATCTGTAAACACCATAAAACCCCTAAAACACATAAATCCCCTAAATAACACTAAAACTATTAAAAACACATTAAACACAAAAAAACATTAAAACCCCTAAAAAACCGTAAAAACCTAAAAAACTCCAAAATATCGTAAAAGAAAAAAAAACCAAAAAAACTCCAAAAAAACATAAAACCCCCCTAAAACCCTCAAATTCCCTAAAAAACATAAAAGACCAAAAAAAGTATTCTAAAAACCCTTAAAAATCCCAAAGAAAATAAAGATCCCAAAAATCCTAGAAAAACCCATAAGAAAAATGTAAACACATAAAAATACATAAAACCCCTAAAAACATGAAAAACACTAAAATGCCAAAAAAAAAACCCTTAAAAACCCTAAATACCCTCAAAATACCTAAAACATTAAAAATGATAAAAATACAAACAAATCATTAAAAATTTATAAAAATTTAATTGACTATAAAAACAGTAAAAACCCCTTAGCAAATCATAAAAACCAAAAAAACATAAGACCCCTAGAAAACCTAAGAATGCTAAAAACCCTAAATTCCAATAAAATATGATAATACCCTAACACCCTAAAACAAAAAAAAACCTAAATCCCTAAAAACCCTTAAAACTAAATAAAACCACTAAAAATTATAAAATCATTTAAATCCCTAAAATGTGAAAAAAATGAAAAACCCTTAAAACCCCTAAAATCTAGAATTAACCCTTAAAACCATAACAACCCTAAAACCCTCAATGTACATAAATACCCTAAAAACCCATAAATCCATAAAATTACATATAGATATAAAACCCCTAAAAACCCTGAATACCCCTAATGAAACCTTAAAAAACAAAAAAAAACTATTAAAACCCCTAAAATCAATAAAAATACAATAAAATCCCAAAATATCATAAAAACTAGAATACCCTAAAAACCTGGAAAACCATAAGAAAAGCATAAAACCCTACAAACAATTAATTCCCATAAAACCATAAATAAAGATAAAACCCTAAAAGACCCTAAAACCATAAAACACATAAAAAAGTAAACAACCTTGAAAACAATAAAAAAACCTGCAAAAACCCACTAAAAACTCATAACTAACAGTTTAAACACCTAAATCGAAAAAAATAAAAAATTATATATTTTTTTAACTCAAAAAAATTTCTAATAAAATAAAAATTACATAATACCCATAAAAAATAATAAAAACCATAGGCCTCTGAAATCCCTAAAAAACTAAAAATTCACTAGAATTCCCTACAACATAAAAAACTTAAAAACCCTGAAAACCACTAAGAAAACCTAAAAAACCTAAAAACTCATAAAATTTTTAAAAAATAAATAATTCCATAATCCTTAAAAATAAAAACCCAAAAAAACCCTTGGAAACCACCAAAATATTCAAAAAACCTAAAATATATAAAACCCTAAAAAATCCCTAAATATATTAAAAATAAAATAAACCCATAAAAACCAGAATACCCCTAAGAAATTTGGAAAATCCTAAAAAACGTAAAACCCCTAAAAGCATAAATATAGATAAACCTACAAAAAATACCTTAAAGGACTTTAAACCCCCTAGAAACACCTATAACCATAAAAACCCATAAAACCCAAAAAACCCTAAAAAACCTAAAACCCTAAAACTCACTAAAAACATTAAAAACATTTAAACCCTTAAAAACATTTACAAAATCTTAAAATCCTTTAAACCCCTAAGAAATTAATGAAACATTAAAACCCAAGAAAAAAATAAAAACCCTAAAAACCCCCAAATCCATCTATATCTCTAAAAAGTATAAAAACCATACAAATCCTGAAGAATCCCTACAAATCCCTAAAAATTTAAAAAACCCAAAAACACTGAAATACCCTAAGAAAACCTTAAAAACCAAAAAACACTTAAAATCCATAAAAATGTAAATTTATTTGAAATATATTTCTTTTTACATTTATAAAACCTAAAAAACGCTAAAACCCCTAAGAAACATAAAAAGGCCCAAAAAACCATACAACCCCCTAAATCCATAGAGACCCAAAAAACCTTAAAGAACACTAAAAACACCATAAAAACCCCTAAAAACCACTAAAAATCTAGAAATCCTTTAAATCCCTAGAAATTTTAAAACACACAAAAAACCATAAAATCCCATAAAAAAATAAAAAAACACTAAAATCCCAAAAAAAACTCTAAAACCTGAAAAAAAACATAAAAGCTCAAAAAACGAATTAAAATCCTAAAAATCCCTCAAAACCCTAAAAACCCATAAAAATAATAAAAATTACCAAAAAATCCATAAAACATAAAAAACCCCTAAAACCCCTACAACCCCTTGCAAAACCATAAAAACATAAAAACAAATAAAACCCCTAAAAGACCTAAAAGTTATCAGAACACTTTAAATCCATAAAAACCCTAAATACGCTCAATATCCATAAAAAACCTAAAAACCCAAAAACCAAAAAATTTATAAAAAAATCCTAAAATCTCTTGAAATAATTAAAAACACTTGAAACCCCTAAAACCCTAAAAAAGGATAAATACATTAAAAAAGCCTAAAAGACCCTAAAACTACAAAATCCCCAAAAACATTAAAAACAATTAGAAACCATAATTACATAAAAACTAAATAAACAATTTAAACCCCTAAAAATGATTAAAAACTATAAAAACCTTAAAAACTAAAAAAACTAATAAGCCCTTAAACTGAGAAAAAAACCCTAAAACCCCTAAAGAACACTATTCCTATAAAGAACCTTAAAACCACTAAAAATCCATTAACCATATAAAAATCCAAAATCCCACTCTAATCCCATAAAATATGAATCCCCATAAATGCCATGATAATCCTATAAAATCCTTAAAAAACTAAAAACACTCGAAACCCCAAAAAAACCTAAAAACCCTAAGAACCGTAAAAAAACCTAAAAACCATAAAATTACCAAAAAAACCTTAAAAATCATAAAAATCCCTAGAAACCCTAAATATCACTGAATACTTTAAGTACATTTAAGTCCCTAAAACCTTTTAAAAACTAAAAAAACCATAAAAAACCTAAAAATAAAAAAAAGTAAAAATCCAAAAATTTATAAAGCCCCAAAAAACCATAAAAACCATAAAAACCATAAAAACCTCAAAATATATCAAACCATAAAAACCATATAACTCTAATAGAATTCTTAAAAATAAATAAAACCATAAAAACACTATGGACTTTGGAAACCATTAGAAAATCTTTTAAACCTAAAATGTGATAAAATCCCTAAAAACCAAAAAAATGCTAAACCCACTAAAAAGGCACTAAAAACCCTAAAACCATACATAGAAATAAAAACCCTAACCCCCCCAACCCTAGAAATACAAATAGCTATTAAAACCCTAAATCCCACCAAAAACACTAAAAACCATTTAAACCCCTTAAGATGTTAAAAAGATGAAAAAATAATAAAAACCCTAAAAAACACAAAAGAACCCTAAAAACCTAGAAAAACAAAAAAACACTAAAACCCTAAATATCCCTAAAAATTATAAAACCTATTAAAATCCCTAAAAATATCTTAAAAATTCCTAAAAATTTAAAAAACCCTAAAATCTGTAAAAACGCCAATGAAAATCATAAAAACCAAAAAACTCCTAAATCCCATAAAAACATAAAAAATTATATGATCTTAAAAATCCCTAAAAAAACCTAAAAACCATCAAAATACTTAAAAATCCTATGAACCATAAAAATCCTAAATTCCCTAAAGATAGAAAAAATTGTAAAAAATCGAAAAAACCCTAAAAACCATAAGAAAACCATAAAACCCTAAAAACAATTAAAACCCTTAAAAGCCTAAAAACATTCAAAACCATAATACCATAAAAGACCGTAAACCACCCAAAAAACCCTAAACCCCTAAAACCTAAAAAACCCTAAAAACCCATAAAATCCATACAACCATAAAAACAACTAAAATCTAAAAATAATCCTATCAATAGAAATGATTAAAATTTATAATAAAAATTAGAACCATAAAAACCTCAATAAACCCTAAAAACCATAAAAATAAAAAAAATAAAAAACCTTAAAAATCATAAAAAATTTATAAAGCTGCCTAAAAACATAAAAAACTATAAAAACCCTTAAAACCCAAAAAATATTATAAACCTAAAAACACTTAGAACCCCTAAAAAGTTAAATGCACTAAAAAAATTTAAAAAACCAATATGAAAACCTAAATCCCTAAAAACCATAAGAAACCCCAAAACCATAAAAAAAACTAAATCCCTATAAAAAATAATTAATGCACTAAAAAATCTAAATTTCCTTTACACCCCTAAAAACTCTAAAAAACAATAAAACCCTAAAAACTCAAAAAAAAACATGAAACCCCCAAAAACCATAAAACCCTTATATCCGCTAAAACACTCAAATCCCTAAAACCTATAAAAACAATAAAAATCGTAAAAATCCATAATAATCCATATAATCTTAAAACCCAATTAAAACCATGAAAACACTTAGAAAACCATAAAAAATACTTAAAACCCCTAAAAACAAAAAAAAATGCTAAAAACCATAAAGACCCTCAAAATCCCTAAAACCCATTTAAATTCCTAAAAACCCTAAAAAATAAGAACCCTAAAAATACCTATAATACCCAAAAAAATATAGAAACTATAAAAACCCTAAAACCCCCATACAAAAATAGAAAACGCTAAAAACACATAAAACCCTAAAAATGATAAAAACACTAAAAAGTAAAAAAACCGTGAAACCACTAAAAACTACTAAAACCAATATAAACCCCTAAAACCATTAAAATCCGTAAATATCTGAAAAACCCTAAAACCACCAAAAACTATAAAAACCTTTTAAACCCATAAAAATAATAAAATACTCTAAAAGCACTTTAAAAACCTAATAAACTCAAAAAAAAACATAAAAACCAAAAAAAACCTAAACTACCTAAGATCCCTAAAAAACTAAAAGAATCCTCAAAATCCCAAAAAAACCCTAAAAACTAAAATATACTAAAAAATGTCTAAAAATAGCAAAATACCAAAAAAATACGGAATACCCTAAAAACCCCTAGGGAAACCAAAAAACCATAAAAAATTAAAACCCCTAAAAATCCTTAAAAACCATAAAAAACATAAAAACCATTAAAACATTTAACCCCCCCCCCCCCCCCATCCAAAACCCAAGAAGACCCTAAGAAAAAAACACTAAAACCCATTTAAACTCATGAAAAAAAAATAAATACCCAAGAAACCGTAAAACAGAAAAAACCCACAAATCAGTAAAAACCCTAAAAAACATTAAAATCAAAAAAAACCTAAAAATCCAGAAAACATAAAAAACCATAAAACTCTAAAAACCTAAAGAAAACCGTAAAAACCCAAAAAACAGATAAAAATAATAAAAACCTAAAAAAATACTAAATATAGTAAAAACACTAAAATTTTGTAAAAACCCTCAATGTCTCTAAAATCCCTTAAAACATAAAAAAAACATAAAAAATATCTAAAATCCCCAAAATTTTAAAAGACCCTAAATCCCATGAAAACCTAAAAGAAACCAATAAAAAACTAAAAAACATAAAACCCCAAAAAATATAAACATGGGAAAACCCTAAAAACCTCTAAAAAGACCATAAAACCCTAAAATCCCCAAATTCCATAAAATCTCACAAAAACATAAAAACCAAAAAAAACATAGAAAACCTAAAAACCGCATCAAATTGTAAAATCCCTCTAAACCCCTAGAAATGTAAAAAAACTAAAAAACCCTACAACACTTAAAAACAAAAAATACCCTAAAACCCCAAAAAACTGATGGAAACCCTGAAAACCCAAAAACCATAAAATCCTCAAAATCCTTAAAATGTCTACAAACCATAAAAATAATAAAAATTCACTAAATTTTTTAAAAATCATAAAACTTTAAAAAATGAAGTCAATTTAAATCCCTAAAACAAAAATTAATGTACAACCCCTAAAACCCTAAAAGAACTCTAAAAACACTCAAAATCATAAAAACCACTGAAAATCTTAAAAACCCCTAAAAACCACTAAAAACGTGAAAAACCTCAAAACATTGAAAAACTCTATGAAAACCTAGAAAACCTAAAAACACTAAAAACACCTAAAATCATAAAAAACACTAAAACCCCAGAACACTAAAACCTCTAAAAATAATTTAATCCTTTAAAACTTTAAACAACTAAAAAAATAACCATAAAAACCTTTAAAATTTGAAAAAACCTTTTAATCCCAAAACCCTATATAAATACCCAAAAAAATTAAATACCCTAAAATCCTAAAAATCCCTAAAAATGTAAAAACAACTAAAAACTGAAAAACCTAATAAAACATTTAAAACCTAAAAAAATTAAAACCCTAAAACATAAAAAACACTAAAACCTTAAAAACCCAAAAACCCTAAAATATTTAGAAACCCTAAAAACCATCAAAACCCCAAAACACCACAAAAACATAAAACCCCATAAAATACCTTAAAACTAGTAAAAACCCAAAAAACCCTTTAAATCCCTAAAAACATTAAAAATTATCAATAAATTAATAAAATAAACAAATAAAATACCATTAAAACTTAAAAAACCATAATAATACTAAAAATCCTATAAATCTATAAAAACATAGAAAACCATAAAACCCCTAAAAACACCTAAGAAAACCTAAAAAATATTAAAACACATAAAACAACTAAAAACATAAAAACAATTAAAATAATAAAAAACAATAAAAGACATAAAAACATAAAAACAATCAATCCCCCTAGAAGCCTTAAAGACACTAAAATACCATAAAATCCATTAAAATCAGGAAAAACTCATAAAAACCATAAAAAACAAAAAATCCATAAAAAACTAGAAATTCCGTAAAAACATCTAAAAACATAAAACCCCCAAAAAACATGAATCTCACAAAGAAAACCATAAAAATATAAAATCATTAAAACCCCTAAAAACCAAAATAATTATAAAATCCCAAACAAACCCAAAAAACCAAAAAACTCTAAAAACCATAAAACCCCGTAAAATCCATAATACCATAAAAATCCCAAAAATCCATAAAAATACCTATAAATATAAAAAACCCTAGGAACACTAAAACCCCCTACAAAAATAATAAAAAACTAAAAACCATTAAAATACCAAAAAAAACATAAAAAATGATAAAATCCCAAAAAATACTAAAACCCTAAAAACCCTAAAACCCGAAAAACCCATAGGAAACACTAAAAATGTATTAAACCCTAAAAACCCACTAAAAACTCTAAAAACCTTTTAAAAACCTAATAATGTTAAAACTCTAAAAAACATAATAACACGGAAAAAATAAAAAACCCTTAACAACCCAAAATATGTGAAAACCCTAACAACCATAAAAAACCCCTAAAACCCCTCAAAATCCCTAAAAACCCTAAAGACCATAAAATACTATAAAAGCACTAAAAACATTAAAAACCCTAAAATACATAAAACCCCCATGAAACCCCTAAAATCTTAAAAACAACTAAAACTTATATTAATCTTATATAACGATAAAAATCCTAAAACCATAAAATATCCAAAAAAACCCCAAAACCCTCAAAACCCCTTAAAGACATTAAATACTAAATAACTAATAAAACCCCTAAAATATACTAAAAAACTCTAAAATCCATGTGAACCACTAAAAACAATAAAATTTATGAAAACCATGAGAAACCATTAAAAACCTAAAACCACTTAAACCCAAAAAAACTGTAAAACTCTAAAAACCCTAAAAATCCCCAACAAACCATAAAACACCCTAAAAACACTTAAATCTATAAAACCCTAAAACCTATAAAATTCCTAAAAATCCCCTAAAAATCCCTAAAAATGAAATAACCTTTAAAATATAAAAAATCCAATGAAAACCTTATAAAACTAAAAACTCTTAAAACCACTAATAAACAAAAAATGTTAAAAGAAACCTTAAAACCCTAAAATGACCGTAAAAAAACAAAATATCCCCAAAAAATCAAAAAATGATTAAAAACCCTAAAACCCATCTAAAAAAATATAAGAACACATTAAACCCCTATTTTTTTTAAATATTATAAAATCCTTTTAAATTGCTGAAAACTCAAAAAACCTAAAATCCCAAACAAATATATAAAAAAGTAAAACCCCATAAAACTGCTCGAAATCCCGAAAAACTCAACAATCCATAAAAATAAAAAAATTCCCATGAAATTATAAAAACATATATAACCCTAAAAACAATGAAAAACCCCAAAGAAAACCACAAAAACCTAAAAACACATAAAATAGATAAAAACCTAAATAATCCTAGAACCTATTAAAAACTCTAAAACCCTAAAAACTCTAAAAACAATCAAAATCAACCAAAACCAAAAAAATCCTAAAAATCCTAAAAAAATCCATAAAGAACATAAAAATATAAAAACCCCTAAAAACAATGAAAACCCTTGATAAAATCATTGAAACAAAAAAACTCTTTAAACCCTGAAAAAACTAAAAATGCTAAGAACCCAAAAAAACCTCAAAAAGACCCAAAATACTCTAAACCCCCAAACCATAAAACTTCTAAAAGCCATCAAAATATCTAAAAACGGTAAAACCATAAAACCACTAAAAACTCCAAAAACCCTTTAAACCTCAAAAAATGATTAAAAACACCAAAAACCATAAAACACATAATTAACTCAAAAAAACATAAAAACACAAAAAAAACATAAAATCACTAATAAACCTAAAATCTAAAAAGCAATCAACATCCCTAAAAATCCTAAAACCCATAAAAATCCTTAAAACCCCTAAAAACCCCTAAAAATGTTAAAAATCCTAACAACCTTAAAAGACCCTAGGAAAACCTTAAAACCTAAAAAACATTAAAACCCCCAAAAAAAGATACTAAGAATCCTAAAACCCCAAAACACTCTAGAAAACCCTAAAAACCCCCAAAATCCCTAAAATCCAATAATAATTCTAAAAATCCCCAAAAATACCTAAAATAGAAAGACACTAGAATTCTCGAAAAACCCTATGAAAACCTTACAAACCTAAAAACCAAAAAATACATAAAACCCCAAAAGAAAAAAAACCCATGAAACCATAGAAATCCCAAAATTGCATAAAAACCGTTGAAACCCCTAAAAACTTCAAAACCCACAAATATCATAAAAACCCATAAGAACACTAAAAATCACTAATAACACAAAAATACTTTAAATCCATTAAAACATTAAAAACACTAAAAAACCTTTAAAACCCTAAAAAATAAAAAAAACCCTAAAATCCCCCAAAAATTAAAACCTTGAAAACCATGAAAACCCCCAAAACTCCAAAAACCATAAAAAAAAAATAATAATAAAAATCCCTAAAATCTCTAAAAATGTAAAAAACCTAAAAACTCTAAAAACCCTTAAGAAAACCAGAAAACCATAAAAGCGTAAAAACCACAAAAAATATTAAAACACTAAAACCTCTAAAAACCCCTAATAATCCTAAAATAATAAAATTAATAAAACCCATAAAAGTCATTTAAACCCAAGAAAACACATAGAATACCTAAAAATTATTAAATATATAAAAACCATATAAAACCAAAAAAAATAAAATGTGTCTAAAAAACCTTAAACCACTTAAAATATCACAAATATAACCACGAACCCTAAAAAATATCTAAAACCCCTCAAATTTCGTAAAAACAATAATATCATATAAATCCTACAATATAACTAAAATCCCTAAATACATAAAAACCCCTGAAACCTATAAAACCCTTATGAAAACAATAAAAAAAATGCATAAAACCCCTAAAATCCTAAAAATGATAAAACCTTAGGAAATTCTAAAATCCATAAAAACCATAAAAATACATAAAACCCTAAAATCAAAAAAAAACTCAAAATCAATAAAAATCCCAATAATATTAAAAACGCTAAAAACCTTGAAAAATTAATAAATCTATAAAACCTAAAACACTTAAACTCCTAAAAACCTAAAAATTCCAATACCCATAAAAACCCTAAAAGACCCTAAAACCCCTTAAAATCAATAAAACCATAAAAACACATAAAAAATAAATATTACTAAATACTCTAAAATAAATGAAAACCATTAAAATGTTAAAATCACAAAAAATATTTAAACCCTAAATAATTAACAAAAACCCTAAAAACCTCAAAAACCCACAAAAAGAAAAAAAACTCCAAAAATCTTCATAAATCCCTAAAAACCCTAAAAAACTAAAAAAACCCCTAAAATCATAAAAAACCAAAAAATTAAATATTCTATAAAAACCTTGAAAACCCCTAAAAAATCTTAAGAACCAAAAAACAGTTAAAACCCTCCCAAAAGTCTAAAAATGCTATAACCCATAAAAATCCAAAAAACCATATAAACCATATAACCCTTCAAAATTCCTAAACCGTAAAAAATCATAAAAATACTAAAAAAAATAAAAATACTGAAAATTATAAAAAACCAAAAAAAACATAAAACCCCAAATAAAACCATAAAAACCTAAAAACACTTAGTACCCCTAAAAACCTCTAAAAAGGCCATAAAACCCCCAAAACCATAAATACCAAAAAAAAATCCCAAAAAAACTCATAAATACCATAAAACCATTTAAAATTCCAAAAGGCTCTTTAAACCACTAAAATGATAAAAAATGAAAAAAATACCCTTAAAAACATAAAAATACTAAAAAAACCCTAAAAACAGAAAAACATAAAATCCCTAAAAACAATTAAAAACTATAAAAACCTTCAAATACCCAAAAAACCTTAAGAAACCCTAAAAACCATATAAATCTTTATAAATCCCTAAAATTCTCTAAAAACATAAAACCTTAAAAACACTGGAAATCCCCAAAGAAAACCCCTAATAAATCCTTACAATCTTAACATCATATAAAAGACCTAAAAACCAAAAAAATGCTAAAAACCCAAAAAAACCCTTAAAATCCTAAAACCCAAAAATCAATAAAATCCTATGAAAATTAACAAACCCTAAAACCAATTAAAAAACTCAAAAAACTCTAAAAATGTATTAAAACCCAAAAAATGATATAAACTCTTTAAAACCCTTAAAAGCCAAAAAATTAAAAAACCCCTAAAATACAAAAACACTTAGAAACTATAAAAACCCCTAAAACCACTCAATATCAATAAAAATCCATAAAAACCATAAAAACATGAAAATTACCTAGAAATACCTAAAAATTTAAATACCTTTTAAACCCTAATAATACCTTAAAACACTAAAAAAAAATTAATACCCATAAAAACCAAAAAATGCTAAAAACCATAGAAAACCAAAAAATTGCCAAATAGCCCCCAAAATTCCAATAGACCATAAAAATCCATAAATATTATAAAATTCCCTCAAAATCCCAAAAACAAAGAAATACTTAAAGAGCCTAGAAAACCAATCGAAATCTTTATATACCTACAAACACTTAAAACCAAGAAAACCATAAAAAATGATAAAACCCCAATACCCTAAAATACTAAAACTAATAAAAAACTGTAAATGCCTTAAACCCATAAAACCCCAAAAAACCAATAATGACTCTTAAAACCATTTAAATTACAAAAATATTTAAGAAACTCTAAAAACCTTAAAAACTCTAAAAAAATTAAAACAAATCCATAAAAACCAAAAAAATCCATAATAATCCCAAAAATCCCATAAAAACATAAAAATCCCTAAACACCCAAATAATGTTAATATCATTAAAACAGTTCAAACCCTTAAAGACCTAAAAACACTAATAACCATAAAAATTCTAAAAATACACAAAACCATTAAAAACTTAAAAAACCCATAAAATCATAAATAATCCCAAAAAATACATAAAATGTAAAAAACCTTAAAAATCATAAAAACACACAATAAAACCTTGAAAAAAACATTAAGCCAATTAAAAACCTACAAAATTATAAATCACCTAAAAACCCAAAAAAGACCCTCAATTTCCTAAAAATCGCAAAAAATTATTAAAACCCCTAAGAACCCTAAAAAACCTAAAACCCATAATAACCCTAAAACCACCAAAAGTTCTGAAAACCATTTAAATCCCTAAAAACGTGAAAAAATATAAAACCAATAGAAACCCTAAAAAATTTAAAAAAATATCCTAAAACCCCCCAAAACAATAAAACCCCTTAAAATCCTTAAAAATTCAAAAAAACCTTAAAATTACCTAAAAAACTATAAAATCCTAAAAAACTAAAAACACCTAAAAGACTAAAAAAACATTTGACAACATGGAAAAACTAAACCCACCTAAATACAATAATAACTAAAAAAGATAACGACCCTAAAAATCCCTAAAAACCATAAACCCCTAAAATCACTGAAAATTTCTAACAACACTGAAAATAATAAAAATCATTTAAAACCATTGGAATCCCTAAAAATATAAAAACCATAAAAATCATGAAAACCCCTAGGAAAACCATAAAACCTAAAATCACATAAACCGCAAAAAACCTAATAAACATGAAAACTGTAAAAACCCTAAGACCCTAAAAACCATAAAACCTCTAAATCTTTAAAACAACTTTAGACCCCATAAAAACCCTAAAACCACTAAATAGTCTAAAACCCCTTTAAACACCCATAATAATACATTAAACTCTATAAACACATAAAAATTAAAAAAACTAAAAAAATGCTAAATCTTATTAAAGAATCCAAAAAACCCTAAGCCCCCCCATCCCTAAAAACCCTAAAACCCATAAAAATCCTAAAAGGACCTATAAATACCTAATAATTTGAAAACCATAAGAAAAATTTAAAAATAAAAAACCACTTAAAACCCCTAAATATCTAAAAAATTTAAATTCCCCCAAAACTATAAAAACCATAAAATCCATAAAATCCTTAAAACCCAAAAACCTTAAAAACGCTAAATACTCAAAAAAACCCTTAAACCCCATTAAAAATGGTAAAAAAAATTCATCCACCTAAAAATATTACAAAAAATCAAAAAACCAAAGAAAAACACAAAAACCAAAATACCCAAAATACACAAAAAACCGTGAAAATATGTAAAGACTCTAAATCCATTAATAAATAAAAAATCTATAAAAATATATAAAAATTTAAGAACAATAAATACCAAGAAATACCATATGAAAACATTGAAAACATAAAATAATGTAAAAACTCTAAAAACATAAAAACATAAAAACCCCTAAAAATCATAAAAATCAGAACACCCCCCAAAATCCCTAAAAACACAAAAAAAACCTTAAAACCCTTAAAAATACAAAAAATGTAAAAAACCCGAAAAGCATAACATCCCATAGAAAACCGTAAAAACATAAAAACACTTAAACCGCTAAAAACCTAATAAATGATAAAAACCATAAAAATATAAAAGGCCATAAAAACCCTAAAAATACGTAAAAACCAAAAAACCCAAAAAACCCATAAATACACCAAAACCCCAAAAAATATCCTAAAAACTAATAAAAACTCTTAAAAACCTTTAAACAACTAAAAAAGATAAAAAAATCTAACAACCATAAGAACCCTAAAAAACTCAAAAACCCCTAAAACCCAAAAAAACCTAAAAATACTCAAAATAACAAAAACCACAAAAACCCCATAATGATCGTTGAAAATATATAAAATACCTAAAAATGTAAGAAAATCTGAAAATACCTTAAAACCCTAATAAAACCTCAAAATCCTAAAAACAATTCAACCCCATAAAAAATGCTAAAACCCCTAAAAATTTAAATTCCCAAAACAGCCTCAAAATCCATAAAAACCCTAAAAATCATAAAAATCCTAACAATCCCTAAAAAACATTAAAGAGTAAAAACCCCTAAACACCATAAGAAAACCTTAAAAACATTAAAACCCAAAAAATCCTAAAAACCTCAAAACCTGAAAAACCAAAAAACCCAATAATAATCCTAAAACGGCCTAAAAATCCCTAAATATTATACAACCCTAAAAACCCTGAAAATATCTAAAAACCTAAATATATAAAGACACATAAAACCACTAAAAAGGATAAAACACTAAAAACCTCGAAAGCACCTAGAAAACATAAAAATCCCAAAAAAACCAGAAACCTCAAAAAACCATAAAAATAAAAAAAATATAAACACAATTTATCCCATAAAAACATTGTAATTAAAAAATAGACTATAAAACTCAACAGAAACATAAAAAAACAAATAAAATAAAAACCCTAAAACCCTAAAAATCCCTAAAACCCCTCAAAATCAATAAAAACCCAAAAACCCAAAAAACCCCTAAAATTATTAAAAATATATAAGAACGTAGAAATTGCAAAAAACCATGAAAATTACAAATAAATAATTAAAAACTAAAAGGACATAAAGGCCCTAAAATTTTGTAAAATTTTAAAACCCCTAAAAACCCTAAAACGTTGAAAAACCCACCCCCCCCCCCCCCCAAAAAAAATCCGTAAAAACCCTAAAAATGAAAAAAAATCCAAAAAAATCCTTATAAATATTTAAAATTGAGAAAACACCTAAAACCATGAAAACCCTAAGAAACCCTTAAAAACATAAAAACACAAAAAATCCCTAAAAACCTAAAAAAAACCACAATCTATAAAAAACTCTAAAATTACCCTAAAACCCATAAAATCAATAAAACCTCCTAAAACATCTAAAAACCATTAAAACCCCCCAAATCCCATTAACCCCTGAAAAACATAAAAACAATATAACCAATTAAACCCTTTAAAATTTTCAAAAACTCTACAACCAAAAAAACCATAAAAACTAAAAAAACCCAAAAAAACAAAAAACCAAAAAAAACTAAAAGCCCAAAAAACCTTAAACACCCTCAAAATACCAAAATTCCATAAAAAACAAAAAAAAATCCTTGAAGTCATAAAAATACCAAAAACTGTTAAAACACTAACAACCTAGAAAACCCCAAAGAAAAACCATATAAACTAAAAATCACATAAAACTCTCAAAATCTTTAAAGGTAATAAAAACCCAAAAAGCCCTAAAAAGCCTAAAAATCCCAAAAAACATTAAAAAGTAGTAAAACCCATAAAACACCATAAAATATTAAGAAAGACCTAAAATTACTAAAAAATATATAAACCCCTATGAAAACCCTAAAAACCTAAAAAAAACTTAAAAAACATAAAATCTAAAAAATTCTAAAACCCCTAAAACCATAAAAAGCCATAATACCCAAAACCCATAAAATCTATAAAAACCCCAAAAAAACCACAAAAAAAACCACAAAAAACCCTAAAACACATAATAGTCTAAAAAGCCACTAAAATATCTAAAATTAATTAATCCTATAAAAATGTTATAAAATATAAAATACCATAAAACTCCAAAGAAACTCAAAAACACTTTAAAACCCTAAAATCCATAAAAACCCTAAAAACCCAAAAGAATCCTAAAACCCATCTAAATACCTAAAAGACAAAAACCCTATAAAAACATAAAAACCTCTAAAAATAAAACAAAAATAAAACAATCCATAAATATCATATAAAATAATTTAAAAAAAACATAAAACGCCTAAAATAAAAAAAATTCTGAAATCCCTAAGAACCCATAATAACCATAAATACACTAAAAATACCTAAACAACCTAAAAACCCTATAAACCATAAAAGTCATAAAAAACACTAAACATCCCAAAAAGACATAAACAATCTTAAAACCATTTTAAAAACACTAATAAATCCTTTAAAATATAATAAATATTAAAATGCATAATAAACCAAAAAACGATACAAAACCTAAAAATGTTAAAAGTACCAAAAACCCTGAAAATTAATATAACCAAAAAACCATAAAATCACCTAACCACCTTTAAAAAAACCAAAAAACCACATGAAACCCATAAAAACTCAAAAAACCCTTTAAACCTATAGAAACGTTAAGAAAAATCTAAAAAGGATAAAAACACAAATAGACTAAAAAACCCTTAAAACCTCCATATAAAATAACTAAAACCTAAAGACCCTCAACATCCCTAAAACACCAAAAAACTATAATAAACCTTAAAAATCCCTAAAAATCCCTAAAAATTTAAAATCCCTAAATCCCTAAATAATACTAATAAATACTTAAAATATTAAAACACATAAACCTCTAAAAACATAAAAAATGTTGAAAACACGAAAAACACTAAAAACCCTAAAATCGCTAAAAACCCTAATAATATTTAAAAAAACCAAAAAACCATAAATATCTTTAAAATTGTTTAAAATGTATAAAACCATAAAAAAACTTGAAAAAAAACAAAAAAACCATAAAAACCTAAAAATACGTAAAATTCATAAAAACATAAAAAAATGTTTAAAACCCTTAAAACCCTAAACAGACCATAAAATCCCAAAAAACCCCATAAAAACTATAAAAACCTAAAAACCCTTAAGAACCCTAACAACCAATAAAAATAATAAAAATACACTAAAAACTCTAAAAAAAACTTTGAACCCCTAAAAACAATAGAAAACTCTAAAACCTCTTAAAACCCAATACAAAAACAATATAAAAACAAAGAACACTAAAATATTAAAAACACTAAAAACCCTAAAAATACTGAAAATCGCAAAAACCCATTAAAATCATAAAAATCCCAAAATATCTATAAATCATAAAAAACCTTCAAAACCCTGAAAAACACAATAAAACATAAAAAATATGAAAACAGATAAACAACTAAAAACGTAAAAGTTCTAATACCCTGAAACACCCTAAACCCATAAAAACCCCAAACCTCCTAACCCCCTAGAACCCCGTAAATTACCTAATGTCCCTAAAACCATAAAAATTCTAAAGATTCTAAAAATTCTATAAAAATGAAAAAACCCTAAAATCCAAGGAAAACCCTAATAAAACCTTAAAAAATACATGAAACCATAAAAATAATAAAAAACACTAAAACAATTTTAAACCCTTAAAGAACATAAATTCCCTAAAACCATTATAACAAACAGAAACCCCTAATCCCTTAAAAACACTAAAACTCAAAAAAAAACACTATAAGACAATAAAACTTTAAATAACCATTAAACCCATAAATATGTAAAAAAAATGAACACCCTTTTAATCCCTAAAAATATAAGAAATCCTAAAATCCTAAAAACCTGATTAGACCATATAAATTCTAAATAATCTAAAAACCCTAAAAAACTATAAATTCCCAAAAAATAGATAAAAATATTAAACAAATATATAAAAGTTCTTAAAATGTAAAAAAATCCTAAAAATAATGAAAACCACTAAGAAAACCATAAAAACATACAAACACTTAAAAACCATGAAAATGAATAAATAATGCTAAACCCCTAAAATCCTTAAAACACCTAAAAACCTAAAAATCCCCAAAAACCCAAAAAACCATGAAAATCCTAAAAAAACCATAAAAATGTAAAAAACCATAAACATCCTAAAAAATCCAAAGAAAACACAAATGACTTAAAAATACATAAAATCCCAAAAAATCCTAAAAAAATCCAAACCCTAAAAACTGTAAAAACCCTAAAAAACCATAAAACCCTGAAAACGTAAAAACCTTAAAAATCATAAAATATCCATAAAAATTCCAAAAAACATAAAAACCCTAAAAACCCTAAAAACATGAAGGAATCCTTAAAAAACAAAAAAACTCTTAAAACTCCTATAAAATCTAAAAAACAATAACCACCTAAAAAACACCCTAAAAACCACAAAACCCTTAAAACTATAAAAACCTATAAAACCATAAAAGAGAAAAAGACCCAAAAACCCATAAATCCCATTAATAACTTTTAAAATGCTTTAAACAACTAAATATATTAAAAAATCAAAACCCTAAAAAAACATATTAAAATAAAAAAAAAACTTAAAGAGCCCAAAAAACCCATAAAAAGCTTCAAAAGAACCTCAAAATCCAAAAAACTCCAAAAGCCTCTAAAAATCATAAATTTCCAAAAAAAATCCCTAAAATGTAATAACACCTAAAAAACCTTAAAAACATAAAAAAATTAAATCCCTAAAACCCCCCAAAAAACACTAAAAAACCAAAATACCTATGAAACCACAAAAAAGCACTAAAAACCCACAAAATCACAATAAACCAAAATAACTATGAAAATATAAAAAAAAACCAAAAATCTCTAAAAAGTAAACAAAAACCCTAAAAATTATAAATCCCCTAAGAAAAACATAAAAATCTAAAAAAATTATACCCCTTAAAAAACCTAAAAATTCAAAAACTGCAGAAAAGATGCAAAAAACACAAAACCCTTAAAATCCATAAAAACCAAAAAAAACATAAAAAACCCTAAAAACCATTAAAAACCCAAAAACCACTAAAAATATAAAAACCCTGTAAACCCATAAAACATTAAAGAAATCAAAACGACCTTAAAACCCAAAAAAACAAAAAAAAAACCTTCAAATTACCTTGGGGCACTAAAAGACCTAAAATCTGAAAAAACCCCTAAATCCCAAAAAATATAAAAGTCTAAAAAACACTAAAAAACCTAAAGAAATCCCTAAAAACAAACAACACTTAAAACCTTTTAAAACATTAAAAATGTAAAAAAATTTAAAACCTAGAACCCACTAAAAACCATAAAATCTATAAAACCCCTAAAATCCCTAAAAAACATTAAACCAATGAAAACCTTAAAAACTATGAACATATAGAAAAATCATATAACACCATTATAAAACACAAAAAATATTTCCAAAGCCCTAAATATTCTTAAAAAGATAAAAAAAATATAAAAACCTTGAAATACCCGAAGAAATCCTTAAAACCCTAAAAAACACTAAAACCCAATAAACAACATAAAAAATCTAAAAGAAATAAAAAAGAATCAAATAACCTTGGAAACCACAAAAACCCAAAAAAATTAAAACCCTAAAAACCCATAAAAACCCTAAACCACTAAAAAATCTAAAAAACTATTTAAACATCTAAAATAATTAGAAAACTAAAAAAACCTTTAAAACCCAAAAAATCCATAAATCCCAAAAAATTCTCCAAAACTCTAAGATCACTAAAAAATATAAAATCCTAATAATCCCAGAAATCCCTTAAAATAAAAAATCTATAAAAACCTTGAAGATACTTCAAAACCAAAATAACCAAAAAACGCATAAAAACCCTAAAAACCAATATAATTATAAAATACAGAAAAACCCAAAAAACTCTTAAAACCCCACAAAAAACCAAAAAATTTCAAAATCCCTAAATTCCAAGAAAAACCCAAAACCCCAAAAAAACACAAAACCCCCTTAAACACATAAATATGTTATTAAACATGAAAAAAATACTTAAACCACTAAAAACTAAAAAACCCATATAAATAAAAAAACCTCAAAACCCCTTAAAACCCATCAAAATCCCTAAAAACCATAAAAACATTAAAAATCCAACAAAAACCCTAAAAATATTTAAAAAAGTAAAAACAAAAAAACAAAAAATCCCTGAAAACTATATGAAAACCATTAAAACCTAAAAACACTTAAAACACCTAAAAACCTAAAAATTATAAAACCCTATAAAACCTAAGACACTAAAAAACAATACCAATAAAAATCCCTAAAAATGAAAAAAACCATAAAAACCATAAAATCCCTAAAATTCCCAAGAACAAAAAAAAAGATAAAAACCTTGAAACACCTGGGAAAAACTTATAAACCAAAAAAAACATTACACCCTTAAAAACATAAAAATGATAAAGACCCTAAAAACTCATAAAAATACGATAAAATACCATTAAACCCCTAATTACCATAGAATCATAAATAGTTTTAAAACACTAAAACCTATAAAAACCCAAAATCCCACTAAAAACTCTAAAAACACATGAAACCCCAAAAAATGATAAAAAACTCTAAAAACAACATAACCCTTAAAAACTCATAAAAATGATAAAAACTCCCCAAACTTAAATAATCCTCATAAATCCTTTAAAATCCTCAAAATCCTTAAAAATCCTAAAAATCCATAAAAATCATAAAACCTTAAACACCCTGAATAATCATAAGAATGTATTAAAAACATAAAAACACCTAAAACCCCTAAAAAACATAAAAATTATAAAAGATGTAAAAATCCAAATAAACACTGAAAATATTCAAAATCCCTACAAATAATAAAAGACTATAGAATCCTATAAACTCCATAAAATCCCTAAAAATATAAAAAAAATATACACATAAGAAAACATATGATCCTAAAAATAATTCAATTTCTTAACAATTGAAAAAATTCAAATACCCTAAAAACACCTTAAAATTATAAAAACCATAAAACCTTAAAAACCCAAAATCCCCATAAAAACCTAAAAAAAGAACAATTAAAACAACTTTAAACACATAAAAATCTAAAATAGTAATAAAATATTAAAATCCCTAAAAAACTTATAAAAAATATTAAAACCCATTGAAACTAAACACCCTCATAATTTATGAAAACTATATAAATCCTTAAAAATCCAAAAAAATCCTAATAATGTAGAAAACCCTAAAAATAGTAAAACCCCCCTCAGAAAAAATAAAAAATCATTGAACACTTTAAACCCCTAATAACATAAAAAATGTTAAAAACCAAAAAAAACAATAAAACATATAAAAACCATAAGTCCACTATATACAATAAAAAACCTAAAAACCCATAGAAATACTAAAAAACAGTAAAAACCCTAAAATGAATTTAAAACCCAAAAAACATTAATATACTCTAAAAAAATTTAAAACAAAGAAAAACATAAAAAACTCAAGAACCCCGAAAAAACAAAAAAACCTAGAACACAAAAAATTCTTGAAAGCCCTCAAATCCATAAACACCTAAAAGACCATAAATTTCTAAAAAAGAACTAAAATTCAGTAATAATAGAAAAACCTTAGAAACAAAATAAATCCTAAAAACCTAAAAACACCTAAAACCCCGAGAAATGACAAAACCCTAAAAACCCTAAAAACAATAATAATCCCTAATTACCTTAAAAACCCTAAAAAATCATAAAAACCCCTAAAAACCACAGAAATATTAAAATAATATTTAAACCATTAAATAAGTTTAAAAACTATAAAAACATTGAAAACCCCTAAAAACTCAAAAAAAAACCTAAAACCCCAAAAAGAAACCAAAATAACCCTAAAAACCTTTAAAACCCTCAAAATCACTAAACACCCAAAAAAATCCAAAAAATCCCTAAAAATCACTAAAAAAATAAAAACCCCAAATAACCTAAAAACCATATGAAATACATAAAACTGAAAATCACTTGAAAGCCCTTAAAACCCTAAAAAACTTGAAAAACACTAAAACCCTCAAAACTCCTAAAAACTCTAAATCCCCTAAAAAATTACAAACCCCTAAAATCCAAAAAACCCTAAAAACCACTAAAACACTAAAAATCCTAATAATCCTTAAAAACCTCAAAACTAATAAATAATTAAAAAAAATTAAAAAAATTAAAACATCTAATATCCTAAAAAATCCCCAAAACCCAAAGAACCGTAAAACCCTAAAACCCAAAAAAACATAAATACTATCAAAATCATTAAAAAACCTAAAGCCCCATAAAAATCCTAAAAAAATCCCTAAAAATACCTAAAAGAAAAAAAACTATAAAAACCATGAAATAGAATAATAAAACCTTAAAACATAAAAAATATGATAACCCTTAAATACCCTAAAAATACAAAAACACCAAAAACTCCAAACAAACCTAAAACCCTAAAATCCCTAAAACCCATAAAAACAAATAAATCCTAAAAATACCGGAAAATCCATCAAAACATAAAAAGCCTAACACCAATAGAAAACATTGGCAAAACATGAATACCAAAAATACATCTAAAACCCCAAAATTGTTAAAAACACTAAAAACTATAAAAACCCTTAAACCCATAAGAAACCATAAAACTAATAAAAACCCTAAAAACATCGCATATATCTAAAAACCCTTTAAACTGAAAAAATGTTAAAACACATAAAAACATGCACATTCTATGAAATTAAAAACAACCATAATAATAAAAAATAATTAAAACCCCAAAATCCCTAAAAAAATAAAAAAATCCATCAAAACCCTAAAAACCCATAAATATCCCACAAAATCCATAAATGTTCCAAAAAATGTAAAAACCCCTAAAAACTATGAAAACACTAAAACCCTTAGAAACTAAATAATCTAAAAACCCCTAAACACCCAAAAAAAACAAAAACCATAAAAATACCAAAAAACCATAAATTAATGAAAACCCTTGAAAACCTTGAAAACCCTTAAAACAAACTCATAATTCTAAAACCTTTAAAACCCTAAAAACATTACAAAATATAAAAAACCCTAAAACCCATAAAAACCCAAAATTCCCCAAAATCTCCAAAAAAATCATAAAACCATAAATACCATAAAAAACCTAAAACCATCAAAATCCCTACAACCCCTAAAAACCATGAAATCATAAAAAATCCATAAAAATTATGAAAAAACATAAAAACCATAAAACCACTGAAAAAACCTATGAAAACCTTAAACACATAAAACCCTTAAAAACCATAAAAACCTAAGATCCAAAAATATGATAAAATATATACAAACCCATAAACCCTAAAAAATCCTAAAAACCTCAAAATTAAAAAAACCCTTAAAACAAAATGTTTATAAACACCCCTATAAATCCCCAAAAATATAGAAACCCTAAAACCCCAAAAAACCCATAAGAAAATTGTAAAAATATAAACACACCTAAACCCCTTAAAAACCTAAAACTCTTCGAGCCCCAAAAATCATAAGAAACCCAAAAATAAATAAATACCCTAAAAACCATTCAAAACACAGAAAACCCAATAAAACCTCTAAAACTCTAAAAACACTAAAAACCATAAAACTCCAAATTTGTTAAAAACTATAAAAAACTATGAAAGCCTTATAAAACTCAAAAAACACCTAAAATGGAGAAAAAACCATAAAACCATAAACCACTAAAACCCCTCAAATTCCCTAGAATTCGAAAAAAACCCCTAACAACTAATAAAAAACATTTTAAATCCCAAAAAATATGAAAAATGTAAGAAACCAAAAAACCTGAAAACCCGTAAGAAAATATTAAAACTGAAAAAACATAAACCCCATAAAAACATAAAAAATGATACAAATGATAAAAACTATAAAACCCATAAAACCATAAAACACATAAAACCATTAAAATCTTTAAAACCCCTAAAACACATAATAATCCTAAAGAATCCATAATAATACCTAAAATTATAAAAACCCAGAAAACTCTATGAAAACCTAATAAACCTTGCAGTAATTTTAACCCCTAAAAACCAAAAAAATGATAAAAACCCCTAAATAACCTAAGGGACCCCTAAAACCCTAAAACCCAGAAAACCATAAACTCCTAAAAATCATAAAGACCCATAAAACCCCTGAAAACAATAAAAACCCATAAAATCAATAAAAACCCAATAACCATTAAAATGTTTAAAAACAATTTCAATCCCTAAAAATGTTAAAAATATCTAAAATTTCCAAGAAAAGTGTAAAAACTCCATAAAAACCTGATAAAACATCTAAAAATCACAAAAACCCTTAAAACCCTAAAACACTCAGAATCTATAAAAATACTAAAAACCATAATAATCCTAAAAAATCATAAAAAACCATGAATACGTAAAAAAACAAAAACCAATGAACAAGAAAAGGTAAACTTTAAAAGCCTAAAAAACATAAATTCTATAAATTAATAAAAAAAATACTAAACCCCCTAAAACACTAATAACCCTAAGAAACCTAAATAATACTAAAACCCCCTAAAACCCTAAAAACCCCTAAAACTTATAGAAAGTACCTAAATATACCTAAAAAGTAAAAAATCCAAAAAATATGAAAACCTCATAGAAAACTTTAAAATCTATAAAACACATAAAACCCAAAAAAAACATAAAAACCGAAAAACCCTAAAGACCCTAGAAACTCGAAAAAACCTCAAAATCCCTAAAAACACTAAAAATACAAAAAACCATAAATATCCTAAAAATTACTAAAATTTCCTAAAATTTATAAACCCCTAAAATCATGGAAGAACATAAGATGACTTTAAAAAACTAAAACATTTAAAGACCATAAAAACATAAAAATGTTAAAAACCCCAAAACGACCCTAAAACCCAATTATAACCAGAAACCCCCCAAAAACATAAAAAATCCTAAAATCCCATAAAAACCTAAAAAAGTACTAAAAAACAATAAAATCATAAAAAAATTAAAATTCTAAAAAACCTAAAAAACATAAAATATTCAAAAAAACAACCCCCAATCCCAAAAAAAAACAATAAAACCCCAAAAAACCTTCAAAATCTATATAAAATTTAAAAAACATAAAATTCATTATAATTCCCTAAAAAACATAAAAAAACTATAAATATGTAAGAAAAACAAAAAAACATAAAAAGAATTAAAACCCCTAGAAATAAAAAATAGTAAATCCCCTAAAATGATAAAGACCACAAAACCATGAAAACCCTCAAATCCCAGAAAAAATTAAAAATAATAACATTTATAAGAGATCCATTAAAATCCATGAAAACATAAAAAAACCTAAAAATCAGGAAAACAACATAGAAAACCTTTTAAACCTAAAAACACATAGAACCCCAAAAACCCTAAAAAACACATAAAAACCTTAAAAACCTATAAAAACATGAAAACCCATTTAAACCCTCCAAAAAACCCTTAAAATAACCTAAAAAATTCAAAAAACCCAAAAAAACTTATAAAAACTCTAAAACCCATCAAAATCCCTAAAAACCTTAAAAACACATTTATATCTATATATAAAGCCCTATAAATTCCTAAAAAATAGAAAATACATAAAAACTAGGAAAGACATTAAGAAAACCTTAAAACCCTTAAAACCCATAAAACCCATTAAAACCTAAAAAATGCTAAAAATGCTAAAAACCATGGAAGAGAATATCAACAATAAAACCACTAAAAAGCATAAAAACACTAAAAACCCAGAAAATCTCCAAAACCACTAAAAACTCTAAAAATATTTTTAACTCCTTAAAACGTAAAAAACTCTACAAAATCGCCAAAAAATAAAAAGACACCTAAAATCCAAAAAAGCCATTAAACCTGAAAAAACCCAAAATTTCCCTAAAATCCTTAAAATACTTAAAAACCATAAAAAACTATAGAAATAAAAAACAAGAAAAATACCTCAAAAAATTAAAAACCCTTAAAACCCATTAGAACCCCTAAAAATTTTAATAAACCCTTCAAACCATCAAAATGCTAAAAACCCTATAAAAACCCTAAATCCCTAAAAAACAATTCAAACCATCAAAATCCCTTAAAACCCAAAAATACCAAATAATTCCAAAAAAATCCATAAAAATCCCTAAAAATATTAAAAATCCCTTAAAACATTGTAAACCCCTAATAAATACTCAAAACCCAAAAAAATCAAACCCCTAAAAAACAAATTAAACGGTAAAACCCATAAAAATCTTAAAAATACACTAAAAACCCCAAAGATTCATAAAAACCATAAATCCCATAACAAATTAAAAACCTCTAAAACCAAAAAAAAAATTAAAAACCATTAAAACCCCTAATAATGTTAATAAAACTAAAATCATTAAAACAATAAAAACTCAAAATACCTTTAAAAATCGTGAAAATATTCAAAATTCCTAAAATCCTAAAAAACTATAAAAATTCTAATCACAAGTTATTCTATCAAAATCCCTAAAAACCTTAAAACCATTAGTAACCTAAACAGTCCCTAAAATCCCTAAAAATGTAAATCCCCAAAAAAATCGTAAAACCCCTATGAAAACCTTAAAAATCTAAAAACACTTTAAACCCAAAAAAACCTTAAATTCAAAAACCCCTAAAAACACTAAAAACAATTAGACCCCAAAAACCTCAAAAACCATAAACACCCTAAAAATGTTAAAATACAGAAAACCCAAAAAAAAACTAATAACCAACAAAAAAATCAAAAAACCCTTAAACCCCCAGAAAATGTTAATTTTTTTAACAACCTTAAAATCCCCAATAACTTGAAAAATACTGTGAATCCCAAAAAATATAAAAAACCCTAAAACCCCATAAAAACCCTCAAAATTTCAAAAGACCATAAAAATAATTAAAATACTTTCAAAATCCAAAAACAAATCCCCTATAACCTTGAAACCCCCTAATAATACCTTCAAAACCTAAAAATACATAAAACCCCTAAAAACTAAAAAAATGAAAAAACCCTAAAATCCAAAAAATTCTTAAAAACCCTATAACCCCAAAAATCACTAAAATCCATAAAAATCTGAATAAATTAATTAAAATCCATAAAAATGTAAAAACACTTAAAATCCCTAAAAACCCCTAACAGAATCCTAAAAACCAAATAAACACTTAAAAATACTAGATCCATGAAAATTGTAAAAACCTTAAAAATGTTAAAAATACCCTAAAAACCCTAAAACCTCTAAAAACCATAATCTCCTGATGACCTTAAAACCCCTAAAAACTCATAAATTAATAAAAATATACTAAAATCTATAAAAACCTATTAAACCAAATAAAATGATAAAAAAATATAAAAAATCCTAAAACACAAAAAAAATCAAACCCACACCCCCTTAATACAAAAAAACAATAAAAACCCTAGAAACCTTTTAAAACACTAAAACCCATCAAAATATTTAAAAACACTAAAAATCCAAAAAAAACTGTGCAAATAATAAAAAGACTTTAAAATAACCAAAAAATGTAAAAAAACAAAAAAAACATCCCAAAAAACCAAAAATAAATCATTAAAAACCCAGAAACATTAAAATCCACTAAAAACCCTAAAAATTCTAAAACCCCTAAAAACTCTAAAACACCAAAACCCCTTAAAAGTTTTTAAAACTGCTAAAATAGGGAAAAAAGTTCATAAAATCCTAAAAACCCAGAACAATCCCAAAAAATGTAAAAAACATAAAAACATAAAAATCCCTAATAAAACTATAAATACCTAAAAACACCTAAAACCCCTTAAATACCTAAAAAGATATAAATCCTAAAAATAACATTAAGATGAGAAAACCTCCAAAAACTCATAAAACCCCTAAAAACATTAAAACCTTAAAACTCGACAACAACCCCTAAAATACACTAAATACTCTAATATCCCATTAAATCCTTAAAAACATAAAAATTCAATAAACCCCAAAAAAAACCACAAGAACCCTAAACCCCCTTAAAATCCCTAAAACTCTAATAATCATCGAAATCCTAAAAAGTCCCTAAAAATCACTAAAAATGTAATAAAACCCTAAAAATTCTAAATACCCAAAAAAATCCTGAAAACCCAAAAACACTTCGAATCCCAAAAAAACCTAAATATGCTAAAAACCCTAAAAAATAAAAAGACCCTAAAAATAACTAATAACCATAAAAATGATAAAATTCATTAAAAAACCCTAAAACATTAAAAAATCGGAAAACCCTAAAAAACAATACAAACACTAAATGGAACTAAAACCCCAAAACCCCCCAAAACCATAATAAACAATAAAACCCTTAAAAAACCCTTAAATCCTTAAAATCTCAAAAACAACTATAAATATAAACCCCATTTAAATCTTCAAAGATAACAAAAATTATAAAAACCCATTAAACCACTAAAATACACAAAAACCTCTAAAAATCCTAAATACCTTAAAAACCTAGAAAACCCTCAAAATCAATAAAACCCAAAAAACACTAAATATACTAAAAATCTTTACAAATACCAATAAACACAAAAAAACCAAAACTTTATGAAAATCCCAAATAAAAACATGAAAACCCAAAAAAATTAGAACCCCTAAGAACCTAAAAAACACTAGAATCCCTAAAAATACTAAAGGACCATTAAAACTAAAAAAACTAAAACCCCAAAAATACTACAAAACCATAAAGTCCCCAAAAACATAAAAAACCATACAAATCTCTAAAAACCCTAAAAACCTTAAAAGTCATAAAAACACTAAAAATACCAAAAATGTAAAAAAACATAAAATTGTTGAAAACCTAAGAAAACCATATAATCGTAAAAACACATAAAAAACTAAAAAATATAAAAACTCAAAAAACAGTTAGTAACCTAAAAACTCAATTACACAAAAAAACCTTCAAAATCCTTCGAAATACTAAAAAATCATTAAAATTGTAAATTATCCAAAAAATCCCTAAAAATGTAAAACACCTGAAAAAAACTAAAAACATAAGAAAACCTTAAAAACATAAAAACATTTTAAACCCCTAAAATCCTAAAATACCCTACAATACTAATAGTCCATAAAACCCAGTATAAACCATAACAACACCTAAAAACCTTAAAAACCCCAAAAAAACCCATAACAACCCTAAAAACCAAAAAAACCATGGATACCCTTTAAACCCCTAAAAACATTAAAAACCTCTAATAACCAACTAATCCCTAACAACTCAAAATAATACCCGAAGGTGGAAAAACTATAAAACCCTAAAACACTAAAAACACTAAAAACACACAAAATCCCTGAAAACACTAAAAACCCATAAAATCCTACTAAATCCATAAAAATCCCTAAAAACATAAAAAACCTTAAATCTCCAAAAACCATAAATAAAACCATAAAACTATAAACACATTAAAATTCGAAAAAACAAAAAAAAAATGTTAAAAAATCTAAAAGACCCCAAAAACCTTAAAAACACTAAAAACACCTAAAATCCAAATAACCAAAAAAACCTACAAGCATCCAATGAAATCCCTAAAAATCATAAAAATGTAAAAAAAAACCCCACACCTTTGAAAGCCCCTATGAATACCATAAATACCTAAAACCCTTAAAACCATAAATAACATAAAAAATTATTAAAACCCAAAAGACCCTAAAAACCTTAAAAACACATAAAAACCCTAAAACCCTTAAACATCCTATAAACGTTAAAACCCATAAAAATCCATACAAACCACTAAAAATAATAAAACCTTTAAACACCTAAAAAATATTAAAAATATTAAAAATATATAAAACCTAAAAAATTCAAAAAAAACAATAAAACCCCAAATAAAACTAAAACCATAAAAATCTGGAAAACACTAATAAACAATTAAAATATTAAAATATACCTAAATATAATTTAAAAGGTAAATAACCATTTAAATAATGAAAACCCAAAAAATATTTTAAAAACATAAAAACACATAAAACCAAAAAAACACTAAAAATTTCTAGAAATTTTTAAAACCCGAAATCCCTTAATGCCCCTAAAATCCTCAAAATATCTAAAAACAGTAAAAAACTATAAAAATCATAAAAATTACTAAAACCCCTAAAATCAAAAAAAATTATAAAAAACCTAAAAAACCCTAAGAAAATATACAATACCTAAAAACATATAAAACCCCTAAAAAATACAAAACACTAGAAAACATAAAAACACTAAAAATATCATAAAAAAATAAAACTATCTACTACCTTAAAAATCATAAAACTGCATAAAACTCTTAACAATTACTAAAGAATATAAAAACCATTTAAAACCCTAAACATGATAAAAAAATATAAAAACCATAAAAACACTAAAAAACTAGATAAACCCTTAAAAAACTAAAAAAATCATAAATACCCTAAAAACCTATAAAATCCGAAAAAATACCTGAATACCCTATAAACGCATAAAAATCCTAAAAATCCGAAAAAATACCTAAAAACATAAAAAAACCCTAAAACCCCTAAGAAACCATAAGAAAATATTAAAAACCTAACAACATATAAAACCCATAAAATCCTAAAAACACAAAAAATCCTAAACACCCTAAAACCCCTCAAAATCCCTAAAAACAGTAAAAACCAAAAAATCCTAAAAAAATACATTAATATACCTAAAAACATAAAAAATAATATAGACCATGAAAAACCCTAAGAAACCCTTAATCAACTAAAAACTCTAAAAACACCTAAGACCCTAAAAAATGATAAAGATCCTAAAAATCATAAAAACCCCTAAACCCCCTAAAACGCGTCAAATTCATAAAACCCCCCAAAAACATTAAAAACACTAATAACCATAGAAACCCTAAATACAACTAAAAATTTTAAAAACCCTTTAAACCCCTAAAATGCTAGAGAACACTAGAAACCATAAAAACTCTAATACCTTAGAAGAAAATTAAAACAAAAAAAGCCATAAAACCCTTAAAAACCTAAAAACCCTCAAAATCCCAAAACACACTAAAACCCCATAAAAACTACAAAGAATTAAAAATCCCTAAAACTGTAAAAAACACAAAAGACCTGAAAAACATAAGAAAACTTAACAACCTAAAAACACTTAATGCCATAAGAACTAAAAAAACACTAAAAACCACAAAAAAATCTGTAAAACTATAATAAACACCCAAACTCATAAAATCCCTAAAAACCTTAAACTTAAACCCCTAAGATGGAGACATTTCATCTCTCATGATGGGTGTTCCCCTCCACTCCATGAAGGTTGACAACAATGTAGCTTATGGCTTCATCGACGTCGCCCAACCCTGCACCCTGGCCAGGGGAGGTGGTGGATCGGCCTTCGCCGTAGAATCCCTCTTCCCCTACTTCTGATCCAGCACAACATCCATGATTTCTATAGATTTTAATTTGCCCCAAAGTCCCCCACTCTGAAAATTTTGTGCCTTCATTTCAGATCTCTTCCCGGGAGTTCTCTATGGCCTTCACTCTCCTGGATCTCACGTTGGTAGTCCGATTTGGAAGGATATGGCCCTCTGTGGCTGATTTTAACAGGTTTGTTGATTCTTCTTGGAATATATGTGAACAAGAGATTGTAGTGTTGTTGGATGCTCGACACTTTTTGATTTGGTTAAGGAATGAAGAGGATCTAATTTTGGCCTAGGATTTTTCTCCATGATCTTTTGATGGCCTTTAGTTTCACTTATTCCCCTGGAATTTTGACATTCATCTTCACAGTGGTCCCACGAGCATGGCTTTGTGGGTTACCCTTCCAGGTCTTTCCAGGACTTCCAAAACCTAGACATCCTCTACATCATTGGTAACCTCATTGGTAGATATCTGTGTATGGATGCATAGACTAGTGTTGCCTGCCACCCGGTTGTGCGAAGGATTTGCGTTGAGGTCGATGTGTCCAAAGATCTGATTAATTATGTCTGCGTTGAGATTGTGGGTGAGATACAGTTGCACCAGATGATCTTCTTTGAATCCTTGGTTCCTTTTTTCTCATCCTATTATAGACTGAGCCATTGTGCCTCTACCTGTATGTGTGTTTGTTCTGTCAATCCTACACTTCAGCAGACAAATGCTCCATCTTATGGTATGCAAACAGACATGCCTCCCTGGGGGGCCATGGAATGCACAATGTGGGTTTCCCTACTAAACAGGATAATATGCCTCTAGCTGAGGATCATCTAGTCATAGTGGTTGAGGATTTTCTACTGTAGGTTGATCGACAATCCCTTTCTAACTCGAGGGTTTGTGATTTCTTCAATGGGCTGAAATGTGACCTGGGAATTGTGGCCGATATAGGGGTGATGAATCCCATGGATAGAGGCAAGAGTCTTAGGATGGAGGAGTCACGGAAGATGGAGATTCCTGGGCTATCTCCCATTCTTGGAGGTCTGGAGGAGGCCAGATATCCTTTGAAACAATTGGCAGTGCATGATGGATATGATAATGTATCTTTGTACAATCATTTTGATGGATTGGCTTTGGAGGAGTTGACTCAGGAGCATCACGTTGTGCAACCAAAGTGGGCCAGTGACTTTAATGAGCAAGATGGGAAGAATACCTGATCTGGGCCTCAGGGAGAGGCTTGTGAAGATAGGGGTATGGTGTCACAAGATAATGGTGCTGAAATTATGTTTCCCGGTTCTTTGCTGCTTAGTGGAGTACTGGCAGCTCAACCCACTGGTAATGAGAAGGAGTTCGCAGGAGCTGATGTGTAGGTTCCCTTTCCCAACTATGATGCTAGTGCTGGGATTGAGCATTTTGAATGTGATGGGGAAGAGGGGTAAATAGCTGGACATGGGGACATGGATGAGCAGATGGTGTTGGCCGAACAGGGAGGGGTCCTCCCAGCAGTGATCAATATGACGGTTGGGGAGGGTGGTTTCGAGGGTGTGGCTGGTCGCAGGCTTTTTGAACTAGACTTGAGTATTCTTGGTGCGGTGTTTGAGGGGGCTGCTGATGGTGCTTCTTGCCGTGTGACTGAGCATTGGAAGGTCTAGGAGCAGGGGGTAGTGAATAAAGTGGAGGAGGTGGATGATCAGGGGGGGCATCTAAGAAAGGGAAGGTTTGTGGGCAGGGGGAGGGTTCCGGGATGGGGATGATCATGAGCAGGGGGATGCCCCCACCCAGGAGGAGGTGATGGGGACGGTTATGGAGGTGCATGAGGATGCCCCAGCTGACAGGCCTGGCAGTATGGGCTTGTATGAGTTGGAGCTGGTGGACCGCCCAGGTGGCCCCTGGAAGGGATTCCCCAAGGTGGATCTGGCCGAGCAACTGGAGGTGTTGGATGGACTGGCTCCCGGGGCACCTGAAGTGGTCCCTATTATGCTGCGTTGTGGGGTTATTACTAGATGCTCAATAAAATAGGGAATCCTCATTCATTACTGACCAAAAGGAGGATGGAAAAAGGATGAATCGCGACATGGATATGATCCTTAAAGAGAGGTCCTTGCTTGAGGAGGCCATTGGGAAGGAAAATAAGACTACTAGGGTCCCTGTTGACTCACAAAGGAGGAAGACGAGGAAGAACTACTATTCTTTTCCATATACTGTGTCCATAGGAGCCTCCTGCAAAGCTAAGGAAAATGCCTATGGAAGGGGAGGAAGGGCTGTCAAGGTGCAGCAGAATGTGGATCCTCAAATCTCAGGGATTATTGCTCCAACTTTATTAAGTAATATGAATCATCTTAATGGGAGTCGGTGGACTCAGATTCTTCCTATGGGTATGGTGCTGATGGGGATCCATATGGAGATGATGTGGCCTATGGATATGGGGCACAGAGTGACCCTCATGGAAATACTTCTGTTTTTTATTTTAGTGGTGATGTTGACTGACTTGTTTTTCTTTTGGGTCTTTTCTTTCTCATTCTTTTTTGGTTATGGAGTTCTTCAGGGTTTTGGGAGTTGGTCGATTGGCCCTTCCCCACCCTTTTCTGTTATGTCATTTTTTCAAATAATTTTTTGGGAGGGGGTGTCATGATTATCCTGGCCCCGTACCATTCTTTCCCTAAAAACCTTAATAATAATAAAAATCCTATGAAATACAAAAAATCCCTTAAGATTTAAAAAACCCAAAAAACCCAAAAAACCCAAAAAAACCAAAAAAACCAAAAAACCATAAAGCATTAAAAAACCCTAAAAACCCAAAAAAATTTAAATACACACTAAAAACTCAAAAAACCCTTTAAACCCCAAAAAAATGTTAAAAACTCTAGGAAACCTTAATACTCTAAATAACTGAAAAAACACTAAAAACTAAAAACTACCATAAAATCATTAAAAACCCTAAAACACAAAAAACCCTAAAAATCCATAAAAACCTTAAGAACAGTAGAAATACTAAAAATCCCTAAAATACATAGAAACATTAAAAACCATAAAAATCTCAAAATCCCCAAGAAAAAAATATAAACCTGAAAACACTTAAAACACCTAAAAACATTAAAAATGAGAAGAACCCTAAAAAATCTTAAAGCCATTAAACCCTTTAAAACCCTCAAAATCCCTAAAATTTATAGAAACCAGAGAAACCTTAAAAAATACAAAAGAATTCCTAAAAATGTAAAAAAACCCCTAAAAATCTTGAAAACTGTTAGTAACATTAAAAATATAAAAACACATAAACCCCATAAAAATACCAATGAATGATAAATCCCCTAAAAGCCCCAAAAAACCCTAACAAACCATTAATACCCTCAAATATCCTAAAACCCTAAACACCACTAAAAATAAAAAAAAACTTTTAAAATCCCTAAAAATTTAAAATACCCTATAAACCCTACAAACCACTAAGAAAACCTTAAATCCATAAAAACACCTAAAACCTTAAAATCCATAAAATCCCCTAAATCCTTAAGAAACCCTAAAACCCCTCAAAACCCTAAAAACCACTAAATACAATAAAAACACATTAAACCACTAAATTATTAAAATCCTATAAAAAACATAAAAACTATAAAAATCAAAAAACCATAGAACCCAAAAAAATAATTAAAACCCCATAGCCCATAAAAACCCTCAAAATCAAAAAACCCCTTATAAACCATTAAAATCCTAAAATATCCATACAATCCCTAAAAATGTAACAAACATGACAAAAACTATTGAAAGCTTATATGTAGAAAAACACTTAAAACCCCAAAAAACTAAAAAAACACTAAAAACCTAAAATACACTTAAACACATAAAAAACCCTAAAACCCCAAAAATCCCAAAAAACCCAAATACCACTGAAAAACCATAAATATCCAAAAAAATAAGTTAAAATCCCCAAAAATATAAAATACCCTAAACCCCCTAATAAATCCTTAAAAACATAAAAATACATAAACCTCAAAAAACCTAAAAAATGCTCAAAATAGTAAAACACCCTAAAAAGACCATTAAACCCCATAAAACTACTAAACACCATGAAACCCCTAAAACCTTAAAATACCCAAAATTCCCTAAAAACACCAAAAACAAACAAAAAAAATTTGTAAACCGTTTAAAACACTAAAAAGTTAAAAAATCCAAAGGGCCATAAAAATCCTAAATAACTCAAAAAACCCCTAAAAATACTAAAAACCATGAATCCATCAAACTCACTAAAAACCCTAAAAATCCCAAAAATCCCTAAAAACAAAAAACCTCTAAAATATTATAAGAAAATAACAAAACCATAAAACATAAAAACACTTAAAACCCCCAAAATATCCTAAAAACACTAGAAACTCCCAAAACCATAAAAGTTAAAAAAATATGAAATAACCTTAAAATCCCTAAAAACCTAAAAAACATAAAATATTAAAAAAGCACTAAAAATACCTGAAAATAGAAAAAACATAAAAACCCTAAAATAACTAAAGAAAATCATGAGAAACTATTAAGAAATAAAACCCTAAAAACCTAAAAATTTCTCAAAAGACTAAAAACCCTAAATGACCCTAAAAACCACAAAAAAATCCATAAAACCCCCTAAAAACATAAAAATACTATAAACACATAGAACCCCTAAAAACAATTAAAACCTCTAAAATCCCTTTAAACCACTAATATTCTATGAAAACCCATAATACCCATAAAAATAATAAAAACCCCAAAAACATACTATAGTCCCAAAAAAACCATGAAAAGTCTATAAAACCCCAAATCACTAAATACACATAAAAATCCAAAAATGTCCTAAAAATCCCTAAAAATGTTAAAAAAATATAAACCCTTAAAACCTCTATAAAAACCATTAAAACCCAAGAATAGTTAAAACACCGAAAACACTAAAATCATAAAACCCAAATAAACCCTAAAATCCCTAAAATCCCAAAAAACCCTAAAACTCCTAAAAATCCCTAAAAACCCTAAAAACCATTAAAAACATAAAATATACCTAAACTCATAAAGACGTAAAAAACCATAAAAAACTTGAAATCCCCCAAGAGATATTTAAAATAAAAATACAAATAAAACCCCTAATGAATTAAATATTCTTAAACCCCTAAAAACTCTTATAGATCCTAAAATCCCTTAAAAACTATAATCACCCAAAAAATTTAAAACACTTAAACCCATAGGAATCATAAAAATAAATAAAAACACTAAAAACCTGTTAAAACACTAAGAATTTTAACCACTCTAAAATCCCTAAAAACAAAAAAAACAAAAAATAAATGATAATAAACCAGAAAAACCTTAATCCACGAAAACCCCACAAAATACTTTAAAAACTAAAAAAATTAAAAATTTAAGAAGTCCTAAAAATCCATAAAAACATAAGCAAATCCTAAAACCCTTAAAACACATTGAAAACCATATAAACATAAATACTCTTAAAACCCAAAAAAATTGATAAAAACGGAAAAACCCTAAAAACATTCAAAATAACTAAAATAACTAAAAACCATAAAAATAATAAGTAGTCCCTAAATATACCTTAAATCATAAAAAATCTAAACCTTTAAAAACCTCGAAGAAAACCTTAAGAAAATAAAAACAATTAAAATCCAAAAAACCGATAAAAACCCAAAAACCGCTAAAAGATTATAAAACCCCTAAAATAAACTAAAACACTATAAACCTTAAAAAACACTAAAATCAAATAAAATCCCTAAAAATCACTAAATCACTTAAAACACATTAAATCACTAAAAATGTTAAAAACACTAAAACACCATAAAATCCTGAAAACCCCACGAAATGCCTAAATACCCTAAAAACTATAAAAACAATATAAATTCCCTAAAAATCCATAAATGTTTAAAAAACACCTAAAACTATAATAAAAACATAAATATTTATAAAAAAATTAAATCCCCTAAAAAACAACGAAAAACCCCCAAAACCCAAAAAACATCGCAAAAACCCAAATGATACCTAAAAACCTAAAACCCCATAAAACTCTCTAAAAACAACTAAAAATTCAAAATAACATTAAAACCCTTAAACACACTGAAAAATCCAATAAAATCCAAAAAAACCAAAAAACACTTAAAACCCATAAAAACCAAAAAACCCATCAAAGAACCTAGAACCCATAAAAACCCTAAAAACCTAAAAACTCCTAAAAACCCATGAAAAATAAAAACACTAAAAAACCTAAAAAAAATTTAAAACCCTAAAATGTAATATAAAATAAAAAGAACTTTTAAAACCCTTAAAACTAAAATAACCATAAAAACAAAAAAAAACATAAAACCCCAGAAAACCCTAAAATCCTTCAAAATCCACAAAAACCCTAATAATAATAAATCCTCAATTGGAGTCCCCCTAGATCATTGAATTTATTATTATGTTTATTAAGGTTGATGTTACCTATGTTCCCATCAAAATAATTAAAATTTTCTTATAGGGACACATATGATGGTAATAATACATTTTCTCATGGTAAAACATTTTACCTACACATAGTTCCCTATAACTAAATTGTTGGTAAAAACTGCAAATCCAATTTTTTATAAAAGATAGATTTGTTCTGTTACGATTATAATAATACAAATAAATAATATATATGTTGGTTAAGGTGTTTAACAACTAATTCATATTATAAATTTTTCTATTAGTAATAATATAACCAATATAACATATTTATTTGTAAATTACCTTTGAATAAAAAATATAATTTTTTATTTCTAGATAAATTTCATATTATATTTATTATTTTATTATATATTATTTTTCTATATTAATTATTAAACTGAATAAAATTTATAGGAATATTAAAACAAATAAATTAATTATATTAATAATGAAATTTAATAAAAAATAAAATACAAAAACGTAGGATCCACCCCCAACAAGATCCTCCCCCAAGTATTAGTGACCAATCCAAGCCCTTGTTCAAGTGAGCTAGCTCCAACACCAGTGACCCATACATGATCCATGTCCAGAGAGCCAAATCTAGCACTAGTAAGATAACTCAATTAGCTGTTATACCGAAACCTTAAGCTCCATGATCTCCACCACACATAACCAAATATCATACAAAAAATGAGTCAGATCTGGTACCTGCGAGAAAAAAATCGAGCTAACTCAAATTCCAGAAAAAAAATATCAAGTCATTGTTATGCCACACCATTTAGCTCTAATATCTACATCATAAAATTCCAATAAATTGAACCTTTATTTGACATTTTAAAACTCCATGTAAAAACATAAAAAAATATATTACAAACATGTAAAAAATTCAATAGAAAATACATTAAACTCAATGAAACTTAATCTGAAATATGTTTCTCTAATAGATCAGTTGATGCTGTAGTGATTCATAAATTAAACCTATTTCTCTAATTCTCCCATCAATGTTACCAATACACTTTCAAATTTCAGATATTAATATACCAATGGGATATCATAATTTATTAAAAATAAAATTTCATTTAATTTAACTTACATGTGCTTTTGTGAAAAAAATATATTCATTTATTTTAGTGTTTCAACACCTACAACTGTAGATGACTCTACTAAGAGTGAAATAATTATTACAATGTTAACAATTTTTGAGAAGGAAAAATAGGTTAAAAACCTGGAGACAGATAACAAAAATAGGCTGGGCATAAGGAATGAAATGCTAACCAAGCTTAGTGTAGTGAACTAGATTTTGAAACATTGTAAATTTGGGACACCATAACAGTAAAATAGAATCACCCCCATAGAAAACAACATACTAGTCCTCCAATATATTTATTCCATCCTTATCATTACAAGTCTGTCAAATAATCCTCCAGAATCTATCGATATAGATTTATTTCATAATAAAGAACAAAAAAATTGAGAGAAACAGTTCCAAAAATACAATCAACATTCTAGAAAACTCACCTCGCACCTCTCTTAACAAATAAAAACCATGTCCACAAACATCCAAGATGATAAAATGTTACTCAGATTCAGTCATATTCAAGATTATTTGATCCAAGAAACAATATAAAATAATAGTGAATTTTACAAACCATGATAACAATACTTAGGAAAGTAAAATAAGGGAAAATACCAAAAGATCAGGATAAGAGGGGGTAAAATGGTGTGTCAAAATGAAATATCGTCCCTGAAAACCACTCCCTTCACATGGTGACCTAAATAATAGAGAAATTCCATATCCACCTAATGATTCTCTATAACAACAATGATCAAACACCCATATCCCTTTAGAAAAACATATTACTCTCCCTTTATTTTCCCCTATCATCACTTGGATTCAAAATCCAACCCACTAGTTTCCACAATGAACCACAACAATGAACCCAACGTTAAAAAACACACCAAATAACATTAATTCCAATAGAACCACCTTACCTTTAATAATGAATGTGAATCTAGTGTTGGATACCCACCATGAACATTGCAACACACCTCTAAACACCATCCATAAAATCCAAATTATAGCTAAAAACCTTAAAAAGAACGATCAATGAATAAATAGAATAAGAAAATTAATGAAAACATAGCCTTTAAAAAACCATAAAAAAATATCTAATAGGTGCATCATTGGAGATTTGTCAAAGGGAGTTCCTTTTATTGTTTACAATAATCAGTAAATGAAAATGGAGTCCATGTGCAACCAATTTTCTTCAAAATTACTAGTCTCATGAGTAAAGATCACAAGGTAAGTGGTAAAACCTTCAAACTATATATGATGAGTGACCATAAAGAAAACAAAAATTAAATTTGAACAAAAAAAGGATGAACAATATCCAAGAAACTAGAAGAAACCAAAAAACATATAAATAAAATATCCAACCAAATCAAACATCCTTAATATATTCATGCCATCACTCAATTACCAAGAGACAATGATTATAGAAATTATTTGATAAATACAAAAAATATTAAATATATAAATTATTTAAAAACAAAATTCTCAAGTTCAGAAAATAAAAAATCACAAAAAAATTGATAACATATTCCGTTCTATAGAAGATGAAAGATAAACAATGAATACCAAAGAAAAATTATAATTTACTTTTAGAACCAAATAACGAAAAAAATCAAGATTGATTTATAGTTTCAAACCCAAAATTGTACACATAATATTTAATTCATTAAAATAATCACATTAATTTCAAAATATTTATGATTAAATTCACAAAATCAAATGATACAAACAATGTCGTAGTGGTAAAAACAAAATAGTTTGCGGCATTAAGAAAAATCAACATTATAAAAATTTAAGTTCTAAAACATGATCTAAAGCATAACAAGTTCATGGAAAATGAGAGAACTGACAGGATTACAAGTGACTAACCAAGAAAACTATCAAAGATATATTTCTTATCAAATCAAAGGCCCACAATTAGCTCAATCTTGTGATATCAACATATACAACAACAATATACTAAATCACTCACATAGATATTAACATATACACCCACATATGGTTTTTGATATTGAATAATATACTATCTTAAATTTAATCACATCCTCTATCAAAAGAAAATTGAATCATAAAATACCACATGATGGATAGTGATCTTCACTAGTAATTATTCTACACAGCCAAATTTTGAGTAGGGATGAAAATCGATATAGTAAACTCTCAAGCTACTTGATATTGGAACAGATACAAAATTTGGGCTTAAATTTTTATTGATCTTGATATTGAGCTACTGAATAAAGTAATCATGTGGAACTTAATTAAATGATCAATTCATGAACATAATGAATGAGTTGATATTTTAAGATATAAATTAGTGTTAATATATATTTATTAGTTGAAATACTTTTAATGTCACTATATAATTGTTTCTGTATATTTTCAATTTTGTATATGTTTTTATATATTATTTAAAAAATCAAGATTAATCATGTGAGGTCGACTAAGACAATTTAAAATTTGAGTAGAGTTCAAGCTTAAAATTCATTATTCAATCTACTTTTGGATGAGCGTCAAACATGGTCTGAAGAAGCATCATCTATTTTCTTGACTCAACTCAATTTGGTTACACCCCTTAAAGGGGAACTTGAAATCAATTTCATATATCATCATAGCTACCCACCTTATAAAAATCAAATACATATAGGACAAAAAGTTTATATGTTCATTATTTATAACTAAACTAATAATTTCATTATTTCATTTGAAAGGGGAAATTCTCCTAGTGGATCCATATAAGAGAAAATATAGATAGATAAAGAGAGATAATGATTCATATTTTATACATTTATGTAACAAAAAAATGTAGAACAAAGTGGGTTAGGGTTACCTTTGTTTGAGATAAATTTAGTCACTTGATCTTTGTAAAGTGATTTGATGAACCAAAATTAGATACATACGATGTTATGGTAAATGGAGCACCCAAGAAACCTAAAACCATTATAATATTACATGTAGAACAACTAATTTCTATGTTATTTTTCAAAAAATATCTAAAGTTACCACTTATGAAAAGATATAAATAATTACAACAACTACTTTTATTAAAAAAATATTTCCAATTATTTAAGAAAAATCTAAAACATACCAACTATTGACCATTGTGATTTCAAAAGGATGTTGAACACACCCAAAAAGTAAAATCAAATTACATGAAATGATTATTACAAATAGCATCCAACATAAAGATTCATCCAAACTATTTTAACAAATAATAAGTAATTTCGTATATTATCAATTATTTAAGATGATTTCTTCATGTAACATGACATTGTACAAAAATTTATTTATTTTTAGATATTTTTTTTAAAACAAATTCAATGAATGTTATAATTTAATATAATGAAAACTACATATTATATAAATATATTTGGTTATATATTATCATAAAATTAAATAACTTTTCAAAAATTACACTTCCCAAACACTTTATTGAAGCTCTGAAGATACCCATGAAATTTCACGAGGTGTGCTAGGGGTGGGCTTGAGAATCATTGTTTCTCAAATTTCATTCATAAAGGATTCCTTAATTGAATAAAATTTTACATCATACTATAGAATAAGTAAAAATATCCCAATGTCATTAAGATATCCATTATTCACTGGCATCACAAAAAATCACATTCGACCGCTTGAAAGGATCTATGACATATTCCTGACAATAAAAAGACAAACTACCTCAATATTTTATTTATAACTGAAAGGATACATGGTGATAGTAATGGTGTAGAGGGAACCTAATTTAGAGATACTTCATGAGGAAACAATTCTCAAAAAGCTACTATTGAGAAATATGAACTTGGGGTGTAATCAAGTCGAGTTGAGCTGAGTATCTCAGTACTCGAGCTCTAGCTCTGTACCTGAACTCAGTGCAAGCTTGGCTTCATGCTCAATAGAGTATGGATTTCTTGGATCGACCTCAAGATTGAATCTGACTCGATCGAGCAACGGATCCTGCTCAAACCAGTATTATTAGAATACTTTACAAGAATTCTAATTACAAAATATAGCTCATATTTGAGATCGAACATAAATTTTTAATCAGGATCGAAAGCTCAAGATGAAAATTAAAAAAAAATATTGTATAAGAAAAATATACTAAAAAATATTATCTTGATTAGGCACTCATGATACTTGATTATGTTGTAATAATACTCAAACTTGACTTGATTTTGTACTCATGTATCTCAAACTATACTGAAAAACATAGTTCAGTTCAAGTATTTTTTTAGCCGAGCTCGAGTAGCTTAAGATTACTAGATCTCATTTATATCCCTACCATACACTTTAAATTTGGAACCACTACTGGATGTATCCTTGAAACATTGAAATAGATCTAGATACATGGATCTACTAAAAAGATAATCCATCATTGATTTAGCATTAGGAAGAGTTATGAATTTAACATTCTAGAAAATTTTAGAGAGAAATAATCTGTTCCAATGACATTGGATCAAGGCTTTGGGTAATGTGAAACCAATCAACATCAGAAAGGTTACTCAGTTAAAACCATTCAAAACAATTTTGGAGCCATAAAAATATATAAGGAAAGTTGAATCCCAAGTTCCCCCAACAAGACTAGATTAACCAAAAATCTCAATCCACCCATATTATATAGCCACATGTTACCTTACAGGTAATTCATATTGATCAAATATCTAGAAAAATAAGTCAATCCAAAAATTTTATCGTTAAAAAATTTCTCAGCAATGACCTTGTAAAATCTAAAATTTATGTAAAAAGAGATGTTGTTTTTGAGTGAGAATGAGTTTTACCCTCCAATTAATTCATATTGAACACTTCTCAAGAAAAATAAATAGATCCTTCCATTTTCCCTTTAGAAATTTTCAGATCAATGACACCATAAAATATGAAATTTGAGTAGAAAATTATGAGTGACAAAGAGGGTAACATTACTCATTTGTTAATAAAAAAAGTAGTACATGTAAATTAACAAATAAACTAATGAATGTTGAGTAAAAATTGAGGCTTTTTCTATGTGAGAATTAGTGTAACAGTTTATCATAAATTAAAAGAAATTCATAATTGAATATTAATAAAGAAGATAAAATAAATATAATATATTTGATAACTCATTTTAAATACTAAAATAAATTATGATTCATTAACCTGAAACACCACCAGTTTATAATCACATAGAAATAAAATTATGATGTTCATAATATAAATGAAATTCAATATATGTGAACTATTATACATATTTTATCTAATTAATTATATGAAATTATGGAAAACATTATAAATAATCTAATAAGTATAAACTATCAATATGAAATTAAATATTACATCAAATTATTAATGTAATTAAATGAATATAACACATTTAATCATCACACTGAATGAGAATCATATATTAGTCAAGAAAAAACACAAACTTGAGTCATTCCATAAAATAAATCAAAAAATGAATTGTAACTAAATATAAAATGGAAAAAAATTATTCAAAAAAGTATTAATGAATCCTTACCTAATTAGATGATTGAGGGCGCATTCAAATGAAACATTTTCAATTTCCACTAATTAAAGGTGTAAAATTTCTATGTGGATTGTATGTTTTAATATAATGTAAATAATGAAAACATTTTAGTTTATTTAAAATGTAATTTGTATATAGAATGAGTCTTATAAAGGTGTTTGGTAAAATCTAGATTTCAATGAAGTACCCATTCACCATCATGGGTCCCTAACACCTATTCAAAATGAAAAATAGTGTTAAAATTAATTTTCATGAGTAGAAATGTTAGTTATCTTCAATGTTACCACTTTATTATAATTATATAGATCAAAATCACTCTTTAATATCTACTATATAGAATGGGTTCATCAATTTTATGAGGAGAAGTTTGATATTTTTATCAATGAGTGGTGAAATGTAAAGAGAGGAATTCATGAAAAATTCACAACCCAAAATTGGGAAAACAAGATATAAATTTCACAAATTAATCAAATAAATAAATAACTTCAACCCACTAGTGATGACATTGATGTTTATGATAGGAAACATAGTTGCAAAAGAATAGTGTAGGGAAAAATAGAAGGGGGTTTAATGGCTACCAGATTTAGGGGGAGGCAATGGGGGTGAATAACTAGCAGATTTTGGGGATTAATAAAAGGGAGATGAACAAAAGGGGGTCATATGGATGGGGTAAATGTGTAGATATAGACCAATAAAGGGATTAACATTCTAGAGATGCACATAAGGTAGTTAAAAATGATGGAAATGAGCCAAAGGCCGATTTTGGGCATCATTGAGGCGAGGTGTTTGATAAGGAACCTGTGAGGCGACGCATTACTGCATTTTATAGGTGCAAGAGTTGGTTATTTAACACAATTGGAGAATATTTTTAAGAATATTTGTAACACCTAGTCCTTGATATATTTACATTAATCTATGAAAAATAACAGCATTCAATGGCTCCAAGAGGGTGATCTCAACCCTGATATCGTCTTCAATTCCTTGAAGGAATGTTTTAATTCCATGGAGCTGGTTCTTATATATAAAAATGATGGGACTATTGTCACTAATTTATGATCTATTATTAATGAAACCTTTGAGTTATTTAAATCCATTTTGTTGTCCTTGCATTCTCCTTATTATATTAGAAGAGCTCACCTATAGCTTTTTTTCATTGCCATTAATTAGAATTGATGTAAAATGTTGAATAAATCAATGAATTCAGATAAAATATACAAGTATTTAATCTCCATTAATCCTAAAAATGAACTAGGGAATGATGGATTAAATTAATTCTTATTTATTATGGCTTGGTCTGTTGTTATCCATGATGTGATAGAGTAAGTGTTTGATTTTTTCAGATCTAGGTAGTTGCTGCATAAAGCTAATGGATCTAGTATTTTCTTAATAACAGAGTTTACAAATATTGGTTCGGGTTTTAATTTTATGCCTATATCATGTTGCAACATGATATGAAAGTGAATTTATAAGATTTTAGTATCATGATTGAGATCTATTCTCCATAAATAAATTAATAAGGCACATTCATATTTTATTCATGCGATATGAATCTCTATTAATATTTTAATTTCTCAATAGATGATGCATGGTTATCATTTGGACTTAGGGGTTCCTAATTGTGCCTTCAAAATTGATATTTTTAATGAATTTAACTCTATTAGGTGGGAGATCTTATGGGATTCTATGGATCTCCTTGGATTCACTGTTAGATACACTTTATGGATTAGGAGGTACATCTCTTATTTGATGATTTCTATTAATAGTAATGGTTCTATGAATACCTATTTACCATGGAAAAGAGGATTGAGAAAAGGGAATCAATTGTAACCCTTTATTTTTATGGATTGAAGGCTTCCATGGGAATTGATTAGGTTTATTTTCCAATTTTCTCTATTATAGTTCCTCTAATCACTACTAATCTTAGGGCTAATGATTGTTTTGTTTTAGATGATAATATTTTCAAGAAAAGCATAGTTTGTATGAAAAATATACTTTCTTTATCTGACTATTTCTAGATTATTCAATTTATATTTTTTAGATTGAAAACTAACATGTTATATCACATTATTTTTCCAAAATGGTGTTCAAATACATCGATCCCCAATTTATGTATTTCCTTTGGAAGAGTCCATATCATTTTGTGTCAAGGGTTAAGGTAGAATTGGACTTGGGGATTAGAACTAAAGTGGAAAGAGGTGTAAGGATTAAGTGTGTCAAGGACTATAAAAAATCTACTATGGATATACATATTTGGGACTTATATTACCCTTATTTTTCTTCAGTATGAGTGGATTTTCCATGTATTCCTTTTCTTGGACATTATCAATTTGAGGTGTCTATAGTTCCATGTAAAATTTTGTGAACATATAGTAAATTGTAGGGTCTTCATAACTATCTCAAATATTGATTTTTCTTTTTAGTTGGGAATGGATTGAGATTCTCCCTTTGGTTGGATTCATAGTACACTAGGTGACATATTAGTTTGGCGGTATAAGACTGTATCATCTATGATCATGGTTTACCCTCATCTTATATAGTTATATATATTATTTGGGATGGGAGTTAGAATCTGCCACATTCTATTTCAATAGACTTTTGGTAAATTCATTAAGAGATTATTTTTATTTCTACAGATAAAGGATATTTTGTTGATTTACTTTGGATTATAAATCTCAACGTTTCTATTCAGATGGTTTGGGAGGATCTTAGGCTGGTATTTTCTTTTGTTCCTTGAAAATCCTTTTTATAAAATCAGGATTACTCAGGAATGATCTAATTTAGTTTTTGTTTAAAAATTCTCAATTATTTTTCTAATAAATACATAATGTAGTGTTAGGGTCATGACTTTCCTAATCAATGATTAATTTGTGAGTCTATTTTTATGTATTTGGATAATTTATTTATCAATTGACTATTTTATAATAAGATTTGGTACTCTTTTTTTGGCCACTTAAATATTTATTGTTTGACTATTTTTTTTCTATTTTTATTGATTGGTTCTGAGGGAACCATATTGGTTTTTGTGATGAAATTTTTGGGAAAACTTGCAGTGGACACTCTAGTTTATCTAACTTTTTAGTAGAGTAATTATAGAATGTATGGATCCCCTCACCAATGTTTTAGTTATGTACGGTCAAATCTATAAAAAAATATTTTTTCAAGCCTCTCCTCTTATTAGAAGTTCCCTCAAAAAATTTCTAACTATGAGATAGTGTGGAGATGGAACTTCCTAGGAAAATTTCATCATGGTGGATGGTAGGGATTATAGTTTCTTTGTGTGGTTTTATGGAGTGAATATGGTTTCCATGTTGATATTATTTGGGGTGATTGTTTTTTTCGGTTGGGCTATTATTTCATTCCCTATTAACGATGTTCTGTATGATTATAGTTATGTCTCTATCTAGTGATTATTCCCAGGTGGATGGTTTTTGTTGGATTACTTGTGGTTTGTTGTGTGATTTTTCTGGATGTTTGGCAGGGTTTATTTTTTTCCCTCACTTGGTGGTGCTTTGGCAGCTGGTTTCAAGAGAATGGTAGTTTGGTTGGGTTTTTGTTTGCTGCATGGGGTTGGGTCGTGGCTGTACGCAGGTGGGTTTTGGGATTTAGGTTATGTGTTTCCTTGTATTTAAGGGCTGGATTGGAGTTTTTGTTGGTGGTTTTATTAGTTTTTTGTGGAATTGGGGATGGAATCTTTATGGAATGGTGCTGGCTACAGATGGGGATGGGGATTTCATGGATGACATAGTGGTGTTCTGAGGATCCTCGAAGACCCTATGTTCTATAGGATATCTTGTTGCGGGAATTGTGTTATTTTTAAGATGTATTATAGTTATTGGATGTGGCTCTAGTTTCTAGTGTTTTCAGTGGCCTAGTTGGTGCTTTTAGCATGGATTTATTTAACATTCTCTATTGGGAACGTTTTTGTGGCCTTTTGCAATTAGTTTTCAATTTTTAGTTGTGGGTGTAGGTTGTTTTTGTATGGAAAGGGGTTTCTAGTCTTGGAGGAGACTTCATGTTGAAAGTGGAGGTGATGTGTGGGATTATCTTTTCTTTGTCTTGGTTGTGTTGTTGTGTCTAGTTTTTTGTGGTTTGTGGGGAGTTGTTTTTTTCGGTTCGGTTGTTGTGACCGCCATGATTAGATCTTAGAGAAGGAAGTTTGGTGTGGATTGTGGTCTTTTTCATGTTTACAAGGAGTCGAGGGTGGGGATGAAGTCTTGTTTTTGGGATTCCGATATAGTGTGGGGGGCTTTAGGTTTTTTGGGGTCCTGGTGACAGTTGGTATCTTGTGTTTGGGTTATGGATGGGTTAGGGGGGTTTTGTGCTCCTGGTGTCAATTTTTTGGTTGATTTTCATGAATTTTTATGATTCTTAGAGTATATATTTCATGGTTTAAATGTTTTTTCTACTCTTTCTAGGTGTTGTTTTTTTTTGGATTGGCTTGGTTGGTTGGTCGGCTTGTGGGCTCGTTTGGAAGTGGATGCTAGTCCGGGGAGGGGGAGTGTGTGCGTGTGTTTGTGGGTACCTGTGTCCAAATCGTGGTGAGTGTGTTTTTATATGGGTGAATGTGTGTGTGAGTGTTATAGGTTTCTTTTTTGGTCGTACCCCTTTCATGTGTTTCTATTTCTACTTCAGTTTTTCTACCTTGGCTCTAGTGCCTTTAGTGTGGTTGTTGGTTTGAGCTTTGGAGCAGTCGTGGTACTTTATGGCGGTTATGAAGTGTTGCTTGTACTAGGATCTTGTGGGGTTTGGTGGTTAGTTGTTGTGTTGTTGGAAGCTAGTGGGTGGCTCTCGTTGTTGTGTTCGTTCCTTCTGGAATCTTTAGGTTTTGAAAATGTTGGGTTCGTGCTGATGGTTGATAATTCCTTTTGTTGCGGTTTTGTTTTCTAATACTAGTTGGGTTTGGTTGTTCTTTATTGTATCTAGTTTCCATTTTTTTGGGATTCATGACATTCTACGTTCGTTCCCAGTTGTGTTTTATCTTTGTTATTTTTGGATGCCTTCCCCATTTCTCTTTTTTTGGTTTGGTATTTGATCTGTTTTTTTCCAGATCAACTATCATCTCACCCATGGGTGAATTCATTATACTTCATTTTCTTTTATATATACTCCATACTTTTTTATTGTAAAAAAATATAAAATTTTTACAAACCCTAAAAAACTCAAAAAACACTAAAATCCCAAAAAAAATTAAATAACCCTAAAACCCTACAATACCTAAAATCCATCAAAATCCTCGAAAACCATAAAAATTTTAACAACCCATAAAATTTCCTAAAAACATAAAAACCATTAAAACCCTTGGAAAAAACATAGAAACCCTTAAAAATATAAAAACACTTAAAACCACTAAAAACCAAAATATATTTTAAACCCTAAAAACCTTAAAAACCATAAACCAAAAAAACCAAAAAAAACCCCAAAACACTAATAACCATAAAACCCTCAAAATCCTTAAAACCCAAAAAAGTCTAAAAATATTAAAATAACCCTTAAAATCCCTAAAAATGATAAAACCCTGCAAACACTTAAGAAACTAAAGAAAACACCAAAAACCAAAAAAATATAAAACTGTTAAAAAACCTAAAAAACACTAAAAACCCTAAAACCACAAATAACCCTAAAAAACCTATAACCCCATTAAAACTATAAATCCCATAAAAACCTTAACCCCCTAAAAACTCATAAAACCCTAAAAAATCTCAAAGAAAACACACATTTAAACCCCTAAATAAAAAAAACTCTAAAACCCTTAAAAACTAAAAAAACCCTAACGATCTAAAAAACATAAAACCATAAAAACTATAAAAACCCCAAAAACCCATCAAAATCCCTAAAAAACCTAAAAACTCATAAAAATATTAAGAAAAATAAAAATTTGAAAAAAGATAAAAACATAAAAACCCATGAACACCCTAAGAAATCCTTAAAAACCTAATAACACTTACACCCCCTAAAAACAAAAAACATAAAAAACCCAAAAAAACCCCAAAACCCTAAAAGGATCCCTAAAACCCTCAAACCCAATAAAAAACCTAAAAACCAAAAAACACCTAAAAATATCTAAAAGTCCCTAAAAACATAAAAGGCCCTAGAAACCCAGAAAACCCCTCAGAATACCATAAAAACATAAGAATACATATAACCCATAAAAAACATAAACACACTAAAAACCGTAAATATTACTAAAATGATTGTAAAACCCCTTAAAACCCATAAGAATATCTAAATATAAAAAAACCCAAACCCATTAAAACCCTAAAAACCACCATAAACTCTTAAAACCGTTTAAATCTCTAAAAATGTTAAAAAACTTCCAAACCCTTAAAAACCATAAAAACTCAAAAAAATCATAAAAAACAAATAAAACAAATAAAACCATAAAACCTTAAAATAATAAAAAACCTAAAATCCCTTAAAACACAAATAAAACACAAAAAACACTCAAAACCCCACAGAAAACCTTAAAAACCTAAAAAACATAATACCCCTGAAAAATCTAAAAACCTTAAATTCTCCAAAACCCAAAAAAACTTTTGAAACCCTCAAAAACCCAAAAATCCAATAAAATTAAAAACAAATCTAAATATCTCTAAAATTCCTTAAAATGTAAAAAAACCAAAAAACACTAAAAGACCCTAATAAAACCTGAAAAATGCCAAAAAATAAACACAAAAACCTCAATATGTAAAAACATTGAAACCCTAAATAACCCCAAAAAACCCAAAAAACCCAAAAAAAACCCCTAAAACACCTAAAACCATAAAACCCCCTAAAACCTTAAAAACTATAAAAAATGAAAAAAGCCCTTTAAACCTATAAAAATGTTACAAATTTCAAAAAAAAACCATAAAATCCCTTAAAATTAAAAAAAAGTCAAAATACTGGAGAAACCATAAAACCTCACAAACACTAAAAAACTCTAAAACCCCTCAAAATTCCAAAAAACCATTAAATAAAAATCCAATTAAATACAAAAAAATTATATAAAAACATAAAAACCCTATAAACCCTATAAACCCCAATGAAATCATTAGAAATCTAAAACCATTAAAAACCCTTAAATACTAAAGACACTAAAAACTCCTAAAAACCCATAAAAGCCAGATATTTTCAAAAAACCCTAAAAACCATAAAAACCGTACAAATCCTAAAATCCATTAAAACCCATAAAATATAAAAAACCTTTAAAATCATTAAAAACAATAATAAAACCTTAAAAAATTACATAAATCATTAAATGATAAATATCAATAAAAACCTAAAAAATCTTAAAATACCTTAAAATCCTTATAAACGCCTAAAAACCATAAAAACCTCGGAAACATATAGAACACCTAAAACCATAAAAAATCTAAAAACCACTAAAAAAATCTAAACACCCTTTAAATCACTAATAAAGTTAAAAAACACTAACAATATTAAAAAACCAAAAAATCTCGAAAAATCCTAAATCCCCAAAGAAACCATAAAACCCCCAAAACCCTAAAGAACCATAAAAACCCTCAAAATCCCTGAATCCCTATAAACCCACAAAAACCTAAAAATATATTAATATTCTTAGAAACATAAAAACCCCTATGAAACTAATGAACACCAAAAAATCCTAAAAACATTAAACCCCTAAAAACATAAAAAAACTACAAACCCTAAAATCCTAAAAACCCTTAAAATCCATAAAATCATTAAAAATCCATAAAAATAAAAATAAAACATTCAATTCCTTATAAACATAAAAAATACATAAAACCCTAAAAAACCATATGCAAACCTCAAAAAACCCTTAAAAACAATAAAAATATAAAAAACCCTAAAAACCCTAAAAAATCAAAAACCTAAAAACTGTAAAAACACCAAAAAAACATGATAACATATAAAACCCGTTTAAACCCCAATAAAACACACTAAAAACTATAAAACCTGTTTAAACCCTTATAAATGTTGAGAACACAGAAACCCTTAAATAATTAAAACAATCAAAAACCAAAAACTAAAAAAACTTGAAACCCCTCAAAATCCCAAAAAACCCTTGAAAAATAATAAAACCTTAAAAAATAAAAAATACAATAAACCCTAAATACCACTATGAAAACCATTAAAACCAAAATAATCTAAAAACCCAAAAAAACCAAAAAATATAAAACAATAAAAATCATTGAACACTAAAATCCCTCAATTCCCTAAAAACCATAAAAACCCATAAAAATCATAAAAAATACCTAAAAACATAAAAACCCTAAAACCCCCTTAGAAAGCCTTAAAATCCTAAAAATTCTTAAAACCCCTAAAAACCATAAAAATTTAAAAATTATAAAACACTATAGACACTAAAATGGTCTATAATACCTAAAATCTATAACACCCATAAAACCCTTGTAAACTCCAAATACCATAAAAACCTGCTCAAAACCATAAAAATCCATAAAAACCCTAAAAATCACAAAAAAAATAAAAAACCCTAAAACCATGACAATTATTATGAAAACCAAAAAAACACTTAAAACCCCTAAAACCATATAAACTATAAGAACATAAAACCCTAAAACTAGAAACCCCCAAAACCCCTTAAAATCCATAGAAACTCTAAAAACCCATAAAAACCCGAAAAACCCAACACAACCCAAAAAACATTAAAAAACTAAAAACACAAAAAACCTTAATAAATCATAAAAACAATTAAAACCTCTAAAAAATTAAAAAATGATAAAACCCTAAAAACACTAAAAGGCCCTAAAAACTTAAAAACCCAAAAAACCCTAAAATCACTAATCTCTAAAATCCCTTTAAATACTGAAAAACATTAAGAAACTCTAAAAATCATTAAAACATAAAAAAGAAATAAAAAATTCCTAAAAATAAAAAAAATACATCGAAACATTAAAAACCCAAAAAACACACAAAATCATTAAAAAAATAGAAAATGATTAGAACCATAAAAATACCTAAAAATCCCAATTATCAAAAATACATTACAAACCATAAAAATCCTTAAGAAAACATTAAAACTATAAAAAAATCTTATAACTCATAAAGAATCTAAAAAATGCTAAAAACCCTAAAGAAACCCTAAAAACCAAAAAAACCCCAAATAACACACAAAATCAAAATAACCTAGAAAAACCAATAAAATACTAATAAATTATAAAAACACCTAAATACATAAAAACCCTTAAAGACCATGAAAACCCCAAAGAAAATCCAAAAACCTTAAAAAACATAAAACCCCAATAAACCCTAAAAATCCTATAAACCTAAAAAACTCTAAAATGATTGTAAAAACATAAAAAACCAAAAAAACCAAAAAACCTTAAAACACTAAAAACACTTAAAAACTCATAAAAAACATTAATAACTCTAAAAATACCTTTAACCCCTAAAAATGATAAAAACACTAAAAAAACTTAAAACCCCAAAACAATAATAAAAAAACATTAATACTCAATAAAATATAATACACTAAAATCATAAAACCCAAAAACTTCATGATCAATAAAATAGTAAAAAACACCAAAATATGAAAAGGATCTAAAAATCCCTAAAAACATAACAATAAAAACTCTAAAATTGCATAATAAAAACTTAAATACCTTAAAAAACAAAAACCCTCTAATAGATTTGAAAGATACTACAAAGAGAGAAAACCCAAAACCCTACAAAATCCCTAAAAACCATAAAAAACATAAAAATCATAAATACCCCAAAAAAACCCTGAAAATTTTAAAAATAAAAAAAACCTAAAAAATCCCTATGAAAACCCTAAAAAACCTAAATCACATTAAACCAGTAAAAGCCATAAAACATTAATAGACCTAAAAACACATAAAACTCCACAAATACCCTTAAATCCATAAAATCCCCTAAAAACAATAAAAAATTCCTAAAGTCCCTAGAACCACTAAAAAATGTAACAACACTTTAAACACATAAAAACATTAAAAAGATAAAAAACATAAAAAACCATAAATTCTCAAAAAAGACTAAAATCCCCAAAAAAAAAACAAACCCTCAAATCCCTAAAAACCATCAGAATCCTAAAAACTCTAAAAATCATAAAAATCCCAAAAAGCCTTAAAAATATCTAGAAATGTAAAACTATAAAATCCCTAAAACCCATAATAAATCTATAAAAATATAAAAACACTTAAAACCCCAAAAAACCAAAAAAACAATAAAATTTTTTACAACCCTAAAAACCCTACAAAACCCTCAAAATCCATAAAACCATAAAAACCTAAAAATACTAGAAAATCCTTAAAAACCCTAAATTTTTTGAAAACCCTAAAAACATCAAAAACCCTAATAAAAATTTAAAAACCTAAATAGACATAAATCCAAAAAAACATATTTAAATCTAAGAAACATAAAAACCCACAAAAAACCCTAAAACCACTAAAACCCGAAAAAAACCATAAAACCCCTACAAACCCTAAAAAACTTGAAAAAAATACATAAAACCTCTAAAACAACAAAAACTCTAAAACCCCTTTAAAATCCAAAAAACATTTAAAAAATATAAAAAAACCTTAAAACCAAAAAATATCAAAAAAAAACTAAAAACCCAAAAACATTATAAAACCCTAAAAACCTAAAATTTCATAAAACCCCTAAAACTCTATAAAGAGTCCTAAAAATCCTTAAAACCTATAAAAACATACAAATCCCAATAAACCCCAAGAAAACCATAAAAACCTAAAAAACATAAACCCCATAAAAACCTATAATAAGATAAAAACCACCAAGAACCACTAAAAACACTAAAAAACCTACAAACACTAACATACATAAAAAACACCTCAAAATCCCAAAAACAAAAAAAATCATAAAAAACCTTAAAAATCCTAAAAACATAACCCCCCCCCCCAAAAAAAACCTTGAAAACCCCTAAGAAAACATTAATAAAATAAAAACACTTATTACCCCTAAAAACATAAAAACACTAATACCCCTAAAACCCTAAAGGACACTAAAACCATAAAACCCTCTAAACCCATTAAACCCTTAAAAGTCTTAAAAAACCTAAAAACAACAAAAACCTTAACGACACTAAATAATCTAAAATACATTTAAACCGTTAAAAACCTTTTTAAACTCTAAAAAACCTTAAAACCCCTAAAAAACTCAATAAACCCTTAAAACCCTAAAATAAACATAAAAACCCTTAAAACACCAACAAACATAAAAACCCTTAAACCTTGAAAATCCATAAAACCCTATAAGACCTTAAAATCATAAAATAATCCTAAAAAACCCTAAAAATGTAAACAACCCCTAAAACATGAGAAAACCTAAGAAAACCTTCAAAACCAAAAAAAATTAAACCACAAAAAAAAATACTATAAAAAATAAAAACCCTAAAACCCATAAAATCCCTCAAATTCCGTAAAAAACAAAAAAATGCATAAATATCCTAAAAAATTACTAAAATTCCCTAAAAACCTAAAAACCCTTAAAACCCTAAAAACTCATATGAAAACCATGAAAATATAAAAAAACCTAAAACCCCTAAAAACCTAAAAAATGATGAAAACCCTAATCAAACTTAAAATCTATAGAAAATTTAAAACCCATAAAGACCACTAAAATCATTAAAAACCCTAAAAACCTATAGAACCCCCAAAATACTAATATCTATAAAAACCATTTAAACCCATCAAAACATGAAAAACTATAAAAACCATAAGACCCTAAAATACTCAAAAAATACCATAAAAACCCATAATCAATAAAACCCCTAACAACCCAAAAAATCCCAAAAACCCTCAAAAACCCTAAATCGCTAAAAAACTATAACTATAATAAAAAATCCCTAAAATCACTAAAAACATAAAAAATCCAAAAAATCATTGAAACTCAAAAGAAATCCATAAAAACATAAAAAAATATGAAACCCCTAAAAACATAAAAAACCAAAAATCCCAAAAATGCCACAAAATCTCTAAAAACTACTAGAAATAATTTAAATCCTAAAAAATATCTAAAATCCCTAAAAACATGAAAAATTCAAAAAACCCTAAAAACTCTAAGAAAACATTAAAAAACACTTTTAACCATAAAAACCCACAAAAATATTTAAAACCCCTAAAAACCAATAAAACCGTAAAAAATAAATATTCCAAAACCCTTTAAAACCATATATACGTTAAATACACTAAAAAACATAAAACCCTTAAACAATAGAAAATTATTCTAAATTCAAAATAAAAAAAATTAAAAAAATTATATAACCCTAAAAACCCAAAAATTATAAAATCCATAAAAATCCTATAAAATATATAAAAATCACAAAAAAATTAAAAAACACAAAAAACATGAAAACCCAAAAGAAAACCAATGAAGTCTAAAAAACATAAATCCCCTAACACATAAAAATGCTAAAAATAGAAAAATCCCTTAAAATCCATTAAACCCCCAAAACCATACAAACAATAAAAGCCATAAAAACCATAAAAGCGGCACTAAATACTCAAAAAAACTATTAAACCCCTAGACACATTAATAACTATAAAAATAATTAAAACCCCTAGAAAACTCCAGAAAACCCTAAAACCACAAGAACTCCAAACAAAACATATAAAAACCTCAAAATCCCTGAAAACCTAAAAACCATAAAAAACATAAAAATGCCTAAAAATATCTAAAATTGTAAATAATTGTAAAAAAACTAAGAAAAAATTTAAAACAAAAAACACTTAAAATCACTAAAAAACTATAAACCATAAAATCCCTAAAAAATAGTAAAACTAACAAAATCCTTAAAAACCCTATAAAATATAAAATCCAAACAAATCCCTAAATATCCCAAAAAACCAAATAAAATCCTAAAACCCTAAAAACCCTTAAGAAAATATTAAAAAAATAAAATCACACACAAAACCTAAAAATCTAAAAATGATAAAACCCCTAGATGCCTTTAAAAGACCCTAGTGACCATAATACCCCAAAAAATACTAAAAACCCCTAAAGACATAAAAACCACTAAAAATCCATTAGAACCATAAAACCACTAAATACTCTAAAAAACATTAAACCCCTAAAAATATTAAAACCTCATAAAAAACATTAAACACTAAAAACTGAAAAAACCATGTGAAAAGGGAAAAATTTCTAAAAACCCGTAAAACAAAATAAACATAAAAAACACTCAAAACCCTAAAAAACCCTTAAAAACCTTATAAAAATAAAGTCACTTAAAACCCTCAAAACCCTACAAATTAGAAAAAATTTAAAATAACCTAAAACTACTAAAACCCGAAAACACATAAAAACTCTAAAAACCTAAAAATCCATAAAAATTATAAAATCCCTAAAAATCCCAAAAAATGTAAAAACCAAACATCCCTAAAAACACTAATAAAACCATAAAAACATAAACACACATAAAAACACTAAAACTTAAAAAACAATATAACCCATAATAAACTATAAAATTACATAAAAAACAAAAAACCCCTAAAAATCCTAACAAAACTAAAAAATCATAAATACCCTAAAACCACTAGAAACACTAAACGCTTTTAAATCCCTAAAATTTTTAAAAAAAATCTACAAAACCATAATGAACCATAAAATCAAAAATAAAAAACACAAAAAACCCTAAAAATACTAAAAACCCTAAAAAACCCTAAAAAACATCAAAATCCATAAAAATCATAATATAATAAATAGCCTAAAAAGATCAGAAAAACCGTCAAAACCCAAAAATTCCCAAAGAAAACCATAATGACCTAAAAACAATTAAAACCTATAAAATCATAAAAATGATAAAAACCATGAAAAACACTAAAAACACTAAAAACCTCGAAAAACCCTGAAATACTTATAATTCCTTAGAAACATAAAAACACATAAAAACCTAAAAACCTTAAGAAAACATTAAAAATAATAAAACTCTAAAAATCAGTAAAAACCTAATTTTTTTAATAATATTAAAAAATACTAAACAGACCCAAAAACCCCAAAATTCTTGAAAACCATAAAAACCCTAAAAACCATAAAAACCATAAAACACCAAAAAACCCAAAAACCATTAAAAAAATATATAAACCCATCAAACTCATAAAACAATTAGAAACTATAAAAAACATTAAAAACACTTAAGAAATAAAACAAAAACCCCAAAACACCAAAAAACCATAAAAACACTAAAAACAATAGAACCCCTCAAAATCCCAATAATATTTAAAATCAAAAGATCCTAAAATTCATAAAAACCCTTAAAAACATAACAAAAAATAAAAACCTAAAAAACCCCAAGAAAAAAAATTAAATTCATAAAATACTTAAAACAACTGTAAAGAAAACTTTCACTTGTGTTTGGATCCACATCTACAAATTGAATTGGTTTTATTAGCATCCCCAGATTCTGTGGGACATTTCATCCTCAGTAGGTTTTCCTATTCGTATTGATAGGGAAACTGATAACCCAAGATTTGGGCATTATGCTTGAGTCCTTGTTGAATTTTACATGGCCAATACACTAGTTGAAGATGTTGTATTAAACACACTGGATGATAGCATCGTGCTGGAAATTCAATATTAAAGGAGACACAAGTTCTATAGTAATTGCTTATTTCTTGGTCACTCCATCAATGAATGGAGGAGGTTAAAGACATGTAGCATTTTTAAGGAAAAAGGTCATGAAGACAGTTCATGTCAAGCTTCTAGAAATAAATAAATGACCCATAAATATACATCTTTCACACTGCAAGTCAATGAAAATATCCAAACTAGTGCTCTAGTTACGTCAGATGTGGTCAATGGGCACAGTGGCTTGACTTCTGATAATGCTGAACAAGTTGTCTTTGTTGAACAACTCAAGGTCACTACAAGTGATTCAGCCCTCCCTGAGCATAATGTCTTGGCTCTTGTTCATGCGGATCAAGTTGTTCATTTTGAAAAAATTAAGGACATTGTATGCGCTTCAGTTCCTCTTGATCTCAGTGGCTCAGCCCCTAATAATGTAGGGAAAACAGTTCCTCTTGAGCAGCCTAAGGACACTCTACATGTCTCTGGTTTCCTGGGGGACACTGAACCTAGAAGTCCCTCCCTTGTGCATCTACACACGATTCCCTGGATTCTGAACTACCCTCTTCTTCTCCTGATGCACCTAGTCTTACAACTGCTAGCAAGATGAATGACACACATGAACCTGATCTTGTAGACATCATTGACGTGCATGCTGTAGAAACGCACATGCCCAATTATGAAGTCTTCATACCTGTTCCTACAGGACATGTCATTAAGGCTAAATCAGTTTCAATTCCCCACAATGAGGGGATTTGTGTTACTAATTCATTATCTCCTATAACTGGAAAATTCTTGGCTGACTATGTAGATGACAGTGAATAAGCTGATATTAGCTCTAATGTGATTCATATGACCTCTACTCATGTGGTTCCAAAAAACTAGCATACCATCAAGAAACCTCTTGGAAGGCCCCCCAAGCAGGGTGGAAAGCTCAAAGGAGCTCACAAAGATATGCAAGCTCTGCCTCGCCTGAGAGGAAATGTCAATCAATGAAGATATTCTTCTTGAATTTCCAGGGGATTGGGAATTCTCCCACTGCAGCAGCCCTTCAACACTTTCTCATTGCTAATAAACCTTCACTCATGGTCGTTGCTGATCCTTTAATCTGTTTTGAAAATAATAAGAGTTTCAACTAGGACTCTCTAGGTTATACTCTTATTTCACACAATAGAGGTGCTGGAAATATTGAAACCTTATGGGTTTTGCGACACAATGACTTGCAACTTGATAATCTAGAGATTAGTCAACAACTAATCACAGTTCAAATTCGGCTGCATGATATCCCCTTATATTTCTCTTTTGTTTATGCTTCTTTCTCTTACATTAGAAGAAGAGATCATTGGGGCGATCTATCTACTCTCAGTGAGAATATGTCTCACAATTGGGTCGTCATTGGTGACTTCAATGTTATTCTTTTCCCAGATGAAAAAATTGGTGCTTATTTATCCCGAACTACTGTAAATTAGTTTCATTACTGTGTGTATCAATGAAACCTCACGTAAGTCCCTATTTCAGGTGATAAATTCACTTGGGGAAGATTCACTGTCAATGGGAGCAAAGCTAGTAAAATCGATAGGTGATTTATGCAAGTTAATGATACTAGTGCTCCATATGAAATTTCAGGATTTACTCTTCCCAGATTTAACTTTGATCATAATCCCGTTATTGTCGACATTCGTGAGGGCAGAAAGAGACTCACCCCCTTACCTTTCAATTTCAAAAATTCCTAGCTTGCAATTTCTGGTTGCAAGGAAGTTGTAATTGATGGTTGGCACTCCATTTTTCATGGAAGTCCTCATTTTGTGGTTTCTTCAAAGATTAAAAAATCAAAATTCTTCTGAAAGTTTGGAGTAAAATCTCTTTCTCAAGAATTGATGATGAGATCAAGGATGTGTAATATCATCTGTCATCTTTACATGAAAACAATCAGCAAGGGGATGTTCCTACTCATGAGGAACTTGAGCTTCACAAAAAACTTGATGACCTTTTTTCTCTTAAAGAAAATCTGGAAAAAATTAAATCCAATGTTTGATGGCTCAAATATGGTGATAGAAACTCAAAGTTCTTCCATAGTTTGCAATGGGAGAAAAGGGTTCATAAAGGACCCAAAAATATCTAAATCAATGGTACAACCTTGGTTGAGGAGAAAGAGATATCTAAAGCTGTTGTTGATCATTTCAAAGCTCTTTATAATGATGATAACATGCTTCCTTCTGCCCCAATTGATTAATGTGTTGAGAAACGTGTGGATGACTCACAGGATAATGATCTGACCACACCCCCTCTTGATGATGACTATAATCTTGCCTTTATTTTCTCAATTCTGAAAGTACCCCCGGACCTGATGGATTTACCAACAAGTTCTTCATTTTCTATTGGGATATCTTTCATACAAGAATTACCAATGTTGTCAGAGACTTCTTTGTCTCAGGAACAATTCCTTTTGAAGCCAACTCCAATTTTATTTCCCTACATCCCAAAAGGAAGCTGCAATTGATATTGGGGATTTTAGACCGATTCCCATTGGAAACACCATCCCAAATATTATTATAAAAATTATAGTCAATAGGTTGGGGAAGATTGTTGGAAACATTATCACACCGAATCAATTTGAGTTTGTTCCTGGGCGAAGCATCAAAAAATGACTATACATGGCTTCTGAAGGAGTGAACATCATGAGGAAGGAATCCAAGCATGGGACTTTGGCTCCGAAATTGGACATATCCAAAGAATTTGATACCATTATATGGAACTTTCTCTTCAATGTTCTGAGCATGTATGGGTTTTCAACCAAATTTATCGGTCTGATTTCTACCATCATGGAGAGTGCCAGAATATTTATTCTGGTTAATGGGGCACCAAAAGGTTTCTTTCAATGTACACGAGGGTTCAGACAGAAGGATCCCCTTTTTGGAATCCAATTTGCACTTGCGGAATATTATTTGAGTCACTTTGTTATGAATGCAATGATGGTTGGCTTCTATTGTCCTATCAAAGCTGAGAAGGAATCTTTTGAACCTTCAAACCTTTTTTATTCTGATGATATTCTTCTCTTTGGGTAGGCTAATATGCGAACTATATCATCTATCCGGAAACTCTTTACTCATTATGAAGATGTTGTCAGACATCCATCAGCTAGAGAAAATCATCTATTGTCTTTGGGAAAGGAAGTTCCTCTATGAGGCAAAATAGAATTGTCAGATGCATTGGTGTCAAAAAAGGATCCTTTCCATTCAATTACCTTGGGGTCCCCCTTTTTTAGGGGAAGTAAAAGCATTTCCACTTAGAAATAATCTTTGTCAACATCAAACAGTAGCTGGCTAAATGGAAGGGAAAGTCCCTGTCTCAAGCAGGCAGAGTATGTCTTATCAACTCTGTCATCACCTCGATGTTTGTTCATGTCTTTTCCATATATACATGGCTGGTAAGTCTGATTAAATCTCTCCAAGCCAAGATTTGTATCTTTTCATTGACAAGATGCATTAATGAAAAGAAACTGGTAACTGTTGCATGGATGGACTGCATTAAACCCATTGAAATGGGTGGTATTGGAATTAAGGACCTAAGGGTTTTTAATGAGGATTTTCTTGCTAAATTCACCTATAATCTCTTCACACACAAGGACGGGGAGCCGGATTTTCTTAAAGAAAGTTTTACTGCCCACTTGTGCAATGGCTATATTGGGTACATGCTCTCATCTGTTTGGTCCACAATTAAATCCTCATATAAGGACATTATCTCTCAGTCAATTTGGGCTGTTTCAAAGCATTTCAATTTGAACTATTGGATAACTTCGTGGCTCGACTGTCCTCTTAATGAAATCATGTAGGTACCTCAAGGCATCCAACACATGTCCATTAATGATCTCAACGCGTGGCTGATGGAGCTGGATTAAATTTTACCGGGGCACATCACTTCCCAGATTCAGCACTACAGATATATTGATTTTGATACTATCATCTGGAAGCTGAATATGAATGGTCATCTCACTATAAGAGAGTTATATAATCACAAATTTCGGCGAGGTCTGCACCCCCCCCCCCTCATGGATTCTGAAATTTAAGTGCCAATTCATTCCCCCTAGACACTTCTTTCTTCTTTGGAGGATCTGGAGAAACCAGCTGCCTATGCATAGTCAGTTGGAAAGAGCTGGATGACATCTTATTTTGGTCTGCATCCTCTGTCTATGGGATGGTGAAAGTGTACATCACCACTTTGTTGAATTCAACCTTGAGCATAGATTATGGAATCACATACAAGATGTCTTTGGTCTCTGTTTTCGCTCTGGAACCTTTGTCCAAATGATGATTTTTATTCAAGAATTTAATTGCAGGGAGAAAATTCATAACCTTATTATTGCTGCATCAGCGGCAACTGTTTCCATTTTACGGGCTGCGAGGAATTCTTCTATGTTCTGGAATAAATCATGTTCCATACATGAGGGTATTATTTCCATGCATAGTGATGTTTAAATGGTTGGGTGTATCCAAGAAGGTATTATGAATATCTGATTTAATGACCTTGTCACCCTCCGCACTCTTGGTGTTTATAGTAGGGTTAAAAAACAAATGTTGATGAATTTCAGCCGATGGATCCCCCCAATACCGTCATGGATCAATGTTAATGTTGATGGTGCACCAGCAAGTTCACCAGGTCCTTCAGGCTGTGGTGGTGTTTTCCACACCTGTCGAGGCTCTGTCAAGGGCATTTTTTATCATTTCATTGGGAATGGTTGCGCCTATGAGGTAGTGCTCTGGGTTATCATCAAGGCTATACATTTTGCAAACCAATTTGGGTGGATGCATCTCTAGATCAAATCTGACTCGATGCTTTTGGTGGAGGATCTTCGTCAAAATTCCAGAAAGGTTCCATGGTGAATTCTACCCCAATGGGTTGAATGTCTTAGCTTATCGAAGAATCTGACTCTCAGGATCACACATGCAAACAAAGAAGTTAATATGGTAGCTGATGTTCTTTCCAAAATGGATATTAAAGAATGCTACTCATGGTGGTCTTTTATTACTTTTTCTTTTTGTGTTTCCCATGTTGTCTCTGACATGAAGGGTACTACACGTACTCGAATGTACAAGTCCCCCTATAATTCCTTGTACTTTTCCTTTATTTATAATTTGAGACACCAAGATCCCTTCATGGTTCACGCTTTATTTTCCTAAAAACTAAATAAAACACTAAAACAATAAAAGCCTTAAAATCATTAAAAACCACAAAACCCCTCGAAGTCCATAAAACCCTAAAACCGGTAAAATCCATAAAAATCCCAAATATTCCAAAAAATGCCAAGAAATGGAAAATTCTTAAAACCCTTGAAAACCCCAATAAAACATTAAAAATAAAAATACATAAAACCCTTAAAAACTAAAAAACCTAAGAAACCCTAAAAACTCCAAATAATTTAAAAACCCACCAAAATACATAAAAACCAAAAAAATTTGTACAAATCCTAAAAACCTGTAAAATTCCCGAAAAATGTAAAAATCAATAAATTCCATAAAACCCTAAGAGAAATCATAAAAAACATAAAACAATTAATACCCTTAAAAACAGAAAAAAGACAAAAAAACCCTAAAAACCCAAAAAGAAACTAAAACCCTAAAAACACATAAAAACCATAAACACCTAAAATCTATAAAATCCATAAATACCCATAAAATAATAAAAGGGAATAAAAATTCTAAAAACCCTTTAAATCCCTAAATTTTTTAAAAAAACTCTAAAAAACAAAAAATACTTAAAAACTAAAAAACCACTAAAACCCCAAAAAACCATAAAAACTCTAGAAATCCCTAAAAACTCTAAAAATATATAAAACCCTGAAAATAATAAAAAATTAAAAAAAATACATAAAAAAAAAGAAACTCTAAAAATCGTAAAAATTGATAAAAAAAAGAAACACCTAAAAACCCTAAAAAACCATAAAATTCCAAAAAAATCCCTAAAATCCCTAAAAACATAAAAAAATCCTAAAAATTCTGAAAACCCGGTAGGAAATCATTAAATACCTAAAATCATAAAACCCATAAATATCAAAAAATGAAAAAAACCCTAGAAACCTAAAAAATTACTGAAAATCCAAAAACCCCTAAAAAACATAAAATTCACCTAAATGCCAAAAAAACCCTAAAAACACATAAAAACTCTAAAAAACTAAAAACTCTAAAATCCATTAAAAATAAAACAACACTAAAAACTCCAAAAAACATTAAAAACCCTAAAATTTTTAAATACCATAAAAACATAAAAAACATGAAAACTCTAGAACCATAATATCCTAAAAAAGCATTAAAAATCCCTAAAAATTAAAAAAACACTAAATAATCTTAAAATACCTATGAGATCATTAAAATCCTTAAAAAACATGAAACCCCTAAAAACCTAAAAACATTAAAACCCTAAAAACCCAAAAACCCGCTAAAAACCATAAAAACCATAAAACTCCATAAAACATAAAAAACCAATAAAAACCCTAAAAACAATTTAAAGACCAATAAAAATTTAAAAAAACTCAATAAAACCATATTTCCATTATAAACACCAAAAACTCTAAAACCGTTAAAAGACAAAAATATCCCTAAAAATCCATATAAACATAAAACCCCAAAAACCCAAAAAAACACAAAGAAAATCTGAGAAACAAAAAAAAATTATAACCATAAAAAATTAAAAATGATATAAACCACAAAGCCCCTAAAAATCATAAAAAAATATAAAGGCCATTAAAAACCATGAAAAATCATAAAACCCCTAAAACCAAAATAAAAATTATAATAAACCTATAAAATCAAAAAAATGGTAAAAACTATAAAAACAATAAAAACTCAAAAATCCCTAAAAATGAAATATAAATCATAAAAACTCTAAAAAAAACTCCAAATCCATTAAAACCCTAAAACACAATAAAATCTAAAAAGAACCCTAAATCTCTAAAATGTAAAAACCCCTAAATACCATAAAAACCCCTTTGAAAATATATAAAAATTAATAACCCTTAAACTCATAAAAACCCTAAAAAATACTAAAAATCATAAAAAAAACCTTAGAAATCATAAAACCCACTAAAATCTTGAAAAACCCATCAAACCTGAAAAATCATCAAAAACTCAAAAAAACAATAAAAACCCTAAAAATTCAAAAACCCTAAATCATCAAAATCACATAAAACCCCTAAAAACATAAAACCTCTAAAAACACTCAAAATCCTTAAAACCCATAAAATGAAAAAAAATCCCAAAAATCCCTTAAAATTTAAAAAACCCTAAAACCCTGAAATTCCAAAATAAAACCTCAAAAACCAGAATATAATTAAAACCCCTAAAACCTAAAAACACTAATACCCCTAAAAAAACCCTAAAAAATGAAAAAGCCCTCAAAATCAATAAAACCCTATAAAAATATAAAAATTATAGAAAATCCCTAAAAATCACTAAAAAAACTAAATACACTAAAACTCATTACCCCTTAAGAAAACCATAAAAACCTATAAACAATTAATACCCCTAATAATTTAAAAATTCTAAAAAACCATAAACAATATTAAAACCCACAAAACCCATTAAAACCCAAAAAACATAAAGAAACCCCTTCAAACACATAAAAACCCAAAAAACATGAAAAACACTAGAAACCCATTAAACCCTTAAAAATGTTAAAAAACACTAAAAATCATAAAACCTTATAAAACTCAGAAACCTCATGAAAACCCAAAGAAAACTATAAAAACCCATAACCACTAAATCCCATAAAAATCCTCAAAATCTAAACCACCATAAATACAAAAAAATCAAAAACATTCCCAACACCCCCTCAAAATGTAAAAAACCCTACAAAAACCTTAAAAACAAAATAAATACTTAATACCCCTAAGTTATAAAAAACAGTAGACCCTAAAACTTATAAAATCCTTAATTCATATAAAATCTATAAAAATCCTATAAAATCCCTACTAATTTGTTAAAATATAAAAAACACTAAATTCTTTCAAAATAACTATGAAAATATTTAAAAAACTATAAAACACCAAAAATACCTAAAACAAGTAAAAACACTAAAATTCTATAAAATCATAAAAACCTCTAAAACCCATAAAAACAAATTAAAACCTTAAAGACCCTAAAAACCATTAAGATCTTAAAGTCCACTAAAAAGTCTAAAACTCTTTTTTACCACTAAAATCATTAAAAAATCTAAAAAAACATAAAACCGAAAAAAACTCAATAAACAGCATAAGACCCCAAAAACCCAAAAACCCTAAATAACCTTAAAACCCCTAAAAATCCCTAATAAATTAAAAAACAATAAAAATATTAAAAAATCCCTAAAAATTACAAAAAAACTAAAAACTTTACAAAACCTTTAAAACCTAAGAAATCAAAAAATACATAAAACCGCTAAAACTAAAAAAAATGATAAAAACTCTAATAAACCTAAGGGATGATAAAATCTCTAAAACCCTATATATCCTTATAAATCCATATAAACATTTATAACCCTAAAAACCCAAAAAAAACTAAAAACCCAATAAAAAATACTAAAAACCACTTTAACTCCAAAAATGATTAAAAAATACTCTAAAAACACTTATAATCCCTAAAAAATCCTAAAATACTCAAAATACATAAAAACCACTAAGACCCCCTAAAACCCTTAAAAATCCTAAAAAATCCAGAAAATACCGAAAAACATAAAAACCCCAAAAACCTTGAAAACACCAAGAAACTCTTAAAAACTAAAAACCACATAATACATTAAAAACCTAAACAACACTGAAATCCCTAAAAAACCCTGAAAACCCAAAAATTCCTAAAATATATAATAAATCAAAAAATGACTTAAAAAATTTAAAACTCATAAAAACTATAAAGCCCACTAAAAACCAACAAACCTCTTTACACACTAAAAATGTTAAAAAACACTAAAATAATAAAATCCTAAAAAACAAAAAAAACTCATAAAGACCAAAAAATACAACAAGAACCCTAAAACCCAAAAAAACCCCCTCAAAATAAAAGAAAACCGTAAAAACCATAAAAATACTTAAAATCCCTAAAAATACCTACAAATGTTAAAACCACTAAAAACCCAAAGAATCCCATAAAAACATAAAACATTTAAACCCATTAAACACCTAAAAATTTTAAAAACCCAAAACACCTAAAACTGTAAAAATAAAAAAAACCTAAAACACCTTAAAACCCTAAAAACCCATATACACTTAAAAACCACTAAAAACATAGAAACCATTTAAACCCCTAAAATCTTTTAAAACTCTAAAAACATCAAGTTCCTAATAAACTCAAAAAACCCTAAAAACTCAATAAAATCATAAAGACCCTAAAAACTCTAAAACCACTAAAACCCCATAAAATCCTAAAACCCAATAAAAATCCTAAAAGTCCATAAAAATACCTAAAAATTTAAAAACATGAGAAAACCCTAAAGAAAAACAAAAAACCCAAAAAACACTTTAAGACCTAAAAAATGAAAAAAATCCAACATAATCCTAAAGTCTTAAAAACCTATGAACCACAAACCCCTTAAAAAACGCAAAAAACTGTAAAATTAAAAAAAAACCAAAAAAGAATTAAAAAAATCTAAAAACCCTTTAAACCCTAAAATTGTAAAAAAATTCAAAAACCCATAAAAACACATAAAAACTAAAAAAACCAAAACCTAATTGAAGAATCGGCTACTGCTTCAATGGATAATGTAGCGGGCCAAACACAGCCTGGCCTTGGTCTGTTTCTTCTATCATGGTGCTGGGGAATCCATACACCATTCATTTCTTTAATGCAGGATTAGAGTGACTCTTTGGGACTACCTGTAGAAGATGTTCATGTTCCCTTCCTACATGAGAAGGCTGCGATTTGAGTTGTAGGGTAGCCTAGTGATTTGGCCATGCAGTCAACAGGTGTGTAACTTCTTGTTTGTTGTTATTGCCGTTATTATTTCTTATATCCATGCTACCCAGAACGTGATTGCTTTTAACATGAAGTGACTCTCCTTCCACGGTGGAGGTGTCACCCTACACTCGGTAGTCCATATGGAATCTCACATCCAGATAGATCCAATGGAAAATGATATAAATGATCTTATTCTATTAAGGATGCTTGTTGTTTCTGGTAGGTTAAAAAACCACAAGTTCTTAAGTTCATCTTCTGAATTCCCCCGATCCCTTGATGGATTAAGGTCAATTTGGATGGCATGACACTGGGAGCACTAGGCCCCTCTGGGTGCAGCATGGTCTTCCGTAACCACCAAGGTTTCGTCAAAGGATGCTTTCATCACATTATTTTCAATGGGTGCGCCCATGAAGCAGAATTTCAGGCCAAGATGAAGGCGATTGAGTTCGTTGTTTAAATTGGATGGAGTCCTCTTTAGATTGAATCAGACTCGATGCACACAATGGCGGTTCTGAAAAACAAATCTGGGAAACTCCCTTGTATGATTCTTCCCCAATGGAAAAAATTCCTTTCATGTTGTCAAGGCCTAAATATCCATGTCACACATGCCTATCGGGAGGTGAACTCAGTTGAGTATGCCCTTTCCAAGCAGATGATCTTAGCAAGGGGTTCGATATAGTCTTTTGTTGCACCATCCTCCTGCCTTCGGTTTGTGGAGTCCAACATGAGGGGTGATCTGCACACCCAAGCTTTCAACTCCTCCTTGTAACATTCTGTTTGTTCACCCCCTTTTTTAATATCTTTTGGGGGACCAGGTTCACCTGGTCTCGGGCCTTCTTTTCCCTAAAAACCCTAAAATACTAATAAAGTCAAAATAACTCAATCCCATAAAAAACATATAAATATTAATAAACACTAAAATCCATAAAAAGTTTAAAACCCATAAAACCCATAAAACCCATACAAAAACTATAAAAACCTATAAACACTTAAAACACATAAAATCCACTAAAACCCCACAAAATACCATAAAACCCCTAAAATCATAAAACCCTAAAACAACCCCCAAAACCATAAAAATCCATAAAAACCATGAAAACCACAAAAAAATATAAAAACCCTTTAACACCCCAAAAAGATAAAAAAACTCCAAAAGGAATTAAAAAACCTAAAAACACAAATAATCGTAAACCCCCTAAAAATTATAAAACACTTAAAAACCTTAAAAATCATAAAAAACCATCAAAATTCCTAATATCCATAAATAACCATAAAAATACTAAAAAATTCCTAAAATTATGTAAAAATTTAAAAACCATAGAAACCCTGAAAACCCACAAGAAATCCATAAAAACATAAAAATACTTAAAACCCTAAAAACCATAAAAAATTATAAAAAAAAATAAAAGAACATAAAAACCATAAACCTACTTTAAATCATAAAAAACTAAACCCCTATAAAACCCATAAAACCACTAAAATCTAGGAAAACATATTAAATAATTGAAAACATTAAAAATGTTAAAAAACCATTAAAACCCAAAAAAACTCCAAAACCCCCCCAAAAACCCTAAAAACCATAAAAATACTAAAATTCCTAAAATCCCTCAAAACACAAAAAAAATTCATAAAATACTTATAATCTAAAAAACCTAAAACCATGAAAATTATTAAGAAATCATTAAAACCCCTAAAAAACTTAAAACCTCAAAATAACAAAAAAAACCCTAAAAATCAAGAAAATATTTACATAAATAAAACCCCTAAAACAATAAAAATCCCTAAAAACCCCTAAAAACCACAAAAACCATAAAAATGAAAAAAACCCTCAAAATTCCAAAAAACCCATAAAAGCCTAAAAAATAGTAAAAATACCTAAATACATAAAGAACCAAAAAAAATAGAAACCCATAACAAAACCATAAAATTAGTAATACACTAAAACCCCTAAAAACTAAGAAAAATAAAGCCATAAAAACCCTAAAACCGCTAAAAATACTAAAAACCAAAAAACCAACTAAATAATCTAAATAAACATTAACCTCAAAAAACATTAAAAATCTATAAAAACTATAAAAACCTAAAAACTCAATATAAACCATAATAACCCAAAAAACACATAAGAACCCAAAAAAATCAATATCCTAAAACCCCTAGAAATCCAAAAAAATCCTAAAAACCCCTAAAAACCGAAAAAAACAAAAAAAACACCAAAAAATTCTTAAAAATCTCAAAAAAATAAATCTAAAAAAACACTAAATACGCTAAACCACCATAAAAATACCATAAAACCCCTAAAAACATAAAAAACCCCAAATCCATCTAAAGACCTTAAAAACCAAAATAACTCATAAAAACACTAAAAACCACTAAAAATTATAATAACCCTTTAAAACATTAAAAATGGTTCAAAACACTAAAACCCCTAAAAACCTAGAAGTCCCTAAAACCTAAAAAAACTAAAAAATCCACAAAATCCTTAAAACCCCTAAAAACGTAAAAAACCCCAAAACAACTAAAAACCATAAAAACCTAAAAAACATAAAACCCATAAAAAATGGAAATTATAATAACCCTAAAACCCATAAAATCATAAAAACACTTAAAATTACTTAAAACCCTAAAAATAATAAAAATAAAAAAGCCCTAAAAATCACTAAAAATGTTCAAAACCCTGAAAACTCTGAAAATACTAAAAAAAATAAATACAAAAAAACACATAAACTCATATAAAACCAAATAATTTAATAAATCCTTAAATCCCCTAAAAAGTCTCTAAAACCTATAAGTCCCTAAAAACATAAAAACCTGATAATCCATAAAAACAATAAAACACCATAAAAACAATAAATACCACTAAAAAATATTAAACCCTTGAAACCACAAAAAAGAGTTAGAAACAACTAAAAAACCTATGCAAACCAAATAAAAAACCATTTAAATCCAAAAAACCATAAACACCCTAAAAAATATAAAAAACCAAAAATTCCATAAAAATGATAAAAATCCCCAAAAAAACCCTAAAACATAAAAAACTATAAATCCATTAAAAACCCCTAAGAAACCCTTAGAATCCAAAAAAATTAAAACCCACACAAACATAAAAAACATAAAACATCTAAAAACTCCAAAACCTACCAAACACCTAAAAACAATAAAACCCATGAAAAAAGAAAAAAACTCTTAAAACCCTTTAGACCCCTATAAATTATAGAAAACACTAAAATGATTTTAAATCCTAAAAATCTAAAAAACTCTGCCCCCCCCCCAACCCCAAAAAACATAAAAACACTTAAAAAACTAAAACCCATCAAGATCCATAAAACATAAATATCAATAATAATCCTTTAAAATCCATAAAATCACTAAAAATGTATAAAAACAAAAAAACCCTAAAAACACCTAAGAAAAACGTAAAAACTGAAAAATAATTTAAACCCCTAAAAAAATGAAAAGTGGTAAAATATCTTAAAAATACGTATAAAAACCTAATCCACTAAAACCATAAAACCACCTAAAACCTTTAAAAATAAATAAAAACCCCAAAAACATCTAAAAATTCTACAAAATCTAAAAAACCATTAAACCCCTAAAAACGTTTCAAAACTCTAAAAAAATCTAAAACCCCACAAATCCTCTAAAACCCCTAATAAAATCATAAAAAATCTAACATCATTAAAAATACCTAAAACATAAAAAACCGTAAGATCCTTGAAAACCCCTAAGAAAACCTTAAAAACTGAAAAAAAATAAAATTCTAAAAAACTAAAAAATGATAAGAACCCTAAAAAAATAATAAACCATTCAAAATCCCTAACCACCATAAATAAAATAAATATCCTAAAAAATAGTTAAATGTGGATAAAAACATAAAAAACCATAAGAACTGTGAAAACCCAATAAAAACCTAGAAAACCCAAAAAACACTTAAAACACTACAAACCAATAGACACAAAAACCCCAACAACAAAAATATAACCAAAAAAATATAAAATCCCTAAAATCATAAACACCTAAAAGATTATAAACACCTAAAATCCCATAAAAACACTAATTACCATTAAAAACTCTTAAAATTATTCGAACCCCAATAATAGTTAAAAAATCTCTAATACACCGTACAAAACCTAAAAAATCCAAAAAAAAACCAAAAAACACTAAAAAATCCAAAAGCACTGAAACTCTATAAATATTATAAAAAAATCCTAGAAATGTAAGAAACTAGAAAACATGTAAACCCCCTACGAAAACCAAAAAACTAAAAACACTTAAACCCCCTAAAAACCTAAAAATGATAAAACCCCAAAAAACATAAAAACCAAAAACCCTTTAAAAATAATAAACCCCCTTAAAAATCTATAAGAACCCTAAAAAAACTCTAAAAACTATGTGAATCCCAAAAAATGATAAAAAAAACCTTATAAATCTAAAAGAACTGAAAAAACCCCTAAAACCCAAAAAAACCATAATACCCATTATAACCTAAAAAACCCTAAAAAATTAAATATCCCTAAAACCCAAAAAAACAAACAAAAATCCTTTAAAAAACCTAAAGACTATAAAAACATAAAAATCACAAAAACCTTGAAAATGAAAAATAAAAACTAAAAAACCAAAAAGAACTTCAAATGCATAAAAACCTAAAAAATGCTAAAAATCTTAAAAAATCCAAAACCCAAATAAATCCGAAAAATCATCAAAATTACTAAAAACCCTAAAACCATAAAAAATATAACAAATCCATTAAATCCCTAAAAACATAAAAACCCCAAAACCCCCAAGAAAATCTTTAAAACCGAAAAAGAATTAAACCCCTAAAACCCCATAAAATACTAAAACCCATAAAGGCCATAAAAACCCTAAACATAAAAAAAATAAAACCCCTAAACACTTAAAAACCTAATAATATCATAAAACACTATATATCCACAAAAAACTATAAAAAACATTTAAACCGTGAAAAAAAATTAAAAACTCTAAAAAACATTAAAACCCAAAAAAACTGAAAAAATCCAAAAAACAATAAAAACTATAACACCACTAAAACTACAAAAACCCACAAAAAAACTAAAACCCAAGAAACCATAAAAAAACTAAAAAACCCAGAAAACCCTAATTTTTTTTAAAAAACCTAAAAACCATTGAAAACACCAAAAAAACCATAGAAACCTAAAAATGATCAAAACCCCTAAAAGAAAAAAAATTCCAAAATATTCAAAACCCATAAAAACCCCCAAAAACCCCCAAAAACCCCTCAAAATCCCTAAATCCTCATAAAACATAAAAATACAAAAATACCAACAATTATATAGAAATGAAAAAAACACTAAAATCCCTGAAAATCACATTGAAAACCTTAAAATCCAGAAAACACTATAAACCCCTTAAAAGCCTCAAAAATCTCAATGCCCTGGAAGGAAACTAAATAGACCCTAGAAACCATAAAAACCCCCAAAACCAAAAAAACCCATCAATCCTTAAAACCCCATAAAACCCATAAAACCCAAAAAAAATCTACGAACCCATTAAACCCCAGAAATGTTAAAAATACTCTAAAAAATATAAAACCCCAAATAAATGCAAAAAAAACCCAAAATCACAAAACAAAAATACAACACAAAAACCCATAAAACCCATAAAAATACATAATAACCCTAGGAACAATTAAAATTCTAAAAATTCCCTAAAAATCTCAAAAATCATGAAAATTATAAAAACCATGAAAAACCTTTGGAAAATTGTATGAACCAAAAAACACATAAAAATCCAAAAAAACATAAAATGGTTATAAACTCTAAAAACCCTAAAAATAATAAAAAACTTCAAACCCTAAAAAACCAAAAATTCTATAAAAACACTTAAAATACCCAAAACCTAAAAAATGCTAAAAACCCCTAAAATATTTTAAAACCCCTAGAACTCCATAATCCAAATAATATCTTTTACTCCAAATTCTCTTTAAACCCCAAAAAATGTTAAAAAACATAGATAATAGTTAAAAACCCAATAAAGTCCAAAACCTCTAAAACAAAAAAAATCTATATAATGACAAAAAACCTAGGAAAACTTTAGAACCCTCAAAATCATTAAAAACCCTAAAATCCATAAAATATTAAAAAATAAATAAAATTACTAAAAACATATAGAACCCTAAAAACTCTAAAATCCGAAAAGAAAACATTAAAATCCTAAGACACTAAAAACCCTAAAAACCCTAAAAAGCCCCAAAATCCCTAAAATCCCTAAAAACCATACAAACCATAAAATATTAAAAAACCCAAAACCAACAAAAACCCTAATTACACTAAAAACACTAATAACTCTTTAAACTCCTATAAGTGTTAAAAACCATTAAACCCCCTCAAAAAATAAAATAAAACCATAAAACCCAAAAAAACGATAAAACCCTCAAAGCACCCAAAATCCCTAAAACCCTAAAAATCCATTAAAATCCTAAAAAATCCCTAAAAACTAAAAAATAATAAGACACCTGATAATCCCTGAAAAATCATTAAAAATCATAAAACACAAAAAAACCATAAAAAAATAAAATCCGCCAAAAACCATAAAACCCTAAAAAAATAAATTGCATAAAACCCTTAAAAACACATAAAAACCCAGAAAACCGCAAAATCTTTCAAACCCAATTAAATATATAAAAACATAAAAAAACTATGAAAACCAATTGAAACACTAAAAACCATAAAAAACCTAAAACCCCAAAAAAACATAAAAACCATAAACCACTCAAAATAACTAAAAACCCTAAAAACCCATAAAAATAATTAAAAATCCAAAAAAAAAAATGTAAAAAACCCTAAAACCCCAAAGCCATCCTTAAAACCAAATAACCTTTAAAATCCCCAAAAAAACATATAAAATGCTTAAAACCATAAAAAACCCTAAAACACCTAAAAACCCGAAACACAATAAATACCCCAAAATCATAATAAACCCTTAAAACCCATAAAACCCCCCAAAACTCTAAAAACCCTTTAAGCGCATGAAGGAATTAAAAAATAATAAAAACCCTAAAACCCTAAAAACTCAAAAATACCTTAAAAATACTAAAATACCATAAAAACCAAAACACTTAAAATATCTAAAACCCAAAAAACCTATAAAAATTCAAAAAATCCATAATGATAACTAAAAACCTACAAATCCTAAAAGCACTGAGATATCTATTGAAAAAAATTAAAAACCCAAAAACACATAGAATCCCAAAATACTTAAATAATTCTAAAAACATTAAAAACATAAAAAACAATTAAACCCCTAAAAATATTAAATACCATAAAACCCATAAAAATCCTAAAACCCACTAAAAATTATAAACAATTTCTAAACCCCTAAAATTTATAAAAATTATAAAACCCCTAAATTCAATAAAAAACACAAAAAATCATAAAAATCCGAAAAACCCATAAAACCCAAAAAACCATCAAAATCGCTAAAAACATAAAAACCATTAAAATCCTAAAAATCCCAAAAATTCATAAAAATGTAAAAACTACTAAAAATCCTATAGAAACCTTACAATCATAAAAAAACATAAAACCCCTAAACACCTAAAAACACTAAAAACCCTAAAAAACATAAAAACCAAAAAACCAAAAAACCCTTAAAAACCTTAAAAACCCTAAAAACAAATAAGTACCCTAAAAATCTAGTAAAAAACCTAAAAACCCACTAAAACCCTAAATTTTTTAAAAACTATAAAAAATTATTGAAACCATTAGAATTTTGAAAAAAACCATGAAACCCAAAAAAACCCTAAAAGCCCAACAATCCAGTAAATTTCCAAAAATATCCTATAAAATATTAAAAAAACTAAAAAGTCAAAAAATCCCTAAAATGTAAAAAATCATTGAAACCCTAAAAAATATTATAATATATTAAAATCCAAAAAACACTTAAACACCAAAAAAATAAAAAAAAATAAAAACCATCAAAAACCATTAAAACCCAAATAACCATAAAAACCCTAAAATGCGTAAAAACTCTAAACCCCCATTGAAACCCTAAAACCCAATTAATCTCAAAAACCCTATAAAACATAAACTTTTATAAAAACTATAAAACCTAAAAACCCTTAAAATCACAAAAAATTCTAGAAAACCCATAAAATTTTAAAAACCCCAAAAAACCTCAAAATCCATAAAAACACTAAAACCAAACAAAATACTAAAAAAACACTAAAAATTACTAAAAAGGTGAAATATCCTGAAATCCATGAAAATCCCTAATTAAAATGTAAAAACCTAAAAAGAATTTTTACCCAAAAAGGCTAAAAATTTTAATAACCCAAAAATCCCCAAAAAAACTTTAAAACCACACAAAATGCAATAAAACTCTAAAATCCTTTAAACCACTACAAATGCTAAAAAAATTAAAATCCTTCAAATTGTTTAAAAATTAAATCCTTGAACCGAAAACCCCCAAAGAGACTGTAAAAACCCTAAAAACCAATCAGAACCCTAAAAATCCCTAAAAAACTACTAATCCCATAAAAATCCAAAAATCCCGAAAAATTCCCTAAAAAATTAAAAATCATAGAAATCAATAAGAACCCTATGAAAACCTTAAAAACCAAAAAATGCTCAATACCCCTAAAACCCAAAAAAAATTAAAACCACTAAAACACTAAATCTAAAAAACAACTAAAAACATGAAAAACACTAAAACCCCATATAATTCCATAAAAACCTAAGAACTAATAAAAATAGTAAAAACATTGTAAACCCATAAAAATGTTTAAAAAAACAAAGAAATATTAAAATCCTAATAAATTCAAAAAATCATAACAACCCAAAAAACGCATAAAAATTCAAAATACCTTACATAACCATAAACCCCTCAAAATCTAAAAAAATCCTAAAAAACCTAAAAATTATAAAAACACATAAAAATCTATAAAAACTTTAGAAACCCTAAAAACCTTTAAACATCATAAAATCCGTGAAAACATAAGAACAATTATGACTCCAACAAAACATAAAAATGGAAAAAATCCAAAAAAAATTAAATCCTTCTAAAAAACCCTAAAGCCCTTAAAACCCATAAAATCCATAAAAAACATAAAATGGATTAAAAACAAAATAACCATGAAAAACCCACAAAAACCAAGAAAAGACACAAAAATCACTAAAAAACATTAGATCCTTAAAAAATTAAAAATTGTAAAAAACCATAGAATGCCTAAAAAATTAAAAAAACTCAAAAAATCTAAAAAAATAAAAAAACACTAGAAAATAATAAAACCCCCAAAATCCCTAAAAATCTTAAAAATCCATAAAAATTATTGAAATCCATAAAAACATAAATTACCTTAAAACCCTAATAACCCATAAGAAAACCTAAAGAACCTAAAAACACTAAAACACCCTAAAACTGAACAACACTAAAAACCCTAAAAAACCATAAGATACTAAAAACTCTAAAAACCATAAAACCCCTAAAAACATTAAAACCCCAAAAAACCCATAAAACCATAAAACCTATAAAAATTATAAAATACTCTATAAACCCCCAAAAATATAAAAACAATAAATACCTTCAAAACCCCATAAATAGTGATAATACCCAAAAAATTGAAAAACCCTCAAAACCTTATAAACCCTAAAAATATAATAAAAATCATATAAAATAACCAAGAATCCCCAAAAACGTTAAAAACCATAAAACTCCTGAAAAAACCCTAGGAGAACCTTAAAAACCTAAAAAAGTAAAAACCTCTAAAAAATCATAAAACCTTTAAAACCCTAATAACCATAAAAAACAAAAAACGACCAAAAACAAAAAAATTCCAAAAAACATTAAAATACTAAAAACCATTAAATATTGTAAGAATCATTTAAACCCACAAAAATTTTCATTACACTAAATACCATTAAAAACCCTAAAATACCCAAAACCCCTAAAACACAAAAAAACCATAAAATACCTAAAAAAGCAATAAAAACTCTAAAATAACCTAAAAACCTAAATCCATACAAACCTAAAAATACATAAAATTCCCTAAGAAAATAAAAAACAATAAAATCTATGAATCTCTGATGAAAACTATAAAATTCAAAAACCACCTAAAACCCATAAAAACATGAAAAAATAATAAAATCCATAAAAAACATAAAAACCCTTAGAAAACCCTAATCACCCTAAAACCCATAAAACCCATAAAACCATTATAAACAATAAAAAACTAACAAACCCTAAAAAACAAAAAAACTATAAAAACCCAAGTGAACCCCTAAAAGTGATAAAAGAATATAAAAAACCTTAAGACCATATAAAACACAAAAAAAAACCTAAAACCCAAAAAAAAATTATACAAAATTGAAAAACCTAAAAAAACATCCAAATCACTAAAAAAACTAAAACTCATAAAAATCTTAAAATAACCCTAAAATTACAAAAAATTTGAAAAAATCTCGTAATCTCAAAAATATCATTAACAAAAATTAAAAAACGAGGACAATTAAAATACTTAAAAACCGGAAAAAAATTTTAAAACCATAAAAAAACTAAAAGTCATAAAAATTCCTAAAAACCTTATAATAAAATTAAAACCCCAGGAAAATACTATAAAATCTAAAAACCCTTTATACCCCTAAAATGGTTAAAAACTCTAAATAAATTTGAAAACTCTAATAAAATTTAAAAAAACCTAAAACCCAAAAAATCCAAAAAAACCCAAAAAATACATAAAAAAATAAAAACCCTTAAAAATAAAAAAAATACCTAATAAAGTAATAAACAATAAAAAACATAAAAAAATAAAGGAAAACCATAAAAACCTAAAAACTCCTCAAACCCATAAAAATTAGAAAAAATGCAAAAAAACACATAATATACTAAAAACAAAAGAATCCCCTAAAAACATTAATAAAACTAAAACCTTGGAAATCCCTAAACTCACCAAAAAATATAAAAACCATTTAGAAGCCTAAAAATATTAATATCTCTAAAAAACCATTAAAACTGTAAAAACCAAACAAACCCTAAAAACACAAAAAATATATAAAAGATGAAAAAAATCTCCAAACAAAAACACCATATAAATCCATAGAATATTGGAAAACCCTAAAAGACCTAAAAAATATAAAAATATAAAAAGTCCTAAAAAACTCTAATAAAACCTTAAAAACATAAAACATTTGAAACCCTTAAAACCCTAAAAAGGAAAGAACCCTAAAAAACATAAAAATCATAAAAACTCTAAAAACCATAAAAACCAATAAAACATTAAAAATCCACAAACCCCATAAAACATTAAAACCCCTAATAACTCTAAAACCAATTAAAATTATAAAAACATTAAAAAATTCTAACAATAATTAAAAAAAATAAAACACATAAAAAAACCCGTAAAAATGAAAAACCTATAAAAAACATAAAAACCATAAAAACCGTCAAAATCCAAAAAAACCCTAAAAATCAATAAAAATTATGAAAAATCCATAAAAATTCGTAAAAATCCCTAAAAATGTAAAAACCCCTAAAACCATAGAAAACCAAAAAAACCAAAAAAACACTTAAAACCCTTAAAAACCTAAAAAATGCTAAAACCCCCAAAAAATCTAAAAAAGTTATAAACCATAAATCCTTTAAAAGCTGTGAATGCATTAAAAATCCCTAAATTCCTAAAAAAAATAAAAACTTCAAAATCCCTTTAATCCCCTGAAACATTAAAAATTTTCAAGGAACATTAAAAAACTGAAAAAAAAAATTAAAAATACCCTAAAAACCCAAAAAAACATAAAAAAATATAAAAACCTTAAAAACCCTAAAAACCAGGAAAACTGTTATGGAAAGCATAAAAACATATAATCCCATAAAACCCCTAAAGACCATAAAAATGTTAAAAACCCTAAAACCATAATAAACCATAAAACCATAAAACCATAAAAACCACTAATAAAATTAAAAATCCATAAAAACCTATCAAAACTATAAAACAAATAAGAACTCTAAAAACCATTTAAAATCATAAAAAACATAAAAATGATATAAAAAACATAAAAATCGTAAAAGACTCAGAAAAATATTGAACCCCAAAAAACCAAAAAACTATCTGAAACCCAAAAACTATAAAAATAATTAAAAATCACTAAAAATCCATAAAAACCTAATAAACTATAAAACCATGAAACCCAATAAATAAATACTTAAAACCCAAAACACTTAAAAACCATAAAAAAAGAAAATCATAAAAACCCTAAAACCCACTAAAAACCCTAACATCCATAAAAACCATAAAACCACCAAACCCCCATAAAAACAAATAAAATCCACTGAAAACTCTACAATGCTTAAAACCGTAAAAAAAATTAAAAGATGTTAAATATATAAAAACTAAAAAACCCTAAAAACCAAAAAACCTAAAAAAGGAAAACCCCCCAAAAAACATAATAACCCATAAAATCGTAAAAATCCCTAAAACCCCAAAAACCATAAAAGTCCTAAAAAAACATAAAAATCTCAAAAAATGTAAATACACCTATAAAATCCCTATAAAAACCTTAGAAACCTAAAAACACTTAAACCCCTAAAAAATAAAAAAAACACTAAAACCCCCAAAAAACCCTGAATGACTAAAAAAATATAAATACTATTAAAATACTTAAAACCCTTAAAATCCTTAAAAACCAATAAAAACACTACAACCACTAAATACATTAAAATCCATTTAATCCACTAAAATCATTAATAAATTATAAAAAACCTTAAAAATAGAAAAATTTAAAAAACCTAAAATTAAAAAAATACCCATAGAAACCCTAAAATCCAGAAAAAACCCAAAAAACCCCTCAAAATCTATAAAAACACTAAAACCCCTTGGAATCCTAAAATATACCTAAAAATTCCAAAAAATCTAAAAAACATAAAAACCCTGAGAAAAACATAAAACCAAAAATCATAAAACTCCACAAACCCTAAAAATAATAAAAACCATAAAACCCTAAAAAACATTTGAAAACCCTAAAAACAATAAAACCCACTAAAACCCAATTAAAATCTAGAACCCACTAAAACCAATAAAAACCCATTTTTAACCAAAGAACCATTAAAAATTCCTTTCAAAACACTAAAAACTCAAAAAACCCTAAAAGACCAAAAAAACCATAAAAACCATAAAAACCATAAAAACCATAAAAACCATAAAAACCCCTTAAAATCAAAAAATTCCCTACAAACCAATTATTAATAAAAATCCTAAAACCCCTAAATTTTTTTAAAATGTAAAAACCTTTAAAAGCCATGAAAACCCCATAGAAAACCATAAGAACCTAAAAACACATAACACCAAAAAAAATCTAAGAAACATTAAAGCACCTAAAAAAACCTTAAAACACTAAAAGTAATAAAAATTCCTAAAAACCCTAAAAACCATAAAATTCAAAAATTCCCTAAAACCCCTAAAAACATAATAACACTAAATAATATAAAAAATTGTAAGAAAACCTAAAAACACCTAAAACCCCTAAAACTCTAGAATACCTAAAAACCCTCATATGTCCTTAAAACCCCTAAAAACCATTGACACCCGTAAAATCCCTAAACAAATTAAAACCCTAAAAACCCATAAATGCCGAAAAATTAATAAAAAACTAAAACCCCTTTAAGCCATTAATAATGTTAAAAAAACTCTAAAAACCATCAAAATCCTAAAAACTAAAAAATACCTACAAACCCAAAAAAACCAAAAAACCCAAAGAAAACTCTAAAGCCCAAAAAAACCCTAAAAACCATAAAATCCTTAAAAAGACATATAGCCCCTAAAGATAAAGAAAACTCTAAAACACTAAAAAACCTAAAGAATAACTTAAAAACCTAAAAATACATAATATATCTTAAGAACCTAAAAATGATTATAAACCCCTAAAAAACCCTAAAAAATTAAATACCCAATAAAAACCAAAAAATCAACTAAAAAATATAAAAACCATTTAAATCCAGAAAAACATAAAAAACACTAAAAACCATGAATGGCTTAAAAAATAGAAAAACCTTAAAAACAAAAAAACCAAGAAAGAACTAAAACCCCTAAAACTCTAAAAACCCTCAATATTTCTAAAAAAAATAAAAAATAATAAAGATCATAAAAATCATAAAATATAAATAAAATATAAAAACCCATAAAAACCATGAATAAACCAAAATAAACTTTATAACCTAGATTCATTTAATACCCATAAACTTAAAACCATAAAAAAACTAAAACCCCCTAAATACACTAAACATCCTTAAATCATAAAAAATTCTAAAACCCTAAAAATCATAAAACACATAAAGACCGTAAATAATTTAAAAACAATAAAAAAATTTAAACCCCTAAAAATGTAAAAAAATGCTAAAAACCTATAAGAACACTAAAAAACTATAAAACTATAGAAAACCAAGATTCCATAAAAACCATAAAAACTATAAAACCCCTCAAAATCCTAAAAAAACTAAATACCCATAAAAATCATAAAAGAGCCCAAAAATAATTAAAAAATAAAAAACACTATATATCTAGAAAACTACCACGAAAACAAAACAACCTAAAATCACTTTGAACCCCTAAAAACCTAAAAATGATAACAACCCGAAAACCCAAAAAAACATATAAATTCTTAAGTCCTTCAAAATAAAAAAAGTCATTTAAACCATAAAAATCCTAATAAAACCTTAAAAGTCCCTAAATACGTAAAAAACACAAAAATAATAATAAAACCTATGAAAATAAAAAAAACCCTAGAAACACTTAAAACCCTTTTAAAATATAAAAAAAATTGAAACCACTAAAGATCCAAAAAACCATAAATCCCCCGAAATTCCATAAGACCCCTAAAATCCTTAAAACCCCAAATAAACAACAAAACCCCTGAAATAACAAAAAACAACGAAATCCATTAATAGATTAAAAATGTCAAAAAATATAAAAACACATAAAAACCTTTGAAAAATAAAGAAAAACACTAAAAACACAAAAACCCATAAAAACATAAAAAACCAAAAAAACCCAGAAAGCCCTCAAATTCCATAAATATCTAAAAAACATAAGATTTATAAAAAAACCAAAAACTATCCCTAAAAATTTAAAAACCTTTAAATCCATAATAACCATCAGAAAAACCATAAAACCTAAATACACTTAAAACTCCTAAAAAAATAAAAATTATAAAAACCCTAAAACCATAAATGATCTAATAAAACACAAAAACCTCTAAAACCTTAAAAACCCTAAAAACCCATAAAAATCATAAATAACAACTAAAAACTATAAAAACCATTTAAATCCCTAAAGACAATAAAATATATAAAACGCATAAAACCCCTTAAAACTAAAAAAGGACCTAAAACCCCATAAAACCAAAAAACCCAATAAACAATAAAAACCCCTAAAACCCTCAAAATTAAAAAAAAACCCTAAAAACCAAAAAATAATAATCAAACAACACGTTAAAATTAAAAAACATCAAAATCCATGAAAAAACTCTATAAAAACCTTAATAACTTAAATACACATAAAATTCCTAAAAAAACACAAAAACATTAGAAATATTAAAAACATTAAAAACTAATTAAAATCCAAAAAAGTCCCTAAAAATTCATAAAAATTTAAAAAACCCGAAAAACTTGAAAATACCAATGAAAAGCTTAAAAACATAAAAAACATAAAACCCCTAAAAACCTAAAAACAAAAAAAACACAAAAAAACCTAAAAAATCCCTAGTAAACCTTCATAATCCCAAAAAAAATAATAAAATAATAAAATTCGATAGAATGATTAAAAATTCCTAAAAATATAACAAACTCTAAAATCCCTGAAAATTGTAAGAGAACCATTAAAAACTATAGCACTTAAACCCCCTAAAAACCTGAGAAAAAATAAAAATCCTAAATAACTAAAAAGACCCAAAATACCCTTATTCTTCTAAAAATTATAAAATCCCTCTAATCCTGAAAAAACACTAAAACCTTATAAAAGTAGTAAGAACCATTAAAAAATATTCAAAACCCCTAAAAATAAAATAGACTCTAAAAAACTAATAAAATTTAGAAAAATGAAACCTAAAGAAAACAATATAACCCCTTAGAACATGAAATCCCCCGAAAACCCCATCAAAATCCCAAAAAACCCAAAAAACATTAAATGATAAAAGGCCATAAAAATACCTAAAAATGAAAAAACCCCTATAAAACTAGAAAAATCCAAAAAAACCCCATAAAATCTAAATCAAATAAAACCCTAAAGAACCTTAAAAACCCTAAAACCACTAAAAATCCCTAAAACCCCTACATCCCTAAATCCCCTAAAAACCATAAAATACCCTAAATACCACAAAAACCCTAAAACCCATCAAAAAACTAAATACCACATACTGTAATAAAAATCCTTTAAACACCTAAAAATGTAGAAAAACACTAGAAAACTGTAATACCATAAAAACTGAAGAAAACATTAAAACACAAAAAATAATAAATCCCTTCAAAAACCTCAAAATCCCAGTAAACCCTAAAAACCATAAAATCCTAAAAGGCAACTAAAAAACCATAAAAACATAGAATCCCTTAAAACCCATGAAAATCTCTAAGAAAAACTAAATTACCAAAAACATCTTAGAACTCCTAAATATCTAAAAAAACACTAAAACCCTAAAACTCCTTAAATCCATAAAACCCTGAAAACCGTAAAAAACACTTACAACACTTAAACCTATATAACACTTTAAACCAATAAAATTGTTTTAAAAAAAACACTCTAAAACCCCTGTGAACAGGAAAACTACCCTAAACCCCCCCTCCAAAACAAACCTAAAAAACCTAATAATTCCTAAACCCCTTTAAAATATCTAAACCTACTTTAAACCCATAAAAATCTAAAAATCCCTAAAAATGAATAAAAATGTGAAAAACCTAAAAACGCTAAAAAGCCTAAGAAAAAATTAAAAAACCTATAAATACCTCATACTCCTAAAAACCTAAAAAATTCTAGAAACCCAAAAAACCCTAAAATCCATAAAAACACTAAAATACATCTAAATCCCTAACATCCTTAAAATCCATAAAAAATTCTAGAAATGTCTTAAAATCCCAAAAAACATTAAAAAAATCATGAAAATACCAAATAAAAATTTGAAAACCTAAAAAAACTTAAACCCCTGAAATCTAAAAATTCTAAAAACCCTAAAAAATCTAAAAACCCCCCAAAAACCCCAAACAACTTAAAACACCCTAAAATACTAAAGGCTAGAAAATCCCATAAAACCATAAAACCCTTAAAAAATTAAAAAAAATAAAAAACCACAAAACATTAAAACCCCTAAAAATCCTTAAAAATATAAAAACCTTAAAACCATTAAAAAACACTAACAAGTCCTTAAAAAACTAAAAACAATAGAAACCCATAAAACACCAAAAAAATTATAAAAACCCTAAGAATCCCAAAAAACCCTAAAACCCTAAATACCATAAAAACCCTAAAAACATTAAAGGACCCAAAAAACCCATAAAAACACTACAAACAAACTAAAACCACTAAAAATATTTTAAACCAATAAAAACGTTAAAAACTATAAAAACTAGAATACTCTAAAAACTCAAAAACCCCCTAAAAACCATAAAACCATAAAAACAAAAAAAACCTGAAAACCCTGAAAATCCCTAAAAACCTAAAAAACATATACAAATTATAAATAATGTAAAAAACCTAAATACCTTAAAAACACTAAGAAAACCATAAGAACATAAAAACACTTAGAACCCCTAAAAACCCAAAAAAAATCTAAAAACCCTAACAAACCCTATAAACTCAAAAAATCTAAAAACCATAAAACTACCCAAAAACCTTAAAACACCTAAATACGCATAAAAATCCTAAAAACCCATTAGATAATCTAAAAATCCATTAAACAGTAAAAGCATCAAAAACCTATAAATATCATAAAACCCTAAAAATTAAAAAATACCTAAAAACCCACAAAAACCAAAAAAACCCAAACAACCCTAAAAACCCTCCAAATTCATAAAAACCCTAAAAACCATATAAATAAAAAAACCCTAAAATTACCAAAATTTGTAGAAAAACAAACCTGATAACATTAAGAAAACATTTAATACATTAAACTCATAACACCGCTAAAATATTCAAAACACTAAAACCCAAAAACACCCAAAAAACCACTAGAATCCATAAAAGCAATAAAAAATTCTGAAATCGTAAATAACTCAAAAAACCCATAAAAACATAAAAAAACTAAAAAATATAAATACGTATTAAAGCCTTAAAAACATTCATAACTATAAAACCCATAACACATAAAAAACCATAAAAATCCTAAGAAACCCTTAGAAACATATAACACTTTAAACCCCTAAAAATATAAAAATCTAAAAACCCCTAAAAACCTCCAAATCCCAAAAAAGCCAAAATACCCATACAAATCATAAGACACCCAAACAATCCCTAAAAACATAAAAAACCTAAAAACCCAAATAATCACTAATAAAATCATAAAAACCTACAACAATTTAAACCCATAGAAACCTAAATATGATAAAAACCCTAAAAACTCTAAAAATTCACTAATAACCCTAAAACCCTCTAAAAACCATAAAACACCTTAACACCATAAAAATCATAAAAAAATATTAAATCCCTAAAACCAAGTAAAAACTCTAGATACCCTTTAAATCCATAATTCCTTTTAGAAACATTAAAAACATTGAAATCCTAAAAAACTAAAAAAACTCTAAATACCAAAAAGACATAAAAACCCAAAAAACCCTAAAACCACTCAAAATTCCTCAAAACCGTAAAAACCATAAAAAACCTAAAAAACTCTAAAAAAATAATAAAAAGAGATCCCTAAAAACCTTAAAAACCCTAAAGAACCTAAAAAAAACCTTAAAATAATTAAAACCTCAAAAACCCAAAACAAGCTAAAAACATAAAAATATCATAAAAATCCCTAAAATGTAAGAAACCCAAAAAGTACTGAAAACCATAAAGAAACACCTTAAAACCTAAAAACATTTAAAACACCTAAACACCTAAAATGCTAAATCCACGGAAAATCCAAAACGAACCAAAAACCCCTAAATCCCCTAACCATCATATGAACTTCTAAAAACCATAAGAACCACTAAAAACCATAAAATGATAAAAAACTATAAAAAAATTTAAACACCTAAAAACATTAAATAAAAATAAACTTACTAAAACCATAAAAACACAAAAAAAACTAATGAACCCCAAAACAACACGAAAACCCTAAAACCCTAAAATCCATGAAAATCCCTAAAACCCATCAGAACCATAAAAATTCGAAGAAACCCTAGAAATCCAAGAAAAACATAAAAACCATAAAAACCACACAAAATATAAAAAAGAAACAAACACATAAACCCCTAAAATAATAAAAAATTCTAAAAACCCTAAAACCCCTCAAAATCCCTAACAACCAAAAAATCATAAAAATTCCCAAAAATCCCAAAAAATCTTTAAAAACATAAAAAATTCTAAAAATTCTAAAAAAAATAGAAATCCATAAAAACCAAAAAACACTAAAAACCCCTAAAAACACTAAAATTCCTATATACCATTATAAGACCTTAAAACCCCTAAAAACCATAAAAACTATGAAAAACCATAGATAAACCAAAAAGCACTAAAAACCAATTAAAACACTAAAAATTATGTAAACCCCTAAAAATGTTATAAAAACTCTAAACCCCAAAAAACTCAAAAAAACCTTTAAAACCCATAAAAAATCATAAAGAACCCAAAAAACCACAAAATCCCTAATAACAATAAAAACCAATAAATCTTTAAAAACCCAATTACATCTATAAAACACTTTAAACCCCTAAAAGCATTAAAATAATCTAAAAAAACTTAAAAATCATAGAAAACTCAAAAACCCCTAAAAACCCAAGAAACCTTATAAAATACCTAAAAACCCTAAAAATCAATAAAAATCCTAAGAAATACCAAAAATCCCTAAAAACGTAAAAAATCATAAATTCCAAAAAAACCTAAGAAAACATTAAAATAAATAAATTAACATAATACCTTAAAAACTAAAAATGTAAAAAACCCTAAAAACCAATAAAAATCCAAAATTATTCTAAAACCCCACAAAATCCCTTAAAACCCTAAAAATCATTAAAATTGTTAGACACCCTTAAAAATCCAAAAAACATTAAAATTTTCCAGAATTGGGAAAACCATTAGAAATATTTAAAAACCTAAAAACACCTAAAATCTCTAAAAAGGATAAAAACCCAAAAAAATTAAAGAGACCCTATAAACCATAAAATCCCCTAAAACCCTAAAAACCCTTAAAAACAATAAACACCCTAAAACCCATAAAACCCAGAAAAACCCAATATAAAATATAAAAACCCTTTTAACACCTAAAACAGTAAATAAGTATTACATGCCATAAAAACCCTAAAATACTAAAAAAACCCTAAAACCCCAAAAAAACTATAAAATCCCAAATTACCCCTAAAACCCCTCAAAATCCCTAATAACCCAAAAAATATTAAAAATCATAAAAATTCCCTAACAGTACCTAAAATCATAAGGACACCAAAATACTTAGAAAAAACCCAAATAAAGCCTTGAAAACCTAAAAAAATATGAAATCCTTAAAAACATAGAAAACACTAAAAACCCTAAAAAATATAATGCCCCTAAAAACGATGAAAATCACAAAAAACATACTAAAAACTATAAAAACCCTTTAAACACTAAAAAATGTTAAAAACATTAAAAACCATAAAAAATTAAAGCAAACACAAAAACCAAAAAAACCTAACAAACCATAAATCCCTAAAAACCCTGAAACCCCTAAAAATCCCCAAAAATCCTAAAAGACCACAAAAAAACTAAACAATCCAAAAAAATCACTAAGAACGTAAATAACCCTCAAAACACTAAGAAGCTCTTCAAAACCTGAAAACCCTGAAAACCTCTAAATTCCAAAAAATTGCTGAAAATTCTAAAAACCCTAAAAAAACCCTAAAAACTATAAAACCCCTAAAAACCTTCAAAAAACATATAAACACATAAAACCCCAAAAAACTACTAAAAATTGAAAAATCACTTTAAAACACAAAAAAACGTTAAAAAGTATAGAAAACCATAAAACACATAAAAATTCAAAAAATACAAAAAATCCCAGAAAACCATAAGACCCTAAAACCTTTAAAATCTTCAAAAATTTCCAAAAACACTAAAAACCTATAAAATTCCGTAAAAACATTAAACTCCCTAAAAATGTAAAAATCCAAAAAACCCTAAAAATAATATTAAAAGATTAAAAACCTAAAAACATAAAAAAACATGAATATGGTTACTACCCTAAACCGTTGAAAAATCCTAAAACCCCTTAAAACCATAAACCCCCTAAAAGACCATGAAAACAGCTAAAACCCCACAAAATACTCTAAAACCCATATAAACCCTTTAAAAACCTAAATTGATTTAAAAACCCTAAAATATAAAAAATGCGATAAAACCAAAAAATAATAAAAGTACCAAACAATCTATAACATTTCATAAAAACAAAAAACCCCATTAAAACCCTGAAGAACCCAAAGGAACCCTTAAAAACCAAAATAAAAATAAACCCCCTAAAAACCATAAGAATTCTAAAATTTCAAAAAGATCCTAAAAATCTTAATACTCACTAAAAAACTTAAATACCCATAGAAACCATAAAAACGTTTGAAACCCCTTAAAAACTAAAAATTCACTAAAAACATTAAAAAAAACTTTAAACCCCTAAAATGTAATAAATTATAAAAACATTAAGAACCCTAAAAACTAAAAAAATCTAAAACCTCAAAACCCCAAAAAAACTCTAAACACCCCCCAAGCCATAAAAATACATAAAACCCTCAAAAAAATCATAAAAACTCCTAAAAATACAAAACTTAAAAGACCATAAAAACCTAAAAACCCCTTTGAAAAACAGAAAAACCTAAAAACTCTTAAAACTGCTATGAAACCTAAAATTGCTAAAAACCATAAAAACCCAAATCCCTTAAAAACTATAAAACTCCTTAAGTCCATTAAAAACCCTAAACCCCATAAAAATTTGAAAATCAAAAAAAAATATAAAAACAGTTTAATCAAGTAAAACATTAAAAAAATATATAACCTAAAATCCAAAAAAACTCAAAAAAAGACCTAACCCTCCCCAAACCATAAAAACAATAAAAACACTAAAACCATTATAATACCTAAAACCTCTAAAAATCATAAAAGAGCCCTAAAATCTATAAAAACGTAAAAAACATTAAAAACCAGTAAAATCCTAAGAAACACTTAAAAACCTAAAAATGCTTAAAACCCATAAAAAAATAAAAGGTGCTAAAACAAAAAAAATCATAAATCAGACCACAAAACACTATAAATTACTAAAATATATTAAACCTATAAAAACCATAAAAACCCTAAAGATCCATTAAAACTTAAAAAACAGTTTAATATATGAAAAATGTTAAAAAACTATAAAACCGTTTAAAATTCTAAAAAACTCATAAAACATGGAACCCCCAAAAACCCATACAAACCATATAAACCCTAAACACCCATAAAATCCCCCAAAATCACTCAAAACCATAAAACATGAAAATCCTAAAAATCCCTAAAAATCATTAAAAATGTTGAAAACCCTAAAACCCTAAAAACCCTAAGAAAACGACAAAATCATAAAAGAAATTAAAACCCCTAAAATACTAAAAAATGATAAAAACCGTAAAAATCATTAAAATCATAAAAAATAACTACAAATCTCTAAAGATGAAAAAACCCTAAAAACCTTGAAAAATACAAGGAAAAACTTAATAACATAAAAAAATTTAAACCCCTAAAACCTAAAAATGAAAAATCCAAAAAAATGCTAAAAGACTAGAAAATATATAAAAATCATAAAAATGATAAAAACCCCTATGAACCATAAATATCCACAAAAACCTAAAATCCACTAAAAACACTAAACCCTTAAAATCCATAAAAACATTAAAGAAATCTAAATAACTTTAGAAACCATTAAAATTTCAAAAATCATTAAAGACACAAAAACAAAAAAAACTAAACCCCTAAAAGCATAAACACCCTCAAAATCCAAAAAACCTCAATAACCATGTAAATCACAACAAATCTGTAAAAATCCAACAAATATTAAAAACCCTTAAAACCTCTAAAAAACTGAAATCCTAAAAACACTCAAAACCTCTAAAAACCAAAAAAAATATCGAACTCCGAAAAACCCCTTAAAACGCTTAAGAACCATAAAATCACCTAAAGACCTTAAAAAACCATAAACATCCAAAAAACCACAAGAAATCTAAAAACCCTAAAAAAAGTCAACAAATTCAAAATTTAATTAAACCATAAAACCCTAAAAACCATAAAAAAATAAAAACACTCAAAAATCCCTAAAACCTTAAAACCCCAAAATGTAGAAAAAATCCCTAAAAATAAAAAAAAAGATAAAAAAACCCAAAAACACGGAAAAATCCTAAGAAAAACTTAATAAATTAAAAACACATAAAACTAATAAAATCATAAAAATTCTAAAAACCCTAAAACCCTAAAAACCAAAAAAAACTTCTAAAACTAAAAAAAGCTAAAAAACCAAAAAAACCAAAAAAACCTAAAAACCACCAAAAATATAAAAACCCTTTAAATCCTTGAAAATGTTGGAAAAATATAAAAACCGAATAAAAAAACCCTAAAACCCATTAAACCCTAAAAACCATAAAAACCCTCCAAATCCCTAAATACCTTGAAAACCATAAAAATCAAAAAAAAATCCAAAATACACCTAAATACATTAAAACCCCTAAAAACCCAAAGAAATCTTTAAAAACCTAAAAAAATTAAACCATTAAAAACCTAAAAACACTAAATACCAAATAAAACTCCAAAAAGCCTAAACATCAAAAAACCATATGCCCTTAGAAACCATAAAACCACTAAAACCTTATAAACTAGAAAACATCATAAAAACTATAAATTTTGATTAAAAATCAAATAACCTTTTTACCCAATAAAATGTTAAAAAAATTAAAAAATCTTAAAACCATATGAATTCAAAAAAACCCTAAAAAATAAATGATAGAAACCATAAAACTCAAAAAAAAACATTAAATCCCCTAAAAATAACTAAATACCCTATAATTTTTATAAAAATAAAAAACAACCCTATAAATCCCTAAAAGTGTAAAAAGACTAAAAACCCTGAAAACCCAAAGAAAATGATAAAAAAATAAAAACACTTAAAACCCCAAAACCCCAAAATTATAAAAACACCAAAAACCCAAGGAAACAAAAAAACCTCAAAATCCCTAAAATTACTAAAAACCATAAAAAATCAAAAAAATCCCTAAAATCACTAAAATTTTAAAATAACCTAAAAACATAGAAATAAACTTACAAAACCTTAAAAAATTAAAAATTTTATAACCCCAAAAGAACCTAAAAACCATTAAAACCCCTAAAAGTCCCTCAAAACCCTAAAAACCATAAAATACATAAAGACCCCAAAAACCATAAAACCCCTTAAAAACACATAAAAACCCTAAAGCCACTTTATATTATAAAAACACTTTAAAAGAGAAAAATATTTAAAAAATATTAATACCAGAAAATTTTAAAAATCTAAAAAACCCCTAGAACCCAAAAAAACCATAAATACTCAAAAAATCTATAAAATTCCTAAAACCCCTCAAAATCCAACAAAACCATTAAAATAATAAAAATACATAAAAATAAAAAAAATAATGTAAAAACCACATTAAACAATGAACACACATAATAAAACATAGGTAACCTAAAGCACATTAATTCCATAAAAAACCTAAAAACACTAAAAACCAAAAAAACCCTAAACCCCCCCAAAGGACCAAAAAACCATAAAAATTCCTAAAAACCTTAAAAATCACTAAAACAGTATAATAACCCTAAAACCCACTAAAAACATTAAAATCCCTTTAAACCACTATTTTTTTTTAAAACTAAAATCCTTTAAAGTTATAAAAGACTAAAATACCCTAAATCCCAAAAAAACCATAAAAACCCTCAAAACCCTCAAAATCACTAAAATCCCTAATACCATAAAAAAACTAAAAAATCATTCGAAATCACTAAAAATGTAAAAAACCTTAAAAACATCAAAAAAAACCTAAGAATTCCTTAAAAACCTAAAAACACTTTAGTCCCCTAAAAACCTAAAAAATGAGAAGAATACTAAGAAAACCCAAAACCCCCTAAAAAACCCTGAACATCTTTACAAACCATAAAAAAGACTAAAATTTCTAATAACCCCTAAATTTTCCTAAAAGGGATAAAAACTCCTAAAAAACAAAAACCCCTAATAAAAAATTAAAAACAAAATACACTTAAAACCCATAAAAATATAAAAACATTTAAAACCAACCCCCCCCCCAAGTCCCTAAAAACCCATAAAACCCATAAAAACATTAAATACCCTAAAACCATAAATAATCTAAAAACCAAATAAAAACTATAAAAACCCTTCAAACCCCTAGAAACATTAAAAAACTCTAAAAATAATATAATCCCAAAAAAACGAAAAAAACCATAAAAATACTAAACAATAATTAAAAATACCAAAAAATATAAAACCATATAAAAAACACAAAAATCCCAAAGAAAACATCAAAAAGTAAAAACACTTAAAATCCCAAAAAACCTAAAATATCTTATAACTCTAAAAACCCTAAAACCATTCAAAATCATGATAAACAATAAAAAATATAAAAGCAAAAAAATCCCTACAACCACCTAAAAATGAAAAAAATCCTTGAAAACCTAAAAACCCTTATAAAAACCTCGAATACCTAAAAACACATAAAATACCTAAATAACCAAAAAAATTCTAAAAACCATGAAAAAACCATAAAAACTCGAAAAGACCAAAAACCATAAAAACAAAAAACACTAGTTACCTAATAATTCAATAAAAACCCAAAAAAAACCACTAATAAATCTAAAAACCCTTTAAAACCCTAAAAACATTAAAAACCATTAGGATAAAATAAAAATCTTAAAAAAATAAAAAAACTATAAAAACCCAAAAAAACTCAAAAACCCCAGAAAAAACTCTCCAAATACCTAAAACCCCAAAAAATTTAAAAATAATTAAATATTATGAAAAGTCCCTAAAAACCAAAAAAACCTAAAAACCCTATAAAATCCAAAGAAAAACATTGAAACATTGAAACACTTAAAACCCACAAAAAATACTAAAAACCATAAAAACATTACAAAACCCTTAAAACCATAAGGCCCCTATAAACCACTAAATTCCCATTAATCCCCTAAAAACATAAAAAAATACAAAAAATCATAAAACCCTTACAAGTATAAAAAACCGTAAAACCCAAAAACACCCTACAACCCCTAAAAACACACAACCTCAAAAATACTCAAAATCCCTACAAACCTAAAAACCATAAAAATTATAAAATAGCCAAAACATTTCATAAAAATTTAAAAAAAACTAAAAACACCCCTTAAAAACCTTAAAAACATAATAACACTTTAAACCCCTAAGAACATAAAAATTCTAAATACCCTAAAAACCCATACACCCCTGACAACCCTAGAAACAATAAAAAGCATAAAAAAAGTAGAAACACTAAAATCCTATAGAACCCTAAAAAAAATTAAGAACACTAACACCCCATTAAACATCTAAAAATTATTAAACAATTCCAAATAAACCTAAAAACCCCAAAAAGATAAAAAAACCCTTAAAAACAAAAAAACATTAAAACCCCTAAAAATCCAAAAAACCATTAATGATCCATAAAATTCATAAAACACTTAAAAATACCTAAAAATCCTAATTAAATATAAAACCTAAAAATGTAAAAACCCAAAAAAACCTAAATTCCCTAAAGAAAAACACAAAAACCTAAAACAAGTAAAACCCCTAAAAACCTAAAAAATATTAAAAAAACCTAAAACCCCCTAAAATCCATAAAATTGACTAAAAACTATAAAACCCTTAAAATAATAAAGAACCCATGTAACCCTTAAAATCCTAAAAATACACTATGAACAATAAAACCAAATTAAATACAAAAAATCATTAAAAAACTCTAAGACAACTTAAACATCTTAAAAGGCTAAAAAACCAAAAAAACCCCCAAAAAACTACAAAATTCATAAAACAATCAAAATCCCTAATAAATATAAAACTAAATAAAATACCTAAAAATACCTAAAAAACCAAAAAAAACGTAAATCAGAATAAAAACACTGAAAACCCCAATGAATACATTAAAAATCTAAAAACACTTAAAACCCGCAAAAACCTAAAAATCACTAGAAACATTATAAATCTATTAAAACCCAAAAAAATAAAACCATCTAGAAACCTAAAAACCCCATAAAAATCATAATAACCACTAAAAACTATAAAAACTATTGAACTATTAAAAATATTAAAAACTCCAAAAAATCTAATAACCACTTGAAAATATAAAAAACCACAAAAAACCAAAAAACCATATAAATAATTAAACCACCCAAATCCCTCAAAATACTAATAAATCATGAAAAGAAAAAAAATCCAAAAAATCCCAAAAAAAATCCCTAAAAATAAAAACCCATATAAACTATGAAAATCCCTCTGAAACCCTATAAAATTTTGATACACTTAAAACCCAAAAAACCCTAAAAAACAATAAGACCCTAAAATACCCTAAAACCCCTCAAATTTATTAAAACCTTAAAACCCAATACAAATCCGAAAAATGCACAAAGAATCCACAAAAACATAAAAAACCCTAAAATCCAGAAAACATAATGAAAACCATAAAAACGTAAATTAATTTAGAAACTGCAAAAAGTATTAAAAATGATAAAACCTATAAAATGTCTCTAAAACACTAAAAACTATAAAAACCCTTAAAAACATTAAGAATCCAAAAAACTATAAAAACCCATAAAAAACTTACGAAACCTAAAAACATTTACAATCCCTAAAAGGAAACTAATAAATCTAAAATCCTACTAAACCCTTAATAACATTAATAAAGTCTAAAAAAAATTAAAAACACTAAAATCTACAAAAATTTCCTAAAACCCCACAAAACCATAAAACAATAAAAACCCACAAAACCCTCAAAATCACTAAGACCCTTAATAAACCATGAAAATTACAAAAAGCTATAATAATCCATAAAAATGTAAAAACCACAAAACACTGAAATACCCTTTGAAAACCTTAAAAACATAAAAACACATTATACCCCTAAATACGCAAATACCATAAAAACCATTAAGGAAATAAAAACCACAGAAAACCCTAAAAACCCCTAAAAAAATAAAACCATAAAACCCCATAAGAAAACATTAAAAAGATAAAAACACAAACCCCGCCCGCCTAAAACGCTTAAAACCCTAAAGTCTATCAAAAGCCCATAAACCCTAAAAACCCATAAAAGCCATAAAAACCCCTAAAGAAACCATAAAAACATAAAAAACCTAAAACCCACTAAAACCTCTAAAACCCAATAAAACCCAAAAAAATTAACAAAAAACTAAAATCCCTTTACAACTATAAAATCTAAAAAAAGAGTAAAAACCCAAAAAAATTAAACACAAAATAAACCAAAAAAACACAAAAAACCCAAAAATTCCTAAAATCCATCAAAACGCCTAAAATCCACCATAAAACCTAAAAAATTCTAAAAATTCGTAATAAATTAAAATTAAAAACACTTCAAAACCTAGAAATCCTTTATGAAATTGTTAAAAAACAATTAAAATTCCCTGAAAACCCTAAAAATTGCTAAAACCCTAAAATTCCCTAAAATCCTAAAAATCATAAAAATCCATAAAACCCCAAAAACCAATAAAAATCTTTAAAAAATCCCTAAAAATCCTATAAAACATAAAAAGACTTGAAAACCTTGAAAACCCCTAATAAAATCTTAAAAACCTAAAACACTTTAAACCCCTAAAAAACTAACAAATGATAAAAACACTAAAAATACCCTAGAAAACCAAAAAAACATTTAAAATTCCTAAAAACAAAAAGCCATAAAATCCAATATAAACTCAAAAAATATTATAAATAGTGAAAACGATTTCTACCACTTTAAATTTTAAAAAACTGTAAAAACCACATAAAACTCAAAAAAATACTCTAAAACCTTGAAAAACTCTAAAAACACTCAAAATCCCTATAAAACCTAAAAACCATAAAAACCATAAATATCCCTAACACCCAAAGAAAACTAAAAAACCCAAAATTCCTTGATACCCCCAAGGAAATTCTTAAATACATAAAAACACTTAAAACCCCTAAAATACCTGAAAATGCTAGAACCTGTAAAAAAAATCATAAAAAATGTAAACTCTAAACACTATAAAACCCCTAAAACCATAAAAGCCCTATGAACCCACAAACACCCTAAACAACCACTAAAAATTATAATAAACCTTTAAACCCCTAAAATTTTAAAATAATTTAAAAACCTAAATACTCAAAAAGAAACCTAAAACCCAAAAAAATATAAGAACTCTAAGAACATTAAAAATCCCTAAAAAATCTCAAAATCCACAAAAACCCGAAAATAAATAATAATGCTAAAAAATACCTAATAATCCATAATATCATAAAAAACCTTGAAAACCCCAAAAACTCAAATAAAATATTAGAGACCCTAAAAACCATAAAAAACCGTGAAGATCTATATAAACACTAAAAATCATTAAAAACACAAAAAAAATAATTTAAACCCCTAAAAAAGTTAAAAACTCTAATAGACCTGAAAAATCTAAAAACTCAAAAAACACTATAAAGCTCCTAAAACCAGAAAATAACTTAAAACCCTTAAAAAGCTTAAAGACCATCAAAAACCATAAAAACCAAAAAATAGTAAAAAATCTATAAATTCCATATAAATATAAAAACATTAAAAAACAGGAAAAAACCCTAATAAACCCTTAAAAACCTAAAAAATATTAAACCCCTAAAAACATAAAAAACACTAAAAATCCGAAAAACCCCTAAAAATCCATAAAAACAATAAAACCGCTAAAAACTTTTAATCCGTAAAAACACAAAAAACCCCCTAAAGATATAAAAACATTTAAACCCCTAAAAAATAAAAAACAATAAAAACCCCTAAAACCCATAAGAAATCAATAAAAATACCAAATACCCAAAATATAATAAAAATACATAAAAATCCCTAAATTGTAAAAAACCTTGAAAAGTACTTTGACAACCATAAAAACCTAAAATCACATAAAACCCTTAAATATCTAAAAAAAATAAAAATCCTAAAACCCCCTAAAAACACAATCAATCCCTAAAACCCCATAATAAACCAAAACATCCACTAAAAACAATAAATCCCCTTTAAACCCTTAAAAGAATTAAAAACACTTAAAACCCAAACATGCCATAAAACTATAAAAATTATAAAACCCCTCAAAATCACTAAAACCCATAAAATTGTTTAAAACCCTCACGAATCCATAAAAATTATGAAAAACATACAATGCATAAAAACATAGACAACCATTAAGAATACATTAGAAAATCCAAAGTCACTTAAAACATCTAAAAACTAAAAACACTAGAAACCTAGAAACCCTAAAAATACATAAAATCCTTAAAGTCCTCAAAATCTCTAAAAGGATAAAAAAATCTTAATAACAGACTAAAAATACCTTTAATCATAAAAAATACTAAAAACACAGAAAAAACGTAAGTAATTCTTAAAAACACATAAAACCCCAAAAAACCTAAAACTACTAAAAACCTTAAAAAACCATAAAAATACAAAAAAACCCTTAAAAACCCTAAAACCCCGCAAAACCAAAATAAACCTTAAAATCCAATAAAAGACTAGAAATACTAAGAACACTATAAACCCTTTTAACCCCTAATAAATCCAAAAAAGAATAAAAACCATAAAACCCCTAAAAACTCAAAAAACCATAAAAACCCAAAAAACCAAAAAACATTAAAAAACCCCAAATAATGACAAAAATTAAAACAATAACTAGAATCCGTATAAATTTTAAAAAGTCCCTCAAAATCAAAAAAAAATATAATAATAAAACACAAAAACCCCTCAAAACACCTAAGAAAACAACAGAAAACTAAAATAACATAATACGCCTAAAACCCTAAAAAATTATAAAACCCCTATAAACCTTAAAAAAGGAAAAAAACCTAAAAATCATATATCCCCTAAAAACCATAAAAGGTGTAAAAATTATAAAAAAACTACTAAACTACTAAAAACATTAAAACCCTTTAATGTCCTTATAATGTTAAAAACTCTAAAAAATAATAAAACACCAAAAAACTAAGAAAAACTCTAAAACCCAGAAAAACCATTAGAACCCTAAAAACTATAAAAATATCAAAATCACTAAAAACACTAAAAAACATAAAAATACAAAACAATCACTGATAAAACAAAATATGTAAAAAAAACCCCTAAAAACCACAAGAAAACCCCAAAAATGAAAAAAATACATAAAATATCTAAAAAACATAAACAATGAGAAAAACCCTAAAAAACACTAAAGCCCATAAAATCCATAAATATCACTAAAATCCCAAAGAAACATAAAAACCCCAAAAACCCCTTTAAAATCTCGAAAAACTCTTTAAACCCCAAAATGTTAAATACTCTAAAAACCTGAAAAATTATAAAAACTAAAAAAACCCTAAAAACCTAACAAAACATAAAACCCTTAAAACCCCTACGAACCATAATACAATCAAAATCCCAAAATACACTAAAACCATAAAAATTCTAAAAAACACAAAAATTCCAAAAAAATTAAAAACCCCTAATAAAACATTAAAAATATAAAAACACCACTGACCCTAAATATCCCTATAAATGCTAAAAACCATAAAACCCATAAAACCTTAAAAACAAATGAAATATCTAGATCATTAAAACCCTGTTAAAAACAATAAAACAACCTTAAATCCAAAAAAAATAAAAAACTATAAAATCATTAAAACCCAAAAAAATATCGAAAAAGCCAAAATCCCAAAAAAAAAACATAAAAATTACAAAAACGGTCAAATATTTAAAAACACACAAAAACCAATAAAAATCGTCAAAATCCTTAAAAAAACATAAAATGAAAAAACCCATAAAAAATCTAAAAAATCATATTAAAACTATAAAAACCTAATAAAAAATAAAACCTCTAGAAAACATAAAATCCCTTAAAACCTTAAAAACCATAAAACCCTAAAACCCATAAATACCTTATGAAACCCTAAAACCCATAAAACCCCAAAAACCCACTAAAATCTATAAAATATATTCAATCCCAAAAAAACAATAAAACACTAGAAAATCAAACAATCCATAAAACACCAAAAAAACCCTAAAACACCTAAAAACATTTAATTCCTAAAATGGAAAAAATTAACTAAAAACAAAAAAACCCTCTAAAAATTATGAAAAACCCTAACAGCACCTTAGAAACCTAAAACACTTAATAATCCTAAAAACCTAAAATACATAAAAAACCTTAAAAATGATAAAAACCATAAAAATCCCAAAACCACCTCAAAATCTCTAAAAACTACAAATATCCTAAAGATCACTACAAATATCTAAAAACGTAAAAAAAATTAAAAAAACACGAAAAGCACTAAGAAAAACATAGAATCCTAAAAAGAAATAAAACTCATAAAACCTAAAAATTCTAAAACCCCTAAAAACCCTAAAAAGACACAAAAATCCAAAAAAACCCTAAAAACCATAAAAACCCTAAGAAGCCATAAAGACATTAAAACTCATCTAAAAACATTAAAATGTTAAAAAACACTAAAAACTGAAATGCCCTAAAAAAATAACAAAAACCATAAAACCCCCATAAACCATATAAAACCTAAAAACCAAAAAAATGCCAAAAAACCCTAAAAACCATAAAAATCATAAAAACACAAAATAACCCTAAAACATTAAATAACCTGAAATCATTCAAAAATCTACAGAAAACATACAAAAACTAAAAACAAATAAAAACAAAAATAACCTAAAAAACACTAAAAACCTTAAAAACATAAAACCCCCAAAAAATAAAAAACCATAAAACTTTTAAAATAATATAAAACCCCATAAAACCCCTAAAAACACTAAAACACTAAAATCCCTTTAAAACCTTAAAAATGATAAAATAATATAAAAACCATTAAACCCCTATAATCTCTGAAAACCATAAAACTGTAAAACCCCCTAAACCCCTAAAACCCAAAAATACCCTAGAAACCCTAAAAGTCCTTAAAACCCCATAATAATACTAAAAAAACCCAAAAAATACTTAAAAACATAAAAAACAAAAAACCAGATAAAATCATGAAACCCTTGAAAAACATAAAAAACCTAATAAAAACTAAAAACACTTAAAACGCCTAAAAATCTAGAAAAAGATAAATATCCTAAAAACCCCTAAAACCAATAAATACCCACAATATCATTAATAACTCTAAAATCCCATAAAATTGTACCAAATCCATAAAAATTATTAAAATTTAAAAAAATGAATGCCCAGAAAAACACAAAGAAGACTTAAGAATCTTAAAAAACATTAAACCCCTAAAAACCCTAAAAACATTTAAAAACCATAAAATCCTTAAAACCATAAAACCACTAAAATCCATAAAAACTTTCAAACCCATAAAAACCGTAAAACCACACCAAAACACTAAAAACCCTTTAATCCACTAAAACATTAAAAAATTATCAAACCTTAAAATTCTTAAAATCAAAAAAAATCATAAAACCCAAATAAACCATAAAACCCCTAAAATCCCAAAAAACCATAAAAATACTAAAAATTGAAAATTTATAAAAAAACATATAAATCCCTAAACACCTAGAAAACCAATAAGAAATCCCTAATAAAGTAAAAACACTTAAAACCCCTAAAACCACTAAAAAACATAAAAATACTAAAAACCCAAAAAATCCTCAAACACCTCAAAATCCATAAATACTAAAAAATTAGAATTCATAAAAAATCACTAGAAATCCATACAAACATAAAACCACAAAAACCCTAAAACCTACTAAGAAAACCATAAAATCCTAAAAACACCTAAAACCCCTAAAAACCTAAAAATCGCTAAAAACCCAAAAATTACTAAATTGCCCGTAGAACCTAAAAAACCCTAAAACCCATAAAACCCCTAAACACATTAAAACCCCTTAAAATACATAAAAAATATAAAAACCACAAAAAAAAATTAAAAAACCCCTTTTATCCCTTAAAAATGTTAAGTGCTATAAAAAACCATAAAATCCTAAAAAAGTATAAAAAACACTAAAAACCAATGAAAAACAAAAAAACCCTAAAAATTATCAAAAACTAATAACCATAAAAATCCCAAAAATAACCCTATGAACCACAATCATAATAAAATCACTAATATTCTATAAAACTCTAGAAAAAATCAATGAAAACCATAAAAACCATTGTAACCTTTATAAGAACCCCACAAAAACCATAAAACCCAATAAAAAATCAAAAATCCATTTAAACCCCTAAAAATGTTTAAAAACTCTAAAAAGTATAAAACCCACATAAAACTCAAAAATCCTAAAAACCATAAACCACTCAAAATCCTAAAAACCATCAAAAACCTAAAAATCAAGATAATCCCTAAAAAACATTAGAATCCAAAAAAATCTCTAATAATGGAAAAAATGTAAAAATCCCTAAAGCCCCCTATGATAACAATTAAATAAATAAAACACTCAAAATCCCCAGAGAACCTAAAAATGATAAAGTCACTAAAAATCATAATAACCAAAAAACCCATAAAACTGTTAAAAATCCTAAAAACTCATAAAAACCCTAAAACTACAAAAAAATCCAAAAACATTTTAAACCCCTAAAAATGTTAGGAACACAAAAAAAACATAAAATACCAAAAAACTAGAAAAAACCCCTCCAAATCCCTAAAACGCTAAAAATCCCTAAAAATCTTAAAAAAACACTAAAAATCCTTAAAAATTAGAGGACCTTAAAAACCCTAACAACCCTAAGAAACCAATAAAACCATGAAAACACTTAAAATCTCCAAATAACTAAAAAATTATAAAATCCCTAAAACAACATCAACCCCCTAAATATCACAAAAATCCTATAAAACAGAAAAATTGTAAAAATCATAAAAACGTAAAAACCCCTAAATAACCCTAAGAAAACCTTTAAAACCGAAAATAACTTAAAACCCCCAAAAAATAAAAACAATAAATACCCAAAATAACCTAAAATACACTAGAATCTAAAAAACCCCATAAAAACTATAAACCTCTAAAGACCATTAAAACCCCTAAACCCAAAAAATCCAAAAAAACCCCAATAAAATTACAAATACCCTTTGAACCACTATAAAAATTAAAAAACTCTAAAAACCCTTAAAACCTAAAAAACTAAAAATAAACCATAGAACCACCAAAAACCCATAAAATCCTAAAACCCTAAAAAACCTTAAACCCCTCAAAATCCCTAAAACACTAAATTTTAATGAAAACAATAAAAAAGTAAAATCACTAAAATATAAAAAATGTAAAAATGCTGAAAAACCATAATAAATCCATTAAAACCTAAAAACACCTAAAACACCTAAAAATACTAAAAAATGATAAAAAAAACCCCTAAAACCATAAAAACTACTAAGAACCTTAAAACCATTAAAAACCAGAAAACCCCTAAAACCACTAAAACATTATTAACTCATTAAACCACTAAAACTGTTACAAAAATATAAAAAACCACAAAAAACTTTAAACCTCACAACATTCGTAAAACCCACAAAAGCATAAAAATTGAAAAAAAAACCTAAAATACTTAAAAATGTAAAATTTTTAAAATCACTGAAAAACCTCAATAAAATATTGAAAAACCAAATACATTTAAAATTCATAATACTAAAAAACACTAAAAGTCATAAAAACCCTAAAACCCTAAAAACTATCAATAATAAAAAAACTCTGAAACCATAAAATTCCAATGACATCGCCAAAATACTTAAAACTAATAAAAACCAAAAAAATTTATAAAAACCATAAGAGTTTCAAAAAATACCCTAAAATACCGAAAAATCATAAAAACCCCTAAAAACATTAAAAACCCTAAAATCCTCAAAAAAACTACAAACCACTAAAAACCCTATAACCATTTAAACCCCTAAAAAGGTTAAAAAACTCTAAAAACCCTTCAAACCCCAAAATAATTAAAAGCCCTTAAAAACTAAAAACCCCTACAACTCTAAAAGACTATAAGAACCCCTAGATACCATAAAGACTATATAAATAAAAAACCCCTAAAATGCCCTAAAAATCCATAAAAATGTAAAAAAACCTTAAAACCCCTAAAAACCCCACGAAAACCTTAAATACCAAAAACATCTAAAACATGTAGAAATCATAAAAACCCATAAAAACCCTAAAAACCCTTAATCCCCTAAAAAGCATAAAATCCAGAAAAATATAATATCCCTAAAATACCACTAAAAATATAAAACCCTATAAACCCCAAAAAATGTTTAAAATTTTTAAAAACACTAAAAAAATAAAATAATCCCTAAAAACCCAAACCCCTCAAAATCCCTAAAAAACTAAAAGCATAAAAAAATACTAAAAAATCCATAAAATAACTAAAAATATAAAAAAACAAATAACCCAAAAAAATTAAGAAAAACAAAAAAAACTAAAAACACTTAAAACCCATAAAAACCTTAAAAAATATTAAAAACCATGAAAATCCCAAAAACCCATAAAAACTCTCAAAAAACTAGAAAACCCTAATAAACCCTAAATATCTTAAAAAATAAAAAAACATAAAACCCTTAAAAATCTAGTAGTACCCAAAGATAATTTTAAAACCTAAAAACGCATAAAATTCCTACAAAACCAAAAAATATATAAAACCGTAAAAAAAATAAGACACCCTAAATCCTAAAACCTCTAAAAACATTAAAACCCTTAAAATGATAAAAATCCTAAAATAACTAAAAAATCTAAAACCCTTAAAGCCCCTAAAAATGTTAAAAAAACTCTAAAAACATTAAAATCAATTAAAAACTCAAAAAAACCTAAAAACCAGCCAAAAACTAAAAAATCCTATAAATACCTAAAAAACCAAGAAACCTTTCAAAATAACTGAAAATGATAAAAACCATAAGAATGTGGAAAATTCCTAAAAATCCTTAAAATTTTAAAAAACCCTAAAAATTTTAAAAGACCCTAAGAAAGCCTAAAAACTAAAAACACTTAAAACCCCTAAAACCTAAAAATTATAAAATCCCAAATAGCACTTAAAACCCCTAAAACAAAAAAAATTAAAACTATAAAAACACTAAAATACCCAAAAACCCAAAAACCCCTCAGAATTCCTAAAAACATTAAAAATGCATTGAACATCAAAAATACCTAAAATCATCTAAAAACGTAAAAACCCTTAACAACCCAAAAAAACCCTACAAAATCCATAAAAACCAAAAAAACTCTTAAATAGTCTACAAAACTATAAAATGCTAAAAACCCTAAAAACCACTAAAATCCCTAACAACCCTAAAACCCTAAAAACCCAGAAATCCCAAAAACCCCAAAAACACTTAAAACTCAAAAAACCAATTAATACTCAAAAAACGTTAAAAACTCTCAAACCTTAAAAATGCTAAAATCACAAAAAACACTAAAACCCTAAAACCCATAAAACCTACAAAATCCTGAAAAAACCTAAATACCATTAAGACCCTAAAAATACTTAAACTTCCATAAAATGAAAAAAAAACCCATATATATCTTAAAATACACTATAGTAACCAAAAAAATCTAAAAAACATAAAACCCATAACACGTAAAAATTGATAAAAATCCTAAAAACCAATAAACCCTTAGAAACCTGTAAAAATCCTAAAAATCCATAAGAATTCAAAAGACCCTAAAAACATAAAAATCCATAAAAATCCCTAAAAATGTAAAAATGAAAAAAAAAATCATGAAACCTCAAAAGAAAGCCTTATAAATATTAAAAAACTCTTAAAATCCCTAAAATCCTAAAAACACCAGAAAACCTTAAAAACCAAAAAATAACCCTAAAACCCCTAAGGACTCAAAAAATCATAAAACCCCTAAAATCTTAAATAAAATATAAAAACATATAAAAAACATAAAAACCGCTAAAATCTCTAAAAACCCTCTAAACCCATAAAATGGTTAAAACCTAAGAAACATTAAAATCCCTAAAAAACAAAAAAACCCCAAAGCACCAAAAAAACATAAATCCCTAGAAACACAGAAAACCTCCAAACCCCTCAATATCCCTAGAAACCCTAAAAACCCAAAAATATCCAATCAAATTCTAAATATCACTAAAAACATAAAAAACCAAAAAAAAACACCGAAACAACCTAAAAAACATTACAATCCTAAAAAAATTAAAACCCTTAAAAACAACAATAACACTAAACACCTTTAAAACGTGAAAATGAACCTAAAACCCCTAAAACCCCCTAAAACCATTAAAACCTCTAAAAACCTTAATAAACCAAAACCCTATCAAAACCCAAAAACCTCTAAAAGCTATAAAAATATTTTAACACAAAAAGGTTAAAAAAATATGTAAAAAATGCAAAATAAAATAAAACTAACAAGCTATAAAATCCAAGAAATTCATAAAAATCCTAAGTCCATAAAAACCCTAAAAACATATAAAAACTTTTAAAACCTTATTAATCCTAAAAAATAAATAAAAATAGCTAAAAATGTAAACAAATCCAAAAAAACCCCTAAAACCCAAAGAAAACAATAAAAATCCAAAAGCAATTAAAACCCTAAAAAACGTAAAAATGTTTGAAACCCCTAATACCCCTAAAAACAAAAAACAAACAAAAATCCAATGCCTAAAAAATAAAAACCAAAAAAATCCCTAAAAATCCATAAAATTTTAAAAAACCCTAAAAACCCTAATATCCCTAAGAAAACATAAATACATAAAAATATTTAATCCCATAAAAAAGATAAAACCCTGAAAGACCCTTAAACCATAAAAACCCCTAAAACCCAAGAAACTCCTAAAAATCATAAAAAAACCTAAAAACCCATAAAAACCATAAAAACACTAAAAACATTAAAATCCCATTAATCCCCTAAAAACTATAAAAAACTCTAAAAAATATTTAAAACCAAAAAGCCACTAAAAACCCATAAAAACCAAACTCACCTCCAAAAAAACCATCACAATCAATAAAATACCCCAAAACTGTGATATTCTTAAAAAATCCCTAAAATCCCAATAATCCTAAAACACCCTCAAAAACCAGAAAACCCATAAGAAAACAATAAAAACCTAAAAATAATTAAAACCCCTAAAACACATAAAAATAATAGAATCACAAAAAATGTAAAAACCCCTAAAACCCCTAAAAATCTCTAAGGAAAACATAGAAACCAATAAATACTTAAAACCCCAATAAACATAAAAAAGCTAAAAACACCTAAAAACCCTAAAACCTTAAAAATAAAAAATATATAAACCCCATAATAACATATATTCCACTAAAAAAATAAAAAACCTTTAGACACCTAAAACATTAAAAATATTTAAATATATTAAAAACCCTAAAATACTCAAAAAAACATAATTCCCCAAAAAACCAAAAAAACCAAAAACCCCAAAAAACCCTAAAACCCTTGAAAATCCCTAAATACCCAAAAACCGCATAAATATCTTAAAAAATCCCATTAAACCCCTTAGAAAAACATAAAAACCAAAAAAAAACACACAAAACCCCTATAAAACATAAAAACACTAAAAACCCTAAAAAATCATGAAACCCCCAAAACCCAAAAAACCCATCAAAACCCTAAAAAACCTAAAAATTAATAAAAATCCATAATAATCCATAATAAAAAACCTAAAAACCTTGAAAAACTATAAGAAAATACTAAAAAATGAGGATATTAAAACCCCTAAAAACATAAAAACACTCAAAAGACCCTAAAACCTAAAAACCACAAAAAACTAAAAAAACCCATTAATCCCAAAAAAACATTAAAAACTATAAAAACCCTCTAAACCCAAAAAAACATTAAAAACTATAAAAATCACTAAACCCCCTAAAATCACAAAAATTTTAAAATAAACCATAAAATCACATAACCCTCTAAAACCCAAAAAAACCCCAAATAAACCTAAAATCCATTAAAATCCCTAAAATCCCTAAAATTCCACAAAAAAATGTAAAAATCCCAGAAACCCTCAAAAAACATAAGAAAATCAAAAAACCCTAAAAACACTCAAACACCCTAAAAATTAAAAGAATATAAAACCCCAAAAGTCCCAAAAACCCTAAACCACCCAAAAAATAAAAAATCCCAAAAAACATTAAAAAACAATAAACCCATAAGAACCCAAAAAAATCTATAAAATCTCTAAAAACACTTTAAACCCATAAAATTCAAAAATATAATGAAAATTTTTAAGACCCCTCAAAATAAAAAATAACTCATAAAAACTCCAAATGAACTATGAAAGACCATAAGAAAAAATTTAGAAACCTAAAAACACCAAATACCACTAGAAAACATAAAAAAATACTAAAAACCCTAAAAAACCTTAACCCAAAACCCCCCAAACTCTCTAAAACCCCTAAAAATCCGTAAAAACATTAAAACCCTTGAAAATCATTAAAAACCAAAAAAAAATTAGACCCCTAAAATCCTATAAATGCTAAAAACCATAAAACCCCTAGAACCCCTAAACCCCCATAAAAAAATAAAACCCCTAAAAACTTTCAAAAAACCAAAAAACCCAAAAAAACCGTTAAAACCCACTAAAATATCTAACAACCCTTTAAACAACTAATTTTTTTAAAAAAAATTATTTTCATTTAAATCCCTTAAAACTCAAAAAAACACAAAAAACAAAGAAACTATGAAAACAAAAAAAAACTCGCTAAAAACCCACAAAATCCATAAATCCCTAAAAATAATAAAAAAACTAAAAGCATAAAAAATAGATAAAAATATAGAAAACCCTAAAAACACTAAAAAACCTTAAATATATAAATACACTAAAAACCCTAAAAACCCCAAAAACCAAAAAACAAAAATGCTAAAAAATAAAAAAACCTAAAACCCTTTACACCCATCTAAAGCCTTAAAAATAATAAAAAATCCATAAAAATCATAAAAATCACTAAAAAAATTAAAAACATAAATAACTATATAAACCAAGAAAAATAGTAAGAAAACCATAAATACCTAAAAACACTAAGATCATGTAAAAACCAAAAAAAAACTAAAAACCCATAAAATGATAAAATCTATAAAAACCCCTAAAAACAAAAAAAAATCTCTGAAAAAATCTAAAACCCCTTTAAACTAATAAAAATGTAAAAAACATTAAAAAAAACCATTAAAACTCAAGATAACCACTAAAATACAAAAAAACATAAAACCCCTAAAGCCCTTATAAACCCTCCAAAATACCTAACACCCATAAAGATAATATAAATCATTAAAATTCCTAAAATTCCCCAAATTTTGAAAAAATCTAAAAACTGTGAAGAAACCTAAAAACCATAAAAACATAAAATCAATTAAAACCCTTAAATACCTAAAAATGATAAAAATACCTAAAACTGTAAAACCCTAAAACACTAAAAATATATAAAACCCCTAAAAACCATAAAATTCCAAAAATCCCAAAAAATATAAAAATACAAAAAAAAATAACCCGGAAAACGTCAAAATACCCCAAGAAAACCTTTAAAACCTAAAAAAACCTAAAACGCCTAAACAACCTAAAAAATTTCATGACCCTAAGAAGACCCTAAAAACTGAACAACTTAAAACCCTAAGAACCATAAAAACATGCACAAAAACTAAAAACCCATAAAAACATAAAGACCTATAAAAACTCTAAAAACCCTTTAAACCTAGAAAAACATTTAAAAAATATAAAAAAAAGTAAAAACCCTAATAAAATCAAAAAAATATTTAAACCCTAAAAAACCTACAAAACTAAAAAAACCCCTCAAAAACCCTAAAAACCATAAAATCACTAAAAATATTAAAAACCCTTAAAAGGATTAAGTCCAAAAAAACTAAAAACCATAATAAAATATTAATAAATTAAAAACATATGAGGCCCCTAAAAACATAAAAACACTAAAATCCCTAAAACACCACAAAACACCTAAAATACAAAAAAAAATTAGTAAAACTCAAAAAAATTTATAACAAATTAAACCCCCTAAAAACCGATATAAACCCAAATATATCCTTAAAAACCTAAATGAATTTTAAAATCCTAAAAACCTAAAAGAAACTAAAAAATCCTTAAAACACCTAAAAACCTTACAACCCCACTAAAAACTATAAAACCATTAAACCCAAAAAATGTTAAAAAAACCCACAAAAACCTTAAAACCCTAACAAATCAAAAGAAAATCAATAAACCAAAAAAAGTCATAAAAATCCACAAAACCCTAAAAACCCTAGAAACCCTAAGAAACCATAAAATTCCTAAAGAGTCCAAAAACATCTAAAAAAATATAAATACCCATAAAAACATAAAAAAACTATGTAAACCTTAAAATCATATAAAAGATTTAATCCACTAAAAACCCTAATAAAGTGCACAAAACCCTAAAATTTAAAAACCACAAAAATACCTAAAATTATAAAATACCATAAAAATACTAAAAAAGACCCAAAAAATTCCTAAAAATATAAAAGAACAAACACAACTTAAAATCCCCTATGAAATCCTTCAAAACCTACCAACACATTAAACCCCTAAAATCCCAAAAAATTATAAAACACCATAAAACCCCTAAAATCCCTAAAAACAATGAATATGCCTAAACAACATAAAAATTCTAAAAACCCATAAAACAGTAAAAATCACATGAAACTATAAAAACCATTTAAACCACTAAAGAAAATAAATAACTATATAAACCCATAAAACCATACAACATTAAAAAACTAAAAACCTAGAAAATCATAAGTCCCTAAATACCTAAAAACCATAAAAACAGTAAAAACCTCCAAAACCCCTAAAAATAATAAAAACACTAAAAACCCTAGAAACCCTTATATTTAAAATAACTCAAATAATATGTAAACCCCCATGAAACCATAGAAACCTAAAAAACACTTAAAACCCCTAAAATCATAAAATCCCTAAAAACAGTAAGAAAATCCTAAAACACCTTAATATCCCTAACAACCCTAAAAACCCATAAAAAAATAAAAAATCCATAAAATACCAAAAATAATAAAAACCCTAAAGCCTTGAAAAACTATTTGAAAACCATAAAAATACTAGAAAAACAAAAAACTGATAAAAAAGCCAAAAAATGTTAAAACCCCTAAAATACACTAAATATCCTAAAAATAACAAAATACTTAAATACCGTAAGAACCCTATAAACTCGAAAAACTCTACAAACCCCTAAATAGTTAAAAACTCTAAAACCCACATAAACTCTAAAAACCACTAAAATTGAAAAAATAACAACCCTAAAAAATGAAAACGCCCTAATACCCTCAAAAACCATGTAAACCCTAAAAGGAATAAAAATCTTATTAAAAAAATAAAAATCCGAAAAACCACAAAAATCCGTAAAAACCCTAAAACCAAAAAAACTCTTAAATAATCTCTAAATATATCTAAAACCATAAAAACCGCAATACCATAAAAACCATACAAATCTAAAACACTTAAAAACTTAAAAACATAAAAAATCTAAAAACCCTAAAACCAATAGAAAACCTAAAAACTCTAAAAACCCAAAAAACTGTAAAATCATTTAAAACCCTAAAAACCATTAAAAACAATAAAAACCACTAAATACTCAAAAACCCATTTAAAATAAAAAATACCTTAATATTTAAAAAAATCTTAAATCCCGAAAAACCCTAAAAACTATAAAACCCTAATAACCCCTAAGTACCCTCAAACCTCTATTAACCCTAAAAACATAAATATCCTAAAAATACATAAAAATATATAAACAATACAAAACTTAAAAACCTATAAAACATCATCGAAATCCTTAAAAAAAATTGAAACTCCTAAAAACATAAAAAGCTGTGAAAACCCAAAAACCCCCTTAAAATAAAAAAAACTCAGACCCTCAAAATCCATAATAACCAAAAAAACCTTATAAATCCTAAAAAATTCCAAAAAATACCTAAAAAAATATAAAACATGAAAACCCTAAAAAGCCCTAAGAAAACCAGAAAAATATCTAAACATTGTAAACCATAAATACTCCTAAAAACATAAAAAACCCTAAAACCCACTAAGTCCCTACAAACCCTAAAAACTATAAAAACCTTTTAATCCCCTTAAAACATTAAAATACCTTAAAACCAAAAACAACATAAAAAACTCTAAAAATACAAAAATATTTAAAACCCATTAATACCCAAAAAATCCCAAAACCCCCCAAATGCCATAAATACCCAAAAATCACAAAATCCTAAAAATTCCTATAAAATCACTAAAAATATATAAAAACCCATAAAAACATTAAAAACCATAACAAAACCATAAAACCCTAAAAAATTAAACCCCCTAAAAACCCAGAAAAACCTAAAAACCCATAAAGTAACTACACATAAAAAAATACTAAAAAATCCATAAAATTCACTAGAAAAGTAAAAAAACTAAAAACCCAAAAAATTCCTAAAAAACCTTAAATGCCTAAAAACACATAAAACACTTATAACACCTAAAAAAACTAAAAACCTAAATACCCTAAAAACCTAAAACCATAAAAATAACAAAAAACCAAAAAATCACTATAAACCATTTATACCCCTAAAACGTTATAAAACTCAAAAAACCATAATACCCTAAAAAAATCAAGAAATAATCCAAAATCCCCATAAACCAAAATACACCTAAAACCCAAAAAAGCTAAAAACCCTCAAAAACATAAAAAATCCAAAAAACCCCTTAAAAAGAAAATAATGATAAAATTTTTTAATATTCCCTAAAACCATAAAAACCTAAAAACCATCAAAATAACTAAAACCCCTAAAAACCATAAAAATTCTAAAAAGTCTTTTTAAATCACCAAAAACATAAATACCCATAAATACTCTAAAAACCCAAGGAAATATTAAAACCCATAAAACACCTAAACACAGAAATAACATAAAAAACTAAAACCCTTAAAATCCTAAAGAACCCCTAAAATCATAAAAACTATAAAACCCCATAAAACATTTAAACCTCCTAAAATAAAAAATAACGCAATAAAAACTATTAAAACCCAATAAACCCCTAAAAATGTTAAAAAAACTCGTTAAATATTTAAAACCGTAAAAACATATAAAACCCTAAAACTCAAAAAACACCATAAACACCCTAAAACCTTAAAACCAACAAGAAAGAATAAAACCCATAAAAACCATACATATCAAAAAAATCCCTAGAATCTATAAAAATATAAAAAAATTAAAACCCAAAATATCAATAATCAATTTTAAAACATAAAAACCATAAAACCCATAAAAACCCTAAGAAACCAATAAAAATATAAATAATAAGTAAAGATTTAAATGTTAAAACCCCATAAAACACTTGAAAACATAAAAATCCCTTTAAAACCCTAAAACCCATAATGATGAAAAAAATCCTAAAAATACATAAATCATAAAAATCATAAAAACCAGGAAAACCCCCCAGAAAACCTCAAAAACGTAATAACACTTAAAAAACATTAAAAACCTGATGAAGATAAAACTCCAAAAGCCTTAAAAATCTTCAAAATCCCTAATCACCCTAAACACCAAATAACCCAAAAAAATCTCAACAAATACCTACAAACAAAAAATTCCATAAAAACTCTAAAAACCCATTAGAAAACCATAAAAACTAAAAAAACTAAACACCCATAAAACCTTGAATATATTAAAAACCCTAAATTCCATAAAAACAATAAAAACAATAAACCCCCTAAAAACATTAAAACCCATATAAGTCTTATAAAACACTAAAAATCACTGAAAACTAGAAAACCCATTTTAACCCCAAAAACAGTAAGAAAATATAAAAAAACCATAAAACCCCTAAAAACACAAAGAAAACCCTAAAACCAAACAAAACCATAACAACTCTAAAAACCCTAAAAACATTAAAACCCTCTAAACACAAAAATCATAAAGAATATAAAATATTCATAAAAAACATAAAAACCCTAAAACCCTTATTAAAACCATGAAGAGAAAAGGATGTCACTGCTCTCACTTAGGAAATCTCTCCTCTTGCGGCAATAGCCAAAGTCTCCTCCTAGATTCCTCACTGGAAGCTTTACTTTCATCCTATTCGTGCGTTGTGATATAGACAGGGCATTGTTTGTTTGGTCCCTATCATTGATCTCACGGTGGACATGAAATATTATAGGTGGTGGTGATCTTTGGTGGTGAAATGAGAATATGGATGGTATTGGGTTGACAACATTGTGCTTTTCATGGAGGCGTTGGCTTGGATCCTCTCTTGCAGCGGTTTGGCTTAGGTTTGGTAGATCTAGAAGCCACAGGCTTGTTCAGTCTTCTTCACTAGTTGTGGTATTGGGCAAGATCTGGCGAGGTTGGAAAACCTCAGAGGCTTTGGCTTGGCTTGGTTATTACATCAAAATGGCTTGGGTTCGGTGGAGATGGATGCTTCTTCCCTATGGAGGTGCCCTTTTTTCCAGGGTGGTGTCTTCAGTCGAAGGTACGGAGAGGTGGGGTTCCATGACGGTTAGTGTCAGATTTACTGCATCATTATGGCCTAGTGCGATATTCCTGGGTGGGTTTTCCAAGCTACATCTAGGAATTCTGCAGATGCGGATATCAGTTTCGTGGTTCTATATTTTCCAGATCTAGGATATTTTCAAAAGATGTAGAAGGTGCAGGTTCGTTCTGGTACCAAAGGTTTGATTCTTTCCATTGGCTCAAGACTTCTTAGTTTTCATATGGTTTTGGATTGCACTCTTCATGTTAATGGTTTTGGCTTGAGCCAATGGTTAAGGTTGTATCTATGTCTTCTCTATGACTGATTTCCTAGTTGTTCCCCATTCGATTGCATGCTGCTAGTGTTGCTTGATGGGTTTGATGCGAGGTTTTTTGAGATCTGGGTCTGATTAAGGAGGTTTGAGTGTAGCGGATTGGTTCTAGGTGTTGGCATTGGTGGTCTTTTACTTCTGTGAAATTTTTTGTGCTTGATTATGGATGGTTAGAAGGTCGTGGTTACTGGATTTTAAAGAGATGGATTCTCTTTCTTGTTTTGATGAGGAATGTACGTTGCTTCTTGTGTGTGATGTCTTTTGTTCGGTTCTGTATGGGTTGCTGCTGCTACAAGCCGACTTTTTGTGGTAGTGTTGATGCGCGGTGTTTGGATGATCTATTAGGTGACTGATGGAATTGGATTCTGGGGTGCAGCTGCTCAATGTTGTCATTCCCCTTGACTCGTGTTCCCACCTCTACTCTTTTTTTCCTTCCCCTCACACAGGACTCCATCTTGTTTTGGTACGATGGTGCATGTGGCAATGTTGGGATGGTGTTAGTGCTTCAACTCGGTGTCAAGGGCACGTCTCGGAGGGGAAAATTTATTTTTTGGTGTAGGTTTGATAAACTAATATTGGAGAATAGGCTGATGGTTTCCGAACTTGGAAAGATGCTAAAATAAGTTGTTTTGAGGTAGGGTTTACTGTGGTGCTACTGATATCGTGCTAATGAATTCTGATGAATTTGCTTCTTGTGGTTATGGTGCTGCTAGATGTTGGTTGCTGATTGGCTGGGAGTTGAGGATTGGGACAATTCTGAATTTCTTCTTTCTTTTTCGTTTTGTGTACTTTAGGAATTTTTTTGGTTTTTTTGGTTTGGGGTTGTTTAGGTTTTTTGTGGGTGTGGTTCGTTTGACCATTTCCCTCACTTGTCTATTGAGTCTCTTTTCTAATAAATTTGGGTGGTCGGGAATAGCATGAACTCAGCATATTCCTTTCCATATGTATACCATAAAATCCTAAAAACACTTATACCCCATAAAAATCAAAAACCCCCTAAAAAGTCTAAAAAGACCCTAAAAACACTAAATAATCTCTAAAAAACTCCAAATCCCTAAAAAAAATTAATATCCTTAAAAATCGTGAAAAATCCCATATAATACCTAAAAACATTAAAAACCCTAAAGCCATAAAAACCTCTAAGAAAACTTTACTAACCAAAAAACACTTACAACCCATAAAAACCTAAAAAATTCAAAAAACCCTAAATACCATAAAACCCTTAAAAACCATAAAACCATAAAAAACATAATAACACAAAAAAAACACTACAAATCCATCAAACCATTAAAAATCATAAAATGCTAAAAACCAAAAAAAATCAAAATAAACACTAAAAACACTTAAAACATAAAAAACCCCAATTAACTAAAAAATCATAATAAAACCTAAAAAACCTAAAAAATTTAAAACCCTAAAAACCCTATGAAAAACATAAAGACCTAAAGACAATTAAATCCCCCACTAAACTTAAAAATGAAAAGGAAAAACCTAAAAAAATCTTAAAACCCTTAAAATTTCAAAAAACCCTAAAAATCATAAAAAATAGAATAACCCATAAAAATTCCAAAAAGAGTAAAAACCCAAAAATAATATAAATAATGAATTGAAACACATAAAAACAAAACAAGATAAAACCCCAAAAATATATAAAAAACTTAAAACAATAAAGGACTGTAAAACCCCCCTAAAACCATAAAACCCCTAAAAACCTTGAAACCCCTAAAGACCCCATAAAAACATAAAAAATCCTTAAAAACTCATAAACCCATTAAAACACTAAAAATGATAAAAAAAATAAAAAAATTCACAATATACTAAGGTATAATTAAATTTTCATTTTCAAAAACCCACTTTATGATTTAGTGGGAGCTGCACATACCAAAAATCAATACCACGCAAAAGCATATTCCAAAATTAAAAAACATCTACCCTTCAATATAATTAAATATTCAAAATTATAACCCCCAAAAATATGAAATAAATCTTTGAAAAATTTCCATGAGCTGTGAGATTATGAGCTGGAATACATCAACTACTTCACATCGGATCTGCATCATCCATCAAGCTGTCTTCCAATCAAATTGGTCATCATCATCAATTGTGTTAGCTGAGTCCCATTTTCAGGCATCATCATAATGTGTTATCACTATCGACATTGACTTACTCACCACTATCGTCGTCGACATCCAAACACTACACTAGTATATGGAGACCATCAGAGTCCAGCATAGCCACCGAAAAACATCAACACCATGTCGTCACAAATTAGAAACAACCAAAACACCAAAATAGAGTGAGCTCACCTCATCATAATACAATATCGATGAATCGACACCATCGTAAATATCACTGATGGCTACCACCACAGCTTCACCAATAACGTTGGGTAGAAATCCAAAAAAATCGAAAAATTTCCATTATTTTTTCCATTAGATCCTCTTAAAACCTCTCTTAGAAAAGAGTAATAGAAATAAAAACTATAAAATAGAATAAAACGGAGCCATGTTTCTTGAGGAGCACCATCGACTGCCAAAACCCATCTCTGAAAACCTCTGTAGAAGCAATGCTCCAATTTAAAATCAGAGAGGAGAAGATGTACTTGAGGTTAGGGAAAGAATTTGATTGGTCGACAGCTTTGAACATCATCATTATAGTGAGACTAAAACCAGTAGCCAAATACAAGAGTGTGCCAACACAGGAGTGCGAGAAAAACCCTCACCCACCAAACCACTTAACCCAAAACCACTATGTTACCATCGATCCATACTCGGCCTAGAGAGGTGTAGGGAACACGAGGTAGATTAGTGTTTAAGTGGTTGATGGATTAAATAGTGACTACCATTTTCTGGACCACAAATACTCCTTTACAGATAAACACTATGAAAACCGCACCCCCATGATAGGTGAAATAAGCCTTCATTGACTTGAATGGAAACCAAATCATGGAGCAGGAAGAAGGCTGGAGGAGGTGAAAAGTGGGGAATAATGGAAGGAAAGGAAGAATAATGATGCTAAGATGCGTTGTTGACCCCATAATAGAGGATTTTTTTAGGAAACTCTATGCGAAGTAGAGTGCAAGAAGGGGAGACCTGGGAGAGAAAGATGTCATTCCATAAAAACCCTAAAAACACAAAAAAATTCCGAAAACAAAAAAAAACAATTAAAATACTAAAAAATCCTACAAATCCCTATAAACATAAAAACCCCTTAAAACCCTTAAAAACCCTTTTAAATCCGTAAAAAGTAAGAAAACATAAAACCCAAAAAAACCGAAAAATAATAAAATCACTAAAAACAATAAAACACATAAAAACCCTAAAAACCACTAAAAACTATAAAAACCCATTAAATCCATAAAAACATTAAAATCACCAACAAATTAAAAACACTAAAAACTCAAAAAAACCCTAATACCCAAAATCCCAAATAATCCTTAAAAATCATAAAAACATAAAAGACATAATGAAAAACTAAAATCCCTAAAAATGTAAAAAATCCCAAAACCATAAAAAACTAAATAATATTAAAATAAAAAAACATAAAACACCTAAAAACTAAAAATAAATAAATAAACCCAAACAACCCTAAAACCATAAAAATCCCACAAAACCATAAAAATGATAAATATATTAAAAACCACAATGAAAGTAAATAACTAAAAAACATCTGAAAAATCTAAAGAAAACCTAAAAAACAAAAATACACATAAGACCCCTAAAATCTAAAAAATCAAAAACACTAAAAGACCATAAAACACACAAAAATCCATACAAATCACTAAAACTCTTAAAAACCCTACAACCCATAAAAAGAATTACACCACTAAAAACTCTAAAACCCTTTAAACCCCAATAAAACGTTAAAAACTCTAAAAAACATGAAAACCCTAAAAATAATAAATCCTCTAGATCAACAAATAACAAAAAACCCACAAAAAACCCCAAAAATATGTAAATACCTAAAAATCCCAAAAAATCATAAAAACCCTAAAAACCCCTAAAATTCACTAAAAATTAAAAACCCCTAAAACCCTACAAAAACATTAGAAATCAAAATTAAATTGAAACCCTTAAAATCCTAAAAGATGATAAGAACCCTAAAAACCCAAAAGAACCCTAAAAACTGTAAAAAGACAAAAACCCCTAAAACATTTAAAAACCATAAAATCTACAATAACCACCAAACCTCCAAATACCCTACGAACCTGGTAAAAACTCTAAAAACCCTCTAAACCCCTAAAAAATTATAAAGATATCAAAAAAACATTAAAATAATAAAAAAACCTAAAACCACAAAAAAATAGAACCATAAAAACCATAAAAACCAATAAAAATTAAGAAACCCCCTAAAACACCTAAAAACATAAAAATCAATAAAATCCTTAAAAATTAAAGAAAATGTAAAAAAACATAAAAACCCCTAAGAAACATTAATAATCTAAAACCAAATCAAACCATTAAAACCCTAAAAAATTTAAAATCCCTAAAAGACCATAAATCCCTAAAAACCCTCAAAATCCCTAAAATCCCTAAAAACTATAAAAATGAAAAAATATCATTAAAAATCCCTAAAAATTTTGAAAACCCATTATAACCCCTTAGAAACCCATAAATACCTAAAAACATATAAAACCCCAAATAACAAAAAAAATATAAAACCCCATTTAAACATTAATAACTGCTAAAAAACTAAAACCATAAAACCCTAAAAAACCATAAAAACCATAAAACCCCATTAAAAACTCTAAAACACCTTTGAACCACTGAAAAAATTCAAAAACACTAAAACCCTTTGAAAAATATATAAATTCTAAAAAAACATAAAACCCCAAGAAAACTATAAAACCCCTCAAAACCCTGAATATTCCTAACAACTCTAAAAATCCATAAAATACATAAAATCCCTAAAAATCCCAAAAAATGTTAAAACCCTAAAATTCCAGAAAACACCTAAGAAAACTTCATATCCAAAAAAATCATTTAATCTTTAAAAATCGGAAAAATACTAGAAACCCTAAAAATTATTAAAACCCCAAATACCATGAACACCATAAAAGCCTCTAAAACCAATTAAAAATCCTAATAACCCATAAAAACAATAAAAAAGCCACATAAAACACTAAAAAAAATTAATCCTATAGAAGCATTAAATACTCTAGAAAACTGTAAAATGATAAGAAAAATTAAAATAATCCTAGACACAAAAAAACATAAAATCTATAAAAACACTAAAACCCCTCAAAATACATAAAACCGTAAAAACCATAAAAATCCTAAAAATACCTAAAGACATAAAAAACAAAATTCCCTAAAAACCCAAAAGAAATCATTAAAAACATAAAAACACTTAAAACACTGAAATACCCCAAAAAATATAAAAACCACAAAATCCTCAAAATCCCTAAAGACCCAAAAAAATCATAAAAATCCATAAAAATTCACTAAAAACATAAAAAACCCTAAAAACCAAAAAAAACACAAATAAAAACTTAAGAACATAAAAATGCAAATAATCCCTAAAAACCCTAAAAAAATTAAAAATCACAGCACCCCAAAAAACAATATAAACCATAAAAACCCATAAAAATCACTAAAAAATATAAAATACCTTTAAACCCCAAAAAATTGTTATAAACTATAATAAAACTCTAAATTTTTTAAAAATTAAACAACCCTAAAATCTAAAAAACTGTTCAAATCAAAAACCCCATAGAAACTGTTAAAACCCTCTAAATCCCAAAAACCCTAAAAGTCTTAAAAATCCCTAAGAATTGATAAAAATGTAAAAAACCCCGAAAACGGTAAAAAAAACCCCAAATAAAACCTTAAAAAGTTAAAAAAACCATTAAACCCCTAAAAACCTGAAAAAAATAAATACCCTAAAACACTAAAAACCATGAAACACTAAAAATCCTTAAAAACCCCAAAAACTCAAAATATCCTATACAAACTAAGGAAAACCTAAAACCATAGAAAACGATCAAAACCCAAAAAACTATAAAAATATTTAAAACCCCCTAAAAATTCAATAACACTTAATAAAATCTAAAAACTCTTCAAAAACAAGAACATATTGTAAAAACATAAAAAACACTTAAAACCCATAAAATCCTAAAACCCCATTAAAACTTCAAAACCATCAAAATAGTGAAAACCCTAAAAACCATAAATATGATAACAATAAAAAAACCCTAAAAATCATAAAAACCATAAGAAAATATTAAAAACCTAAAAAAATTTAAACCCTTAAAAATTAAAAATTTCTAAAATCCCTAAAACCCCCTAAAACCCTAAGAACTCTAAAACACCTAAAAACCATAAAACCCCTAAAAACCCAAAAAAAACCCTAAAACCCTATTAAAATTGTAAAAACCCACTAAAAACTATAAAAAACACATTAAATCCCCCGAAACATTAAAAAAACTCAAAACCCTATAAGTCTCTAAAAACTCAAAACCTAAAAAACCAATTTAAATAGTAAAAATAAAAATAAAAAAACCCCTCAAAATCTTTAAAAACCCCAAGAAACCATAAAATTTTTTAAAACCCATAAAAATTTATTAATTTTAAAAAAATCCTAAAAACTATGAAGTCCCACATGAAATACTAAAAATTATCAAAACACATAAAACACCTAAAACCCTAAAAACCATAAACCCCTCAAAATCCCTAAAAACACATAAAACAAATAAAATACTAAAAATCACTAAAAATACCAAAAAATGTAAAAAACCCTATATTCCTCGAAAAATCCTAAGAAAACATCAAAACATAAAAACACTTAAGAACCCTAGATAATTAAAAACACTAAAACCCATAAAAGGTACAAAAACCCCTAAAACCATAAAAATACATAAAAACCATAAAAACCCTAAAACCCATAAAAACTACTAAAAATAATAAAACCTCTTTAAACCCTAAAAAATGTGAAAAAATATAAAAAACTGTAAAAATCCTAAAAACTCAAAAAAACCCATAATACCAAAAAAATCCAAAAAAACCATCAAAACCCCTTAAACACTAAAAATGATAAAAATCTAAAATATCCCAAATAAATGAAAACATCTCTAAATAATTTAAAATAAACCTAAGAAAACCATAAGAATCTAAAAACACTTAAACCCTTTAAAACAAAAAAAATTCTAAAACCCTAAAATTCATAAGAACTCCAAAAACCATAAAAGCCCAAAAAAACCATTAGAACTTTAGAAAACTACTAAAAACTTCAAAAACACTTTAAAAAACTTTAAAATGATAAAAAATAATAAAAAACATAACACCCTAAAAATAAAAAACCTCTTAAAAACCTAAAAAACAAAAAAACCATAAAATCCCTAAAACCCGTTAGAATCCCTAAAACCCCAAAAAACATAAATTACTAAAAAATCCCTAAAATCCCAAAAAAACCTAAACACCCCTCTAGAACATGAAAAACCCCTTTAAACCCTCAAAACCCTAAAAAAACTTAAAACCAATGGAAACCAAAAAAATGAAAGAACTCTAAAAAACCAAAAAATCAAAAAAACAATAAAAACAATAAAAGTCCCAAAAATCCCTAAAAATAACTAAAAATGTAAAAAACTGTGAATAACCCTAAGGAAAACATAAAAACCTAAAGACAATTAAATCCACTAAAAACATAAAAACTCTAAAAAGCGTAAATAACCATAAAACCCAAAAACCCTTAAGACCATAAAATAACATACAAATCATACAAATCATAAAACCCATAAAATCCCAAAAAACACTAAAAACTACAAAAACCCATTAAACCCCTAAAACGTTAAAAAAATATAAAAAGTAAAAAATAACCCAAAATCCAAATAAACAATAAAATCACTAAAACCCATAAAACACATCAAAATCAAGAAAACCCCATAAAAACCATAAAAATACAAAAATCCCTAAAAGTCCCAAAAACTATAAAAGTCCATAAAATCCAAAATAAATCCTTAAAAACCTAAAACACCTAAAGACCCAAAAAAACCTTAAAATTGTTAAAGACCCTAAAAAACTAAAAACCCTAAAAATCACAAAAAAAACACTTAATACCCTAAAAACCCTAATACACCAAAAAACAAACAAAAACCAAATAAAACTCTAATATCCCATTAAACCCAAATAATAAAAATCACTCAAAAAAATCTTTAAAACCCTAAAAAACTTAAAAACCTAAAAGCCCCAAAAAAACCAAAAAAACTCTGCAAACTCTAATGAAACCTAAAACCCTAAAAAAATAAGAACCATAATAATCCTTAAAAATCCCTAAAATACATCAGAACCTAAAAACCCCTAAAAACCCTAAAAATATTTAAAAAAAATTAAATCCCTAAAACACTTAAAATGAAAAAAATTACTAAAACACAAAAAACACTAAAAAACACCCAAAATACCATGAAACACTCAAAATCCATAAAAATAGTAAAAACATAAATATCCTAAAAATTCCAAAATTTCCAAAATAAACATAAATAACCCTTAAACCCCCAAAGAAAACTTTAAATACCTAAAAACATTTAAATCCTCTAAAAATCCTAAAAATGATAAAAACATTAAAAAACTAAAAGCCTACAAATCGTAAAAACCATAAAACCCCTGAAATGCATTAAAAACCCAAAAACCCCATAAAACCCCTCAAACCCCCTCAAAACATTAGAAAATATAAAAACTCATAAAACCCCTAAAAAAATTAAAAACCCCTAAAACCCAAAAAAACATACGAACCTTAAAACCCGTAAAAACCATAAAAACAATAAAAATCCTAAAAAACCATGAAATCCTAAAAAAACCTAAAACCAATTAAAACCCTAAAAAACCATAAAACCCTAGAAAACCACTAAGATAAAACATAAAAACATAAATATACATAAAATTCATCAAACCTAAATAACACTAATAACATAAGAAAACCCTAAGACCCCTAGAATCCCCTAAAACAATAATAATCCATAAGAACCCTAAAAGCCCAAAATATTCATAAAAATTCCTAAAATATAATAAAAGGTAAAACCCCCTAAAGACTATGAAAGAGAATAAGAAAAACATAAAAACATAAATAAAAAATAAAACCTGAAAGAATTGAAAAATGAAAAAAAACCCTAATATGCATAAAAACCCTAATAACCACCTAAAATATCTAAAAACCACTAAAACCCCTAAAACGTTAAAAATGATAAAAAGATTTAAAAACCCTAAAAACTAAAAAAAACCCTAGAATCCCAAAAGATCCATAAAAACCCTAAACACCTTTAAAAACCTATAACCCCTAAGAATCACTAAAACCCATAATACCATAAAAATACTAAAAATTTCAGAAATCTATAAAAATGTAAAAAACCTTAAAACCCTAAAAACACTAAGTTATACTTAAAACAAAAAACCCAAAGAACCACATAAACATTAATATTCTAAAAAACCCTAAAACCCTAAAAAAATCCGAATAACCTCGAAATCTCCAAAAACCCCTAAAACCCTTGAAAACTATCAAAAGCACTAAAATTTCAACAAATAATATTAATCAGATAAATTTTGGATATACTATAAAAAAATTTATGAGACTAAAAATGTCAAAAAAAACCCACCAAAACCCATGAAAAAATTAAAAATATAAATACCATAAAACCCTGAAACCCCCTCAAAAACCATAAAACTCTAAAAACATAAAAATGTACAAAAATCTCTAAAAGGACATAAAATTTTAAAAAACCTTAAAATCCCAAAAAACCATACAAACAGAGAACCCCTAAAAACCCCTAAACAATCGAAAAGTGATATCAACCCTAAAAACAATAAATATCCAAAATAACACTAAAACCCCGCAAAAACCCTTAAAAAATAAAACCAATAACATTCTTTAAAAACCTATAAAAAACTCTAAAATCATAAAATCCCTAAATCCCTGAAAACGTAATGAAATCATTAAAAGCCTAAAATCATTTAAAACCAAAAAAACATTAAAATTATAAAAACCCCAGGAAATACTAAACACCCCAAAAAGTATAAAATCCCTTAAAGACCTTAATAAACACTAAAACTAAATTACAAAAGATAAAACCCCCACACAACTCCAAAAAACCTTTAAACCCCTAAAAATTTTAGAAACTCTAAAAAACCATAAAATGCAAAAAAAAACTCTAAAACCTCAAAATCACCATAAAACCCCTAAAAACCTATAAAAGCCCTATAAATTCAAAAACAAATACCAAAAAAATACAAAAAATAAAAAAACCAAAACCTCATCAAAACACTTAATAAAACATTAAAAACTGTAAAACGCATAAAACCCCTAAAATCCTAAAAAATCATAAAAACCCTAAAAAACCTAAAAATCCATAAAACCAACAAAAAAACTTATTACCATCTAAGAATCAATAAATATATAAAGTTCCCTATAGAAACTAAAAACCCAAAAAAACATTAATGATATTAAAACATAGAAAACCCCTAAAAACTCTAAAAACACTAAGAACCCTAAAGGAACCTAAAAACCCTAAAAACCAAAAATTATATTAATAACCACGAAAAACCCAAAAAAACCAAAAAACCACACACAAAATTAAAAACACTATACAATCCTAAATTTTTTTAAAAAATCTAAAAACCATAGAAACCATAAAAATTTCAAAAAACCAAAAACCAAAAAAAACTAAAATCCCCAGAAATTGTAAAAAATACTCAAGACCCTTAAAATATATACAAACTATAAAAACCCTAAAAAAATCTAAAAAGTCCCTAAAATCTACAAAAACGTAAAAAACCATAAAACATAAGAAAACCTTAAAACCTAAAAAAACTTAAAACGTCTAAAATACCTAAAAACACTAACACCATAAAAACCCATAAAAATGCCTAAAATATTAATAAAACCAAAAAACCCCAAATAAATATAAAAACCCCAAATACCATTTAAATTCATTAAAACATTAAAACCCATTTAAATAATAAAGAACTAAAAAAACCAAAAAAATAATAAAAACCCAAAAAAGCCTCAAAAACCCTAAAAAATACAAATCCCAAAAAATCCCTAGATATCACAAAAAATGTAAAAAATACTATAACTCAAAATAAAACAATTAAAAACTAAAACCATATAATACCTCTAGAAAACTAAAAGTCATTAAAAACCCAAAAATACCCGGTAACAATAAATATTCCTAAAACCCATCAAAATCACCAAAAACCAAGAAAAGAAAAAAAATTCTAAAAATTAATTTCAAACCATTGATTACATAAAATTCCATGAAAACATTGAAAACCCCCATTAAAATAATAAAAATACAAACCACTTAAAATATCTAAAACCCTAAAAACTGTAAAACACCTAAAAACTATAAAACCCCAAAAAAACCTAAAAATCCCTAAATCCCTAAAAATCCCTAAAACCCTAAAACCCCTGTAAAACCCTAAAAACACTTAAAATATAAAAAACTTTTTATCACCTAAAAAGTAAAACAATATCTAAAAAATAAAATCCCAAAAGCTCCAAAAAACCCTAAAATCAAAAAAAACATAAAAAACCCTAAAACCCTAAAATTCCTAAAAACCCTAAAACCCCAAAAAAACAATAAAACCCTTAAAATTTACTAATAATAGTAAAAATAATAAAAACCCTTTAAAACTCTAAAACCCACTATGAAATCCTTAAAAACCTAAAAACCCCTAAAAACCCAAAAAGGGTAAAACCCATAAAGGGCCTAAACACCCCTCAAAATCCATACAAACCCTAAAGGTTCATAAATATCCTAAAAATACCTAAAAACCCCTAAAACATAAAAATCCTTTAAACCCCTAAGAAAATATTAATGATCTAAAAACACATAAAATCCCTAAGAAATCCTAAAAACCCTAAAAACCCATAAACCCCTTGATACCATAAAAACCCATAAAATCCAATAGAAATCCCAAAACCCAGTAAAAACTATAAAAATCCCATAAACCCCTGAAAAAATTAAAATTGCTAAAAACCCTTTAAAACTCAAAAAACCCCAAAAAAACCGAAAGAACTATAATCCCCTAAAAACTTCTAAAACCCATCAAAATCACTAAAACCCATAAAAACCCATAAAAATTATAAAAAATCACTAAAAATTCCAATAAATGTAAAAAACCCTAAACACCTAAAAATCCATTAGAAAATATTAAAAACTTTCAAAAACATAAAACCATAAAAAACAATAAAATTATAAAACCACTTAAAAATCTCAAAATCTTTAAAAAACATAAAAACCAATAAAAATCTTCAAAAAGACCTAAAAATACAGAAAAAAATGTAAAATTCTATAAACTAGAAAAAAACCTATGAAAACATTATTAACCTAAAAACACTTAAAACCCCAAAAAACCCAAAAAAGTCCCTAAAACCCCATAAAAACCATAAATCCCACTAAAATCATTAAAATCCTAAAATCCAATAATAAACTTAAAACCCCACTAAAATAACTCAAAAACCTTTAAATCACTAAAAACAGTAAAAACATTTATAACCCCTTAGAAAACATAAAAACCGAAGAAGAAAAACCAGTCCAAAAAATTATAAAAACCAAAAAACAATAAAATTCCCCAAAATCGCAAAAAACACTAAAAACGTAAAATATCAATAAAAACCCCTAAAATTTATAAAAAAAAATATCCCAAAAACCTTGAAAATAAAAAATAAAACCACAAAACCCAAAAAATCCAAAAATCCCTCAAAATCTCAAAAAACACTAAAAACCATAAAAATACTTTAAAATAAATAAAAGTTACAAAAAATGTACAACCCCCAAAAAACCATGAAAAGCCATAACCATAAAAACATAATAACGCTTAAAACCCCTAAAAAACTAGAGACACTAAACATCCATAAATATCCCAAAAACCCAAAAAACCGTTAAAACCCTCAAACTCCCTAAAAACACAAAAACCCATAAAAATCCAAAACATTCCCTCAACATTCCTCCAAATGAAAAAAATCTAGAAATCCCAAAAAACCCCTAAAACATAAAAAAACATAAAAACACTTAACACCCCCAAAAAACCAAAAACACTAAAAATGAAAAAAAAAACATAGCAACCCTAGAAAATATAAAACCCCAAAAAACCAAAAACATCACTAAAACCCCAAAAAGCCACTAAAAACTATAAAAATCCTTTAAACCCATAAAACCATTAAAAAAACTCTAAAATAACATAAAACCCTATATAAAAAAAAATACAGAAACCAGAAAAAACCAAAAACCCCTAAACACCTAAAACCCTAAAATTCACAAAAAATCACTAAAAACTATAAAAATGCAAAAAAAAAATCTCAACGAGTCACTAAAACGTAAAATTCCTAAAAAAAATAAAAATTTAATGAAAACCATAAAAACCATAGAATATTTAAGGCACCTAAAAACATAAAAATTTATAGAACCCCTTAAAACCCCTAAAAACATAAAAACCCCTAAAACCCCCAAAACCCAAAAATACCCTAAAAATAAAGAAAACCAAAAAATCCCACAAAATACCTAAACATGTTAAAAACCCTAAAAAACATAAAAACTCTATGAAATCCTTAAAACCCTAAAAACCCTTTAACACCCTAAATAACCAAAAAAGAAAATAAAAATAATAAAATACACTAAAATCCATAAATGACCAAAAATCCATCAAACCACCTAAAACCCTTAAGAACCATAAAACCCATAAAATACCCTAAAACTAATAAAAACTCTAAAAACATTACACCCCTAAAACATTAAAAACTATAAAAAACATTAAACCCCATAAAATCTCAAAAAATCCCTAAAAACCCAAAAAACTAGGAAAACACTAAAACCCCGAATATCCATAAAAACCCTTCAAAAACCCTAAAAACCATTCAAATCATAAAAGTACTAAAAACCAAATAAAATCCTTAATAATGTAAAAAAACCCCAAAAAACCCTTAAAAACCATATGAAAACCTTCAAAATATAAAATCACTTAAAGCCCCTGAAAACAAAAAAAATAAAAATACCCTAAAAATGATAAAAATCAAAAAAATCGTAAACCATAAAACCCCTAAAAACATAAAAACCCTAAAAACCCATAAAACCCCCAAAAAATACACTAAAAAACAAAAAACCCTTTAAATGTTGAAAATGTTAAAAAACTCTAAAAAAAATAATACCCTAAAAACTAAAAAAATAAATATATAAAAAACTAAAACCCATAAAGACAAAATAATACCAATAAAATAAAAAAACCCTCAAAACCCTAAATTACAAAAAAATCCAAAAAATCCAAAAAAATGTAAAAAAACTCTTAAAATCACTAAGAAAACCACAAAAACATAAAAACACTTAAAACTCCTAAAAATGTGAAACATGCTAAAAAACCTAAAAAATAAAATCCCTATATGACCTTGGAAACTCACAAAATCTCAAAAACCCTTATAAAACCATAAAAATAATAATAATCCCTAAAAATCCTTGATAACATAAAATACATTAAAACCCCTAAAAAATCCTAGGAAAACTATAAAACCTAAAAACATTTAAAAACCCCTAAAAACTAAAAACTCCAAATACTCTAAAATACCTAAAAACTCTAAAAACACTAAAACACATCAAAACCAATAAAAACTATAAATATCAAAAAATACCATAAAACCCTAAAAACCAAAAAAAACTATTAAACCCAGTTAAACTCATGAAAACATTAGAAAACTCTAAAAACTTTACAACAAACAAAATAATGAAATGAAAATCTAAAAACCCCCAACACCATAGAACCCATAAAATCACTTAAACCCTAAAAACCCTAAAAATCTGTAAAAACCCAAAAAACAATAAATATCATAAAAAGATCATAATATACTTAAAAATATAAAAACCCCAAAAAAATCCTCTATACCCAGAAAAAAAAAATAATATCCTAAAAATAATTAAAACCCATAAAAATCCTAAAAACATTGAAACCACTAAAAAACGCCCTCAAAACAATAAAAAAACCCTAAAAACCATAAAAATCCAAAATAAATCCATAAGAATCCCTAAAAATAAAAAAACCCTAAAAACTCTAAAAAAATATTAAAACATTAATACCTAAAAACACTTAAAAATTATCAAATCCTAAAAATGATAAAAACCCTAAAAGTCCTTAAAATTTAAAAAACCTCTAAAACTATAAAACCCCCCTAAAAAAATAAAAACAATGAGATCCCACTAAAAAAATCTAAAACCTTTGAACCACTAAAAACATTAAAAAATTAATAAAACCATTAAACCACTAAAAAATATAAAAACATTGAAAAACCAAGAAAACCATAAAACCCTAAACCCCCCCCCCCCCCCGGAAATTCCCTAAACTGCGTAAAAACCCTAAAAACCCATAAAATCCTAAAAATAAATAAATACCTAATAACCCTAAAAACAATGAAAACCTCTATGAAATCCTGAAAACCTTAATACACTTAAAACCCTTAAGGACCTAAAAATACTAAAAACCCTAAGAATCCTAAAAAACCCTTAAAACCCTAAAACAATAAAAACCCTTAAAAACCATAAGAAAACCTAAAAACCCATAAAAACTAATAAAAAGGAAAAAAACCCTTGAAACACCTAAAAATATTTATAACTCTAAAAAACCACAAAATCGTTTAAAAATTTTAAAATCCCTAAAAACATAAATACCTAAAAAACCATAAAAACCCCTAAAACCCATCAAAATCCTAAACACCCCTAAAAACCATAAAAATCCTTAAAAGTCCTAAAAATACAAACTAACAAAAAACAATAAAACCTTTAAAACCCCTAATAAAACCTTAAAATCATAAAAAAAATTAAACACCCAAAAATAAGTAAAAAAATCTAAAAACCCCAAAAACTAAAAAAAACTCTAAAAACCCTAAAAACCAAAAAAATCGTATAAATGTTTTGAAATACATAAAAAAATATCCAAAAAACCTGAAAAATCCTATAATAACCTTAAAACCCAAAAAATAATTAAAACTACTAAAACCAAAAAATAACAAAAGACATTAAAGACCTAAAAAATTCCTAAAACACATAAAAACCATAAAAACCTGTAAAAACATTAAAAGACCTTAAAAATAATAAAACCCATAAAAACAAACAAAAAACTCTAAAAACCCTTGAAACCCCTTAAAATGTTTGAAAAATTTAGAAAACCATAAAACATATAAAAAACTAAATAACCCTAAAACCTAAAAAACAATAAAAAAACTGAAAACCCTCAAAATCAAAAGAACCCCTAATGTTTAAAAAAATACTACATATCCCACAAACCCCAAAACTAAAAATAAATAAAAAACACATAAAAACCCAAAGAAAAACTTAAAAAAATACAAACACTTAAAATCCCTACAAAACCTAAATATTTTTAAAACCCTAAAAACCCTAAAACTCTAAAACCCCAAAAAATATTAAATACCCCATTAAAACCCTTAAAAACTAAAATCTCTGAAAACCCTTTAAATCCCTAAAAATGTAAAAAACTATAAAACCCCATAAAATAGTAAAAATCTGAAAACACGAAAAACAAAAAAAATACATCCCTAAAGGCCCCTAAAACCCTCCATGACCATAAAAGTTCTAAAAATCCTAAAAAGACCTAAAAATCACTAAAAACATAAAATACCCTAAAACCCCAAAGAAAACATTAAAAATTAAAAACACTTAAACCACTAAAAAAAATTCTATAACCATAAAACCCCAAAGAAAACTAAAACCCCTTAAAATCCTTAAAAACAATTAAATATCAATAAAAATCCTGAAAAAGACAAAAAAACATATAAAAATAATGAAAATCATAAAATCCTTGAAAACCCCAAAAAAAATTAAATAATTAATAAACAAAAATCCCTTAAAACCTTAAAAAATACTACAACCCTAAGAACACCTAAAATACATTTAAAACCTTAAAAACTAGAAAACACATATTATCCTAAAAACCCCTAAAAACCTTTAAAAACCCCGAACCTGTTAAAAATATAAAACCCATATAAATCCTATAAAACCCTTAAAATATCATTAAAACCTTAAAATCCCTGAAACCCCAAAAAATCTCTAAATCCATAAAAACCTATAAAAACCCAAAAACACAAAAACCCTCAAAGTCATTAAAACCCATAAAAACCATAAATAATCCCGAAAACACTAAAAATTACAAAAAACACAAAAAACACAAAAAACACTAAAAACATTTTGAAAATCTGAAAAACCTAAAAATAGTTAAAACCCCTAAAAATATAAAAACACTAAAACCTACTTAAAGCCCTCAGAATCCCTAAAAACCTAAAAAACCCCTAAAATACTGAAAAATAATTAAAAATCCCTAATATCGTAAAAACTCCCTAAAACATTGAAAAAATATAAGAAAATATTAAAAATCTAAAAACACTTAAAACCCCTAATAAACATAAAAAAACTAAATAGCCTAAAAGAAACTAAATAGCCTAAAAACCATAGAATTCATAAATCCCCCCAAAAAACATTAAAATTATAAAACCCCATAAAAACCCTAAAACCAGCTAAAAACTCTAGAAAACCTTTAAACCCTAAAGGTTTTAAGAACTCTAAAAACCCTAAAAACCATAAAAACCCCATAAAATCAAAAAAAACCTTGAAACCCCACAAAAATTATAAAAATTCAGTAAAAATAAATAATAATGTAAAAAACACTAAAAACCCTAAAAACATTATAAGAAAACCATAAAAACCTACAAACACATAAAATCCATAAAAACCTAAAAAATAATAAAATCCCTGAAAACCATAAAAAATAAAAAAAAATCCTAATAACCCTTAAAAACACATTAACCCTACAAATATAAAAAATTAAAACACTTGAAAACCCTAAAAATCCACAAAAACACTAAATACATTTTAAACACCTAAAAAATATTAAAAAAACTCTAAAAAATAATAAAACCCATAGAAACACAAAAAAAACCTATAAATCCACACACAAAAAATACCTCAAACCCCTAATAATCCTAAACCCCTAAAAATCCTTAAAACCCCTAAATACAATAAAAATCCAAAAAAATACAGAAAAATACATATAAACTAAAATAAATAAAAACCTTAAAACCCCTATGTAAATATAAAAAAAACACATAAAGTCACTAATAAAAATAAAAACCATAAAAACCCTAAAATCCCTAAAAACGCCTAAAAATAAAAAAATAAAATACAAAACAATAAAAAACATAAAATATATCTAAAAATTCCTAAAAACATAAAAACACTTAAAACCCCATAGAAAACCTTAATAACCTAAAAACAAATAAAAAACCTAAATACCATAATATTATTTAGAACTCTAAAACCCCCTAAAATCTTAAAATCCTTAAAAAACATATAAACCCCTAAAAACCCTAAAAACTATAAAACCCCTAAAAACCAATAAAAACACTAAAAAGCCATTTAACCCCCAAAAAATGTTAAAAAATTAATAAAAAATAAAACCCCTAAAAATAGAAAAACAAATAAAAACTCTAGAATCCAAAAAAAGAGCGAAAAACCCTCAAAATCAATAAAAACAATAAAATATAAAAAACCTAAAAATCACTAAAATTACCTAAAAATTTAAAAATTCCAAAAACCATAAAAATCATAAGAAAACCTTTAAACATAAAAACACTTAAAACCCCTTAAAATAAAAAAAAACATTAAAACCATAAAAACACTAAAACCCATAAAACCCCTAAAACCCCTAAAAATCCTCAAAATATCTAAAAACCCTAAAAACACATAAATATTTTAAAAAATCCCTAAAAATCCCTGATAATGTAAAAAATTATAAAAATCCTAAAATTCCATAAGAAAAAATTAAATACCAAAAAAAACTTAAAACCCCTAAAACCCAAAAAAATTAAAAAGACCTTAAAACCCCTAAAACCCCTAAAACTGATAAAACTAACTAAAAACATTAAAAACCCCTAAATCCCCAGAAAAATACACTAGATTTCGCCACTCTCTCCTGGAATCTCCCGCTCGACGGGGTGATTTCCAAGGTTCCCTCTCGGAACCCTTCTCTTCGGCTTCGTGGATCTTAAGATTTGTGATGCGGATGGAGTTCAAAGGTTTTCTTCCCGGTTTCAATGGTGGAAGAAGAGGTAGATTCTTGATGGTAGTGGGATCTGGTGGCTTGTGAAGGGAAAAGGTGATGATGGCTTGGTCTAGCTCCCGCAAGGCTCTAGACTAGATTTGGTAGATCTGGGCCTCCCTCTTCCTCGGACGCTGTTTTTTCTGCTCCGTGGTGGCAGCGCTGATGGTTCCCCGGTGGTTTGGGTGAAGTCTCCGACGAAGTCAACCTTGGCTCTAGATCCAATTTTCTAGTGGTTTTGCTTTGACTTGTTGTTCTTCTGCTCGCCCCTGTTGGCGCTTCAAATATGTTCTCATCATCGATCTGATCTGGTGTTGCTCATCTTTTTGAGGAAGGTGGTCATATCCACTTGGTATAAGGCTGCGAAGATGCTCTAGTGGTGTGGTGCGAGCGTGAAAAATCTGGAATCTTCATATAGGGTTTCATGATCTACGGATCTGACAGTGGCGGTCCTTGTTCGGGGAGGAAAGATTCATTTTCGACTTGCTTCTTTTCTTGTTGTTGTCGATATTCGGGATTTTTGTTGCATTTTGGATGCTATGTTGGATTTCGGAGGTGTTGTGTGTGTTCCTGTTAGTCGTTGTGGTGATTATGGTTGGCTTGGTTGTGATTTATTGTTTCTGCTAGATCATGCGCTTGCTGCAAGACATGATTTCTAGATTATCATGTGGTATTGCATGTGGTTGTCTTGTTCTGCTTTGGAATGGACTTTCTCTTGGCTGTTGGTATCTTATTTCCACTGGTTTTGGTACTGGGTGAGACTTAATTGAATGTTGGATGTTTCATGGCTTAGATGTGATGAAGTTATTATTATTGCCTCGGCTGGTGGTGGTTCTAAAAATGGGTGTGCTGGAAAATGTTGGTGTATGATGTTTGTTGTCATTGGTTCTGTGTAGTTGGTCATGGATCTGAATGGCATGGAGGTGCTGGCTGCTGTGGAGGCTGGTGTTTTTGGTGCTGGTGGTTTGCTGTTGTTGGTTGTGATTCTCCTTGGTGGGAGGCTGTTGGGTGCTGGAAGGTGTATTGCTGGTCTCTGGTTACTGTTTAGCTGGGAAGTGCGAGAGGGATGTGGCTCTATGACTCTGGTTGCTGGTTGCTGGTTGTTGTTTGGCTTGGAGGTGCTGGATGCTGGTCTTTCTAAGTTTGGATGCTGGTTTTTGGGTAGCTATGAGCTACTGGATACTGGTTGATGCTGGATGATGGTGGTGGCTGCTTGGTTATGTGTGCTTTTTCTTTTTTTCTTTTTCTTTTTTTCTTTTCTTTTTTTGCATGAGTTGTAAGGGGTTTTCGGGTGTGGGTTGTTTGACCCCTCCCCTCCCTTGTCTATTGTGTCTCTTTTTTCCTTGCTAATAAATTTGGGGGGCTGGGAATATCCCGACCCTCGCATCTTCATTGCCCCTAAATCCCCATAAAAACCATAAATCATCAAAAAAATATAATAACCATATAATCCCATAAACATTAAAAACCTCTAAAATTCCTAAAAACCCATAAATAATAAAAACCCAGAAAACCAGAAAACCCTAAAAATTCCTCAAATTCCATAAAAACCCTAAAACATCTAAAAACCTAAAAATCCCTAAAAATCCCAAAAATGTAAAACCATAAAAACCTGGAAAAATCAAAGAAAATTTTTAAAACCTAAAAACACATAAAACCCCTAAAACCAAAGAAACATTAAAACCCCTAAAAACCGTAAAAAAAATTAATCCCCTAAAAACCATAAAAACCATAAAAACCATAAAACCCTATAAAAACTCTAAAAACCCCATATAAATTATAAAAAAACTTTTAGACCCATGAAACCATTAAAAAACTAAAAAAACCCTTAAATACCCTAAAATTCTAAAAATCATATAAACACCAAAAAAACCATAAAATCGTAAAAACCCCAAAAAATGATCAATATACCTAAACAAATCTTACTGGTTCTTTATGTTTGGGCTTTGCGATGTTCCTTAGTCCACTTTCTAGGTAATTGTTTTGATGGGTTGTGTGAGTTATTCCAAGTTTACTTTCTAGGGATTGGTCCTTTGGGAATCTCAAGGTTTTTCAATCACATTTTCCTTTCCTCTTTTGGTGTACAACTTCAGGCCATTTGGTTTCACCCTATGGGTGACTACATTGTAACTCAATTCTTTTCCTTCTTTATATATATTGTACTATATTCCTTGAGAAACCACTAAGGCCCAAAAAATCCAAAAAACCCTAAATTCTATAAAAACCAATAAAAACAAAAAAATCCCAAAAAATCTATCATAACATACAAACCATAAAAACCCTTAATAACCATTAGAAAAACATAAAAACCCAAATCCCAAAAACCCTAAAAACCTTGAACAATACTAAAAACCCATAAAAAACCCAGAATCCCAAAAAAATCTCTAAAAACCCTTTAAACACCTAAAAATGTAATAAACCTCTAAAAAGACTTAAAACCTTAAAAACTCAAATAACAATAAAATGAAAAGAAAAATCATAAAACCCTTTAATTCCCTAAAAAAATTAAAACCCTTAAAATCCATGAAAATCCTAAAAAATTATACAAATCCTAAAAATCCATTAAAATCCCTAAAAACATAAAAAAAATAAAAAAAATGAAAATCCAAAAGAATACCTTAGAAATCTAAAAGCATTTAATATCTCTAAAACCCAAAAAATTATAAAAAACCCCAAAAACACTCAAAATACCTAAAAACCCCTAAAAATCAAAAAAATCCACAAAAATCCCTATGAATGTGAAAACCTTAATAACTATGAAAATAACTTAGAAAACCTTTGAAAACCTAAAAACAATTAAAAAATCCTAAAACACGAAAAACTATAAAAAACCATAAACGACCCTCAATCCCCAAAAAAAACCCAAAACAATAAAACCCCTAAAAACAATAAAAAAACCTAAAAACCCAATAAAACCCCTAAAAACCTAAAAAATAAATCCCCCAAAACACCAAAAAACCATACAAACCCTAAAACCCCTAAAAATTTTAAAAAATCTAAAAAAAAAAATAAACCATAAAACTCTAAAAACCATTAAAACCATTGAAAACACTCAAAATCCCTAAAAACCGAAAAACCATAAAAATAATCAAAACCCAAAAAAATCCCTAAAAATTTAATGAAACCCTAAAAACCCAAAGAAAATATAAATATCCTAAAAAACATAAACCCCCCAAAAACATGAAATTTCTAAAAACCCAAATCCCCCTAAAACCCACTAAAATCCCAAAAAATGATAATACCCTTAAAAATACTCAAGGACCTAAAATTACACGAAATACTCTAATATACATTTAAACCCCTAAAAACCTTTAAAAACACTACCAAACAATAAATCCCCTAAAACATTAAAGACATAGAATCCCTAAAACTCTCAACATTAATAAAAACACTAAAATTTATGAAAAAAATCTCAAAATTCTTTGAACATACCTAAAAACATAAAAACCACTAAAAACTATAAAAAACCCATAATAAACCTTAAAAACCTAAAAACAGTTAAAACCCCTAAAAACCTAGAATAATCTAAAAACCCAAAAATCCCCTAAAATGCGTAAAAACCCTAAAGTCACTAAAATTAAAAATAAATGTAAAACATAAAAACCACTAAATACTTTAAAAACCCTTTTATCCTATAAAATTTATAAGAACTCTAAAGAAACATAAAAACCCTAAAAACCCAAAAGACCCAATAAACCATAAAAACCATAAAATCCCGAAAAACCCTCAGAATCTCTAAAAAAATTTAATCCCATAAAATTTATAAATAATCCTTTGAAATCCTTAAAAATAAAAAAACCCTAAAAACCCTGAAAATACCTAAGAAAACCTTAAAACCATAAAAAGAATTAGAACCAAAAAAAATAAAAAAAAATCCATAAAAACAATAAAAATGTAAAAAAACCAAAGTATCCATGAAACCCCTAAAAACATAACAATAAAAAAATCCTTAAAAGTCATTGAACATGTAAAAAGCTGTAAAGCCCATGAAAACCCCTATTAAAACATTAAAAACTAAAAAAATGTAAAACCCCTAAAAACCCTAAAAAATATTAAAAACTCTTGAAAACAATAATAGGACCCCAAAAATCCTAAAACCCCAAATAACTATAAAAACCCCTAAAACCCTAAAAAGCCATAAAAACCCCAAAACCACTAAGAACTCTAAAACCCCATTTAAATCCCAAAAAAGGTTAAAAAATTATAAAAATTCTCAAAAATCATAAAAAACTCAAAAAAATCCAAAAAACCCTAAAACCTTGAAAATCCCAAAAAACATAAAAATATAAAAAAACATAAAAAAATAAAAAACCTAAAACCCTTAATTGAAACAAAAACCTAAGAACCATAAAAACATCAAAGAAATCCTTATAAACCTAGAAACACTTAGAACTGAAACAAACATTAAAAATGTTAAAAATCCAAAACGACCATAAAAATCACTAATAACCATAAATACCACTAAAAACTTTAATACCCCATAGATTACATAAAAACTCTAAAAATACTTAAAATTTTAAAAACCCTTTAAACCCCTAAAAATTTTAAAAGCTCTAAGAACCCTTAAAACCCTTAAAATCTCAACGAAAAAAACTAAAAACACTAAAACCCCAAAAAACAATAAAACCCCTAAAATCTATATAATGTTAAAAATTGTAAAACCCTAAATCCCCCCAAGAAAACCCAAAAAACCTAAAAAATACTTAAAACCCATAAAAACAAAAAAATGATAAAACTCCTAAAATCCCCTAAAACCCTAAATCCAATAATAATTATAAAACCCAATTAAACCACTTAAAATGTTAAAATCACTAAAAACATTTAACCCCCTAAAAAGTAACAAAAAAATATTTAAAACAAAAAAAAACCATAAAACCCCTAAACACTCTACAAACTCAAATACCCTCAAAATCCTTAAAAACTCTAAATGCCTATAAAAATCCTAAAAATTCCAAAAAATATATAAAATGTATAAAATCAAAAAAAAGTACAAAATTATAAGAAACCCTTAAATACCTAAAACCTATAAATAATATAAAAATGATAAATACCCAAAAACCCCAAAAACCAATAAAACACCTAAAAATACCTAAAAACCCTAAAACCCATTAATATCCCAAAAGATTCCCTAATATACATAAAAATTTAAAAACACTTAAAATCATGAAAACCCCTAAGAAATAATTAAAAACTAAATATAATTAAAACCCCTAAACAACCTAAAAACCCATTCAAACCCTAAAAAACCTTAAAAAATCGTAATATCCGAAAAACCATAAATACACCTAAAAACCCAAAAAACTCCTAAAATGCCAAAAATACCCTAAAACCCATGAAAATCTCTAAAAACACTTGAAATTTCTTAAAATGTTAAAAATATATGAAAATCCATAAAACCATAAAAACTCAAAAAACCCCAAAAATTGAAAAAAATATAAAAACCCTAAAACACCTAAAAATCCTAAAATATTGAAAACCCATAAAAAAATATAAATTCTAAAAATTACTAAAAATAACTAAAAAAATAAAAACCACAAAAACCTTGAAAAAACTTATGTAATCCTTAAAAACCTAAAACCCATTAAAACCACAAATAAACACTAAAGGCCCTAAAAACTCAAAAGAAACCTGAAATCCTGAAAACCCTCAATATCCCTAAAGACCTAAACACCCCATGAAAATCCATGAAAATCCATTAAAATCCTAAAAACTTAAAATCCCTAAAAAATTAGAAAAACATTAAGAAAACCTAAAAAATCTAAAAACAGTTAAAACAACAAAAACCCAAAAAAACACAAAAAAGATACAAAATCCTAAAAGATCCTAAAACCCACTAAAGACCATAAAAACCCTAAACCGATAGAATACCCTAAATCCCTATAAAACACTAAAAAATAATTAAAACTTGAAAACCCATTCAAAAAATGAAAATGTTAACCTCTGAAAAACCACAAAAACCCCCAAAACTCAAAATACCATAAAAATCAAAAAAATATAAATAAACTCTAAAACCTAGAAAACCCCAAAACTCCCAAAATCCCTAAATATTCAAAAACCCCATAAAAATAAAAAACAAATCCCTAAAATCCATAAAATCTTAGAAAAATTAGAAAACCCTACAGACCCCTGATATAACCATAAACCCTAAAAACTCTTAAAACTCCTAAAAATCTAAAAATATTAATGCCCCTAAAAACCCCTAAAAACAATAGACACTACTAAAAACAATAAATGACCAAAAAACAAAAAAAAAACCCTATATCCCAATAAAAAATCAAAAAACCCTATAAACCCCTAAATGGTTAAAAAACTCTAAAAACCCTTAAAACCACTGAAAACACAAAAAAACCTAACACCCAAAATAACAAAAAAACACTTAAAACCCTAAATAACCCTAAAAACATCAAAATCCAAAAAAAAACATATAAATCATAATAATTCCCAAAAAACCCCATTAAAAGGTAAAAACCCATAAAAACCCTAAAATTTTAAAAGACATCCTAAAAACACAAAAATCAATTAAAACCCCTAAAAACCTAAAAATCATAAAAATCTTAAAAAACCTAAAAACCTACAAAATCTCTAAAAACCCTAAAAACATAAAAATCCATTCAAAGCCCTAAAATAATAAAAAGCCTTAGAACCGTGAAAACCCATAAGAAATATTTAAAAACCTAGAAACCCAAAAAAACCCCTAAAATCCTATGAAATTAAAAAAACCCTATAATACCCTAAAAACCCTAAAACCCCAAAAAGCCATAAAATACCCTAAATTGGAAAAACACCCCAACACTCTCATAAAACCTAAAAATATAAGAAAAAAATATAAAAACCCAATAAACCCCTATAAATTTTATAAAACTATAAAACCATAAAAACCCAAAGAACCCAAAAAAATTACTTAAACAAAAAAAACCATAAAAATAATAAAATATCACCAAGATCCCTAAAAACATTAAAAACCAAAAATACAATAAAACCCCTAAAAACATAAAATTTTAATAACAATGAAACCCCTAAATACACTAAAAATGCTATAACCACAAGAAAACACGAAAAAAATAAAAAACCATAAAACCCCTCAAAATACATAATACCCTAAAAACCATAAAAATCCTAAAAATCCCAAAAAAATCATTAAAAACATAAAAACCCCTAAAACCCTAAAAACCCCTATGAAAACCATAAAATCTGAAAACACTTAAAACCCCAGGAAATATTATAAAATCTAAAAACCCTAAAACCCTAAATACCATAATAACCCATTAAATTCTTAAAACTCAAAAAACACATAAAATAATAAAAACATACAAAAACTCTAAAAACTATTTAAACCAATAAAAATGTTAAAACTCTATAAATTCTTAAAACCCTAAAAAATCTTAAAATCCCTGAAAATACCAAATCCCCAAAAAACAATAAAAATCCTAAAAATACAAAAAAAAACCCTATAAACATAAAACCCCCTAAAACCATGAAAACCCCTAAAAACATAAAAACCTAAAAACACCGGGAACCCCTAAATCCTAAACAATAATAAACACCATTAAATCCCTAAAACCCATCAATATCCTTAAAACCTTAAGAACATTAAAACCCAAAAAAACCAATAAAATTCCCTAAAATGTAAAAACCACTAAAAACCATAAAAACCCAAAGAAAACCTAAAAACTAAAAAATTAAACTAAATTATAAAAATTATAAATCCCTTAAAAAAACCTAAAACCATTAAAAACCCCTAAATACCATAAAACCCCCTAAAAACATGAAACACTCTAAAACCACACAAAAACCTTAAAACCCTTTTAAAAACCCAAAAAACATTTTAAACTCTTAAAAATTTGGAAAAACAATATAAAAAATACCTAAAAATGAAAAAGAAAAATCAAAAACCCCAAAAAATCATAAAATCCAAAATTTCTTAAAATCCTAAACACTATCAAAATCTCTAAAACACCTAAAAACAAGAAACAAATTCAAAATAATTCAAAAAAATACAGAAAAACATAAAACCATAAAAACCATTGAGAAAACCATATAAACCTAAAAACAATTAACAACAATAAGAAACCTTAAAACATTAAAAACCCTAAAAACTCCAATAAACGATCCAATTCCGTACACCTTAAAAACAAAAAAAACACTAAAAACCCTAAAAATACCTAAAATCTATATAAAATTAAAATAACCTAAAAAAACCAATGAAAACCATAAAAATTAAAAAACACATAAAACCACTAAAAACCCTTGAAATCATAAAAAACCTTAAATACCTTAAAAACCCTAAAACCCTTAAAACCCCTAGAATATAATGAAAAACTCTAAAACCCCATTAAATCTATAAAAACATTTAAAAACTCCAAAAAAATCATAAATACCATTATAAATATAAAAACAATATAAACCCAGAAAAAAAATATAACCCATAAAACTCTTAAAAATGCTAAACACCCTGAAAATCCTAAAAACCACTAAAAATCATTAAAATAATAAATAACCCTAAATATCCCTAAAATTTAAAAAACAATAAAACCAATAAAATACCCTAATAAAACCTTAAAAACCTAATAACAATTAAAACCCCTAAAAAACTAAAAAATCTAAAATCCCAAAAAACACTAGAACTTTAAAATTCCCCTAAAACCCTCAAAATACCTAAAACCCATAAAAAAATAAAAAACCAAAAAAATCCCTAAATATTATTCATTACATAAGAAAACATAAGAACTATGAAAAAATCCCAAAGAAAACCATAAAAACCCAAAAGACATAAATCCCCTTAAAAACTTAAAAATTGCTTCAAACCATAAAAACTGTAAATGAACTTAAATCCCCTAAAATTAATAAAACTATTTAATACCGTAAAACCCCAGAACCCAATAAAATTCCTAAAAATCCTCTAAAATTTATAAACCCCATTTACTCCTCTAAAAAAGTTAAAAACTATAAAAACCCATAAAATCCTCAGAAAAACCCTAGAAACCAAATAACCATAAAAATCCTAAAACCACAAAAACCACTAAAAACACCTAAAACCTCTAGAAACCATAAAAACATAAAAAATACCTATAAATCCCTAAATTTTCAAAAAAAACTCTAAATAACCTTAAGAAATCCTAAAAAATCTAAAAACACTTAAAACCCATAAAAAGCTAAAAACACTAAAAACTGAAAAAAATCTTTAAAAAATCTAAAAATACATAAAAACCATAAAAATATTCTAAAACATTAAAACCCATAAAATCCTAATAAATAAATAAATAAATAAGCACCTAAAAAATTGTTAAAACCTTGAAAACCAAATGAAAACTATATAACCAAAAAAATACATAAAACCCCAAAACACCAAAAAATTCTAAAAACATAAAGAAACTAAAAATCCTAAAGACCACTAAAAACCATTTGATAACCTTAGAAACATAGTAACACTTAAAACCCACAAAAAACCTAAAAATGATAAAAATCTTAAAAACCATAAACCCCCAAAAACCAGTCAAAATACCTAAAAACCCTAAAAATCTATAAAAACCCATAAATATCCCTAAAATGTAACAACTCGAAAACCCCTAAGAACCCCTACGAAAACCATAAAACCCAAAAAATAATTAAAACCCATAAACCCCTAAAAATCCTAAAAACCATAAGAACCAAAAAAGACCCTAAAATACTAAAAACCATTTAAAACCCCATAAAAAATATAAAATTCACCAAAAACTCTATTAACCTTTTAAAACCATAAAACGTTCAAAACTCTAAAAAACATAAAAATAATAAAAACTCAAAAAAATACTTAAAACCCTAAAAAACCATAAAAACCCTATAAACATTTTACCCCTAAAATTCCCAAAAAATTATAAAAATTATAAAAATCCGAAAACAATTCCTAAAAACCCCTAAAAATTAAAAGCACTAAAAACCCAAAAATACCCTTAAGACACCTGAAATACCAAAAAACATATTAAACCTTTAAAAAACTAAAAACACTAAAAACCATAAAAAACCATAAAACCCCTCAAAATTTTTAAAAACTGTAAAACCCAATAAAAATCCTAAAAATCCATAAGAAGTAAAATACCGTAAAAACTCTGAAAAAACCTAAGAAAACCTTAAAATCCTAAAAAACATAAAAATCATAAAAACCTAATTACTATAATAACCCTAAGAGACCCAAAACCCCCTAAAACCCAATAAAAACCCAAAAAACACCCATAAAAATTAAATCCCCAAAACCCATAAAACCCTAAAAATAATTAAATCCCTAAAGTCCCTAACAAAAACATAAAAACCTAAAAACACTAAAAACCCCGGAAAACACAAAAAAAAATTCTAAAACACATAAAAACCATAAAACCATAAAAACCCCAAGAAACACTCAAAATCTAAAAAATAAGAAAATTTAAAAAAAAACCTTAAAAATATGTGAAAACATAAAAATCCTTAAAACCCTTAGAAAACCACTAGAAAACCATGAAATACTAAAGAAAGATAAAACCCCTACAAACCAAAAAATTCTAGAAAACATAAAAATTACTAAAAACACATAAAAACCAATAAAAATACCTACAAATCATAAAATCCCTAAAAACATTAAAAACCCATAAAAACTTTAAAACACAATAAAAACACTAAAAACCCTTTAAAACCAAAAAAGTTAAAAAACTAAAAAAAACTAAAACCCTATAGAACTCAAAAAATACTAAAAACCAAAAAATCCAAAAAAAACAATAAAAACACTAAAAACCCTAAAAAAATAAAATTCCCTAGAAACCGTGAAATCCCATAAAAATTCAAAAGAACCAAAAAGTTACTAAAAATATAAAAAACACAAAAAAATCCTGAAAAAAAACCCAAAAAACACCTTAAAACATAAAACCACTTAAAACCCATAAAACATAATAAACGTTAAAAACAAAAAATACCCTAAAAAACCTCAAAATTTCTAAAAGCCATTAAATTCCTTAAATTTTTTTAAAATCCCCAATAATATAAAAACACAAATAACCTTGTAATGCCTTAAGAAAATCTGAAAATACTAAAAACATGTAAACCCCCTAAAAACCAACAAATGATAAAAATCCTAAAACCCTAAAAACCTAAAACCTTGAAAAACCATAAAAACATTAAAAACCTAAAAACCCATAAACGCACTATAAAATATTTAAAACTCTAAGGACCCTTTAATCCCCTAAAAACATTAAAAACCATTAAAATCATTAAAACCATGTAAAATTAATGAAAATTCAATAACCCAAAAACAAACCTAAAACCCAAAGAAATCCTAAAATACCCTATTTCCATCATAATACTGAAAACCACTAAATACTATAAAAACCTAAAAAGACATAAAAATTTATAAAGAAAACCACTAATAACGATGAAAACAACAAAAACCTATAAAATAAAAAACACTAAATCCCCTAAAAAAACCTAAAAACCCTAAAACCCCTAAAACCCTAAAACCCCTAAACTCTGTAAAAACCTTTAAAACCATAAAAATTCTAAAAAATACTTAAAATGTATAAAAGTGAAAAAACACCCTTAAAATATTGAAACCCCCTAAAAACATAAAACCCTTAAAACACTTAAAACCCTAAAAAATAAAAATGATAAAAACCGAAAAACTCTAAAAAAGACCATAAAATCCTAAAAACCCTAAATCCATAAACCCTTGAAAACTGTTAAAACCCCTAAAAACACTAAAAAATCAATGAAAACTATACAAACCCTTTAAACTAATAAAAATATTAAAAAAATAAAACTCTAAAAACTTGAAAAAATCCTACAAACCTTAAAAAACCCAAAAACCCCAAAAACCCTAAAAATCCCTAAAAACCATGAAAACCATAAAAATCCTAGAAAACACTAAAAAACCGTAAAATCAATAAAAACCCTAAAACCCATGAGAAAACCTAAGAATCCCCTAAAATCAAGAAAACATATAAAACACCTAAAAATCTAAAAAAGGATAAAAAACATAAAAAACCAAAAAAAATGCTCAAAACCCTCAAAATACCAAAACCCGATAAAAAGCATAAAAATCATAATGAACCCTTAAAAATCCTTAAAAATGAAAAAAATAATAAAACCACAAGATAATATTAAAAACATGAAAACTAAAATCCCCAAAAACCCTAAAAAAGAAAAAATAGTAAAATCCTAAAAAATGTCCTTCAAAACCCAAAAAAAACCCTAAAACCCAATAAAAACTAAAAACCTTTTAAACACCTAAAAATTTTATAAACTATAAAAAAACCTTCAAACACCTAAAAACATATAAAATCTTAAAAAACTAACTGAACAATAAAACTCCAAAAACCATAAAAAACCCTAAAACCTTCAAGATCCTTAAAAACCCAAAAAACTCAAAAACCAAAAAATCGATAAAAATCTCTAAAAATAGAAAAAAACATAAAAAACATGAAAATCCCTATGAAAATCATAAAAACCTAAAAAAATTAAAATCCCTAAAAACCTAAAAATGTTTAACACCCTCAAAATATCTAAAAACTCTAAAAGACTTAAATACGAAAAAATCCTTGAAATTCCAAAAAAACATAAAAAACCTTAAAAATCATGAAAATCATTAGAAAACTTAAAAAATGATAAATAATTAAAACCCCTAAAACCCAAAAACAAATACGCTAAATACCTTAAAAACTCTTAAATGATCCTAAAACCCCTAAAACATATAAAAAAATAAAATCCAATAAAAAACATAGAAAATAAGAAAACCCTTTAAAGCCCCATAAATACTATAAAAACCCTTTAAACCCCTAAAAATGTTAAAAACTATAAAAACCTTACAAACTCGAAAAAACCAAAAAAAACCCAAAAAACCAAAAAACCCCTTAAAATCCCAAAAACCCTAAAAACAATAAGAATACTAAAAATCCCTAACAATCCATAAAAATTTAAAAAACTCTAAAAACATGGAAATAGATAAGAAATCCATAGAAATATAAAAATAATAAACCCCTCGAAAATCTAAAAAATTCTAAAAACACTAAAAAACATAAAAAAACATTAAAACCCCTAAAAATCATTAAAACCCACCAAACATTAAAAAAACAATAAAACCCCCATAAAACACCTAAAACCCCACTAAAACTATAAAAACCCATTAAACACCTAAAAAAGTTAAAATCTCCAAAAACAAAAAAACATATAAAAACTCAAAAAACCCCTAAATTACCAAAAAAAAACCAAAAAACACTAAAACCCCATAAAATATATAAAAACCCTAAAACCATAGAAATCCTTAAAAATACATAAATATATGGAAAACCCAAAAAATCCAAAAAACCCCTAAAAACATTAAAAACCATGATATATACAAAACCCATAAAAAACCTAAAAATATTAAATTTTTATGAAAACATTACAACCCTGAAATACTGAAAAAACCCATAAAACTCCTAAAAACGACTTAAAATCCTTAAAAAACATAGAAACCTCTTAAAACCATGAAAAAACATAAGATACACTTAAATCTCTAAAAATACTTACAACCCTTAGAAACCAAAGAAACAGTAAAACCACTAAATACCCTAGAAACCATAAAACCCCTGAAAACCGTAAAAACAATAAAAACCCAAAAATAAATTAAAAACCCGTAAAGCATTAAAAAACACTACAAACATCAAAATACCTAAAACCTTAAAAACATATAAAAATTTATAAAAAAACACTAAAATTCCAAAAAAAATGTAAAAACGTCAAAAAACCCCTGAAAACCCCTTTGAAAATCTTGAAATCCAAAAAACACTCAAAACCCAGGAAAAACGTAAAAAATATGAAAACACTAAAAAGATGCTAATAACCCAAAATACTCTAAAAACATAAAACCCTAGAAACCATAGAAACCATAGAAAACCCTAAAACACCATAAAACCCTAAAAAGTACTTTAAAAACACTAATAACCCTTTAAAACCTTAAAATTGTTATAAAACAATAAAAACCTTAAAACCCTAAATAACTCAAAAAAACCTTAAAGGGAAAAAATCTTAAAACCCTAAAACCCCTGAAAATCCCTCAAAACCTTAAAAATACATAAAACTTTTAAAAAATCACTAAATATCTATAAAAAACATTAAAAACACTAAAAATTTTCAAAACCCAAATAAAACCTTAAAACCCTGAAAACACTTTAAACCCCTAAGAACCTAAAAATCTCTAAAAACCAAAAAATCAGTTAAAACACTAAAAACCATAAAGATCCCAAAAAAATTCCCTAAAACAAAAGAAATCCCTATAAATACATAAAAATGAAAAAAAAACTAAAAACCCTAATAAAACCTTAAAACATTAAAACACCAAAAACCTCTAAAAACCTAAAAACGTAAGAAACCCTAAAAGCCCTAAAATCCGATAAAGCCCTCAAAAAACCATAAAAACCCATAAACAACTAAAAATCCACTAAAAATCCTTTAAAACCCTAAAATCATTTAAAAAATATAAATGAACATAAAACCCTAAAATCTCTAAAAACCCTAAAAATCTCTAAAACCTAAAAAGCATAAAAATCCATAAAAATCCCTATAAATACTAAAAAATGTAAACAATCCATAAAAATCATAAAAACCCCTAGTAAAATCTTGAAAAACTAAAACCCATAAAACACCTAAAAACCTAAAACAAATGGTCAAAACCCAAAAACACCAAAAACACCTCAAACCCCTTAAAATCCATAAAATCCCTAAAATCCCATAAAATACCAAAAAATCCCAAAAAATACTTAAATATGTAAAAAAACCCTTGAAACACTAAAAACACAAAAGAAAACCTTTAAAACCTAAAACAAATTAAAATACCTAAAAACCCTAATAACATTAAAACCCTAAAATACCCTAAAATCCCTAAGAACCCATAAAAACATAAAAACGCTAAAAACCCATTAAAACAAAAAAAGACTAAAAACTCTAAAACCCTTTAAAAACGTAACAAAATTTATAACTCCAAAAACCCATAACAAACAAAAAAATACAAAAAACATAAAAATTCCTAAAAATAAAAAAATATAAAACCCAAAAAAAACCTGAAAATCGCCAATAAAACAATAAAAAACTAAAAACACATTAACCCCTAAAAACATAAAAACACTAAAAACCCTATGAAACCCCAAACCCCTAAAAACAATAAAACCTATAAAACCCATAAACAAAAAAACTCTAAACCCCTAAAAATTCAAAAAGAACTACTAAAAATTGTAAAACCATTTAAACCCATAACAACATTAAAAAACCCCATAAACCCCATTAATAAACTTAAAAACTCTAAGAAATCTTAAAATCCCAAAAACCTAATAAACCATAAAAACCTAAAGACCCTTTAAAATCCCTAAAACTCCAAAAAACCATAAAAATATGAAAATACCATAAAACGTAAAACCTTAAAACCCTAAGAACCCCTAGGAATAAGTTAAAAACATAAAAACACTTTAAGCCCCTAAAAACCTAAAAAACTCAATAAAACCTAAAATCCCTAAAATATATAAAACCCCAGAAATTTCTAAAAACCCTATACGTAAAAAAATCCTTAAAAGCCCTAAAATCCTTAAAAACGTAATCAAACTCAAAAACTTCCTAAGAAAACCAAAAAAACCTAGAACCCCTAAAACCCAAAAAATTCTAAAGACCCTAAAATAAACTATAACCCTAAAAACCATAAAACCCCTAAAATCAAAACTCCCTCCCCCATCCCCAAACCATATAAAAACCCTAAACACCCACTAAAAACATTTAAAAACAGTTTAAACCCCTAAAACTATTAAAAAATATATATAACCCATAAATATTATAAAAAATCCAAAAATCCCTAAAAATCCCAGAAAACCATATAAATCCTAAAAAATACTTACAAAATACCCAAAATCATAAAACACATAAAAACATTAATAACCATAATAAATTCTTAATAACCTCTCAATACATTAAACCCCTAAAAAAATTCCAAAACCCTAAAAATCTGAAAAAAGACCCTAATAACCCAGATACTCTAAAAATCAAAAAAACCCAAAAATCATAAAATTATAATGAACCACATAAAAAACATAAAAACCAAATGAAAATATATACACACTAAAAAAACAAAAAAACCAAAAAAACATAAAAACATAAATAACATAAAAATATTAAAAACTCTCAAAATCCCTAAAAAGCTTAAAACCCATAAAAATCCTAACAACCCCAAAATTTTTATAAAAATGTAAAAACCCCTAAAAACATTGAAAATCATAAGAAATCCTTAAAAACAAAAAAATACATAAAACCCATAAGAAAAATAAAGAAAAAAAATACAAATTCTAAAACCCATAGAACCCCTAAAAACCTTAAAATCCATTAAATCCATAAACCCCATAAAATAATAAAAAGGCCTAAAATTCCCTAAAACATAAAAAACCTAAAATCCTTGAAAAAACCTAATAAAACCATAAAAACTATGAAAATAGATAAATCACCTAAAAAACGAAAAACACTATAAACCTTATAAATCCCTAAAATACCCTAAAACCCCTAAAACACTAAAATCCCATAAAAATATAAAAACCCTAAAAACAAAAAAAATATAATTAGTCATTAAAAACCTAAATAGTTAAAAAAACTATAAAAACCTTCAAACACGAAAAAAATAAATAATTCATAGAAACCCAAAAACACCAAAAACACCATAAAATTCTTAAAAACCCTATAAATCCTCAAAATCTATTAAAACCATAAAAAATATAAAAATTATAATAATTTATAAAATCATAAAAAACCCAAAAACCTTGAAATCCCTTAATAAAACCATAAAAATAATAAAAACACTTAAAACCATAAAAATGATAAAAACCTTAAAAACACTAAATCCATAAAAATCGCTAAAACTCTAAAGACCCTAAAATCAAAAAAAAACCAAAAAAACACTAAAACATAAGGAATCCTACAAACCAAAAAAATGCCTGAGGAAACCATAAAAAACTAAAAATACTTTAAACCCCTAAAAACCAAAAAATTATAAAAACCATTAAAGTCCCTGAAACCCCTAAAACCAAATAAAACATTAAAAACAACTTAAAAACTTAAAACTCTAAAAACAAGTGAAACCATTAAAATCCCTTTAAACCCATAAAATATGAAAGAAAAAATCATACGAGATGGCTCAGGGAAGGGGACATGATGGTGATGGTGATCCCGTCCGCACTTTGAAGGCTCTGCCCCCTGCCGGGAAGGAGGTTCCTACTCCGGCGTTGCTAGAGGTCTGCGGCCATATTGAGCTTTTCCAGCTTTATAACCGAAAATTCCATAGGTCTGCTGTTGGTGCACCGAAGGCCTCGAGACTGAAGGTCAACTTTGCGGAGGTGGCGAAAGCTGTGATCTTACTTTCCTTCTCTGATTTGGACCCCCCTTCCCCTGGTCGTTTCATTTGAAAAGGGAGAGTGGCTCATGTCTTGGCGAATCGAGAGGCTGTGGAGGAAAGGAGGAACTTGTGTTGTTTCTCCATTATTGCTCGGGTGTTGACCCCCAAGGGTGAGTATCTCTGGAATTTCTCTGATCTTTCCAATCGGATCAAGGAAATCTAGGGTTTCTCTGAGTGGTGTATGACTGCCATGGGGAGTGGGTATTATCATATTGTCTTCTCCTCGGATGAGTGGAAAAGATGTTCCTGGAGCTTTGGCTCTCTCAATTTGAAGCCGTGTCTTCTAAGGATTCAAGAATGGGATCCGAATTTTGATCTGTTGAATGTTAAGAACACTTATGTACAGATATGAATTCACATCTATAAGCTTAGCTAGATTTATTGTCATCCCCAGGATCCTTTGGGACATTTCCTCCTCGGTAGGGTTTCCCATTATTATTGACAATTATACTGAAAATCCAAAGTATTGGCACTTTTCTCGTGTTTTTGTTCTGGTAGATTTGGCCTCCACTTTGATTGAATAAGTCGTGCTCAATACTGATGAAGACAGCTTCAAGCTGGAGATCCATTATAAGAATAATCCCTGGTTTTGTCTCCACTATCATCTCTTTGGCCACCTCATCTCTGATTGTTGTTGTTTGAAAGTGTGCTCCAAGTAAAATCTCATAGGACACTCTGCTGAGTCATGTACCAGGAAGCTAGACGCTAGAGCGGGGGTGAATCATACACCGCCTTCCTCCCAGCATGTCTTTGAGGCAGTTCGGTGCCTTGTGGAATTTCCTTCACCAAGGAGGGTGATGGAGGCTGAGGACCCCCTCTGTCAAGAGACCCCCTCCCGCTTACAGGGAGTTTCCTCTGGGTCCAAAACCCCGGATGAATGACTGGCAGTCGTGGACTCTACTGTCGCCGTTCCCAGCTTGCAGAAAGTCATGATTGAGCCTGGCCAATCCTCTGTGCCTATCACTTGTCAGGTTATGGCTGAGCCTGGCCAGCCCCTCCCTGATCCTTCTCTGGTGGCGGACATTGCCTGCTTCCACGATTTCTCCCCTCTATTATAGGTGGTGGATGATGGGATGGTCTCTGCAGGGTCCCCTGTCCCTTCTGGTCCTAAGAAGGTCTCCACACCCCTAGCTCTCCCAGTGTTTTCTGGTGATTCCTTCATTGTTGTGTCCCCCTGTAGGGCTGCATGATGATACACAGTTAAGGATTCCTCCCCGACGCCTCTCTGTCCTACTAACAGATTTACTCCTCTCAGCGGTAGTTTCTGGGCTGATCAGGTTGATCAGAATGATAAGGAGGTAGAAGGGTCCTCCAAGCTGGCTCACCTGGCCTCATCACATGAGGCTAGTTCTCAACCTCCTAATGATCTGGGACTCAAATACCGGGCTACTGAGGTTTATCCTTAACCTAAGAAGAACCATGTGGGATGTCCCAAGAAGAAAGGGAAGTAATCAAAGGTCAAGTCTGGAACCTTAAATGTTTGCATCACCCCGGGGAACGGGGTGCCCTCGGCCTAATATTATGTGGATACTCTTTTGTAACTGCCAGGGTATCGGGAACCCTCCCACTATCTCAGCCCTTAGGCATTTCGTCACTTCCCAGAGGCCATTGGTTCTTGGTATTTTTGACCCAATGATCATGTTTGAAAACTGGACGGGTTTCAACTAGCGCAACTTTGGTTATTCCTGAGTTGCAAAGACTAGTAATGATAGTGTCCTTGACACCCTTTGGGTGCTTAAGCATGATAACATTCAGTTGACATCGGTTGAGGTGCGTGATCAAGTCATAAACATATCTATCATGTAAAATTTTCCCCCCTCTCTCTATATTTTGTGTATGCCTCCTGCTCTTACATGAGGAGACGGGTTTTATGGGAACATTTGACTATGCTCCATGGGATCATTGATAACAGTTGTATTGTGGTTGGGGATTTCAACATTGTTTTGCGTCCGGATGAGAGGATTGGCTCCAACTTCTCTCGCTCGGCTGCCATGGAGTTTTCCTCTTGTCTTGATGCCTATAACTTCTTGTAGGTCCCTGTTTCTAGAGCCTCCTTTACTTGGGGGCGTTCTAATGTGAATGAAAGGCAGGCCAGAAAGCTGGACAGGTGTTTTTACAGAATCAATGATGTGTCCTTTCCCTTTTATGTCTCGGTCGTTACACTTCCCAAGTTCCACTAGGATCACAATCCTTTGATTATTGACAGCTCCATAGGCATCTCAAGATCTTCACCTCTTCCTTTTATGTCTAAAAGCACATGTCTTACAATTCCTGATTGTGGGGAAATTGTTCTCAATGGCTGGGATGAAGACATTCAGGGTAGTCATTACCATAGATTGGTTCTCAGGCTCAAAAAAAGCAAATCATTGCTTAAATACTAGATTAAGGGATGTTTTTCCAGTCTGTACAATGACATATGAGATGTTGAGCATCAACTTGCTGTCCACCAGGAAGCCAATCCTCTTTCTTCCCTGCCCTCTATTGAGGAGATGAAACTTCATTCCAACTCTATGATCTTCTGGCTCTTAAGGAAAAGATGGCCAAGAATCAATTCAGTGTGAGATGGCTCAAGGATGGAGATCACAACTCTAAATTCTTCCATCAGTTGCACAGGGAGAAAAAACCAAAATATGTCTTAAGGCTGTTCGCATCTCAGGTTCAACCTTCAATTTGAATGATGATATCTCCTCTGATATTGTTAATCATTTTCAAGGGATTTATTCGAATGATGTTAGGGATTACACCCTCCCCTTGATGGAATCCATTCTTCCACGTGTTGATGAGCATCAGAACCAAGCTCTAATGATCCCGCCCCTTGTAGAGGAGGTTTGGGCTGCTCTGTTTTCTCTGAAAATTGACAGCACAGCGGGACTAGATGGCTTCACCAACAAATTCTTCATGTTCTACTGGGACATCCTGCATGAAGGCATCGTCAGCTCTATGTGGGAATTCTTTCTCACTACTATTTTTCCATGTGGGGTCAACTCTAACTTCATTTCCCAGATTCCTAAAAGGTACAATGACATTTATATTGGTGATTTTCTATTGGTGGCCATTGGAAACACTGTCCCCAAAATTATCAGCAAGATTCTGGTCATGCGACTTGGGAAGTTCCTGGGGGATATTATCACCCCTTATTAGTTTGGGTTTGTCCTGGGCAGGAGCATCCAGGACTGCCTATTCACAGCCTCGGAGAGCGTCAACGTTATGCGAAAGCAGTCCAAGAACGGAAACTTTGCACATAAGGTTGACATCTCTAAGGTCATTTACACCATTAAGTAGAGCATTATCTCTCAGGTCCTGACAAAGTATGGCTTCTCGAGCAATTTTATTAGGATCATCATGTCCATTCTTACCAGTGATTGGGCCTCTATTATTTTAAATGTCTCCCCTAAGGGTTTTTTCCCCTGCTCCTGTGGAGTCAGACAGGGTGATCTACTCTCATAAATCCTTTTTGCAGTCGTACAAGATTATTTAAGCCGGTGCCTCATTGATCTTTGTCAGGATGACCTCTTCAGTCCTATCCCGACAGGGAGGGACCTTTATGTTCCATCTCATCTGCTATATGCAGATGATATTCTCTTGTTTGGGAAGGCTGATAAACATACTTTAAATTCCATACGGATGATCTTCAGGCATTATGAACATGTTGTAGGACAATCCATCAGCTGAAGCAACTCTCTAATTGTCTTTGGGGAGGGGATTTCATGGTCCCGGCAGATCTCCATTTCCATTTCCCTTGGTGTCAAGAGAGGATAATTTCCTTTTGACTACCTAGGGGTTCCCATCTTTTGGGGATGTGTCAAAACACTAAAAACCAAGAAAACTGCTAATTAAAACATTAAAAACCTAAAACACATAAAACACCTAAAAAAACTAAAAATTAAAAAACCACTAAATATCCATAAAAAACATTGAGAACCTCATAAAAACCTTAAAAAACATGCATACCCCCAAAAAACCCTAAAACCACAAAAAACTCTAAAAACTTTTTTAACACCTAAAATGTTAAAAAACTCTAAAAACCCCTCACACCCTAAAAAATCAAAAAAATATAAAAACCTCCAAATACATAAAAACCCTAAAAACTGTCAAAATCACCAAAAACCAAAAAAAACCATAAAATTCCTAAAAAACCCGTAATATACCTAAAAACATAAAAAACACTAAAACACTAAAAACCCAAAAGAAACCTTTAAAAACCATAAACCATTAAAACCCCTAAAAAATAAAAACATTAAAATCTATTAAGAAAACCCTAAAATCCCTAAACACCCTAATAACCCCCAAAATCCATAAAACCCTTATAAACATCTAAAATCCTAAAAAAACTTTAAAACGTAAAACCCCTATAAACTTGTGGGACCCAATGAAAACCTTAAAACCCTAAAAGAACATTAAACCCGTAAAACATAAAAAAACTAAAAACCTAAAAACCCTAAAAACCCTTGTTTATCCTTGAACGTGTGTTCTGATTAGGAATCACTACTTTTTGACAGTTTCCATCAGATTTATTTATGTATCTAGAAACATCCAATAGCTCTTTATCCAAAGGAACATTCTTTCCAAAGGCAGACGTTCATTTAGTTTGTTAAACTACAATACTTAAGAACTCATATTGGTTGAGAGGATGGGAGGTTAGGCTCATCAGATGCTTTGGGGGGAATTAATTCCTACTCTGATGATATCTTATAGATTTAAGATATTTTCATGAATACTTGTTAATTTAACTGCTATAATGTTGGTTTAACTTGAGATTTTCAATCAATTATTTAGCATGTATAAAATTTAGAATCATCTGTATATATTCTATGTTCTTAATCAATGGAGATATCCATATGTATTTTTGGTTCTCTATAAATGGTATCCTATCATATACTACTTAGAGATTATTTAGTCATTATTATTATGATGATGGTTTTTAATCCACTTAGTGGGGAACTCGGGAATTTATGTTTATCTATGAAGGAAAAAGTTTTTTTTGATGTTGGGATCATACCCATAAATGGGATACCTACATCTCCTTATGAAAGGAATCAGAACCCTCATAGTTTGGTGCCACTTAATAGGACACATCATACCTTTTAATGTTGTGTGATAAGGACCTAACCGTACAGTTTAATGTCTTGTTGTAGGGACATATTAGATGGAATATGCCTAGTCAAATATTTGTGTGGGACTTAGGCCTAATAAACACAAGGAACATGGAAAGGATATAGGTTTCCAAGTTAGATTAGACCATGTTGGGAATATAGCCTTGAAATAACATAGTTTATTTTAAGTGTTGGGTTTGATCCTCATGGAGGCTCCTTACCTATCCCATATGGATGGGAATCAAATCCCACATTGTTCAGTAAGTCTCATAGGGGAATATAGCCCTTTAAGAGAAATAGGTTGTGGCTTAATCTTAAAGAAAATTCCCTTATAACAAGGTCTATGAGAGATGTCATAACTCATAGAGATATAATGGGTATTAATTCATGGTTTACTTCCTAGAAGTATTCACAAATTAAGGGAAATAGTGTTGGACTCCTGAGGAGGATGTCCAGTGATCTCAGACCCTGGGTGAAGGCTTCCTACATATCCCAATTATGGTGGGATTTAGATTTATTATAGTTCAGGATGGTTAGACTCCTTAAGATGATATATAGTTATCTCGGTCCCTAGTTGAAGGCATTCTATATATCCCAATTATTTTGGGAATCAGAGTTCTCATAGTTCAAAAAGGTTGGAATCCTGATGAGGATGTCTAGTGATCTCGGGCCTTGGGTGTAGCCTTCCTACACATCCCAATTATAGTGGGTATTAGAGTTCATGTAGTTCAATATGGTTATAATCTTGAGGAGTATGTCCTGTGAGCTGTATTGTTCAGATGTGTGATCATTACAAATTTGTAAGACCACGTGATTCATACTCAGTGTGAGAAACAAGAGGATGTGAACGATTCAAAAAACACACACTTTATCCTCCACTGATTGGAGAGGTCAAGCCTATGAAGAAAGAAGGTGAGGTGATGGTGGATAAGGATGTGTAGTGATAAACCTTTCAATGTGAAATGACAGTGAAGGTCATTGGATTCGGCACGAAAGGATAGGGGATTACCCGAGGAGGGATTCCCAAAAAATTAACCTGATAGAGGAGGGAGACTTTTCATTTGTCAAAAATAAAATAAAGTGCAAAGAAAAAAGTCAATAAGTTTCTCTTGATCTTCCACACAAGGTAGAAGTATGAAAGGTAGTGGAACTCAAGGTGATGGTGCATAGAAAGGCTTCAATATATATATATAGTCCTTTAACTTCTAAGAAAATCACAAAGGATCTTATAAATCATGCTCTCCACATAAAAAGTTACATCATTTAGATTCTTTTTTTGAAAACATTAGACTCTCTTCTTTTATATGTCTTCTTTAGTTTCACATTGAATGTGGGGTGACACCCTTGCACCCTTCAGTGGCACTTCCATTCCAAATGTGGGGTGACACCCTTGCAGGCCGCAGTGGCACTTGTGCGTCTTAATGACTTTGACAATTTTTCATAATTTTTTAGAAAAAATTACAAAATGATCTCAGTATAAAAATGAATTTTTATCCCTTTCACATGTTAAATGTATCCTAAAATAATTTCCCCTAAGATAATTGGAATAGCTATAGAATTATCTAGAAATAGAATTGACAATATGATGGAGATTGTCAGGCATGATTACATTTATGTCTGTAAAACTACACAACCTGATTTGGAAAATTATCTAGTGAAGAATCACCCCGATTTTCCAATGATTACATATCTGAAAATTTATAGTTACGATCTTCTACATGATTCCAACATATCGGATCCAAAGAATTAATTTTCAATTTCTTGGTCTCAAGACCTTAATAATTTCTCATTTTCAATGTTTTGGTTGTGGACACATATATCAATGTTGGGATGGCAGCAAAGGCCTATTTCATACATCACAGCCTATGGGATTCGGATTTGAAATCACATACACTAGAGCTGTAGTCGCACTACTGTTCATTGATTTTCCGAGATTCTCAAATAAATCAATTGACTTTAATAAAAGATGGGACTTTTTCCTGGAAGGGGGGATTAAACCCACATGGATATGGGCATACTGGGTGCGCAAAACAAGTATGGAATTTATGGATGATTTGAATGGTAATGCAATTTATGAATTTTTATGGGTTTGGAAAATCTATATATATATATATATATAAATGATGATTTTTTTCCATAGCTTCTATTCTTATAGATTCCATAGACAAATTTCATTCATTTGACACATGCAGAAGTAGTTTTCATTTTGTGGTATGTTTATAAGATTTCCGGAGGTCTGATCCTTGGAGATATGTATGTCGAATTTATTCCTCCAATGAAGACATGGAATGATACAGAAAAGACACCAGCCTTGGAACATGAGTTGTTGAAGATATTTTACAGACTTAAGAACTCAAACACAACAAATTCCCACATAGGAAGGGATATTCACTCAGAGGAATGGATGGAAATATTCCTAGTTAAGAAGAAGAAGAAAGGTCCCACCTGCTTGTGTCTGAAAAGTTGTTCAAAGGAATAAAAGGGAGGTACGCTCGATGTTTTTTGGCCAACATTGGATACAGGAGATTTTGAAAAGTGGGGGTATAAAGTTAAATACAAAATTCTTGTGAAGATGCATCGTGTGGGTTTCCTGGAAATGTGGATCGGTGTATATTTGTTTCCTGTTCAAGATTCCTAGAGTGGCCTAAGGCCTAAAACATTTTTTTATAGTAGTCAAGATGTTAGATAGGAAGATGGTGGGGTTGGATACCCTTATTCTGGCAAAGATCCATTGAAAATTGTTGCATATTCATGGATGGAAGTCTTTTTTCAGAGTAGAAGGCCTGTTACCAGTTTTATGGGGACGGATTGCCACTAATTTCATAACATATGTTGTTGAGAGTGGGATAAAGGTCCTAAGATGTTAATTTAGACCATTTGTTCTAGATTTATATGGTATTTCACCTTTTTCCTTGACACCTTAGGAAATTAAGGTAATGTTGAGTTTCTTTATGTAGTTCCATATTCTCCCTTATGGGAATCTTCCTACAGGGAAATTTGTTGACGATGGGACATACATATTAGAGTTAAGGGAGTATATGATGGCTTGTATAGATGGTTTATTATCCACCATTATTGATGGGGAAATCATATATGGGGAAATTTCTCTTTATATATTCATACGTCAATTCAAATTCTTGTATCAAATTACTGTATCTCCTCTAGTGCAGGTCAGATTAGAGTAACATCTGATGTTGGCTCAAAAAGTATGGATGTTAATGACTATAGAGAAAACTAAGACAATATTTCATTTAAATTTTATTGATTCAATGAGTAGATTGAATATATGTAATGATGAGATTTTAGTGGAATCATACCCTGAAGGGGTGATAAATAATGTTGTATCTCGTGTTGGAGAAAATATAGGAAGTAGAAATGAACCCTCTCATTTGGAAAGTGATCCTTCATCATCATAAGGTGATTTTTCAGAGTCATAGGGTAAGGTTGATGAATCTCCAAGTTCACTAAGTGACCTAATGTAAGATACAATCCACCTTCCATTTTAAAATAGGCTAAACCATCATCACCAACTAAAGATGCTCCGAGACGGTCTAGTCTTCATCGTTTAGAAGAGAAATGGGTCCCATTTTCTCATCCACCATATCTGAAATTAGGAATTGGGAAGCCTGTCAGATCTATGGTTGTAGGATCATCTTCACAGCTAAATGTAATGTACTCTGAATATATATGACCAGAGGTAGTTCAAACATGGAAATTTTTTCATTATTATGCTGAAACCACATGGATAAATTTATGTGAAGGTTTGAATATTCTGGGAATAGAAGATCATCAGGCTTCATCTAATATCCAATTTGAGAATAATCCTAATGAAGTAATGATTCATATATGGTAGTTTGAAATGATTATATATGTAACTGATTAATCAATTCTCACCACAAAACGAGTGAAGGAGATGATATATTATGGCATCACTAAACGAATTAACCCCTTATTTGATGAATAATGGAATGATTTTTTCAATATTGATTATGTTAGTTTTATTTTTCTCATATTCATTTCTAAATTAATATTTTAATTTAATCAAATCATTATTGCTCAGGGGAAATACCATCTTAAATTTTTGTTGGCTAATGGAAAGTCTATTGAAGTTCCAGAGCCCCAGGATAGCCCTGGTGGTACTACACTTGGAGCTATTAGATCTCCCTATGAATCAAGAGAGATATCTCTAGGATGAGATGATATCGATGATAATATGGGAGGGTGATTTTGGTCTCCAATACATGTTATTAGAGATTAGGATGCAAGTCCAGCCAAAAAAATAATGAAGAAGATACATTGAAGAAAGTAAAATATGGTTAAATGTCTTCTTAGCGGTGGTAAGCATTCCTAATAGCATTAATTACATCCTTATCCATAGAAAGTGTTTAATCATCTTGGAATTTCAGGAAATTATTCTATATCTTCCCTTAAGGAAATTACTGATGTTCCTTAGGGAACTGTGGAGGGAACTTCTGATCAAATGAAAATTTCTTCCAACAAAGCAGATCCTTTGACTAAAGCGGTATATAGGACATAGGAAACAACATCTTTTCCTGGAACATCCCTTATTCCTACTACTAGGAGAGAGAAGACCTCTGGTAATCCAGAAGTGATTCATGGGATACTATGTGTATTAATAACTGACATTCATTTCTATAATATTTTAGGCTTATCACATGCACTATAAAATCCTAGGACAACTGATGTTGTCCCTATAACTATCATTGAGGAGGTTGTTCAGGGTCAAAAGTTCTGAGAAGAGGGTCATGAACCATCCACTATGAATATTCTAATTATTGATACTAATAAGGGTATTGTGATGTCATGGGAATATATAATAAATCTTGGCATGTCTTTTTAAGAGAAATTGGAACATGTTAATATTCCTAGTTATTTAGAAGAATGTGAAGTTCCTTATATATAACCATGTGGACGTGAGTTTTTATTTTCCATCCCATCAATATTCTCATGCCTAATTTTCTAACCATAATCAATTGAAATGTTCAGCTCTATCTATAGAAACTACTACAATGATGATGCCTAGAGGAAGTGTCGACATCACTGTCAATCTCACTATTGTAGAGGTGTTGGACCAGGTGATCCTTGAGACAAAAAATATTCCTAAGGGTCGTCTGGAGAACTCTAAGAGGGATAAAGAAGATATCCCACACCAAGAAGAGTCAACCAAAGCTACTAAGGCTTGAAATATTGGGGATGAGTCTTCTCAAGTTGTCGATATATTATTAGTCATGGTTTATCAACATTGTGATTATGCCCTCTCTCTCTCTATTCCATTGAAGTTAATCATGATTTAAATCCATCGTGTAGGATTATCAGCTTTAATGACCAAGTTAGAAGGTGAAATTTCTGCATCTTCTCAACTAGCATCAGGAAGTTAATAAGCCACTTTTAGGGAAGGGGAAAAATATGGCCCTTCTTTAACTGCATTAATCCCAAAATATGTTCCCCTTGTGATAGTGATTCCGAATTAGATCCAGGTCTGTTGAAGGCAATTCTCCATGCACGTCTCAAGGCATCGAAGAACATATGGAAGCTAATATCTAAGGTTTCCCGTGAAGAGATGTCTTCATAAATTCCACGTCTTTTAAATCCATTCACTACACTGGTATTTGGCAGTTTTTAATACCATTAAGTCGATACTGTAGTGAAATAGACCATCCAAAAAAGGAAGAAAGAGTATAAACATTGACAAGATCTGACCAAAACCAGATTGTTTTTTAATAACGATGAATTCTAAGCAGCATTATCACAAGCTAAGGACAATCATACTGTAAAGCGGACAGGACTAAGGCAGCATGTTTAAGGGAATAATGTTCAAATATTGCATCTTCAATAAGATATGGAAACCGCTACAGGGGAGCTTGACCAACATCATGGTTTTATAGAAGAATCCCAAAAATAGGGTGTAAAATCCATTGCAGATTCCAAGCAATCACTTCATCATGTTAAGAAAAATCATATTGGTTAGCTAGCTGAACATAAATAGGAAATTGAATGAGCTTAAGAGGCTATCAAAAAAAGGAATATCTATATCAATTATCTTTTTTGATTTATAAAGGATAAACTCCATTATTTGGATATTACTATGGGAATTTTATTACTTATAAATGAAAATAATATTTTTCATATTCATTTACATCTTTATCCCTTCATTTTTTTAGTTAAACTAATGGACCTAGTAAGCACATTTTTATTTTTTACTATGTTCATATTGACAACCCCACAAAATTGGTATATTTTATTTCAATACCCCGATTTTTTACCTAAACTCGTCATTATGGAGAATTAGCATGTAAGATTCAATTTGTTTTGGGATTTCCCTTTTTGGGTTTTCAACCTAACAGATTTTGTACCTTTTAATTTTATTGCTCAATGTTGCCTAGACCATACACAGTGTAAGTCTAGCAAGCTAAGATCGACTTTCGTCTATATTTCACTTTGTGGGTTTTCAACCTATTGAGTACTATATCTATTTTTGTTGGAAGTTTAATTCCATTCATGTCGAAATCATAAGGCTACTGATTTTGTTCGAATATCATTGACCTTGAATTTTAAGATTATAACCCAAAAAATGATTGATAGTTATAGAAAGTCCCAATATTATTCAGACATTTCCAAGTGTAATCTTGTGTCATTAATTTTTTTATAGTAACCAAATATAAAACATGAAGTATAGATATAGAGGAGTCCTCTTCCAAGAACAAAGTTACCATTTCTTGAAAAACCTGTTTTGGGGGCTGTATTATATAGGTCCATCTAGGGTATATGTTTTGTATCCAAATAGTGGCATCCTTATGCTGACAAGACTGTCAAATAGTCAAATTTTATGCAATGCCACCTAAGGGAACGCACTGCATAGTCAGATAAAGGATCTCTCAAAAATTTGACATTCTATTACTGAAAAACAATGGGATTTAGGATTTAAATGTCTCAAGGCCAAAGTGGATGGATTTTCCAAAGAAAGATACAAAATAATAAAAGGTCCATCTTTTCCGACATAGGCTATGAATGAGAAACCACTTCTATATGAGTTTTTTATGTGAAGGAGGGTATATTTTGTCAGAAAGGTGTTTTCTGAAATTATATTGTATAGTTTAAAGTCATATATGAAGGACATTAGGGGGTCATGCAGTTTAAATTCATATAGAAAAGACATTATGCTATATTTTTTAAAGACATGTAGCAAAGACATTAGGTGATTTTAATTTAAGGTATTTAGCTTTGACCAAATATTTTATGGTTTTCCAATTTTTGGTAATTTTTCGGGAAATGTGAGACCATATTCTTGTATGGAAAGGGAGAATTGTATGTTGTGATTTTGGGATTCCTGGATCAAAATAATGATATGGGAAAAGGGATAATTGAATTTGAGGGTGTCTCTTCCATGAATGAAGTAACTGATATTTGACAATCCTGTTATAGGGGCTATATTATACAATGCTTTATAGGGAATTTTCTACATATCCAAATAGTGTCATCCTTATACTAAGAGGCCTGTTATCTAGGAAAATTTTATGTAAGGCCACCAATGAGCATATACTGTATAGTCAGATAAAGGAGGTCTCAAAAATTTGACATTCTATTGCTAAAATTTGATGAAATTTTTTCGAGATTCTGATATTACTAAGCATAGAGTTTAGTATATGGAGAAAAGTACCTGAATATAGAGTTGATATTTCTAGTAATTATTTTCAATGATTTGGAAGAATATGCTCTCTATGAAGGTTTGACCCAAACATCGAAAATATGGTGTCTATAGTTTTAGGTCATATAACTATGTCCATAATATCATGGAAACAATAGATGATATGTGGTCAAATGTTCAAGGTTATTTCAATATTTTTTGAACACATAGAGATGAAAAATGTGTAAACCATGGCCTTTGAGGCTTTCAAGTCAAGAAAAACGATATGGGAAAATTATACACCAGTTAACCACATTAAAATATGGGTTCCTATATATTATCATCAATGTTTAAAGGGGATAGATGAGGATTCTACCAAGAATGAAGTTACCTTTATTTGAAAAACCTTTTATGAGGGTTGTATTATGCAGGGCCGGCTAGGGAATATGTTTCATAGTCAAACAATGGAATCCTTTGGCTGATAGGCCCGTTATGTAGGAATCTTTTATGCAAGGTCACCTAGGTGCATGTACTGCATAGTCATGAAAAAGAGTTCCTAGGTATCAGAAACTCTGACACCATAAACTGAATAAATATTATGAAGATATGAAGGCATTAAACATTAATAATGTGAAATGTGAAATGTGTGATGTTCAATGCATGCGAGAAATATTCTAATGAATATTGGCCATGATTTTAGAGTCCCTTACATAGATCTAAATCATATATATATTGGGAATATCTTTTGTTTTCTTAGTGGTCTCTCTAAGGAGAGGAAATAAAATAATGGGTTCTTATATGGATTTTTAATTCTATGTGGGATATGGGGAATTTTCTTTTATCCCATAGTTGGAACTAAGATATATGTATTAGTTTTCACTACAAATCTCAATAGCATGAGAATCAAGCCATATGTAGTTTTTTGGGTACTGTTCAACTTGAATTCATGTAGAAAGGACATTAGGGACTTTGATATAAATAGAATTTTAATATTGTCATGTAGATCTAACTCTTACATGGAAGAGAAGACGGTTTTTGAAATCATGTTGTAGTTGGGCCTATGATTGAAAATCTGGACATCACAATTTATCTCATATAATTGAGAATCAATCCACACATAGTTCTTGTAGGTCCATACATGTGGTGAGGATGCGAAGTGATTCTGATGTTAAAAGGTATATCGCGGTTGGACCAAAGAATAAGACCCAGGTTTCACTATGTATCTTACTAAAGTAAGAATCAAGCCACACTTAGTTATTAAATAATGGTTCCCTCACTCTAATCGAACTCAAAAGTATCGGATAACATGGGTTTTATGAATACAGGTTCATACATTATATGGAAACGCGTATTGAATCTCCTCATATAGAACCAGTTCATACATGAGAGAAATACCTTATTTATGTACATCAGTTCTTTACCCAATTCATAAGTCCATGTCATCTATGCTCGGTGTGCGAAACAAGGAGTGGTAAAAGATATCATCTTCAACACAAAGGTATAACAATTGAAGTAAAAGGGTATGATAATTATATGGTGGTTTAGCTAGGTTATAGGACCCGGGCATCACTACGTATCTTACTAAAGAAAAAATCAAGCCACATGTAGTTCTTGATATTTTTCCCCATATCTATCAAGTTTTGATTTGCGGAAGAGGGATTTTCATAATTTCTAGGCTGAAGGTTGGTCCTAAAGCAGAATTTTTAAGCATCACCATGTATCTCATTAAAACAAGAATCATATTACAAGTCTTAGAAGAAGTCCCTATGAAATTTGTATTTGTGCATGGGTAAAAGAAATAGGTTTTTCATTCATGAAATTACAACTAGGCCTAACATTGGAGATCTCAGTGTCACTACGTATCTCATGTATATGAGAATCAAGCCACACATAGTTCTTGAAACATTCCTTATTCAAGATTGATTCATACACACAAGGAATAAAGGGGATTTTTTTTATTTTTTTGTCATGGATAGACCCAAGATTAGAGATCGTGGTGTCTCTACGTATCACATTGCAATAAGAATCAAGCCAAATTTAGTTCTTTAAAATGTTTTCCCCAAACTAATTGAGTTTGATGTGAGAGAGGGGGGATTTTAATACATTCCAGAATAATAGTTAAATATAAGACACAAGATGGTATGAAGATCAAACCATGTATTCTAGAAAAGTAAAATGTATATATTTTTTAATATATTGGAGTAAAATGGGAAATAAATTTCTTTATGGTTGTTTTTGGGCCCATGTTTGGAGATATGGGCATCACTAGGTAACCTATTAGAATGAGAATTAAGGCTCACATAGTTCTTGATAATAGTATTCCCTGTGTAGATCTTAGTCAATATCACAAGTAATGAGGTATTTTTTAATTAGTTGTGGATGGGACCAAAATTGGAGATCTTGGAATCTCTATATTTCTCTTTATAAATAGAATCAACTGATACATAGTTCTTGAAAAGAGATCTCTATGCAGATCAAATTCAAAAATAGGGAGAAATGGGACTCATGTGAAAATAAGGAGTAGCAATGATGTGAGTAATTATTGTGCATGGAAACTACTCATTTCATAAATAACTACAAGGAATTATAATTTTTGGCATTTTGGGGGATTTCATAACATCAAATAAAGGCGATGTTAACTGTACAGTTTAATTTCATGTAGCGAGGACAAATGATGCCATGTAGTTTAACATAATGCGACAAGGACAAAGATGATACACATTTTAACATCATATAGCATGAATTCATATGGTTGTTATGAAACTTATGTTCTTACAACTAGGGCATTACTCTCTATGATTACACAAAGTACTTCTTCAAGAATCATACATTGGTTGTAGTTGTAATAATTTCTCTATCCATTGATATTATGGAAAAATATCCATTATAGTAGACCTTATGTATAGAATAAGGTCCTTCCCACTTTAGATCAATCTTTTCAGGCTTCTTTCTTGGTATCATTGATGTAGTAGGGAATAATACCAATTCTCCTTGAAGAAATGAGAGGAGGTAAACTTTCTTGTTAAAAGGTTGGCTATTTTGTTCTAATAGACTTAAAAATGATACAAAGTATGCAATATATTTTCATCTAATCATTCTAGCTCATCAAATCACTTCTAAGACTGTTTATTTGTAGATAATTGATCATATATGGCAACTAGGAGTGAAGGAAATTGAATTTCAATAAGCAAAACTGTTATTGTCCAAAACACCAACAAATACGGGGTTGATCGTGTTGTAGTACGAGTAGTAGTCTAATAATCCCATGAGGTGTGAAACTGATTACCATGACAAGGATTTTTATCCTTATTCACCATATTTTGGATTATATTCGATATGGTCTTGTTGAAAGCCTCTATCTATCCATTGGATTATTCATGGTAGTGATATGAATATCTAGATTTGATATTTTTCTCATGATATAACTTCTTTAACTAAGAAGAAAGAAATTCGTTTCATTTTCTGTCAATATGGTATAATGGAATCCAAATTTGGTAACAATATTTTCTTTGACAAAGAAAAAATTATTTTGGCCCCAACTTCTTTGACAGGTATTGCCTCATCCCATTTGGAGAAGAAATCAGTAGCTGTATGAATATACTTGAACTTCTTAGCAGTATCTTGAGAATAATGTCCTACTACATACATTCCCCATATAGAAAATTTCCAAGAGTATTTATCCATATATATAAACTATGGGGGTTGATGAATGAAGTTGGAATGCATCTGGAAGCGATGACACATCTTAGTGAAATCATTGAAATCTTGTATCATCCAAGCCCAAAAATATCCATGCCTTCATATTTTATTAGAAATCTCATTCCCATAATGGTTAGCACCATAGGCTCCTATATGTACTTCTTTCATGAAAGTTGTGGTTTTGTCCTCATTAATACATCTGAGAAGAATTCCATCGAAGCCTCATCTATAAAGGATCTTATGATGATCGGGTATATCATAAAGAGTGAAATTGACTACTCATCATTGGATCTATTCTCTTTTAATTATATCTAGTAGAAGTACCCCATTTTTTAGATATTCTGTGATGGGTGTTATCCATCCCGTGTTATGACTATATGGCTCAGAAATGGGACTAATTTCATTTATTTCGACTATTATGATTTGAAAAAAATGTGAAACCACTCGACGATGAGCAGTGCTAATGATTGTTTCATCCTAATTTGGATATGCCAAGGTTGTGGCTTCATTTTCCAATGTATCATCTTGGGAATTTTTTTACCACAGTACATAAGACAATGTTTTATCTGAGGGGAATTCTTCTATTAAACCTCCAACATAATCACATAGGATCCATTTTTATTTTCTAATGGAATAAACCCCGTTTATTTTTCGAATTAGCAATTCTGATTCACTTTTCACCTCAATGTAATCCTCTTGTACTTAGAGTGATAATTCCAATCCTATAATGATATCTTGATATTCTGATTTATTTTTGGTACCACCTTCTAATTATATAAAGGAATATGGAAACACTACCATCTCTCGAGAGATAAGTACAATTCCTAACCCAACATTGTTAAGTTTAGGGTTTTCTATTCTCTTCCCCATTTGACTTCTAGAAGCACCGTAAAAGTACATTTCCCATATTTGGCGATTTTATTGAATATAGAATAATTCTTCATTAGGAATTTTAATATTCAATGACGTCTCTTCTGCATATGTGTTCTTAGCAAGGAAATCTACGAAAACTTGGCCTTTTACTATTTTTGGAGGTATAAAATGTATATCAAACTGTTTCCTAATAATCACCCATTATTCTAGACATCCTATAAGCATAGGATGACTGAGGATAAATTGGAGCTGGTTATTGTAAGATGCCAAGTGGACCTCATGATGCTGAAAATAATGCCTCAATTTCTAAACTTCAAAGATTAATTCTAGAAAGAATTTATCAATATCTGAATATCGAGTCTCTATGTCGAGCATAGTTTGACTGAGATAGTAAAGGTTATATTCATTCCCAGCATCATCCTTTGGGGTAAGAAAGGTTCCTAGTGATATTTTGAAGGCTATCACATAATGAATTAATGGATTACCATCAATATGTGGTATAAATATCTGTGGGCTCAAGAGGTATTTCTTAAGGATGTCAAATACTTCTTGGACGTCATTGGTGACACCTTTCTTCATCAATTTGGTGAAGGTAAAACACTTGCCTTCCAAATTGGATATGAATCGCCGAATATAGGTCATGTTTCATTGATTTTCTCTCAATTATTTCAAGTTTATAGGAGGTGACATTCCGAGGATAACCTTATTCATCTCTGGGTCTACTTCCATGTCATGATGGAATAAAAAAATCTGATAAATTTCCCTGAGGTTACCCCGAAAGGAAATTTCAAGGGTTTTATCTTCAAATTATGATACTAAAGCTTGCTGAATATGGTCTCTAGATCATCCAAGTTATCAAAAAATTGTTTAAAATTAACCACTACATCATCTACATATAATTTAATGAATTTCCCCAAAAATGTTTGAAAATGTGGTGCATTTCACATTGATATGTCACACCAGCATTCTTCAAGCCAAATGGCATTACCTGATAACAAAATATGCCATGGGGAGATATAAAAGCTATAGATTCATCATCTTCTATGTCCATTCATATTTGGTTATACCCATAGTAGAAATCAATGAAGGAGAGATCTTTGTATCCAACAGTTGCATCAATCAAAAGTTCTCTAATTGGAATCGAAAAGTCATATTTTGGACTATATCGGTTAAGATATCTAAAATCAATGAATACTCTGATTTGAACATTCTTCATTTTCACTATGATAATATTGGATAGCCCTTTGGGATAATACACATCACTGATAAATTCTTCTTTGATAATCTTGTCGACTTCAGCCTCAATTTTGGAGGCATGAGTTGGGTGTGTTATTCTTGCTGCCTGCTTAAATTCCTGATGCTATTATGGAAAACCCAAATGATGAGTGGCCATGTTAGGGTAAAGGCATGTAATTTACGTATAGTTTCAAGAAAATACATCACATTTTTCTTTATAAATTAAGTATAAATCTCTTTCTCTTTGGAATTCATGGCCTCACTAATTATATTGTGGTGTGGATATACCTTTGTACCCAAATTTATTTCTCAAAGCTCATCCATTTTAGTGGAGAATTATTCCCCAAATGTTGGAGGGGTATCCTTGGGTCTTCATATTCTTCATCTTCTTCATGAATCACATATTATGTCTCTACTTGAAGGGTAGGTGATGAATCAGATACTTTCCAAAGTTTGATAGATGGAATGAAGACATCTCCATTTAGGATTCTGTCACAATTTGGTAAATCAATAATTTCTCCTATGATATTAGGATCAATTTCCACAATTAAAATTATGGAAGCCACAGAATGAGTGCTTGGATTTGGTTCTACACTTTCAATTTTATTGATATACAACATGAAATCTTCATTAAGATGATTGAATGTGTTGGATGGGATCTTTTCCAAACCATTCAATGCATTGATTCTTGTTATATTATTTTCCATGAATTGTGCTCCCTTTGTGTGATAGAACTACGCCTCAATATATTGAGACTCACAAGTTTTGAATGATACCTTTTCACCTAGAAATTTCCCAATTTTACTATTGATGAAATACTTGTGACATTGGTGGTATGATGAGGGAGTGGTCGCATGCTGATGTAACCAAGGTCTTCTATGAATAATGTAGAATGCTATGTCTTATTGGTAAACCATGAAATATGAATTAGATTCAAGATCCCCAAACTGACTTCGGAGTGTAATCACTTCTAGAGGTTCTTGTTCATTATTTTCATAATGTTGCAACATCAATGTGAAAGGAGAAAAGTTAGATTAAGTGAGACCTAATCGACAAAGTGTACAGATGGGAATGAGGTTGACTCTTAAGTGATTATCAATAAAGGCTCATCATATGTCTATATCATTAACCTTTCTAGATAAATGCAAGGGAATTATGTGTCTACGTACAACATTATACTCATCTTGATCTTTGAAATATATAACTACATGACATTATGTTGGATTATTCTCTATACGGTACACCTCAGCATCAGCAACCTCAGTTTCAAACTCTTAAGGACTTGACAAAGCCTCAATAAGTGCTTCTCAAAGGACTTTTAATAGTATTAAACCATCTAGGATTGATAACATGGCTGGTAAATGGGATAGTTGTCTCAAAAAATCATAATTATAGTTTAAAGGACTGCTTTTTTCAGCATGGATATGTAGTTTTGCAGGTTCCGTTGAAGTTGAATCTCCTTATGTAGATGTACCTTGTATCGAGATAGAGGATGGAAATACTTCTATTCCTGGTGGTTTAGGATAACCGGGTATGTCCAAATTCTGAGAAAGTGGTGGTATATCCTCTAATATATCTTCCAAGATGATCATGACTCAGCCAACCCTGTCATGTGTGGGATAATTCCCTTTTTCTTGTTGAGCCAGCTAAAGGGATCTCCCATGAGTTTCTACTGCATAAAAGGTTCGAGTAGGGTTGTAATTAAAATAGTGGATTCTAAAAAAACCACTTCTTCCCTTGTTTCCTCATTGTTAACTTCTCCCCTAGTTCACTAATCAAGTATAGGAAATTCAGGTTCATAGTCATAATCGTTATATTTATAGGGGTCTATTAAGTGGATACCATTGACAAAACCAAAGATCAACTCCTCATCTGATGAAGATTATTCCTGACAGGTCGACTCATGTTGGGTTTTTTGGTTGGGCGATGCCCATGATTTTGAGACAGATGGCAAGAAATATTCCAAAGACAATGATAAATTTGGTTTTAACATGATCTCATCTTATTTTGACTTCTATTTACCTTTATAATCACGTCTCTTCTTTGAGGATTTTTCTTTACAGGATTGATCTTTTAATGAAGATAGCTTGGTTATAGTTAAAGTAGAAGGAGGAACTGTCAGTTGGTTCAACTTTGATCAAAGAATGGAATTTGTTCAATTGATTGGTTTCATGTCCGTCCAATTTTCAAACATCTACACATTATTACTTTATAATTTCTACCATTCTTCTTCTTCCCCTAGATCGGTAACATTAACACATGATTCCTGGGTTGATGAACTTTTTAGTTTCACTTGTCTAGAGTCCACTATCGTTTGTAGGAGATCATTGAAGACAAAAAAACCCTATTTTTGGTTCTCCAACATTTTATTGAAGGGATATTATTTTGGGAGGTTCTCATGTCCTTCTTTTTTTGGTTTCATGGGTATTGGTAGCTAGACTAAGTTTCTTTACTAGGATGTATTGAAGTAATTGAGAACCTATTCATTCTGAAAAGAATAGATTTTTTTCATTAACTCCTTAAAATGTCTTCGCCTATGATATCTATAATCATCCTGATGAGGTAGTTGTTGTTGCTGATGCTCATAAGGATCCCTATATTATGATGAGGGATTTGAAGTAGAATCAGGTATAAGTTTTTTCTTGAGTGTAACCATAGTAGCCTCTTATTTCCATGTTCTTCTTCCTGGAGTTGATTGGATTACAAGAGACTTATATTTGGTTTCCACAATGGATTTCTCTACTTGTTGGGTGATCGATGTAAGGTCTTAAAACCATGAAGTGTATTTCATAGGGATTAGTGGTGTGAACAACCCATCACAGAGATTTTTATCTTAATTTGGAAGAAACTCTTATTGAGGGTGTAGTATATTCAAGGAGTATGTTAATCCTTCCCACTGAGTAATTAAATCTGAAACTCATTCCTTTTACCTTTTTTTAGTTTGTAAGATCAAAGATTTATGTATTCTGTAGTGTTGAGCTAAATTGGAAAATGAATTTCTAATAGAGTTCTTCCTATACAGTGATCAATTGAGACTAAAAACATGTATACTAGGAAAAGGTCAGCCCATGTGGTGATTGAAAAAAACTTCTGATCTTTACTACTTCTTGTTATTGACTGGTCCCCATCATGGGATTAAAAAGAGAAATGAAATGTGTCACGTGCTACTATGGATCTCCCAAACTGTTAAAGATTTGAAATGTGGTATTCACAATGTTTGGTGGCAGAGGAATCAGATCTACCCACTCAGGGAAATCCTTCTTTTCTATTTGTACTAGTTCACATCATTATTCCATAGCTTTCAATAAAGTTTATTTTGACTCAATTTTATTCATAATCATTTTACGAATATTCGAATGAGATGTGACTTGTACTGGTACAACTATTGGAGTCTGAACAAGTGAAACAATTGGAAAACCCACTGGCAGTGGCACTACTAGTATTTGTCTTGGATATCCCATAGGTATATTCCTATAAGGATGTTTTTTACCATGTTATTTATGTGTATACAATGGAGGAAATTCATTTTCCATATCCATATTTTCAACAAACCCTCTTTTCTGAGGAGCTCCTACTAGATGTGCAAGTTCATGATCTACTTGTGGATCATTTCTGGAAGGAATGCTGCTTCAGATTAACACTATATTGAGTCTTCTCAAATACTTCATCTCCTCCTATTTTTGGGAAAATATTTCATCAAAAGAAATATATTGACCTTATCTAGTATAAAAGTGAGACAAGATATGACCTTTAACTTTACCCTTTTTAGGTGCCTTTCAGAGATGTGGAATTTGATTATTCATGGGAATACCTAGATTCTAGGTAAGCCTTTAATTTCTGGTATGCACACCTCCTTCATTTTCTTCAGTGTGTACCATATTATAGATAATAACTTCATCCTATTACTCCCTTGAACTGGAATATTTTTTTGGAGGTTCTTCCATAATGGCATTAATGACATTCACCAAAGCATAATTCAATAATGACAATATATTAACATCATTGTAAGATCACCTTCTATTTCGTCCTCTATGAGACTTTGTTATCACATTTTTTGGTTCTCTAGGAACTGTTTAAAAAATTGTATTCTAAAATTAATCACCAGATATCTAATTTGTATGTTCACTTTGTGGCTTCATCCCTAATCTAGGGGAAATATGACTTCTGTTGAGGAGGGGATTGTGGATATAAAAAATCCCCCAGCCCTATAGACTGGGTCTATTTATGTTATTATTACTCAAATATTCGGTCTCTACTTATTGTATTAGAAGGTTGGGTTAATAAAACCCCCAACCCTATGGGATGGGGTGGTTCCTGAACATCTATGGATGATATTAGTGCATCCACTCCTCAGATTTTACCAATTTTGGTCTGAATATTGTCTTGGTGAATTATCCAAAAACCAATGAAATCACATATTTTGGAATACAATTGTGTTATTTCAGACATTTGTGTGATCTGATGGCTAACATCCTCTAAATGGAAGGCTTGCTTAATGTTCTCATATGAGTGATGAAAAATTATCTTGATATCGTTCTTCCTTTGGTCCAGACATTGGTGAGAACCAGTCAAGGAATATTCTTATTGAGCATCTCTCTGGTCATGAATAGAATTTTGTTTTGTAGCTGGCTTGGGGAAATAAAATTTCATGAGACCACTTTCAGCGGGCTTTGTTGATTTTGGAGTGTAGTGAAATGAAATGCTCCATGTGCACCACATCCTCTGATATGAACACTAGATGGGGTTTCTATGATTAATTGTCACAACCTCTTTAATGCATTGAGGCATGCACGTTGAAGGGCCTCCTACTGCTTCTCGATATTTGGATATCGAGAAACCTAGATATATTCCAAGTCAATTTGGAACTTCTAGCCTTCTATTACACTTTCATGACTTTGATATTAATCATATGGTAATACTTTTATTTTTAGATGATGAAGATTATTCCATAGGTTGAAGAGGATATCATGAATGAAATCTTATGCCATCATTTATAGAATATTGTATTGAAATATTTCCAAATGCCAAAACATAACTGGTATTTCACACATAGCTAGTTGTTTTTCATATTCAACATATCGTCTTACTATTTTTCTAGTGGTTTCTAAACATGGTCTGAACAAAGTGGATGATTCTCGATTAATTTATCAAAAGAAATGAGATCTATTGATGTTTCATCTACTATTTTAGAATGAAAATGATCCAAAGGAGGTTCAGTGAATGAATGTCGTATTAGGATGTCTTCTGGCTAAGAAAGTCTTTCACCTACTAGTAAAAAGTCATCAGACATGACTGTCTTTACGGTTTCAGGTGCCTCAAGATAAAACGTTTTTCTCATAACTACATTGTCAGTTGTAGAATATTATTGACATTGCGAAACACTACCGTACAAAAAAAATTTGTAGTGAATGCCATCATGGGGAGTACCACCATAGTGGATTACAATAAGGGATAAATCCTCTTTCTCCTTGTCCTTCTGGCGACCCAGAGGGTTTTGTGGCTCTCATCAAGAGATATGTTCTCTAATTTAACTGGATTTTCATGAATAAATCCTTAATAATGAAGTATCTGATTATGAACTTTGGAATTAATACTATTACTCCCATAATTTGTTAATGGTAGGGTATTATCTTAATTTTAAATGGATAAATGTCTAAGAGATTCAAGAACTTTAGCATTAAGATGATCCAGATCAAATATTGACTCTTGATTCTCTAACTATTCTAGGTGAGTCTTCTTCTTAGAAACTCTCTTACACATAGTTGGGACCACTTACTAGGAAAAGTGGTTATCATGAGTAGGTATAGGTGCCTTATTTGTAGTGGTTGTCAGAATAGACTAATTATTTATAATTGGAACTGGTGTATGTGCCCGATCCAGTTGTCCGAATGATATGGAGGAGTATGCCTCACAAACCCCCTGGACTAGAATAGGGGTATGTATCTACTCTGGGATGGCATGATGATGGGTCATCCCATGTATGAGGAAATAATTATGTGTCTGTTATTCAGGTAATACTAATGTTTCCGTTGTGATATCCTAGATAGCTTCCAAGAGATGAGAAGAAATTTTTGTATTCCCTTTCACCATTTCCAAAATGTGTTTGGTAACATTAGTAGATAGAACAAGAATATACATTCATTAGGTATTTGGAGAAGGATTATATACCTTATATTTTCCTCCCTTTCCTGTCAATGGATACTAATAGTAGTCGTGTATGGGGGTAGAAAGTTGAGTCTACCCTAGGATTGTTGTCAGAGCTTTCCAACTGACATCCTTGAGTGCTACCAAAAAAGTCTGTTGGAAGGATTGATGGATACTGGTAGGTGTATTTTCCTGCTAGCTATTTTTTTTCAAAAATGGTCAAAGTACTTCTTTCAATGTTGATAGAAGAGACTACTGACAGGCATAGTGAGTGCAGACAGGTGTATGTTCCTACTTACAATTTGCCACTACACTTGGTTGATGGGTTTCAGGAATACAGCCAGAAAACTCTTCTCCCTGGATGAAATATTATAAGAATTTTTGTGTGAAATCTCATGGTAATCCACCATAATTGAATTGAGGTATTGGATTATTGACACTAGACGAGTCTTTTGGATGGAATAATAAATCGGATGGGTGTATGTGCTTGTTTTCCATTTACCATAATGTTAGGTTGATGGACTTATCCGGAGGGGGAAAAGGTAGGAACCTACTCCCTGTTTCTTGATGGTTCTCCCTAGTAGTTCATCTTGCATGAATGAGTCTGAGGGGCCTGATATGGATAGCAGAAGATAACACCCTCATCATATTGAGGGTTTTCTACTACGTGGTGTTGTTAGTGGTGATTGTTAGCAAGGGCCCTCAAGAGGGACCCCTATGTCTTTGAGACGATTCCATGCATGACCTTTTAGTTGACCTACCTAGAATAGGGGAGATATTGGTAATTGTGATCTAAGGATAAACTCTCAAAATGGTTTAATATGGTGGTTTTGACCCTCTACTTCTGAACAACTAGTCTTTATTGACCGGATGACTGGGGGTTATTATTGATTTAGAGGACCTATCGGGAAGCCTCCATGGTCAGGATAATACCATGTTGATAGTACTCTCAGAACAATAAATTAGAGACCCAGTGTTGAAGACGCTGAGTTGGTGATGAAATCCTTCTAGCGGACGAGGATCCAGCTTGAGCAATAGCTAGGGCATTCACAAGGGAAAATTTTAAGGAAGAAATTTAGAATGAAGGGAGTTTTTAGAAATAAGTACATGGATATATGACCAATGAAAAAAATAAACAATATTAAAGCAGTATATTTTAGATGAACACATGCATGATCTATTACCTTGTCTGGACCTCTTTATCAATTTACAGGGGCCTAACAAATGGTTAATAATATCATCTTGGTTAAGGATTCCCATTGGGTTCACCATTTTTTGTTTCCCCTAGAACGTGTGTTCTGATTATGAATCACTAATTCCTGATAGTTTTCGTCAGATTTATTTATGGATTTGGAAACATCCAATGATTATGTTTCTAAAGGTACCTTCTTTCCAAATGAAGGTGTTCACTAGTTTTTCTGACTTACGATACTTAAGATCTCATATTGGTCGAGAATATGTGAGGTCAGGGTCCTCACACACTTTTGTGGGGAATTATTTCCTACTCCAAGACTCTCTTTTAGATTTAAGATATGTTTATGAATCTCTATTAATTTACTATGTATAATGTAGGTTTTCCTTTATATTTTCAATCAATTATTTAACATGTATGAAATTATAAATCATCCGTATGTATTAGAGGTTCTTAGTATATTGATATATTTGTATGTATTCAAGGATCTCCACCAATGGTATCCTCTCATATACTACATAGAGATTCTTTAGATGTTGTTATAATGATTCTAGTTTTTAATACACTCCGTGGGGAACTCTGGAATTTATGGTCATTTAGGTGGAAAAAAGTTGTTTTGATGTTGGTATCATACCAATAAATGGGATACCTATGTATCCTCGTGAAAGGAATCAGAACATTCGTAGTTCGGTACCACTTAATGGGACACATAATACCTTTTAAGGTCAGGTGATAATAACCTAACCGTATAGTTTAATGTCATGTGTTAAGGAAATCATAGAAGGAAGATACCTAGTCAAATATTGGTGTGGGACTTAAGCCTAATTATCCCATGGAACTTGGAAAGGATAAGTTTCCAAGATGGATTATACCCTAATGGGAATGTAGCCTAGACAGAATAGGGTTGATTTGGAATGTTGGGTTTTAACCTCAAGGAGGATTCCTACGTATCCCACTTAGATGGGAATCAATACCCACGTAGTTTGGTAAATCTCATAGGGGAATGTGTCCCTTTGAGAGAAATAGGTTGGGGCTTACTCCTAAAGAGGATTTCCTTGTAATAGGGTCTATGAGAGATGTCTTAAATCATGGAGATTTAGGGGGCTTAATTCAAAGTTTACTTACAAGGAGGATTCCTAGATTAAGGTTGTTAGATTTGGACTCATGAGGAGGATGTATAGTAAGCTCGAGCCCTAGGTGAAGGCTTCAAATGTATCATGATGATGGGTGTAATTAGAGTTCTCATAGTTCAAGATGGTTGGACTCCTGAGGAGGATGGGAAGCGAGCTCGAGCCCTGGGTGAAGGCTTTCTACATATCCTAATTATGGTGGGAATCATAGTTCTCAAAGTTTGATATGATTAGACTTATAAGGAGGATGTCTAGTGAGATCAGGCACTAGTTGAAGGCTTCCTACATATCCCAATTATGGTGGGAATCAAAGTTCTTGTAGTTCAAAATGGTTGGAATCCTGAGGAGGATGTCTAGTGAGGTGGATTGTGTAAATGTGTGATCTTAAAAAATGTATTATCCCACGTGAGTCATGATCATTGTGAGAAACAAGAGGATGTAAAAGATTCAACAAACCACACACTTTCTCCTCCATTAATGGAAGAGGTCAGGCCTACGGTGAAAGAATCCATGGCAATAGTGGATGAGGGTGCAAAGCGATGAACTGTTCAATGTGAAATGATTGTGAAGTTAATTAGATCTGGCCCGAATTTCTTGAGGCTTAATCTAAGAGGGATGACCTAAAATTAACCCCGGTATAGGAGGGAGACTTTTCATTTGTCGAAATGAAAAGAAAGTGCGAATTGTACCTTCCTTACCAGGGAACCAAGGCTTCAGGTTTTAGAGTCACAAGACTGACATGGTCTGAACCCTAATCCTCCAAACTCAGAACTCATCAACATTTTTCCTAGGAGAAGAGCCCTCATAAAAGTGGAGATACAAGTCCACATACATTTCAGGAACCCTATATTCCCAATAGGACAAGTATGGGAAACCTATGACTGTAGTGATACTAATCAAAACAGGAGACATGATGGTGCACCTTTCCCAAAGGTTTTGTAGAAGTGGGGGTCTTGGTGGAGGTTTCCACATGATCCCTTTCAGACAAGGGATCCAATGAAGACGAATATATTCGATGAATGGATTTGAAGAAGGATTCATGAAAGGCTTGAAGAAACTGCAACAGTGATCTGAAACAAAGTGGGGTGCTAAAGTCTCTGCTGTGTAGGTATTGGGTGCACATGTAGGCTTGGGAAACCTGATGTCGCCTTGAGTGACAAAAAACCATGAGGAAAAGACTTGGGAAAAATTTGTTTAGATCCTTCAAGGGTCTTCACAGTTATTCCTAGAAGTGGGGAACTCATGTTTTTATATAAGGAATATAAGGTTTGAAAGTGATCTTGATTTAGGAAGGTTGGGCGCTTTGGGCTCGTAAGTGTTATGGATTTCAAACAATGAAAAGAATTATGTCCTATGATCCTCTTTAACCCCCTTGCCTTAGGTGTTAAATAACTACTTAGGAGGTCTCAGAAGACTTGGGAGAGCATTAGGGAGATCATAGTAGCAATTGGGCATTGGAGAAATATATCCATACAAATAAAGACCTCATGGGTCTATTTATAGAAAAAATAGGACCCTAGATGAAGGATGGTTTGATGATAAAGTGGATTTCAATATAAAATAGTGGTACGCAAGTACCATGCATGTCAATGGTGTTTTGGCTATATTGGGGTGATTTCAATTTGGTCCCTTTTCAAATCTTAAAATCCTCCATGTATTTTCTCCTTTTTTAAGGTATTTCCCTTTTTTAATTTTCAATCCATGAAATGGAATGATGTTTCAACCACCCTAAAATACATTTAAACCCCTAAAAACCCATAAAAACCATAAAAACCCTAAAAACCATAAACAACACTAAAACCACAAGAAACCACTAAAAACTCTGAAATACTTTTAAATCCCAAAAACGATAAAAAAACTCTAAAAACTGTTAAAAAACTAAAAAATAAAAACAAACTTACAAAACCAAAAAAATCATAAAAACCCTAAAAACACTAAAAACCCAAAAAACCCAAAAAAACCCTAAAACCCATAAAAATCCTAACAAATCCCTAAAAATACATAAAAATATAAAAACCCTATAAACCCTAAAAAAATAAGAAAACCATAAAAAAATAATAACGCGTAAAACCCAAAAAAAATTAAAAAATGAGAAAAACCATAAAAACCATAAAAACCCTTAAACCCCTCAAATTCCCTAAAAACCATAAAAAATCATAAAAACGCTAAAAATCCACAAAAAATGTAAAACAAGACTAAAAATATTGAAAACCAATAAGAAACCCTTAAAAACCTAAAAAACTTTAATATCCATAAAATTCCTAAAAATTACAAAAACATCTAAAAATACTTGATAATATGAAAACCCATAAAAACCCTTAAAACAACGAAAATGTTAGAAAACTCTAAAAACCATAAACCCCCTAAAAACCTAAAAAACCCTAAAAACCCAAAAAAACCACAAAACCCAAAAAAACCCAAAAAAACCTTTAAACCCCTCAAAATCCCTAAAATATATAAAAACCATAAAAATCATAAAAAAATTCCCTAAATCCCAAAAAACAAAAAAACCATAAAACCCTTGAAAAACCTTAAGAAATCATTAAAACCTAAAACATTTAAAACAGCTAAAAACCAAAAAATGTTAAAAACACTAAAAACCTTACAAAACCTAAAATCCATAAAATCTATAACAACCCTAAAAACCAAAAAAATACAAAAAATATTTAAAAATCCCAAAAAATGTAAAAAAATAAAAAATTGAACCCTCCAAAGAAATCCTCAAAAACATAAAACCACTTAAAACCCTAAAAACCCAAAAAACCCTAAAAAATGTAAAAACCCATAAAAACACATAAAACCCATCAAAATCACTAAAACCTATAAGAAACATTTAAATCCCTAAATACATTAAAAAATTCATAAAACCTGGAAAATCCCTAAAAACTCAGAAAACCCAAAAACCAAAAAAAATCATAAAATCCATAAAACCCCATAAAAAACATTCATAATCACAAAAACCATACAAATCATAAAAATCCCTAAAATTACAAAAAAATTGAAAAAACCATAAAAATCCAAAAACCCCTTAAGAAACCCATAAATCCCTAAAACAGATAAAAATACTAAAAAAGCAAAAGATGATAAAAACCCTAAAACACCCCAAAAACACTAAAAACCCTCAGAATCCCTAAAAACCCTAAAACATAATAAATTTTTTTAAACCCCCTAAAAATTCCAATAAATATAAAAAAGATAAAAACCCTAAAAAACATAATAAAACTATTAAAACCTAAAAATACTTTACGCCCCTAAAAACCTAAAAAATGATAAAAACCATAAAAACATTACAAAATAAAAAATCCAAAATTACTTAAAACCCCATACAAACGCTAAAACCTACTAAAACACTAAAAACCCTTTTAAATCCCTAGAAACGTTAAAAACTCTAAAAAACCATTAAAGCACAAAAAACACAAAATATTCCTTAAAACCCCAAAAATACATAAAAACAATAAAAATCCCCCAAAACATTCAAAATCCATTAAAACTATAAAAACCATAAAAATCCTAGAAAGATCTCAAAAAATACCTATAAATGTAATAAACCCTGAAAACTCTTAAGAATCTTTAAAATCCTAAAAACAATTAAAATCCCCAAAAACACTAAAATTCTAGAAAACCCTGAAACCCATCGAAATCCCTAAAAACCCTAAAAAGCATAAGAATCAAAAAAAATCTCTCAAAATCCAGAAATCATAAAAAACCCAAAAAAATGAAAAATAATAAGAAAACATTAAAAACCTAAAAACATTAAAACCCCCCTAAAAATCTACAAATGCTAAAAGCCTAAAAATATTAAAAATACCCTAAAATTAAAAATCACCTAAAAACCATAAAACCTCAAAAAACCTAAAAAAACCATAAAACCTGTTAAAACCCTAAAAACAGCAATAAACTGTAAAATTCCATTAAATCAAAAAACCCTAAAAAACCTAAAAAAATCATAAAACCGCAAAAAACTAAAAAACACAAAAAAAAACCAAAAAAAATCCAAAAACCCTAAAAACACCTAAAAAATCAACTCCTTAAAACCATAAAAAATCATAAATCCTAAAAAACTCTAAAAACTCAAAAAATATAAAAAACCCCTAAAAATCCTAAGAAACCCTATGAAAACCAAAAAAAATTAAAACCACTAAAATCCCTAAAAGGGATAAAAACCCTAAAACCCCTCAAACTCTCTAAAGACAGTAAAAAACATAAAAAACATAAAAATTCCCTAAAAACACAAAAAATATAAAAACCCCTTCGAACTTGAAAAACCCCTCAGAAAACCTTACAAACATAGAAACACTTAAAGCACCTAAAAAATCATCAAAAGGGCAAAAACCATAAAAATCTTAAATGGCCCCAAAACCCCTAAAAACCATAAAAACCATAGAAACATAAACCCCTAAAAACTCATAAAAACCTAAAAGCACACTAAAAACTTTGAAACCCGTTAAATTGCTAAAACAGGTTTAAAATATCTAAAAGAGCCTTTAAACTCCTAAAAAACTCAAAAAACCCTAAAAACAAAAAAAAATCATAAAACCATAAAAACCCTAAAAAACCCAAAAACTCTCAAAATACCTAACACCCCTAAAAGGGCATAAAAATCCAACAAAAAAATCTTGAAAATTTCTTAAGAACATAAAAAACCCAAAAAAACCAAAAAAGACTTTTAAAAGCTCAAAAAACCTGGAAAAAACAAAAACCCCTAAAAACCATGAACTCCCAAAAACCCTAAATACCATAAAAAACCTTTAAAACACAAAAATTCATAAAAATCCATAATAATCCCAAAAATTCAGTAAAAACATAAAAAAAATAAAAACGATAAGAAAACCATAAAAATAAAATAAAACTTTTACCCCCTAAAAATGACAAAATTCTTAAATACCCCCAGAAACCCCAAAACCCCTAAAATCCATTAAATCCATTAAACTAATAAAAAAACAAAAACCCAATTGAAACAAAAAAAACACTAAAATCTCAAAAACCCTTCAAACTAATAAAAATATTAGAAACTCTAAAAACACATAAAAACCCTAAAAAACTCAAAAACCCCTAAAAAACTAGAAAAATCATAAAATGAAGAAAGCCTAAAAAATATAAAAACACTCCAAATCCTTAAAAACCCTAAATAAAAAAGAATTATAAGATATCAATAAAAATCCTTAAAATATAAAAAACACAAAAAAACTATTAAAACACTAATAAAACCTTAAATACATAAAACACTGCAAACCCCTAATAAACATAAAAATGATAAAAACCCTGAAAACCATTAAAAAGATCAAAATCACTAAAAACAATAAAAAAACCAAATAAAACCCTAAAATCCAAAAAACGTAAAAACCCCTAAAAACCCTGAAAACCTATAAGAAAAAAACACAAAAAACACTTAAAACACTAAAAAACGTAAAAAACACTAAATACCATAAAAACCCTAAAATATCCAAAAACCCAAAAAATATATAATCTCCCCTAAAAGGCATAAAAACCACAAAACACCATAAAACTCTAAAAACCCTCTAATAATTCTAAAACCCCTTTAAACCACTAAAAACATTAAAAAACTAAAAAACATTAAAACACTTAAAATTTCAAAAAAAAAACACTAAATGTCCCAAAAAAACAAGAAAATCCTCAAAACCCTATATACCCTCAAAATCCCAAATACCCTAAAAATCCATAATAATCTGAAAAAATCACAAAAAAAATCCTAAAAATGTAAATAATTCTAAAAATCCTAAAAAATAATAAGAAAATAAAAAAAACCAAAAAACACTTTAAACCCCAAAAAACCTAAAAATGATGAATCCCTAAAAACCCCCTATAATAGATAAAAACCCTAAACAACCATAAAACCCCTACAAATCTAAAAAATCCATAAATTACCATAAAAATAATTAAATTTTAAAACACCATAAAAACCATAAAAACCAAATGAAAAAAATAAAAACCAAAAAACACTTAAAAAAACTTAAAACCTAAAAATTGCTAAAAATACAAAACCCCATAAAGAGACCCTAAAACCATAAGCCCCTAATGTCACGACCCATCCCCTAGGGCCCGTTCCGTGACTACCCCAATCCCACCTTCCATAGGCCAGGGGATGGCAACTAGCACCAAAGACGTAAATCCCTAAACTAGGAAGGAATTGCCTTTAATACTTGAAAACACACACAACAGAGTACGAGCTAGAAGCAAAACACTAAGTAAAACTGTATACAAAGAGTGATAAAAGTAGAGGTGCCGGAATAGAAGCCCAAAAGAAAAATATAAGTACAACTGAAAACAAGTACAACTGAAAAGGACAAAACAGCTGAAAGGTGAAGAGTAGCTCCTGGATCGTCCACCACGGATCCTACCTTAATGGTAGGTAAATATAACCTCTTCAGCACTCCATGTCTATTTTTCTCCTCCGCGTACCTACACGTCGTATGGTCCACCTCCAGGTACAGTCCAGTCCTAGTACTCTCAGCCTCAGTCAGTGCTATTAGTCATCTGGAACCAACACAACGATGTGCGGGCATAACCCGTATATGGGTGAGTATAACGATACTCAATAGGGACCCCGAGACCCTCAAGGTCTCACAAAATCCAACAAGGATAACCCACAAAGTATGAAATCAACAGATAACCCCACTTAGGTATATTCCCATACATATACCTAATTTGTCAAGTAATCCATCTCAATCATGAGGTAAATACAAAAAGTTACTGACCCAACTCATCCAAGATTTTATTCTAGGGATAGTATCAATCTGAACCCTCGGTTGCTGGAGAACTCCTCCTCTATCGAGTGCAGTGGGCCTGCTACATCACACAAAGGTGCTTCCCACTAACCTTGGACTGCTGAGGTACTCCTCCTGTCGAGTACCGTGGATCTTCCGCGTCACACAGAGGTGCTCCCCCTCAGAGCCTACCGTGGTACTCCGCCTATTGAGTACCATGGGTCTACTGCGTCATCATGGAACTCACCAATGTGAGTTTTCTATGACACCATGGTGTTCCCAACTGTCCCATTAGAGTCACTCTGAGTCAAACGGTCCGCAGTCATCAGGTCTCAGCCAGTTACTAGGTTCCTGCACAAATTCTCACTCGTCTCTGGAAGATCCGCTCCAAAAGCTATTTTTCGATGCTCCAACTGCCAAATAGTCCCATCAAGAAGTATCTGAAAGGTCCGACACATCATATAGGTCTCAATGCAACAGACGATGCATCAATCGGACGCCCGGTCTGTGAGTTATTAGCCTTTTAGTCCCGAGGGCCCAATTGGATTCGTGTACGATCCAACCTGACCGTATCTCAAATTTACCTTGAACTCTAGTGGGGTATACTCAAAGGGACCATCGCGCTTCATGGAAACCAGCACCACTAACAGTTTGTCAATCAGTCATCTGGTGCTAAAGATATGGCCAAAGAAAATAAAGGGTCAGTTGTGGGCCCGGGTTCGGTCCGACTTGGTCGGAAGGACTCGGCCCAACCCTGTCTGGGCCGACCCTGTCTGGGTCAACCCGTTCAGACCTGTTGGGTCTGTCCTGGCCCATTGGGCGGACCAGCCCGTTAGGTTTGGCCCGGCCCACTGGGCCCAGCCCAGCAAGCCGCGAGGGTGGTTCGGCATGGGCTTGGGGCCAGTTCAGCCTAGAGCATCGTGAGGGCACGACCCGGCTCATCTCGGCCCGAAGGGAACGACCGGGCTAGTTTTTACAGGGATTTGTGGGCCAATTATGGAGGTTGGGTGGCTGGGAGGCGGCCGGGAAGGGCGCGGCCAGACAGTAACACGGTCAGGCAGGGCAACAGTCGGCCCGGCGGGCGGCCGGGGAGGGCACGGCCAGGCCGGGAGGTGGCTGGGTAGGGTGCCAAGCGGGCCGGCGGGCGGCTAGGAAGGGCACCAGGTGGTCCGGTGGGCGGACGGGCAGGGCGTGGCCGAGCGGTAGGGGGATAGGAGGCCGGGACGACACGGTTCGACGTGGCTCAGGCTGGCGGGGTTCGGCCAAGGTGCACGGGATGCCGACGAAGATGTGGCCGGGCGCGCGGGAGGCTGGTGGTGGTTCGGCCCATAGAGCCGGCTCATTTGGGTCACTGGAATTCCGCGAGTGTAGCGCAGTTCATAGAGTCCGTGAGAATCATAGCATTTTCTTGTGCCTTCGTCGCCTTCAACACCGCTTTGTCGCCTTCCTAAGAAACAACACAAACAAGAACGGCAGAGGGGTCGGGCCATGTTTGTTTGGCCCGCACCCTCCGTGTTTATGGTGGTAACACTTGGCTCATTAAAGAGTATGAAATATGAAAAACAATTGTTTTAGAACCACGCAACGATTCCTTTCCAACCGAATAAGATAAAAAGAAAAGGAATGTTACACAAAATAAACCCCCTACCTTTGATTGTCGGTCGTCGATGTCGAAGTCGTAGGAATAAGACGAAGGAGTTCGTTGTTCGTGGCATCCGCCACGCACTCCCAATCCCGAGCTGCATCGGCTCGTTGACGATGATGCAATGGTTAGGTCGGTTGAAGATCCCCCATGTCGGTAGGATCTTAGGGAGGAAGTTGAAGAAGGTCGGCGTTCTTCATGGGTGGAGCGTTCTTCATCGGATTAGCGTTCTTCGTTGGAAGAACTTTTCTCCCAAGCTCTTCTATTCCCAAGCTCCACCAAATGAGAAATTCTAAGAAAAATAAAAATAGATTGAGTTTGTCTATTATTTAGTTACTGACACAAAAAATAAATTGGTGAATTTATAACTTGGCTCCCCAAATTAATTCTTGAGTTTTGGCACAAATTAATTAGGGGAGTTCGCACTAATTAATTAAAGGGAGGTCATCAGGCTCTCCATCATTTATGAGTGAGGGTTAAGAGGTTTTACTCTCTTCCATCAATAGGGGATTTAGCCCCGTGTGGTCCCCACATCGTAACCTATCGCGGGAGGTTAGGTTTGGGTGGGCCCCACCACCATAACCTCTCATGGGAGGTTAAGGTGTGGTGGTCCCACCTCGAACATCCATGATAAGTTTTTAACCGCCAAACACCCACATGGAGGCTCAAATAAAATTAAAGTGAAGCTCACTTTATTTATTATTTTCCACGAAAACCCAAAAACTACCTTTTATTCTCGACCCAATATCGTCAAATTGAAAGTCTTCTTAAGCGAATACCGGCACTACGAGTTCAACGGTGCCCTCAAATTTCAATTCCAAGCACCGATTCAAATGTTATAAAAACCCGCTCGTACGTTTACTGAACATACCCAAACAAAACTTCAGAAAATGTTTCCGGGCACACCGTGCCTCAGAATCACGCACCGTCAGTTTTCACAAACTCGAAAAATTCCCATATATTTAAGTAAATAAACTTCCATGGAATTTCTAGCTATTTACACCTAAAAACCAATAAACCTCTAAAAACCATAAAAACCCATAAAAAACTAAAAAATAAAAAGACACTTTAAGAGCCAAAAAACATTAAATACACTAAAAAACAAAAAATCCTAAAAATCCTAAAAACATAAAACCCACAGAAAACCATTAAAACCTAAAAACATTAAACCCCTAAATAACTGAAAAATAGCATAAACCAAAAAAACCATAAAAACCCTTAAAACCCCTGAAAATCCCTAATAATAATAATAATCCTAAAATGCCCTAAAATCCCTAAAAAGGTAAAATCCCAAGAAATCCTAAAAAACCCTTATAAATCCTTAATAACCTAAAAAAACATAAAATCGCTAAAAAAATTGAAAACCCGCTAAAGACCAAAAAAACTTAAAAAGATCCTAATAACACCAAAAAACCACAACAACCCCTAAAAACCTTAAATACCCTAAAACACATATAATCCCTAAAAACCAATAAATACTCTAAAACTCCTTTAAACCCTAAAAAAAATTAAAAACCTTTTAAATATTTTAAAACTTCTAAAAACTCAAAAAACACTAAAAACCCTAGAAACCCATTAAATATTTGAAAAAAACCTTCAAAACCCTAAAAATCCCAAAGACAAAAAAACCATAAAAATCCTAAAAAATCCCTAAAAATATAAAAACCCTAAAACATATGAAAAACCTTAAAAATCCTTATAACCCTAAAAATAGTTAAAACCCTTGAAATTCTAAAAAATTCTAAAAACCCAAAAAACCCTAAAACATCTTGAAATCCATAAAATCCCTAAAAATCATAAAAATCCTAAAACCCTTGAAGAATACCTAAATATATAATAACCCTAAAACCCCTATGAAAGACCTTCCAACCTAAAATAACTTAAAACCACTAAAAACCTAAAAACACTAAAAAAACCTAAAAACCCGAAAAAGACCCTAAAAACCCTGAAAAGACCCTAAAACCCTAAAACACCTAAAAACAATAAAACCACATTAATCCTTAAAAAACCAAAAAAATCGATAAAACCACTAAAGTCTCTAAAAAAATTAAACCCCAAAAATGCTAAAAATGTTAAAAAACATTAAAACCTTAACAACCTAAAAAACCCTAAAACCAAAAAAATCATAAAAACCCAAAAAACCTTAACAACCCACAGAATCCCAAAAATCCATTAAAACCATAGAAATGAGAAAAATTCCCTAAAAATCCATAAAAACATAAAAACCCCTAAAAAAATTCAAACCCAAAATAAAACTTATAAACATATAAAAAATTAAACACCGAAAAACCTAAAAATCTAAAAAACTCTAAAAACAAAAAAAACTAAAAACAATAAAATTCCTTAAAACCCCAAAAAATCCTTAAAAAATTCCTAAAAATCCATAAAAACGAAAAACCCCAATACAATAAAATACCTAAGAAAACTTTAAGAACCTAAAAACACTTAAAACTCCAAAATCAAATCTAAACATAAAAAACCCCAAAATCCATAAAAATCATAAAACCCCTAAAACCATAAAAACACTAAAACACACAAAAATCCTACATACCCAAAAAAACAATAAAAACACTTTAAACACATAAAACATTTTAAAACTCTAAAAAACATTAAATCCCGTAAGAAGATAAAAAGAAACCCTAAAAACTAAAAAACCCATAAAAACTGGAAAAACCTGAAAACCACAAAAAATCCATAATATCCCTAAAACCATAATAAACACATAAGAATACTTAAAAACATCAAAAATCCTAAAAACCGTGAAAAATCTTATGAATACCCTAAAAAAAACCATAAAACTCCTAAAAAACAAAAAAATGCTAGAAACCCTAAAAAATAATAAGATCCCTTAAAACCATAAAAACACTAAAACCCATAAAAATACTAAAAATCCCTAAAAACTTCTAAAATGTGAAAAACACTAAAAACCCTAAAAGATAATAAGAATACCATAAAAAACAAAAAAACACATGAAATCCATAAAAACATAAAAAATGTTAAAACCCTAAATACTGTATAAACCTCAATATCCCAAAAAACCATAAAAAATGTAAATATCCAAAAAACCTTAAAACACTAAAAATTTGAAAAGATCTCAAAATATCCTTAAAGCGTAAAAAAACCTAAATCCCTGAAAAACCTTAAGAAAACGTTAAATACCTAAATGCACTAAAAATAATTAAAACCCCTAAAATGCTAAAAACCTAAAACCCTAAAACCCCTCAAAATATCAAAAATCTCTAAACACCATGAAAATCCAAAAAACCCTAAAATCTCTAAAAAAATAATTACAATAAAACCCATAAAAATCCCTAAGAATACCTTAAAATAATAAAAACACTTAAAACACATAAAAAACTAAAAAAAATAAAAACATAAGGTGTCTCTAAAAACTGTAAAAAATACCATAAAACAATAAAAACCCCTAAAGACAATAAAAAAAACCTAACACTCCATAAAAATACAAAAAAACCACAAAAAAATCTAAAACCTTTTAAACCCATAGGAATGTTAAAAAACTATAAAAATCATTAAAACCCCTAAAATATTAAATATAACCCAAAACCCCAAAAAATTGCTAAAAACCCCTAAAACATTAAAAAAACTGATCCCCCAAATCCCTAAAATCTTAGAAAACTATAAAAATCATAAAACCTATAAAAAATTCCTTAAAATACACACAAACATAAAAAACATAAAAACCCTAAAAACTACTATGAAAAACAAAAAAACCTCAAAACACTTAAAACCCTTAAAACCCTAAAATGCTACAACCCTAAAAAACCTAAAAACCCTTAAAATCACTTAAAATCCCTATAGACCCTAAAATTCTATAAAAATCTGAAAAATACCCAAAAATACTTAAAAAAACCTAAAAACCATGGAATCCACAAAGAAAAACTTAAATCATAAATACATTTTGAACATATAAAAAACCAAAAAACACTAAAAATTATAATAAACCTAAAACCCCAAAAAACCCTAAAAAACCCTTGGATTCTTAAAATCCCAAAAACCCCATTAAAATCCTAAAAACCAGCTAAATACTCTAAAACTCCTTTAAACCACTAAATTTTTTAACTTCCCTCAAAAACACAAAAAACTCATAAAAACCATAAATCCCATAAAAAATCAAAAAAAACCCTAACAACCTAAAAAATCACTAAAAGTACATAAACATGAACAAAACACAAAAAACCCCTAAAAATATAAAAAACTAGAAATACTAAAAACCCCCAAACAATCTAAAAAATGATAAAACCCCTAAAAACCCAAAAAATCCCTAAAAATACTCAAAATCCCTAAAAACCCAAACAACCATAAAGTCATAAAAAATCCTTAAAATCCTTATAAATGTAAAAAACCCTGAAAAACCTTATAGATTCCTCAATAACATAAAAACACATAAAACCTTTAAAACCTGAAAACACTAAAACTATTAAAACGCTAAAACCATAAAATCCTTGAAAACCATAAAAACCCATAAAAACCGTAAAAACCCAATATAAACTCTAAAAACCCTTTCAACCCCTATAAATGTAAGAAAACTATAAAACCCCACTAAAAACCCCAAAAACTAAAAAATGCCCCCAAAACCATAAAACTGCTAAAACCCATAAATATCCTAAAAAATACTTACAAAATTGTAAAAACATTAAAAATCCTAAAATCCCTGAAAAACACAATGAAAACCTTTATAACATAAAAATACATTAAACCCATAAAATCCAAAAAAAATATAAAAGCCTAAAAACCCTAAAAACCCTCTAAATCACTAAAGACTCTAAAAAACAAAAAAATATTGAAAATAAAAATCCCAAAAAATGTAACAACCCCTAAAAAAATAGAGAAACATAAGAAAAAACTAAAAAACTAAAAACACTAAAAACCTCTAAAAACACTAAAAACCCTAAACCCCCTTAAAAGGTCCTAAAACCTCAAAAGCCACTAAAAATATAAAACCCATAATCTTCCATAAAAACCCACTAAACACTCTAATAACCCTTTAAAACCCTAAAAACATAAATAACCCTTAAACCCCTTAAAAACTGAAAAAAAACATAAATCCCCTAAAAATCCTAAAACCCATCAAAATACCTAAAAACCCTAAAAACCATTAAAATACAAAAAAATCCATAAAATCCCTAATTACATAAAAATACCCAAAAACATAAAAAACCATATGAAACCCATTAAAAAATAAAAAAAATTATAATGCATATAAATCCTAAAATTGCAAAAAAAACAAAACCCCCCCAAAAAAATCTCTAAAACCCGTAAAGAAGCATAAAAACCTAAAAAATTGCTAAATGTCACTAAAAACATAAAAAACCATGAAATTCCCTGAAATAAACTAAGAACACCTAAAAACCTAAAAACATATAAAACTGCTAAAATCTAAATTATTCTAAAAACCTTAAAATTACCCAAAATCCCATAAAAACCAAAAAACACGCACAACCATAAAAATCCCTAATCCACAAAAAAACTAAAAACTCTAAACACTATTTATACCACTAAAAATATTATAATAATATATGAAATGATAAAAACCCTAAAGAACATGAGAAAACCCCTAAAACCCAAAAAGAATAAACAAAACCAAAAAAATTTATAAACCCTCAAAGTCCCTAAAAACCATAAAAACCCACTAAAATCCACATAAATCCGTAAAAATACCCAAAAATGTATAAAACATAAAAAACATAAAAACTCTTAGGAAACCAAAAAAAACATAAAATCACTTCAACCCCTAAAAACCTAAAAAATGATAAAAACCTTAAACACCCAAAAACCCTAATGAAAAAGTCCCTGGAATGAGGATGAAGCAAGGAAGGGAACATAGAGGTCAAGAGGATCATGAACAACCCTAACCCCCTAATGGAAATCGTGATGATCTGGCCCTGGTTCAACTGAATTTGGTCGGACATAATGAGATCTTCCATCTCTACAAATATAGCACTTAAAAGACATACGTTCTTCATGAGGATATGGAGGAGTCTAGTTTAAAGATGAATTTTGAGGAGGTTTTGAAGTTTTTTGATTCACTTACTTTCACTGATTTTAGCACTACTTCCCCTCGTTATGTGATTCAAAAAGGTTGTGTGGCTCATGTATTTTCCAATCGCAAGGTAGTGGAGGAGAAAATTAGTTTCTATAGATTTTCCATAATTGCAATACTACTGACACTGGAGGGGGAGAAGCTTTGGAAATTTTTTGATCTCGCCAATTTAATTGCTGAAATTTAGGGGTTCATAGAATAGATGATGAAAGTTATTAGGAGGAGCTACTACCCAATTTTCTTCCCCTTAGATGATTGGAAAATGAGGGCCTAGATCTTCCTATCCCTTAATCTAAAACCATAAATTCTCAATATTCATAATTGGGATAAGAATTTTGATCCCTCAAGTGTAAATAACACCTTCAAATAGGTATGGATCCATATCTATAGGATGAATTAACTATACTAGAACCCACAAATCCTTTGGGAAAATGCATCTTCGATAGGTTTCCCAATCCGGATTGATATGCAAACAGACAACCCAAGGTATGGTAACTATGCACGGGTCTATGTTGAAGTGGATAAGGAAAACACCCTATTTGAGAATTTCTTACTCAATACCAATGAGGGAAGTCTCACCATTGAAAATCATTATGAAAGAAGGTCCATGTTTTTTCACAATTTCAATTTTTTTCATCTTATCTCAGATTGAAAAAGAATAAAGGATTGAACCATTTTTAACCTATAGGGGAATGAGGCTAAACTCTATAAGAAGAATTATGGGATAGGTAAAGGAAAGGCTCATGAAATCTCTATGGTTGCTAAGCCCCTCCTCACTAGGATCCCACTACTTCTATGCACTTTCGAAATGCAGCAACTGACATTGAGGGGATCCCCCCTAAACAGTAAAATAAATAGGGAACTATTGATTAGGATCCTACTTTAGTCCATGATGAGGTTCTTTCTTCTGATTCTGGGAATTTAGTCAACAACCATTCTGTGGACTCTACTCCTTGAAACACCAATTCACATCTCACTACTCCTAGAATTGTTGAGGATCAGGTTTTCTCATATACATCACCAACTAGCTAGCCCATTTATGTGGCAGGGGGAACCCGTTATTATATTGTTCTGGACCCCCCCCCCTCCCCCCACCCCCAACTTCATGGAGTGACTGCTCATGCTGGGGAGTCTCTACATAATGTATTGGATGTTCTGATAATCCTAAGAAATACATGAACATTGGTACACCCAAATAATATATGCTTGTTGAGGTCATTTCTTGCTCATCTCTTATTATGGATGTGGTAAAATAAGCTAAACCTATGAATTCGGCTGCTCCATCCAATATCCAGGTTGAGGGGAACAATGGGAATATCAACCAGTAAGGCCTCGTTTTAGATTATGCAGTGGATCATGTTTCCCCAATCATGGATCAGAACTCGTGTCACTCTGAGGAGTAGGTGGTCATGCCCGAGGGATCACTTATTCCGGACTCGAGTGCTGACACTTTCATATTGGTGTTCTTTGGGAAAGTTTCAAAGTTGATACCAGATAGGGAAACACTAAATGAGGGGATATTACCCTGGAATATATTCACCCTAATAAATGGTGAATTTTGGGAAAATGATGTTTTGGATCTTCCCACTGAGGATAGAAAACAGAAGGTGGATATTACCGGTTATGATCCCTTAGAGAAGCACGTAGATGGATACTGAGAGGATCCCATGGAGAAGCCTACAGGAAGACCTAAAAATAAAGGGATGAAAGGAAAAGGGAAGGAAAAAACCCCTCCTATAAGTCTATGAAATATAATTTTCCCCATTCTAGGGGCACCACATCCCTTTTTTAATGATTATCAGGTTCTAGAATTACCAAGGGATTTTGTATTCTCCCATGGCCTTCTCCCTTAGTCACTTTCTTCTCTCCAATAGGCCAATACTCATTTGGATTGCTGAACCAATAATGATGTTTATAAAAATGAAGGTATTCAATTGGTCCAACCATGTATAGTTCATTTTCTCTCACAATAGAAATGAGTGTGATTTAGAAACCTTATGTGTTTTGAATCATGATGAAATTCATGTTCTTTCATTCGAGGTGAGCTCCCAAATTATCTCCCACTTGATCTGCCTTCAAGATGACACCTTAACCCTACCCTTTGTGAATGAATATTATTTGTACACTTGAATAAGTTCCCTTTGGAAGAAGTTGTCTCAATTAAATGAGCTTATAGTTCAAAACTATATTGTTGTTGGATAATTTGACTCTATCTTGAGACCAGATGATAAAATTGGACCCAACTTCTCCCAAACAACTACATATGACTTCTCTTACTACTTGGATCATTGTGACCTTACTGAAGTTCCTATTAAGGGGGCCATTTTTACATGGGGAAGGTTCATAATAAATGGATGACATGATAGTAAGCATGATATGTGTTTCTATCATATCAGTGATAGGAGTTCCCTTATATATATCTATGGATTCACTCTTCCCAAGTTCAACTCAGATCAAACCCCTATTGTTGTTAATTTCTGAGAGAGAGACATAAGGTTAGACCATATGGCCATTAAGTTTCACAATGCATGGATTATGATTCATGTGTGTATGGAGGTGGTTATAAATGGATGGAATATCACATTATATTTTAGTCCACACTTTTTTTGTGGCTTCCAAACTCAAGAAAATCATATTTATAATGAGATAGTAGAGAATGAACTCATTTTATAGGTTGGATTATGTCATTAAGGCTATTGAATATTAGCTTTCCCTTGGCCATAATATCAACCAACAATAGCATATACCTTCTCGGGAGGAGTTACAACTTCATTCCAAGTTGGATGATCTCATGGATCCTATGGAGAGGATTTCTATGAATCAATTTAATGTTAAGTGTCTCATATATGGGGAAAAATCTAAATTTATCCATTTCCTACACAGGAAGAAGAGGGACAAGAAAAACATGAATGCCATCTGCATCAATGACTCCACCTTCACATATGTGAATGATATCTCTAGTTCTATTGGTGATTATTTTCATGGAATGTACAATTATGATGGTGATGATTCTATTAATCTATTTGATTCCACTATGAATTTTATTGAAGATCATGAAAATAAATCCTTAAAAAATTCCCCATTTGAAGAGGGAGTCAGATCTTCACTGTTCTCTCTGAACATGGATAGAGTAGTGGGACCGAATAGTTTTCGCTACATGTTTTTTATGTTATACTGGGACATTATTCACATGGATATCACCAATGTAATCAGGGAATTTTTCCTCTATAGTTAAATTCCGCATGGAACTAATTCCAATTTTATTTCATTGATCCCAAACAAGGATAATTATATTGATATAGGGGACTTCCAGCTAGTTTCCATTAAGAAAACCATTCATAAAATTATAAGAAAAATTATGTTAATCAGGTTGGGGAAGATTTTTTGGGATATTATCACCCAAAATCTATATGGTTTTTTTCCTGGGAGGAATATTCACACTAATATCTATAGAGCCTCGGAATGCATCAAAATCAAGAGGAATGAAATGAAGCATGAGAGAATGTCCTTGAAACTAGATATCCCAAAGGCCTTTATCACCATTAAGTGGAGCTTCATATTAAATGTTCTTGAAAATTATGGTTTTTCTAGAACTTTCATCAACATGATTAATACTATTTTGACTAGTGATAGGGTTTCAATCCGTATCAATGGATACCCAAAATGTTTCTTCCAATGATCATAGGGATTCAGGTACGGGGACCTATTGTTAGGTATTCTATTTGTGGTTGATGAGGATTAAATGATCCAATGAATTAATGATCTCTCTTAGGGTGATCTTTACAAACCAATCAAGGTAGGTAGAGACCTTCATATTCCCTCCCATCTTATTTATGATAATGACATCCTTTTGTTTGGTAAATATGATTGGTTAACCTTATCCTCAATCAGAATTACCTTCCATTATTATGACTGTGTGGCTAGGCAATCCATTAGCTAGAATAAATCCTTCATTGTCTTCAGCCAAGGGGTATCAACCTCCAGAAAACTCCGTATTGCTAGATCACTTTTGGTGAAAAGAAGCTCCCTTCCATTTACTTATTCGGGTGCCCTTCATTTTTGAGGGAAGGAAAAAAGGTGCTACATTGAGAGAATATCAACTAAAATCACTCAGAAAACTATCCAAATGGAAATGAAGATTCTTATCTTAGGATGAAATTGTTTTCTTGATCGACTCCTTCATTACCACCATGTTTGTTCATGTGTTCTCCATTTATAGATGGTCGACTAGCATTATCAAGAGTATGGATGCCAATATTAGGAATGTTGATTAGATGAGATGCCTTAGTGAAAAGAAGATGGTTTTTGGGTACTGGAAAGGCCACACTAAGCCTATAGATATGGGTGGATAGGGTATTAAGGATCTCAAGAGATTTAATGAAGACCTACTTGGAAAGTTCACTTATAATTTTCTCAATCCACACGATGATGTTCTGGATTTTCTTTATGAGAGGTTCATGTGAAGACATTGTGGTGGTTTCACTAGATACATACCCTCATCTATATGGCCTACACTCATATCCTCATATAAGGACATTGTATCTCACTCAAACTGGGTTGTGTCAAAACAATCGAACCTAAAATGCTAGACAACTGCCTTGCTTAATAGGCCATTGTCTAAAATTATGACACCTCCCCATGAATTGTTGGACATGTCTATTGCTTCTCTCTTCCAAATAATTGGAGACTTACACAAGACTCTCTATTCCATATTATATTGTAGATACGTAGTTACAAATTCATAGAAAATGACACCCTAATTTTGAAACCGAACTTGGTTATAAAGTTTACTATATGAGATTTCTACCAGCTTAACTATTAATAAGGCATTGTCCCACAATCATGTCTATTAAAATTCAAAGCATATTTCATCCCACCTGGAAATTTTCTACTACTATGGAAACTATATAAGAACTTTCTACCAACTCAAGAGAATTTAGAGAAATATAGTTGTAATTTGGACTATGTTTTCTACATTTTCCTTTGAGATGAGGAGAATATCCATCATACCTTCCTTCACTGTAGGTTATATACCGATATGTGGATTCACCTATAGGGACTATGTGGGTTTAACGACAACATGCATGGATCTATTTCTGAGCTGATCAATAGCCTTATGAAGATACAGTCTAGAAAATAGTTTCACAACCTGATACTTTCGGTCGCAGATGCTACGATCACTTAAATAGGGACTGCTCATAATGTGATGGCCTTTAACTGTAAGCCTTGTTCATTTTATTGTGGTGTTGTGAAAATCCAAAAGGAAATTTAGGAGGCGTCCCACATCCAAATAGGTTTGATAGATAATGACATTATTGAACTTATACTTTTGAGTTTTCTTGGAGTTTCTTGAAGGAAGAAAACCACTAGTTTCAAAATTTATCTAATGCATTTCCATAATTTAATCATTGATTATAGTCGATGTGGATGACATGGTTTTGGGAGAACCCGACCCTTCAGGGTGTGGTGGGGTCTTTAGTAGATAGATAGGATTTTTGAAAGGATTATTTTACCGAATTTTTTAGTAGAAAATGTGTGTACGAAGCTGATATTAGGGAAATAATGAAGGCAGTTAAGATTGTGTCTCATTTCGGGTGGAGGTTGCTTTGGCTTGAATCTGACTTGATGCTTGCGGTGGACACCCTAAAGAAAAAATCCAAGAAAGGTCCATAGAGACTCATATCATAATGGTTTGTCTACCTATCTTTTCCTAGACCAACACTCTTAATGTCACATGATTCATTAGGGAGGTGAACATTATGGAATTTGCACTCTCCCAAAAGGAAATTGAGGAAATGACCTTGCTCTATTCCTTTTTCACAACATTTTTTGTGTGTTCTCTATGCAGAATCTGATATAAAGGTTGAAATACACACCCATGTTTGTAAACTCTCTTTAAAATGATTTGTCATTATTTTATGAATAAATTTTGGGGGGCAGGAATGCTTGGCCCTGAGCTTACTTTTCCAAAAAACCCCAAAAAACCCCTAAAAATCCCTAAAAACACTAAAAGAGAATAAAAATACTAAAAATCCCTAAAAATCACTAAAATGTAAAAAATCCTAAAAATCAAGAAATACCCTTATAAAACCTTAAAACCTAAAAAAACATAAAACCCTTAAAGCCCTAAAAATATAAAAAACTAAAAAACTATAAAAGTCTCTAAAACCACTAAAAACCCATAAATCCATAAAACCCATAAAACCATAAAATCCTTAAACCCTTAAAACCCTGAAACCCAATATAATCTATAAAAAACTATTTGAACCCTAAAATTTTAAAATATTCTAAAAACCTTAAAACCCATAAAAAATTCAACCCCCCATAAAACCCCAAAAAACCATAAATCCCATAAAACCCTATAAACCCCAAACGCCCTCAAAATCCCTAAAAATGATAAAAATCATCAAAATCCTAAAAATGCAATAAAAATGTCTAAAAATGTAAAATAACATAAAACACTAAAAACCCCTAAGAAAACCATAAAGTCCTGAAAACACTTCAAATCTTATAAACCCTTAAAACACTAAAAATGCCAAAAATTCAAAAAATTCTAAATAACTCTAAAACCCTAAAAACCTGAAGAAACCTCAAAATACATAGACACCCTAAAAACCATAAAAATCATAAACAATCCAAAAAAAATCCTTAAATCGTAAAATCCCTAAAACCCCTGAAAAATTATAAAAAACTATAAAAAAATTAATCCTCTAAAAAATTAAAAATGCTAAAAACCCTCATAATCAATAAATGGCCCTAAACCCCATAAAACCAAAAAAATCCATAAAACCATGAAAAACCTTAAAAACCCGTTAAAACCCTAAAACCCTTAGAAACTGTAAAACCCATCTAAACCCCTAAAAACATTAAAAAACATTGAAAACATGTAAAATATCTAAAAAAATTAAAAAAAACTCTAAAACATCAAAAAACCATGAAAAACTATAAAAACCATCAAAATCCCTAAACACCCTAAAAAACCTAAAAACCATAAAAATACAAAAAACCCATAAAGATACCTAAAATGTAAAAGCCCCAAAAAAACTTGAAATCCATAAGAAAACCTTAAAAACCTAAAAAATATTAAACGATAAGAAACCCCTAAAAACCAAAAGAACACCTAAAACCCCTCAAAATCCCTCAAAACCATGAAAACCATAAAAATCCTAAAAAATATCTACAAATTTCTAAAAACATAAAAAACAATAAAAACCTAGAAAACCCTAAAAATTCCATAAAAAACCGAAAAAAACTAAAATCCCAAAACAACCAAAAAACGATAAAAAACATAAAACCCATAAAATAAAATAATAACCCTAAAACAACTAAAAATAATAAAAACCCTTAAATACCTTAAAAACCCTTAAAAATCTAAAATAACTGAAATCTCCAAAACCCCCATTAAATCCATAAAAACAAAAAAAACTCAAAAAACCTAAACACCCCTAAAAAACGTTAAAAACCATAAAATCCCGAAGAATAAAAAAATCCAAAAAACCCTCTGAATCTATAAAACCTATAAAAATACATAAAAATATAAAAAACCTTATAATCATTGAAAACCCCTAATAAAACCTTAAAAAACTAAAAACACTTTAAACCCCTAAATACTAAAAAACACTAAAACCCTAAAAAATCCAAAAAAATCCTTAAAACCCTAAAATCCAAAAATCTCCAAAAAATATGAAAATCTGAAAAAATCTATTAGAATAACTAGAAACATAAAAAACCCTAAAAATAATAAAAAACATAAGAAAATCATAAAACCTTAAAAATTTATAAAAGACCGAAAAAACCATAATACGATAAAAACCCTAAAAATTCTAAAAATACCCAAAAAACCCAAAAACCTCTAAAACCAAAAAAACCATAAAACCCATAAAATCTTAAAAACACACTAAAAAAATCTAAAAACCCCTGAAACCCCAAAAAATATTAAAAACTATAAAATCATTAAAACCTTAAGAAAACACAAAAAACACCAAAAACCCAAAAACCCAAAAAACCCCAAAAAATCCTAAAAACCTAAAACCCCCCCAAAACAACCTTTAAACACCTTAAAAAATAAAAAATAAAAAATCCCTAAATTCCATTAAAAAACATAAATCACCTGATAACTTCTTAGAAAATCACAAAAACTTTAGAACTCATAAAAACACCTAAAAACCTAGAAGTGGTAATAACTTATAAAAACCATCAAAATACTTACAACCCTAAAAACCATAAAATCCCTAAAAACACAAGAAACCCAACCACTATTGAAATCCCATAAGAAAACATAAAAAAACCTAAAATAATGTAAAACCACAAAAAAACAAAAAATGATAAAAATAAAAAATAAAAATAATATAAGACCCAAAAACCCTAATAACCCCTTAAACCCATAAAACACTAATAAACAGTAAAAAAATAATAAAACTTAAAATCCAATAAAAAGACAAAAAACTCATTAAACCCCTAAAAAGGATTAAACACCCTAAAGACCATAAAAACAATAACAAACTCAAAAAACCCATAAACCACTAAAAACACTCAAAACCCCTAAAACCCTCAAAATACCTCAAATCCATAAATATCAATAATTATTCAACCAAATCATTAAAAATAACTAAAAATTTAAAAACCCTAACTCAACCATAAAAACCTAAAAACCCTAAAACCCCCTAAAAATTCCTAAAACTCCTAAAAATCATAAAAATCCTAAAAAAAATTAAAAATCCCAAAATAAGTAAAAACCCATAATAACACATAAAAATTGTTAGAAAACCTTAAAATCCTAAAGAAACATAAAAATCTTAAAACCCCCCTAAAAAGTGCCTATAACATTTGAAGCCACTAAAACCCAAAAACCCATGAAAACCTTGAAATTCTTCTAAAAAATCTAAAAACAATTTAAACCACTAAAAATGTAAAAAAATCTAAAAACCCAATAAACCATAAAATCCCAAAAAACCCTAAAACCCTCAAAATACGTAAAAACCATAAAACCAACAAAAAACAAAAAAACACCATAAAATACCTAAAAAATATAAAAAACCCTAAAATAATTGAAAATTCCTAAGAATACCATTAAAAACTAAAAATGCCTGAAACCAATAAAAAACCTAAAAGCACAAAAAACCCTAAAAACCCAAAAAATCAATGAAACCTATAAAAATGAATAAAAACCAAAAGGCCCTAAATATTCATAAAAATGTAAAATCCCTAAAAATCCTTGAAAATCAATAATAAAACCATAAAAACCTAAAATCACTAAAATACCCTAAAAACCTAATAAATGCTAAAAATCTTAAAAACCACTAAAAATAACCAAAAACCCCATTAAAAACAAAAAAACCCTAAAACTGTAAAAAGCCAAAACCACATAACACCACTAAAAACACTAAAAACTCTTTGAACCATCACTACTAGAAAAACAGGTATTTGCGACGGGTCATTTGCGACGGGATCCCGTCGCAAATGGCCCGTTGCTAAAAACGGCGTCGCAACAACACTTATTTGCAACGGGCCCGTCGCTAAAGCCTTTTTTTGCGACGGTTATTTTCCCCGTCGCAAATAGTACTCCGTATATTTGTAAAAAACTTTTAAAATAGTATTTGCGACGGGACCCGTCGCAAATACCTTTTGCGACGGTACCCGTCGCAAATAGCTTTTGTGATGGGACCCGTCGCAAAAACTTTTTTTTTTCAAAAAAAAACTATTAATAAATTATTTTAATGCATATAATAATACTAGTATTTGTGACGGGCATAGTATCCCGTCGCAAATACTATAAAAAAAATAAAAAAAATAAATTATTAATAAATTATTTTAATTAATATAATAATAGAATTATAATTCAAAAATAAAAATAATAAATTATTTTAATTAATATAAAAATAATAGAATTATAATTCAAAAATAAAAAATAATAGAATATTAATAAATGATTTAATTAATATAATAATATTAGAATTATAATTCATAAATAAAAAAAATATTAATAAGTTATTTTAATTAATATAAAAATAATAGAATTATTTTACATTCAAATATTTAAATAATTCAAGTATTACAAAAAATATAATTAAATTATAATATTATAAAATTTTAATATATATATATATTTTAATATTATAAAATATATATAATATTATTATTCATATTAATATTGTTATTTAAAAATATAATATTATTAATATTTTATAATGAGACAAAAACTAAGAATAGAAAAAAAATATTTTGGTTTCCCAAATTTTATAACATAAATACAAACTCTAATCTGAAGGAGGGGGGGAGGTGGGGGATCTGCAGATGGTGGTGGAGGAAACTCTATCCCTAAAGCATGAGTGAGTCGGCGCATGTACTCCATCTGCTCCTGATGCTGCTGCTGCCACCGACTCGTCTGCTCCTCGTACAACTGCTGTTGGCGTCGACGCTCCTCCGCATGCTGCTGACGCATCTGCTCCTGCTCCTGTCAGAGACTCTCTATCTGTGCAGTCTGAGATCGCAACTGATCCTCATACTGTGTAGTAGAAGAAGATGCACGAGCTCCTCTCGATCTGGACGCCGACATCGCAGAACTGCCATAATAATCTCCGAGAGTCAGTCGAGAGACGATACCAACTACCCGGCCCTTCTCGAAGGCATACTGGGTGGCCTGCATCCATGCCGCCTCATCAAACTGACGGGCAGTGGTCTGATCTGATGACTCGGCCTGACTCTCAGGCCGGGCCTGAGACGCTGCGGCCTCATATGACTCCTATAGTTGCAATTTAAAATTAAAATTGTGAATATATTATATGCAGTTAATTTTTAAACTTGAAAACAAATAATACTGACCACGATGTGATACTGACGATCACCTCTGAGCTCCCCAGTAGTAGGATCACTATACATCCTCCGATATACGTCGTACTTTGTAATATCGGGGTGCTCGACAGCCTATAAGAATAAAAAATAAACTGTTAATATTTATAGTTATATAAAATATTTATAAATAATGTACTTACCAGATGCTGTCTATGAGTACTGAAAGAATGACTCCCAGCTTGATGAGTCACCTCCTGTCTCCCCCGATTCTGCCTCCCCACCGATGATCTCCTCTGAAATGCACCACTCAACCAGTGCGCACATAATCCATCCCATACATGGGATGAAATATACTCTGGTCGGTGTTCTCTACATGACTCCTCAAAATCTGACACTCCTGCTTTCTTCATCGCATCTTTTCTTAAATTGTGCAAAAACTGACGAAGGCGGTCACGCATGGCCACCTCCCATGCCTCGTGGATGGCGTCACGCATGGTATCCTTGATCGGATACCATAAACCCTACAAATAAATCAAAATATCAAGTTAGAAATGAAATAATTTTCAAAATAAAAATTATTTATTTACGTACGTACCAACCAATGGCCGAACATGGCCTACTGCACATCAATGGGAATCTGCTCCCATGTGGTCCACGGCTGAGAGAAATAGTTGCGCAAAATAGCGCTGCCCTGTCCGACTGCTATATGCGGAAAAATGAAAAAATAATAAACATTTATTATGTGAATAGATTAATGAAATCTTAGTCAAATCCACAGGTTATCACACAGGTTATCACACCTACATGTGCGTGGATTAAACCCAAGACGTGGACGTCGCTCGGGGACGGGGTCAGGAATCATCAATCGTGCAAGACCGTGCCCCCTCCGCGTACTCCCTGGAGTGCCTGCAGGCTGAGGGTCATCTGTCAGCAACGCATCCGCATCGAAAGTCAGGTCAGCATCCGCCAACTCACGAAATGTGGCGTCATCCATCTGAAACAGAAAATGTTAATGTTAGCAAATAATTGATAATTACTATTATATATACATATATACATATTATTATTGTATATAAATACCATGGAATGCTATCAGTGTTCATCTTTATCATCATCTTCATATATGTCAATGTCATCTTCATATTCCTCCTCAACATCATCGATATCCATTCGAGTTACAGTTGCTTCATCTCTTACCATTTCAAATTCATATGTCACATCATTAACATCATCGTCATCACCGACTCTTAAATGTGGGGTGTCTTCATCGATACTCATGTCTCTTTGTAAAAAAGATTGATTTTGAGTACTCTCTTGAAAAACTTCAATTCTTTGCACATCAGTGAAAGCACATTCACTTTGACTAAACTGATTGTCTTGAATTTTGATTTTTATTATACTCCACCAATCAGTCAAGTCTCTTGATGTTGCACAATACTTTGCATAATAAACTTGATATGCCTGTTGATCCAATAAGAATGGTTCATTTACTGCGAGAACACTTTAACATTTAATATCGATGATTCCATGAGTCAGATGAACACGCACGCCTCTCTCTGTATCCAACCACCGACATTTGAACATGGTTATGTAATGTTGTCCAAGATAACAGAGTTCAATGATTTCATCAAGTATGCCATAAAAGTCAACTTCATTTTCTCGATGATAAGATCCTCTCAAGCTAACTCTACTGTTCATTGTTTTTTCGATTCCCCATATGCATGTGTGTGGAATCGAAATCCATTCACCACATATGCATTATAAGTTTTAACAAGTTTGGAAGGTGGGTTACTCAATACACACAGCCATTTGTCAATTTTATCAGCATGTCGAGACACCTGAAAATTTGTGAAATAATTATCAATATAGTAAACTATACATTGAATGAGTTGCTAAAAGATAAAGAATTTATGTTACCAGTTTTTGAAACCACTGAGAGAAATTTTTCAGTCGACGTTCTTCGAGAGCAGCTGCTGTAATTTGTGGAATTTGTTTCTTGATATGATTATCATACAACCTATAAAAACCAACGTTATTTACTGTAACATAAATGATAGAATAAGTGATATAAACACTTACAGTACAACTGATGTCATCTCTTCACAGTTGAGCAGAACATACGTATGAGCTCTCTGATGTTCATCATCTGAAATCCAGCGTTTATAAACTCCACCAAAATCAAGCTCTGACTGGTTGAAAATAAATAATTGATTGTAGATTTCATCAATATTCCTCTCGTTCCATCCCATTCGGTTGTGTTTTGAAGGATACTCAGATTCAAAATAATGGGAGCAGAAAAAAGATATTTCCTCTTACAAATAAGCTTCTGAAATAGATCTTTCAACAGATGCTTTGTTACATACTTTTCTTTTCAATTTTTTCATGCATCTTTCAAATGGTTACATCCATCGAAAATGTACCGGACCTCCACATTTGGCTTCATATGGAAAATGTAACATCAAATGTTCCATTGAGTCGAAGAAAGACGGCGGAAATATTTTTTCCAGTTTACATATAATTACAACAACATCTTTTTCAAGTTTTCCTAGAGCATCATAATCTGCCGTAGCCGCACAAATTTCCCGAAAAAAATGAGACATGTCTGTTATGGAATCCCAAATCACAGAATTCAACAGACCTCTTAATCCAATGTGTAGAAGTCTCTCCATTATAACATGACAATCATGACTTTTTAATCCAGTAATATGATCATTCTTTACACATCTACCCAAATTAGAAGCACAGCCATCTGGAAGTCTCAAATATGCAATCCACTGACAAAATAATAAACAATTTTCTTTAGACAGTGTATAAGCTGCTTTTGGTTTCAGTAACCTTTCTGTTCTGACATTCTCAAATAGTTCCAATTCTGGACGCCTGCAAATTTGGGCAAGATCTAAACGTGCATTTACATTGTCTTTTCTCTTTCTTGGCGTATCCAAAACTGTATAAAACAAATTATCAAAACAGGTTTTCTCAATATGCATGACATCTAACATGTGTCGGACCAACAGATCAGACCAATATGGAAAATCCCAAAATATGCTACGTTTAATCCAATTGTGTTCTTTCCCAAAACCAGAAATTTTCTGTTGGTTTATTGTGGGACCAAAAGTGATGGGGGGGTAATGAAAATACAACTGATTTTAACTCCGAACCTGATAGCATTTTTGGAGGTCCATCCCTTTCAACTATTCCTTTTCTGAAATGAGATCTGTTTCTGCGAAAAGGATGATCAGCTGGAAGAAATCTGCGATGACAGTCAAAATAACAAGGTTTCTTTCCATGAATGAGCATAAATGCTTTGTTCTCTCCCATACAGTAAGGACATGATTTCTGACCATGTGTACTCCAGCCAGATAACATCCCATAAGCGGGGAAGTCACTTATTGTCCACATCAATGCTGCTCTCAGTATGAAATTCTCTTTCGTTGAAACATCATATGTACTAACACTAGTACTCCACAATAAATTTAATTCATCAATCAATGGATTCAAATAAACATCAATATTTTTCTTCGGATGTCCTGGATTAGTAAAGTCAAAAAGATATATGGCTCCTTCATCAACATCCATGGAGGTAAATTGTACGGAGTTAAAAAAACAGGCCAACATAAATGTTGACTACCATAAGATCCAAACGGATAGAAACCATCAGTGGAAAGGCCCAGTCGAACATTTCTAGCTTCTAAAGCAGTGGATGGATGCACTCTATCAAAATGTTTCCATGAATCACCATTGGCTGGATGATTCAAGCTTTTATCGGTTGAAATATTCTCTTTATTCCATGACATCATTGTCGTTGTATTCTTAGACATGAATAAACGCTGAAGTCTGGATGTAAGCGGATAATATCTCAACTGTTTTACAGGAATCAAACCAGACTTCCCGTGTTGTCCTTCTTTATATCTCAGTTTCCCACATGTAGGACAACTATCCAACGACTCATTTTCCCCAGAATATAAAATGTAGTCATTTGAACATGCATGAATCTTCTGACAAGTAAGTCCCAAATTTCGAACCAGCCTCTTACTCTCATAATAATTTGCAGTTAAAACATTTCCTTCGGGTAACAGTGTTTTCAGCAAAGAAAATATCTGGTCAAAACAGGTGTTTGACATTCTGTTATCTGATTTGATAGCCATAAATTTTGCAACTGCTTCTAATTTTCTCATCTTGCAGCCAGGATATAATGCATCCTCAGCAGATTTCAACAACTCATAAAATTCAGACGGTGCCCACTCAGGATTTGAAGCTATATCAGCCGGAGTTTCTGTATGTTGAACAGATGAACCTGCAACATCATGTACTAAATCTTGAAACCGGGATGGATCCGGAATCAAGTTGGTATCACCTGCTCTGGAACTGCGTTCACCGTGTTGATACCAAAAAACATAATCTGGTTGAAAACCAAAACGCAAGAGATGTTCTCCCACTTTTTCAAACGTGTCAATCATTCTCAATGCACATTTTCTGCAAGGGAATTTTATTTTGCCTCCTGAAACAAATTCTTAATTTTATGCCGCAAATGATAAAAAAGTCTCCACACCCTCAACATATACTGGATTTAAACTAGAACCATTTGGATTTCTACGTTGATTTATCCATATGTGGTCACCTAATAATGATTGTTGACGACCTCGTTGTTCCATATTTCTCTATAAAATATAAAAGCATTACTGGTTTTGAATAATTTGTTAGAAAAAACACTCAATTAAAGATTTAATATATTGAGAATAAAGCAAAACATGTTACAAATATTGATAATTTAATATTATATTCATTTTTTATTATTTTAATAATACTAATATAATTTTTTCATAAACATTAATTATATAATAATAACATTATTACATTATTAGTATATTTTATTATTAATATTAAAATAACATAATTTTTTATATTATATACAATTCTCCTTTCATCTGTGTGTTTAACATTCTGTCTCCATATGTAATATTTGCATTCACATTCACCTCTCCATTGGCGAGTAGGTTGATAATTTTGAAAAAGAATGCAAATATTACATGTGGAGACAGAAAAAATACAGATGAAAAGAGAATTGTATATAATATAGAAAATTATATTATTTTAATATTAATAATAAAATATAAAAATAATGTACTAATGTTATTATTCGTAAATATTGGTAATTATTCCAAATTATTGGTAATTATTTCTAATTATTGGTAATTATTTCTAATTATTGGTAATTATTTCTAATTATTGGTAAATATTGGTAAATAATGGTAAATATTGGTAAATATTGGTAATTATTGGTAAATATTGGTAACTATTGGTAATTATTGGTAACTATTGGTAATTATTGGTAATTATTACTAATTATTGGTAATTATTACTAATTATTTCTAATTATTACTAATTATTGGTAATTATTACTAATTATTGGTAATTATTACTAATTATTGGTAATTATTACTAATTATTGGTAATTATTACTAATTAATGGTAATTATTACTAATTATTGGTAATTATTACTAATTATTGGTAATTATTGGTAATTATTGGTAAGTATTGTTAATTATTACTAATTATTGGTAATTATTACTAATTATTAATAATTATTGGTAATTATTACTAATTATTACTAATTATTGGTAATTATTACTAATTATTGGTAATTATTACTAATTATTGGTAATTAATACCAATTATTGGTAATTAATACTAATTATTGGTAATTATTACTAATTATTGTTAATTATTACTAATTATTGGTAATTATTACTAATTATTGGTAATTATTACTAATTACTGGTAATTATTACTAATTATTGGTAATTATTACTAATTATTGGTAATTATTACTAATTATTGGTAATAAATACTAATTATTGGTAATAAATACTAAATATTGGTAATTAATACCAATTATTGGTAATTATTGGTAATTATTGTTAATTATTGGTAATTATTACTAATTATTGGTCATTATTGCTAATTATTACTAATTATTACTAATTATTGGTAATTATTACTAATTATTGGTAATTATTACTAATTATTGGTAATTAATACTAATTATTGGTAATTAATACTAATTATTACTAATTATTGTTAATTATTACTAATTATTACTAATTATTGATAATTATTGTTAATTATTACTAATTATTGGTAATTATTACTAATTATTGGTAATTATTACAAATTATTGGTAATTATTACTAATTATTACTAATTATTACTAATTATTACTAATTATTGGTAATTATTACTAATTATTGGTAATTATTACTAATTATTGGTAATTATTCCTAATTATTGGTAATTATTACTAATTATTGGTAATTATTACTAATTATTACTTATTATTGGTAATTATTACTAATTATTGGTAATTAATACTAATTATTGGTAATTAATACTAATTATTGGTAATTAATACTAATTATTGGTAATTAATACTAATTATTACTAATTATTGGTAATTATTGATAATTATTACTACTTATTGGTAATTATTGATAATTATTACTACTTATTGGTAATTATTACTAATTATTGGTAATTATTACTAATTATTTGTAATTATTACTAATTATTGGTAATTATTACTAATTATTGGAAATTATTACTAATTATTGGTAATTATTACTAATTATTGGTAATTGTTACTAATTATTGGTAATTATTACTAATTATTCCTATTTATTGATAATTATTGGTAATTGTTCCTAATTATTGGTAATTATTACTAATTATTGGTAATTAATACTAATTATTGGTAATAAATACTAATAATTGGTAATAAATACTAATTATTGGTAAATAATACTAATTATTGGTAATTATTTGTAATTATTGTTAATTATTGGTAATTATTACTAATTATTGGTAATTATTTCTAATTATTACTAATTATTACTAATTATTGGTAATTATTACTAATTATTGGTAATTATTACTAATTATTGGTAATTAATACTAATTATTGGTAATTAATACTAATTATTACTAATTATTACTAATTATTACTAATTATTACTAATTATTGGTAATTATTGTTAATTATTACTAATTATTGGTAATTATTACTAATTATTGGTAATTATTACTAATTATTGGTAATTATTACTAATTATTGGTAATTATTACTAATTATTGGTAATTATTATTAATTATTACTAATTATTAATAATTATTACTAATTATTGGTAATTATTATTAATTATTTCCAATTATTACTAATTATTGGTAATTATTATTAATTATTACCAATTATTGGTAATTATTGATAATTATTACTAATCATTGGTAAATATTGGTAATTATTGGTAATTATTGGTAAATATTGGTAATTATTGGTAATTATTGGTAAATATTGGTATTTATTGGTAATTATTGGTAATTATTACTAATTATTGGTAATTATTACTAATTATTGGTAATTAATACTAATTATTACTAATTATTACTAATTATTGGTAATTATTCCTAATTTTTACTAATTATTACTAATTATTACTAATTATTAATAATTATTGGTAATTATTACTAATTATTACTAATTATTACTTATTATTGGTAATTATTGGTAATTATTGGTAAATATTGGTAAATATTGGTGATTATTGGTAAATATTGGTAATTATTGGTAATTATTGGTAATTATTACTAATTATTGGTAATTATTACTAATTATAACTAATTATTACTAATTATTGGTAATTATTACTAATTATTGGCAATTATTACTAATTATTGGTAATTATTACTAATTATTGGTAATTATTACTAATTATTGGTAATTATTACTAATTATTGGTAATTAATACTAATTATTGGTAATTAATACTAATTATAACTAATTATTGGTAATTATTGATAATTATTACTACTTATTGGTAATTATTACTAATTATTGGTAATTATTACTAATTATTGGTAATTATTACCAATTATTGGTAATTATTACTAATTATTGGTAATTATTACTAATTATTGGTAATTATTACTAATTATTGGTAATTATTACTAATTATTGGTAATTATTACGAATTATTCATAATTATTGATAACTATTGGTAATTGTTCCTAATTATTAGTAATTAAATGAATAATTACTAATAATTAGGAATAATTACCAATAATTACAAATAATAACATTATTAGTATATTTTATTATTAATATTAAAATAATATAATTTTCAAATTTATATACAATTCTCCTTTCATCTGTGCGTTTTCTATCTCCACATACAAATAATATATGTGAAGACAGCAAACACATAGATGAAAAGAGAATTGTATATATATAAAAAATTATATTATTTTAATATTAATAATAAAATATACTAATAATGTAATAATGTTATTATTCCTAATTATTGGTATTTATTATTAATTATTAATATTTATTCTTAATTATTAAAAATTATTACTAATTATTCCTAATTACCATTAACTATGAACAATACTAATAATTTAAATTTATTAAGTAACAAAACAATGTAAACATAATTAAATTACAACTAATTAAGAATAATTGAAACTAATAAAAAATTAAAAATAAATATTAAATTAAAATAAACATAAATACCTTGAAAATTGATCTGCTCTGATCGTTCTTCAAATCTTTAATATCAACTCCGGAGAAAAAAATTAAACTGGAGAAAAAATGAACTTTAGAAATACAACTTTCAGAGAAGAAGAAGATGATGTTTGATAATGATTTGAAAAAAACGGATGGGGGTATTTATAGGTTAGATTATTTGCGACGGGATTCCCGTCGCAAATAGTGTTATTTGCGACAGTACCCGTCGCAAATACCTTAGCCAACATTTATTACGGTCAACGGTTAAATAGTTATTTGCGACGGGACCCGTCGCAAATAACCACCTGCCGACATACTATTTGCGACGGAGGAATATTCCCGTCGCAAATACCTTTTACCGCCGCCGGTTATTTGCGACGGGAATATTCCCCCGTCGCAAATAGTTTTCCCGCGATTTGGCGCGCAACGCGCGCCAGTTCTTTTGCGACGGGGAAAGCAATCTCGTCGCAAAAGCCTACTTATTTGCGACGGGTAAATACCCCCGTCACAAATAAGTTTTTCACGGGGCTATTTGCGACGGGATTTATTCCCGTCGCAAATAACCCGTCGCAAATACCCATTTTTCCCGTAGTGCATTAAAAACATTAAAAAAATATAAAAAATGTAAAAAATCATAAAAAACTCAAAATAGACCCCTTAAACCCTAAAAGCACAAAAAAACCATAAAATTCATAAAAACCCAAAAAACGTTAAAGAAACCCTCGAAGTCCATAAATCCCTAAAAACCCATAAAAACCCAAAACCCCAAAAAGTATCTAAAATTCTAAAAAATCCTAAAAACCCTAATAAAACCTAAGAAACCCTTAATAACATAAAATCACTTAAAACCCCTAAAAACATAAAAAATTGATAAAAACCAAAAAAACCAAACTCACTTAAAAATATATAAAAACACTAAAAGGCCATAAAATCCTAAAACAACTAAAAATTACTAAAAACCTAAAAGCCCATTAAAATCTTGAAATACCCTTAAAAATCCTTGAAACCTAAAAAAATAAAACACTTTAAAAAAGAAAAAAATAAAAAAACCTTAAAAACCATAAAATATCCTAAAATCCCTAATACCCACCAAAAACCATAAAAATCGCTAAAACCTAAAAATAACGAAACACATAAAATCAATTAAACATACTACAAAATTTAAAAAATGTTTAATCCCCTAAAAATATTAAATAACTCTAAAAAATTATAAAAATTCTAAAAAATAAAAAAACCGTAAAAACTCAAAAAAAGGACAAAACCCCTAAGAACTCTAAAAACACTAAATTCTCTCAAAATATTAAACAACTATAAACATCGTAAAAAACCAGAAAATGAAATAAAAATACATAAAAATGTAAAATACTCTAAATACCTGGACATCCCTAAGAAAACCTTAAAAACCTAAAAACACTTTAAACCCTAAAAACATAAGAACACTAAAAACCCTAAAAACTTAAAACCCTAAAACCCTCAAAATCCCGTGGAACCCAAAAAATCATAAATATCCAAAAAAAATCCCAAAGAAATCACTAAATCATATGAAACCCTAAATCATCTAAAAATCCCTAAGAAACCCATAAAAACATTTAAAACCCCTAAAATACTAGAAATGCTAAAAACCCTAAAAACCCTTAAACATTTAAAAACCATAAAAATCCTTAAAACTTTAAAAACACATTAAAACCCCAAAACCAACAAAAACTCTAAAAATCATTTAATCCCCTAAAGGCGTTAAAAACAGTAAAAACCTTAAAACCTATAAAATCTACAAAAACCCTACCCCCCCAAAACCGTAAAAACCATAAAATCCATAAAAACCCTAAAATCCCATAAAAATACTAAAGATACCCAAAAAAACATAATAATGTATTAAACCATAAAAACATAGAATATCCCTAATCAAACTATATAAAAATAAAAAATATTAAAACCTCAAAAAACCATAAAAATTGAAAAACACCCTAAAAACCCATAAACACCTAAAACTCCCTAAAGACCCTACAAACAATAAAAATCCTAAAAATACTTAAATATACATAAAAATAAGAAAAAACATAAAAATCCAGAAATACCCTAATAAAACATTAAAAACCTAAAAATCATTAAAAACCCCCCCAAAAAACCAAAACCCCCCAAAAAACCCATAAAATACCCAAATAACCCTAAAAACCTTAAAAATCAAAAAAGTCCATACAAAACCTAAAAACCATTAAAAGATTTAAAAACCTTTTAAACCCCTGAAAACATAAAAAACTATAAAAACATAAAAACCTCTAAAAAACTCAAAAAACCCTAAAACCCTAAAAAAATAAAAAATACCCAAAAATACTCAAAATCTCTATAACCCCTAAAAATATTTAAAATACTAAAAATCTATAAAAATGTAAAAAACCAAAAAAAAAACCCCTATGAAAACCATAGAAAACATAAAACACTTAAAATCCATAAAAATATAACAATGATAAAAGCCCTAAAACCCTAAAAACATCAAAATCCCAAAAAACCCCCAAAACCAAGAAAATCATTAAAAGTCCCTTAAAATCACAAAAAACCTAAAATTCCCAAAAATTCATGAAAACCCAAAATAAATCCTTGAAATCGGAAAAAATCATAAAAACCCTGAGAAACAAAAAATAATAAAAACCCTAAAAACACAATAAATACCCTAAAAATGATAAAAACACTCAAAACCATAAAAATACACTAAAAACCATAAAAACCCTAAAACATAAAAACAATAAAAACCATAAAAACTCTAAACACAACTAAAAATATATAAAACATTGAAACACCTAAAAAATGTTAAAAACTATAAAATCCTTAAAACCCTAAAAAGTCAAAAAAACCATAAAAAACCAAAAACCCAAAAATCCCCTAAAACCCCTCAATATAATTTAACACTCTAAAAAACCAATAAAATATTTAATGTTCCGAAAAACATAAAAACTTTAATACCCTGAAAAACCCTATGAAAGCCATAAAATTCTAAAAACACTTAAACCCCTGAAATCCTAAAAAATTTTAAAACCCTTAAATTCCCTACGACCATAAATACCATAAAATTCTAAAAATGACATCAAAATTACCTAAAAATATAAGAAATCCAAAAAAATATTTAGAACCCCTAGTAAAACCTTAAATCCCTAAAAAACATAAAACCGCCAAAAATAACAAAAAAACACTACAACCCTAAAACCCATAAAAGACCATAAAATCCTAAAAACCCCTTAATCCCACAATAACCCATAAAAACCTTAAAGAAATAAATACCCATGAAACCCCAAAACATTACTTAAAACCCTAAAAACACTTCAAACCCCTAAAAACATTTAAAAACTCAAAAAAAACATTAAAACGTAAAAGACTAAAACCCCTAAAAACCATAAACCACTAAAGACCATAAAAACCCTAAAAACTTGTAAAGATCCTATAAAATCTCTAAAAATTCATAAAAACATAAAGTCCCCTAAATACTAAGAAAACCTTAAAAATTTAAAACCCAAAACCCCTCAAAATCCCTAAACCCCATAAAACCAATAAAAATCATATAAAATCCCAAAAAAACCTAAAAAAGTAAAAAATCCTAAAAACCATAAAAAAATGTTAAAAACATAAAAACAACTAAAATACAAAAATGAATTATAAAATGATAAAAACAAAAAAAAAATAAAACCCAAAACCCTTGAAACCCTCAAAATCATGAAAAACCCTAAAAACCAAAAAATTCAAAAAAACATAAAAAATCCCTAAAAATGTAAAAATCTTTAAAATCATAGAAAATACCTAAGAAAACCATAAAAAACTAAAAACACATAAAACCCAATAAAAACCTAAAAATCCAAAAAATCCTAAAAACCCCTAAAAGACCCTAAAGGAGCAAAAAAATAAATATAAAACATAATAACCCCTAGAACCCTTAAAACCCTTAAAAACCCATAAAAACCAAAAAACAAGAAAAAACGCTTAAAAAAATTTAATCCCCTAATTTTTTTTAGAAACATAATAAAAACATAAACCCTAAAAACTAAAAAACTCCCTAAAAATCCAAAAGAACTATAAAATCCATAAAACACTCAAAATCCATAAAACCTCCAAATAATCATAAAAATTCAAAAAGTCCCTGATAATCCATAAAAACAAAAAAACCTAAAAACCCAAAAAATCCCTAAGAAACCCTTAAAACCCTAAAATCATGAAAACCCTTAAAACCCTGAAAATTCTAAAAACACAAAAAACATTAAAAATCCATAAAACCCTCAATCCATAAAATTTTACAAAATCACTAAAAATACTTTAAAATATAAGAATCCTTGAAAACCTTGAAACCCATAAGAAAACCCTAAAAATGAAAAAAATTAAATCCTCTAAAAATCTAAGAAAACCTAAAAACTCTGAAAAATCCTAAAATGTACTTAAAATCCTAAAATGATCATAAAATACTAAAACCATAAAATCCATAAAAACAACTAAAAAATATAAAAAACCCATTAAACCTCGAAAATATTTAAGAAACTAAAAAAACCATAAAACCTAAAAAACTAAAAAAAACTATAAAAACCCTGAAAAGCATAAAAACCCTAAAAAAAGAAACCCATAAAACTCTCAAAATATATAAAACCCCCAATCCATAAAAATCCTAAAAAATTCCTTAAAAATCTCTAAAAACATAAAAAACCCTAAATACATTGAAAAACCCATACGAAAACAATAAAAACATAAAAACACCTAAAAGCCCTATAAACCAAAAAAACGCTATAAACCCTAAAACCCAAAATAAAAACACTAAAAACCTCAAAATCCATAAAAACAATATAAACCCATAAAATTATAAAAAATAGACCTAAAAGTACCTAAAAATTTAAAAAACCATAAACACATTAAAAACCAATAAAAACCATTATAACCTAAACAATCATAAACCTACTAAAAGCACTGAAAAACCCTAAAAATACTAAAAGATCATAAACCCCCTAAAAACTCATCAAAATCCCTCAAAACCATAAAAACTCTAAAAAGCTTTAAAATCAGATAAACCATTAAAAATTCTAAAAACCCTTTAAACCCTTAAAAACATTAAAAACTATAAAAACCATAAAAAACCTAAAAACGAAAAAAACCCTCAAACCCTTTTAGAACCATAAAAACCCTAAAAACCATAAAAAACATCAAAATCCATAAAAATTATAAAAAATACCAAAAATCCCTAAAACCCATTAAAACCTGGAAAACTCTAAAAAACATTAAAAAACAAAAAAACACTTAAACCACTAAAAACCTAAAAATGATAAAAACCTTAAAAACTATAACCCCCCATAAACCCTCAAAATACCTAAAAACCTATAAAACCATTAAATTTTATACTCTCCCTAAAAAAACCTAAATAAATAAATCTCCTATAAACCATGATTACCCCTAAGAAAATATTAAAAAAATTAAAACACTTTAAACCCCTTAAAACATAAAAACACCTAGAAACCCTAAAAGACCTGAAGAATCCTAAAAACTATAAGAAAACCCCTCAAAACCCTAGAAACTCCTAAAACTCATAAATACCCTACATACCACTAAAAACTGCAAAAATGATGTTAACCCCTAAAAATGTTAAAAATACTCTAAAAACATTAAAACTCTAAAAAACTCTAAAAAACCCAAAAAACCCAAAAAACCCAAAAAACCAAAAATATAATAAAAACCCTAAAACCCTAAAACCACTAAAAATAATTAAAAACCCCAATAACCCTAAAAATCCTAATAATGCCCTAAAAACCCCTTAAAATTCTAAAAACCATAAACCCCTGAAAAAACCAAAGAAAATAGTAAAATCATAAAGCCACTAAATAACTAAAAATGATAAAACCAATAAAAAATCTAAAAACCCCTTAAAAACCTTAAAATATATAAAACCCTAAAAACCCTAAAAATCTAAAAAATCCCAAAAAACCCTAAAAAATAAAAAATTCTAAAAACCTTGAAAACCCCTAAGAAAAACATAAAACCCCTAAAAAATAAAAATTCTAAACTACCAAATAACCCTAAAAGAGCCTAAAACCCCTAAAACACCATAAAACACCTAAAACCTTAAAAAACATATGAACCCATAAAAATCATTAAAAACAACTAAAATTTCTAAAAACACCTAAAAACCTAAATATGTTTGAAACTCTAAAAAACATTTAAAACATTAAAAATAAAAAAACCCTAAAAATATAAAAAACATAAAAACCCTAAAAACCATCAAAAACACTAAAAACCCTAAAATCCATAAAAATATAAAAAATCACTAAATATCCCTTAAAACATAAAAACCCTTAAAAACAATAAAACCCCTAAAAAACATTAAAAACATAAAATCTCTTAAACCCCCTAAAACCTAAAAATGATAAAAGGCCAAAGACCCTAACAATCATAAAAATCCCTAAAAACACTAAAAATCCTAAAAATATCTTAAAACATAAAAAACCCTAAAAACCCTAAAAACCTGTAATAAAACTATAAAAACATAAAAACACAAAAACACCCTAAAACCTAAAAATTCTAAAAACACTAAAAATCCCAAAAATACCAAAACCCCCAAAACCTATAAAAACCATACATACCCTAGAAAACATTTAATATCCCTAACCCCCATTAAAACCCTAAAAACCATTAAAAACTCAAAAAACCATTTAGACACATAAAAATGTTAAAATCCCTAAAAACCCTTAAAATCCATAAAAATTAAATAAACCCTAAAACCCAAAATAGAAATGAAACCCTAACAACCCTTGTTGACACCATAGAAAACAAAAAGTTGAGGAAGAGAGACCTGGATATTTCAAAATCACAAGGCAAGGTTCAAAGAACTCAAAGAAGAATGTCAAGATACTCTAAAACAGACCTGAAAGATCCCTCTGTGTGATGGACCTGCACAATCAACTTGCGTAGCAGAGCTATGCTCCGGAATAATATATGTACCCCTGTGAGAGCACCTGCATGGAGGAGATGCACAGAGAACCTGTGTAGATAAACCTTCCTTTGACCCGACCCATCCGTGCCTATAAATAGATCCCTTGGGCTCCCCATTGGAGAGACTTGAAATGTTGAAAGACTCTCTAAATATCCCTTTACGTAGATCTTTCGCTTATATTCCTCAAATTGTCTCAGGTAGCTCTCTAAAACCCGAGAGAATACATAATTAAATGGGATAAGCATGTTTTGAAATTATTTTAAAATTTTCACATAGGTTTGGTTCTCCTATGTGAAACAGATTCTTCAGTCATCATTCACATCTGTGCGGCATACTTGTGTGCCACACCTGCATGCCCCAACTATGCGACCTACCTACACGGTATACCTGCATGGTACATCAACGTGGGGTACCTACATGGAATATTTGCATGAGGTACCTACACAACAGACCTTGGTATAAAGTCTAAAAACCAACTCAATTGCCTTCTTTAAAATCCATTCATGGCTGGGTATCTTCTTCTTTGTTTCCCTTATCTTAAAGGAACTAAGTTGATGCCTCCACCAAAACCTCATGACTTATCAATCCTTTGGGAAAGACACATTAGTGTGTCCCCTATTTGGATTGGTATCTCTATAGGCTGAGGTTTCCCAAATTTATTTCACAATGGGGTTAGGATTCATATAGTATCTATGGGTTTGTATATCCATAGTCACATGAACCTTTCTCCCAGAAAAAGTGCTGGGAAGTTCTCGGTTTTGAGAATAAGGTTTTGGGTTCTGTCCTCCACTTCTCATCTCTAAACATATATCCTCATGTCACTGGTAGGGAAGGTATAACTCACACTTACTTTTCTGGGAAAGCATAGAAGAAGTCTCCCTTCACTACCAAGTTCAATTTTAGGGTAACCAGTTTCATGTAAGCCCCAATATTTTCTTATAAGGGGAAGCATCATTACTCCTTCTCTATTTTCAGTGCCAAAGACCAAAGGGGATATGGGCACAAGGACTCTTGTTACCCTTTCCATCCGTCATTGCGCTTTGTCACCATGGGCATCCATCTTGGTGTAATCCCCTAACCTTCATCCCTTCCTCCTTAAATTCAACCTTTATCCAATGTAAACAGAATATAGGGGAGGCTTTTCACCTCTCTCTCTTCCAAGGTCGCCTCAACCTCGTTCACCATGGACACCATAGGTGAGCCATCATCCACTAGTGGAGGAGGAAAAATTTTAATGTGTTAATTAATTTGTTGAATATTTTACATCATCGTGTATCTCACACCAAGAATGACTCATGTGGGCTTAGAGATTTGTCGTAGTGACAACATTTTCCTAATCGAATGAACTACGAGAACTCGGATTCCTATTCAAACCAAGATATCTAGGAAGCCTTTTCAGGGCCCAAGCTCACTGGACATTCTCTTCTGGAATCCAACCCTAATTCAATTAATCTAGGCATCATCCTTAGGAATAATCCCCAAATTAAACCCCAAATCATCAAGGAATCCATTTTAGGAAGTTAGCCTAAACTCATCTCTCTAAAAGGACCATACTCTCCTATTATAATTCTCGAACTACATGGGATTTCATTCCCATCCATATGGGATATGTAGGAAGTCTCTTTGAGGTTCAAACCCAACACTTCATATCAACCATGTTCTCTGTGGGCTATATTCCCAACATGGTCTGATCATACTTGAAAACCCATATCCTTTCCACGTTCCATGGGATGCTTCAGCATAAGTCCCACACTATGTTTTGAACAAGCACCTTTTTCATAGAGGTCCTTATCACTTGACCTTAAAAGGTATGATGTTTCCTATTAAGTGGCACCGAGCTGCGAGGGTTCTGATTCCTTTCATAAGGATACATAGGTAGCCCATTTTTATGGGCAGGATCCCAAGATCAAAACAAACCTTCATCTCCCTAGATGACAATAAATTCCAGAGTGCCCCACTGAGTGGCTTAAAAACCCAGTATCATCACAACATTGGTTAAAAGAATCTCTAATCAGTATATTAGAGGGTACCATTAATGGAAAACCTCAAATACATACAAATATTTCCATTAATGAAGAACCTTGAATTCGTACTGAGGATTATAAATTTTACACATATTAATAAGAGATTTTATATTCCAAGGGATACTTATGATATACTTAGTTTATTAATAAGGATTCATGAAAATATCTTAAATTTACAAAGCGAGTCTCAGAGTAGACAATAATTCCCCCCAAAAGGGTGTGATGATTCTAACCTCCCATCCTCTCAAACAATGCACGTTATTAAGTATCATAAAGTTAAAACTTAATGAACATCGGCCTTTGAAAGGTAGGCCTCCTTTGGATAATAAACTATTGTATGTTTCCAGTTCCATAAATAAATCCAATGGAAACCGTTCGGAAATAGTGATTCTTAAAACTAGAATGCATGTTTCAAGGAACTACGAAACAAAAATGGTGAACCTGACGTGAATCCTTAACCAAGTTAATAATGTTACCCACCTGTTAGGCCCCTATCAATTAATAATGGAAGTCCAGAAAAAGGAATCACCCATACATGTGTCCACATAAAAAGATGTTTCTTTAATGGAGTTTATTGTGGTTTTCATGTTGGTCTTCTCAGAATTCCCTTCACTCCAAAATGGATTTCTCCAAGACATCTTCTGTGAACTTCCCACCTGCTACTCAAACTGGATCTCTATCCATGGGAAGGACGTCATCACCAACCCAACATCTTCAATGATGGGTCTTTGAGGTGCTGGTAAAAGAATATCACCAGCACGGTAAAATCCTGACTTTGGAGTCTGCTCGTTAGGCCCTCCAGGTCAATAACAATCCTCGATCATCTGGCCAATGGTGACTAATGATAAAGAAGAAAACAGTGCCAACAACCGTTTCCAACCATTTTGGGTCCTTATACCCAGAACAAAACAATCAATCCATCTCGTACAATAGAGAGATAGATCAAGTGGTCACTCAAAACCTCAATTCAAGAATGTAGGAGTCCTCCTTGAGGGCTCCCACTAGTAGTCGACACTTGAATTGTGCGGTAGTGTACCCCCAACATGATGGGGGTGTTTCCTCTGGATGTTTGGCCCAGGTCTCTTAGAACCAGGCATGCAAGACAAACCACTAGGGAAAACTTCCGGTCAACAGGGACTAGGTTCTCACCTATTCCTCTTCCAGATAAGTCCATCAATTTATCTTGATGGAAAACAAAGAGTGGGCACATACACTCGTCCGTCCTTATTTTTCTTCTCAGCAGAATCGTCTGAAAGAAACCCATCATTCCCACCAGATAAACCCAGTGGAGTACGGTAAATAGGAATATAAACTTTCTTACAAGTTATCAGTCAGTCATTAGGGTTATCTGAGTACATTTAAATAATCCCGTCAATCTAATATGGAGGCAACTGGTAAATAGGAACATACACCTATTTACAGTCACCAGTTATGTCAGCATTCTCGTCTGCCAGTATTGAATGAAGTCCTTCAACCATACATGATGTAAAACAGCCATCAGGCACGTACACCATCCAATGTTCATCAAGCCTACCAACAGTATCATTTGGTAGCACCTAGAGAAGTCGGTCAGAAATCTCCAATGACAAATTTGGGGAATACCCAACTCTTTTCCCCCATGCATGAGTACTCTCAACATCCATTGATAGGAAAATGAGGACAAGATCAAGAACATACACCTGATTTATATATGTAATGGACCTATATTACCATTCTAATCATTGAAGTCACCAAACTCATCTTATCAATGGAGAAAGGGCAGATGCATATCTCTGCCCATATTCTAGAAGTATTCCATGATATTTTAACAACTACTTCAGCAATATTACACATGGGATGACACATCGTTATGTCATCCCAGAGAAGATACACACCTCTATTCTAGTCCAGGAGGATCATGGGGAATACTATCCTATATCATACGGACAAAAATATTGGGAATATACACCCTTTCCTATTGAACGTAATTGGTCCGTTCCAGTAACCACTCCAAGGAAGGCATGTACACATTCCCATGATAACCAATTTTACCAACATGTGGCCCCCACTAAGTATAATAGAAAGTCCAAGAAGAAGCCTCGCCAAGCCTTGTTGGAAAATCAAGATTCAAGCTGTGATTTGGCTTCTCTTAATGATGGTGTTCTTGAAGTACTCAGACATTTATCTGTTGAAACTCAAGATCCTACCCTCTCATTACCAAATTATGGGAGTGGTAGTTGTAAATATGAAGTTCCTCATCAGACACATCATCATAAAGGCTTGCTTCATGAAAAATTTGGTCAATCCAGAGAGCCTATCTCCGGATGAGAGCCACGACAACCCTCTGTGTGGCCAGAAGACCAAGGAGAAAGAATATTTATCCCTTCCTGTAATCCATCATGGCGATCCTCCACATGATTAAATTCATTGAAAAATTCCTCTCTGTAGTAGTATTTCACATTGTTAAGACATTTCCATAATTGAAAATGTTTCAATGAGAAAGCCCTCCTATATTGAGGAACTTACAAACACAATGCCAGTCATGTATGATATCTTTTCATTTAAGGGTAAAACACTTTCTCCACCTGAAGAAATATTAAGGTAATGGTAATTCTCCGAACCTACCTTGGTTCATCTCCCTTCTAACAAAAATTATCCACTTTGGTCAGACCAAGTGGAGAAACCTCTAGTTAAAGATGGTGAAGATCTGTTAAATATGAGGAAACAATTAGCTAATGGAGAAATACCAGTCATGTTCTGGCCTTTGGTAAATTCTTAGTATAACATTCTAGAATTGATGATAGAAGATTGCATTAATGAAATATTCCTCAAATTATGGAAAACTCTTCGTCATTTGGAAATCAATGTATTACCATATGATGAATAGAAAAATCAGGTAAAGGTAATAGAAGGGTTGCAATTCCAAATTGACTTGGAATCTGTCATAGTTTCCTGACATCCAAAGGTTGAAAAATAGCAGAGAACTTTTCAGCGTGCATGTATTAGTGATCTAAATAGGCTACACCAGTTAATATATGATTCCTTATCTAGTGTCCATATCAGAGGATGAGGTACATATTGAGCATTGCATTTCACTACTCTCCAAATCATCAAATTATTCAAAATGTGGTCTCATGTAATGTTATTGCCCATGGTCGGCCACAATCAATAGATTTTGTATGTAATCAGATGTATTCTCAAGAAAAGGCCTCAACCAGTTCTCATCAAAATCAGGCCCAAAGAAAAGAAGTTGTTGAGTTACTTTTACATCAAGTATTTGGGAATCTTGAGTAGGTGTCCCGCTTAGAGGATGTCAGGTGTTAGAGAATGAAAATATCTAAAATAGCATAGCGATCTTCCAAAATAGGTGATTTAAGTGCTTGTCGGATGATACACCCAACTAATGTCCGAACCAAAATCCACAAAATCAGAAGAGAAGTTGCACAAATTTCAGACATAGAAGTTCAAGAATCACCCCAGCTTGCAAGGCTGGGGGATCATTTAATTCAACCTTCAAGTTCATTCAAAAAAGTTCAAAGGTTTGACAAATAAGAATAAGAATAACCTCAGCCTACAGGGCTGGGGTCTTTTTCACATCTACAGTACCCACCTCAACAGAATTCAGTTTTCTCCATATTAGGGAAGAAGCCACAGGGAATGCATACAACATAACTATCCGAGGATTCTCTTTAGGTTACTATCCACCAAACAGTTCCATGGAATTCATCATATAGGAGAACAAAGTCTCATGAAGGGCACAAAGAAGACAATCTCACAAAAATACTGACATTATTCCATCGATGCATTACGCATTAGTAAATTTCATTAACACCATTGCAGAAGATCCTCCAAAAAATAATTCTGGTTTAGGGGAATCAGAAGATGATGTTCTTGTCCATAACATGATACACACTGAGGCAAATGAAAAAGGTTTGCACATCCGAAATTAGAGGCTTACCCAGAATCTAGGAATGCCTTAAATTAACCAACTCCACCCTCTCTGAAAGTCATATAACAAGGGGAAAGGAAAAATCTAGATTTCATATCCCTTTTCCACTCGAGAAGGTCAATATCTTTTTCTTGAAGAGAGATATTCACAGTAAGAGGAGGAAATGAAGGAGTTGAAAAGAGTCAATACAGAGTTACATGGAAATAGCCTTTCTACTAGATGTACTCCCCAGAAAGTTCCTAAACTTGTAAATCCAGTTGGGGCTCCTCAGCAAAGAGGATTTGTAGTAACTATAGATGAAGATAATGAATTCCCTATATTGGGTACACAATCATGAAATGACCATATATATCCTGATAGGCATGTTCCTGTGGGTTATCTAAGGCAGATGTCAGTACCACCATCTATGGTTTTGTCGGTCTTTGAACTAGCTCAAGATCCAGTTTCTATACTCGCACAAGTTATAGCTCATCCAGATGTTCTAAAAATACTTATGAACACAATTGAGGCATTAAAGACTCCATCAGAAGCTATGAAAGAACATCGTGCACTAGTTCAGCCGGAAAAGAGATCTTACCCTAAATTGGTGGATGCAATCCCTCCCCCACAATTTTTTTGGAATACCAAATTCCAAATCATTAATGGTTCGGGAGATCTAGAACAAAAATTAACACATTTTATTTCTCATTGTGATCCTATGATGGGAACTTCTCAACAACCAGAAGCAGTTACTCTTAGGTGTTTTGTGCAGTCATTACAAGGACCTGCTTTTTTCTGGTATACATGTTTACAATCTCGATCAATTACTGTATGGGAAAATCTCCATTAGAAATTCCTTCTTCAATTTAGCTCAATGCTACCAAAGATGACATTTTTTATCTTACTAATTGTTAACAAAGGGAAAATGAAAGAGTTTCAGATTTCATTGCTCGATTGAAAGGATTAACATACTCCTTAATTCTAGAACTCCCTCAAGAAGAGTTTCTGCCAATTTTTTTGGAAAATATATGTGATGAGATATGCACACCATTGATCCCTGTGAAATACATAAGAGGGTTTTGAGACCATACATCAATCTCTCAATAGATAGAAGACTCTATTATTTAAACTAAGGCTAAAACTCGTGTAATTCAATCAGCTTCAGGGAGGAGGATTGGAAAGGCAGAAGCTGTTACAGTCACACTCAAACAAGAACCTGTACCTGCTTCTACTTCAAGACCTTCATCATACCAAAGGGATCCACCTCCTGAGCATCAAAAACAATGACCACCTCTTCAAGATGATTAAATAGATCAAAGGAAGAAACATATTGAGGAATTAAAGAATAATGTTTATTCTTTGATGAATGAACATATTCATGGTTACTTCATCTCAGCCTTAGTAAACAATTTGGATTAGTTTCCAAGGCCAAAGAAGAGAAATTAAGACAAAGATGAAGATATTCTTAATTATTGTCCCTTTCACCAGATGTTGGGACACCCTATTCAAGAGTGTTTTGTTTTTAATGACCTTCTACAAAAGATGGTAGACTTTGGACAAGTGAAAACAAAAAGTTCATCAACTCAAGAAGAAGGTGTTACTACTACTGATCCAGAGGAAGAAGGCGAATGGAAAGGGGTCAAAGGTAAAAATGTGGAGAAATATGATTATTGGATGATCAAAAAAACAATCAACCAGACTCATGAAATTTTACAAACATAGTTGAAACAACTGATTGTGTCTTCTTCCACAGCTTCCACAACAAAACCACCTTCATCAAAAGGCTATTTTTCAATAATGTGAAGTGATTATAAGGATAAAGATAAGTCAGAAGAAGAAGAGCTCATGTCATGGACAAAGTTTTCCATGACCATGGTAGATTTTATGTCATCTGTTTCAAATGAAAATGTACGGCCCCGCCAAACAGCACAACCAGAAATAACATATCAACAAGAATCTTCTTCAGATGAAGAATTAATTTTGTTTCTGTTAATTTTATCCATTTAAAGAATCCTTATGCCACTGATTATACTGATTATAATGAGCCAGAATTCATTATACCTAATTGGGGAACAGGAGGAAGAGTCTAAGGTTGAGGATATAGGGGACGACGTGGGAATTATAGAAACCACCATTTTAACTCTACCCTTGCTCGAACCATATATGCAGTAGAAACTCGTGGAAGTTCCCTTCCGTGGGTTCAATAGGAACAAGTAATTTCTTCCCTGAAAGATAGGTTCAGTTCCGACATAATTATTTTGGAAGACCGATTAGAAGTCACACCACCTTCTTCTCAAAACATTAATAGACCTAGTAAGTCTAATTTACCAAATCCAAGAGAATTTCTAACTTCTTCTTCGACACCGAGTATTTCTACATAAGAAGCATCAACTTCTAATGTACCTGAAAAACTACATCTTTATGCTGAGAAATACAGACCTTTGGTCCAAAATCATGATTTATTGAATCAATTGGCCCAAGTTCTAGCCATTTTATCAATTCTGGATGCTTTGAATCTGTCAAAATATCTTCGAGAAGCACTCATTGAGGCATTGTCAAGTCCTCAAGAGTTTGACACCGAAGTTGATGCTGCTGAGCTTTACCGTAAAGAGAATGATTCTGCAGAATGTCATGCAGTCATATCATTTACAGATTAAGATGAAAATGATGTGGTTCCTGGGCATATTAGACCCTTGTATTTTTCTAGTAATGTCAATGATGTAGACATCCAACAAGACTTCATTGATAATGCCTCTAGAGTCAACCTCATTCCCATTCGTACACTTTATCGATTGGGCCTGATTGAATATGACTTATCTCCTTCTACTTTAATGTTGCAAGATTATGATAAGAATGAACAAGAACCTCTGGGTGAGATTACACTCAGAAGTAAATTTGAAGATCTTGTGTCTAATTCAAATTTCATGGTTATTTTTCACGACAAAACCATCAATATTATGTTTGGAAGGCCTTGGCTGCATCAACATGCATCCATACCTTTGTCATACCACCAATGTCTTAAGTACTATTTAAATGGTCAAATCAGAACATTGTATGGTGACAAGGCTCCATTCAAAACGTGTTAATCTCAATACATTGAGGAAGAGTTTTATCACACAAAAGGAATTCAGTCCATGAAAAAGGAACTAACCAGAGGTAATGCTCAAAATGGATTGGAAAAGATACCAGAAAATCCATTCAATCATATGATTACAGATTATGTGTTACCCAACAATAAAATTGAAAAGGTAAACCCAAATCTGGGAACTCATCTAGTATTTTCGATAATTTCAATTACGACAATTGAGCCTGACAACATGGAAGAAACTGTTGATCCACCAAGAAATGATGAAAGCCTAAATGGAGATGTTTTAATTTCATCTACTGAACTAAAAAAATCCTTTACTTCTTCAACCAGAGTAGAATAGATTTTAGAAATTCTAGATAAATAAAAAAAATTTATTCTCAATCCATAAATCCCACTTTATTACCATTGGAAGACCCTTCATCATTAGTAGAGTCGGATATGGTGGCCTCTTCTTCAGGATGTTCAAATATTGATTTACCCTCTAACTGTGGGAGTTTTTCCTCGTCATATACTTGGAAAATGGAAAAGGAAGAGGTAACGTGTAATGAAGAAGAAGAGGAAGATCTCAGAGATGCTCCTCCGACATTTGAGGAAGGTGTCTCTACGACTATAGATGATCTTAGAGAAATAAATTTGGGTACAAAAGAGGATCCACGCCCCACTCTAATTACTGTGGCCATGACCTTTGAATAGATATAGGTGTATACATCATTTATAAATCAACATCGAGATATATTTTCTTGGAATTATATATAAATACTAGGTCTTCATCCTGATGTACCCACCCATCATTTGGGTTTCTTGAAGAACATCGTGGATTCAAGTAGGCGACAAGAAGAACACACCCAACTCATGCCTCTAAAATTTAATTTGAAGATGATAAGTTTATAAAGTCGAACTTTGTCAGGGAAGTTCAGTATCCCAAATGGCTAGCCAATATTTTCCCATTGAAAAAAATAATGGGAAAATTTGAGTCTTCATTGATTTTAGAGATCATAATCAGCATTTTCCTAAAGATGATTTTCTAGTTTCGATTACAGAGATCTTAATTGATGAAATGGATGGCTATGAAGCCATTTACTTTATGGATGGATACTCTGGTTATAATGAAAGCATTATGGCCGTAGTGGATGAAGAATCTACAGCCTTCAAATCCCCTCAAGGTGTGTTTTTCTATCTTGTAATGCCCTTTGGCTTAAAGAATGATGGTGCAACATATCAACGTTCCATGCACCATATCATCAAACCCTTCTTAGGAAAATTTGTTGAATGTTATGTGGATGATTTATTGGCCAAATTTAGAAAAATTTCCAATCAATTGGTTGATTTGGAAACCATATTACAAAATCTTTGGCAACACAGTTTGAAGATGAACCCCTTAAAATGTGTTTTCAGGGTAACCTCAAGAAAGTTCCTTGGATTAGTTGTATGCCATCATGGTATCGAAGTTGATGTCGAGAAAATAAAATAAATCCTCTGTATGTCACCTCCTCAAAATTTGAAAGAATTAAGAGGACTCCATGGAAACTTGTCCTATATTCGGCACTTTATCACCAATTTAGCAGGCATGTGTTTTTCCTTTACAAGATTAATAAAGAAGGGAGTCACCTACCATTGGACCGAAGACTGCCAAGAAGCATTTGAAACCCTCAAGAAATATCTCTTGAATCCACAAATATTAATTCTACCTATTGAAGTAATACCACTTATTATATATGTTACAACTTTAGAGCAATCACTAGGTGCCTTCCTCGCCCAAAATAATGATGCTGGGAATGAAAATAGCCTTTACTATCTCATTCGAACTATTCTTGATGCAAAAACTCAATATTAAAGTATTGAAAAGTGATTCCTAATGTTAATCTTTGCAGTTTATAAATTGAGGAACTACCTGCAACATCATAAAGGCCTATTGGTATCTTACAACAATCCGATCAAATTTATCCCCAGTCATCCTATGCTCACAGGGCATCTGGCATGGTGGTCAGTTATTTTTCAATAGTTTGATATCCAGTTTGTGCCTCAAAAGGCAATAAAAGTCCAAGATCTGGCTGTCTTCCTTATTGAGCATCCATCTGCGGAAGATACATCATTTAATACTGAACTTCATGATGAAGATGTATTCTCTATTCAAGATAAAACCTAAACATGGGAAATGTATTTTGAGGGTGCTTCCAGAATTCTAATAGAAAAAATAATGGAAAACCCTAAACTCAAAAAAGTTGGGTTATGAATTCTCTTTATTTCCCAAAAAAAAAGGAGTTATTGCCTTATTCCTTCTTGTTATCAGAAGGTGGTACCAATAATGAGGTAGAATATCAAGCTCTCATCGCAGGTTTGGAATTGTCCCTTCAGGTGTGAATGGATCATTTAAAGGTGAAGGGTGATCCAGAACTAGTAATCAAACAAATCAATGGGGGATATTCTATCATAAAATAATAATTAATTCCATTGTGTGATTACATCACATGGTTAATGGTTGAATTTCCCTTAGAGATGACATTGTCTTATGTCTAGTGATCACAAAATTCCTAAGCAGATGCATTGGCTAAAGCAGCTACAGCCTTGGAAGATCCAAATCAGGATGAGACAGTCATTAGCATAGCCCACCACCATGTGGTATCACCTTTTTTTTAAACCAGAATGGAGGAAATTGATGAAATTAGACCTATTTCTGAACCATATGTTCATACCATGGGATAGAGAACATCCATCATGGAATATCTTCAAAATGGGGTCCTTATACCAGATAGGGATGAAAAAGAACAGATCTGATGATGAGTGAATAATTTTACTCTTTATGATAGTCCAGGACACCAAAAGATCCTCTAAATGTGGGTCTTTGATGGTATCCTCTTCAGATGTATTGACGGAGAAGAGAATGCAACTATCATGAAATAAGTACATTCAGGAGTTCGTGGTGCCCACCATTCTGGGCACATACTCTCAGATCAGATCAAAAGGCTTAGATTCTATTGGCCTTCAATGATGTAGGATTGTACATATTTCACTAAAAAATGGCATCTCTGTCAATTTCATGCCAACTTCAATCATCAACCCCAAGAGTAGCTACATATAGCTAACTACTCCTGGCCATTTTCCTCATGGGGAATGGATATAATAGGGCCTTATTCTCCAGCCACGACTAAGCAGTTCAAGTATATTCTCACTGCTATTGAATTTATCTCTAAATGGGTTGAGGTAATACCTCTCAATGAAGTCAGACCCAATATCATTGTTAGTTTAGTCCAAACTAACATCATCACCATATTTGGTGTCCCTCATACTATTTTGACAGATAATGGCACCAATTTTTGTTCTGATGAGGTATAAATTTTATATTAGGAACATAATATCAAATCCAACCTATCATGCGGTGGCCAATAGATAGATAGAGGCCCTCAACAAGACCCAATAAAAATACTCTAAAAAATGGAGGATAAGGATAATAAATCATGTCCTGGTAAACTTTTGAATGATTTATGGTCTTATCAGGAAACTACCCATAATGTTACCCAAGGAACTCCTTAATCATTGGTATATGGAACTGAAGTAGTTTTTCAAATTGAAATGAAATTTGTTTCACCCAAAGTTGCAATCTGTGATAAATTGTCTATAGATGAGAGGTATCAGAAACATTACAATGAGTTGGAATGATTAGATGAGAAATGATTACATACTTATCATAATCTAGAAGTCTATCAGAATATAATAGCATGAGCTTTTAAAAAAGTTAGACTCCATTCATTTCTTCAAGGAGAATTGTTATTGGTCCGTAGGAATCCAATGATACTAGGAAAGAAACCTCCAAAAAATGAGCCAATGTGGGAAGGAACTTATTCTATACATAAGGTCTTTTCAAATTGAACTCATTCATTAATCTCAATTAATTGAGAGATTATTAAAACTCTAACTAATACAAGATTCTTAAAGAAATACTTTGTGTAGTTGTGCACATTCGTCCTCACTGCAAGACTTCAAACTACATAGTACCATTTCCTTGTTGTAAGACATAAAACTGCACAACCCCCATGTTCTAGTTTCAAGACATTAAACTGCATAACAACCATAAGCAACCATGCTACATGATGGTAAAATTCATAGCATCTTCATCCTTGTCACATGACATTAAACTACATGAAATCATTTGTACAACTAACGTTTTCTCTATTTTGATGTTAAAGCTTCCATAAGAAAACATCATTAACATCATCACTACTTCTTTGTAGTATATGAGTCCATCACTTTCCTATGTCTTAGTCATATCTGCATAGAGACCTTGTTTCGAGAACTACATATGGATTGATTCTCATTTTCCAAATTGATTTGTAGAGATGCCTGAATCTCCAATTTTGGGCCCAGCCACAATCACAAAATCATCTTTTTTTTCTCCTCCTGTATATGAATCAGATCTATATCGAGTGTTTCATTAAGATATATGATTTGGTCCTTATAACATTTTATGTCTTAAGATTTACCATTCTCTCAGAATGTGTCAAAGGTTCCCATTCTTCATGTAAAACTCATTTGGCATGATAAATGATTATTTGAAGAACTATATATGGATTGATTCTCATTTTCTAATGAGATACGTAGAGATGCCTAAATCTCTAATTTTGGTCCCGACCACAATCAAAAAATCTTCTTATTTTTTTTCTCCTCCTTTATATGAATCAGATATATAGAGTGTTTCCTTAAGATATATAATTTGGTCCTTATACCGTTTTATGTCTTAATATTTACTATTCTTTTAGAATGTGTCAAAAGTTTTCATTCTTCATGTCAAACTCAATTGTCATGATAAATAATTATTTCAAGAACTACATATGGATAGTTTATCATCATTCAATGAGATACGTAGAGACACAAAGATCTCCAATCTTTTCCCCACCATGATAAAAACCCTTTATTTCTTGTATAAGAATCAAATCTGCATAGAGAATGTTTTATGAACTATGTATGACTTGATTCATTCCCCAACAAAGACATATAGTGGCACTTGGGTTTTATCTCCTAACCTAATTACAATATGTCTTTTCCTTTCACATCGCTTAAACTTCATCCTTACCACATGATGTTAAACTACATGGAAATATAGCATCCTTATTCTTCACTTGCGTCACCTTTGCACTGTAAAAGAAACCCTTACTACTCCTTGTTTTTCACATCGAGCATAGCTCATGTGGGCATAATAATTGGGTAAATGGCTTCTTTATATAAATAATATGTCTCAATTTATTATGGGATTATTAATTTCTTTACTGCATGACTTAAAACTACACAGTATAATTTCCTCATTGCATGAATTTAAACTACACATCATAATATTAATTCAGAGGAAACAAAGAAAGTCTCTATTTTACATATGAGTCAGATCTATGTAAAGGACATCAAACTCATGGACAATATTGGTTCAAATATTTACCATATGAATTGGACATAAACCTCTTCATATTTTAGACTCTTAATATAGAATGTTTTCATATCCTCATAAACTTTCTTATAATTTTAGGGGACAAAGTTTCTAATACCCAATAGTTCTTTTGCCTGACTATGCAGCATGTGCCCTTAGGCAGACTTGCATAAGTTGCATACATAACAGGCCTGTCAGTCAAAAGACTACACTATTTGAATATGTAGAATATTCCCCAGTTGGCCATGCATAATAAATCTCCCATAACGGGTTTTTCAAATAATGGTAACCTCATTCTTGGTTATAGTATCTTTTTCCCCTTTAATATTTGATGACAATATACAAGAATCTATATTTTAAAACAGTCATTCAAGTATACTTGTCCCATTTTCTTTCACATAATATGAAGGTCTTTAAGACCATGGTTTACATATCTCCCTCACTATGTGTTCAATACAATAGAAAATAACCTTGATATCACATGGACACATATTATATATTCTTTCCATTTTTGGTCCTATTTGTTTGACCTAAAACTATAGACACCATACCTCTTTTGTTTGGGTCAAACATTCGTAAAAGTCATATTCCTCTGATTCTTTAGACATCTTGGGTGGAAATACCATTTCCATATTCCATTACATTTCTCTATAAAACAAAATCTATGCTTTGTAAAATCAATAACTCTATAAACATTCTTTGTCTTTTAGCAAAAGAATGCCAAAATTCTGTGAGATCTTTTTTCTGACTATACAACACATTCCCTTATGTGGCCTTGCATAAGTTTCCTACATAACAGGAATGTTTGTAAAAAGATTCCACTATTTGGATATGTAGAATATTCCCATGTTGGATCTGCATAATACTCACCCCATAATGGATTTTTCAAATAATGGTAACTTCATTCTTGGAAATGACTTCCTCTAGTGATTTTAGCCCTTTTTTCATTTCATTTATCTATTCTATAAATTCCCAAATATTAGTTTACAATTTTTCCTTCCATACCTAAATATGATAGTATATTTCCTAACAAATTATCAAGATATTTGGAGAGTTTCGTACCTTTGGTCAGAGCTAAAGACCTTAAATTAAAGCCACCCAATGTCCTCACTATATGACTTAAAACTGCACAATATCAATTTCCTCACTGCATGATGTAAAACTGCACAGTACAATGTCCTCACTACATGACTTAAAACTGCACAGTACCAATGTCCTCACTGCATGACATAAAACTACACAGTACCAATGTCCTCACTACATGACTTAAAACTTCACAATATGATATCAGAAATTCCCCCTTTATGATAAATTTTAACCATTAATCATACACCAAATTTGTATAGAAAAGGTTTTCCTATGAATGACTAATGTCAGTCTAAAATAGCCCTTTTTCATTCTTAATATTCTTTTCATTCGCAAAACTACCCACTGTGGTATTGAGTCACCAAAATATTATTTTCCCCTATCTATCAAAACTAAAATTTTAAACATCAAAGATATCTTTTGTTTGACTATGCAGAACGTTCCCTTAGGCGGCCTTGCATAATTTGCCTACATAATAGGCCTGTCAGTCAAAAGATGCCACTATTTGGATATATAAAATATGCCCCAGTTGGCCCTACATAACATAGCCCCCATAAAGGGTTTGTCAAATAATGGTAATTTTGTTCTTCGAAAAGACACCCCTTATGTTGAAACAGGTTTTAAATTTGGTGACCTTCAAAATCATGGCTCAAGATTCCCCTAGTAAATATTTAATGAATATTAATCCAATTATTAGCCACAGAGTTTTTTTTTGGATCTAATTTCAAAATTTATGGTCAAAGCTATTAGACCTTAAATACTAGACCTTTATAGTCCAACATGAATGACTCTAAACTACCAATAATAAAAGACTTGGTGCTCATTAGATCGAGAACCCGCGAAGGGCACTCAAAACAAAAGTTGAGTCCCAGCTCACTAAACATACATTTTTTTTATGATGTAGGTAATATTGATCAATAAAAAAATTCAAAGATATAACATTTGTGGGGTTATACATATAACCCTAGAAACAATCAAATTGTTCTCATTAGGGCCATCAGATTAATAAGAAAAATTTTAGCACTCCATTATTTCCATTATAATAATTATTTTATAACAGAAAGGAGTCATTATCATCATTTACCTTTAATATTACAATCATGGAAAACAGGAATGAATAAATATATGATTGAAGACAAAGTTTCTCTCATTCATATGAAGTAAAAGGGCCATCCACAAAATGGAGCCTCTCTATCATGTTTTAGAATAAACTCTCAACATGAATTTTCATTTTTTGGACCGCTTCATGAGCCCTATCAGTTGCTTGTTGAAATTGGGATAGATGAGAAAATCTTACCGCATCTTCCTGACAAAGCACTTCCTTATAAGTTGAAATGGAATTTATACCCTCTAATTGGGTTTCTACCAATGATTGATTCAATTAATCGTGTTTTTTATAAACAATATCTAGTTACTATTAAAGATATAACAACTCCTTCATGGATACTTTAATTTGTTGGCTAATTTCCATTGATTTCTTCTTAGGATTTTCCACAAACTCTACAAATGAATCTTGAAATCCCTCAATATTGAAAAGTCATTTAGCCTCTTCAAAATTTTTTCGCAGCTTATGCTCCTACTCCTACTAGCGATGATCTCTTTCATAGCATCATATACTGGTCGATAATTGAATCCACCAAATCCCAATACAGGAAATTATGTAGGGAGTTTTGAAAAATGGGACAGGAATTCATCTAAAGGCTTCCTAGAAATTATTCTCTAGATATGCCACCATGTCTTCTTATGTGACATGCCAAGAGAATATTTTATCTCTAAGTATGAATCTGATTCACTACCATGATGTAAAATGTACTCTGGAAATAAGTCACTTAAAGAGATGCCTTGTTTTACTTCTCTTGTAATAGTAGAAGCTTCACCTTCTGATCTAGGAGCTGATAAACCTAAATGATAAATCAAGGTCATTGTCAGTTTCAAATAGAAGAAATAGATATGATTTACATAGATGATTATATTTACCCAATAATAATTCAACTACATGATTGGATTCATCCCCTATATTCTCACCTTTAGTGATTTGAGTGGATGTTTCTTGAGAAGGGACATTCCCTTGAGTTTTCTTAGTTATTATATTTGATTTATTTGGAGCATTTCTTGATGGAGGATCCCCTAGAGGTATTTATCCAACTCCAATAGAAGGATATAGTGGAATAACCAGTTCTTGAAGAGCCTTTATGACATTTTCTACAAATAAAGCTGCATAAGGTGAACATTGATGTAAAGAATCAAGTAAAAAAGAATATTTATGTAAGGAAAATGAAAGAATACAGACGTAAGTCCTTGAAATTCCTCAAGAAAATCCACAAACTTCATGATGGAACCTATAATGTCAATATTTGGATTACGGGCTTTAACCATTTTAGTATATATAGCTTGGAATGTTATAGCATCCTCACCATTTAAGGTATCCAACAAACATTGGTTGATGCCTAAATTGGCTCCACTGGAATTCTTTTCCATAAAATCTTCAATTGGTATATCATCATCAGATCTTTTCAGGATTGGACAAACATCAGTATTTATCTTAGACTTCTCTGGGTCTTCATTCCTTTCTTATGGAGCAATAGGAAAATCAGTATTGATTATTTTAGGATTCTTTGATGAAAGAAAATGAGGAATGTATTTAATCTTACTATGGATTTAGTCTCTCTCCTTATATCTAGGAGTATGTATAGGTGAATCTTTTGGCGATTTATCTACTAAAATTGCAGATTCATCAACATGAACCTGGGTTTCCCTTGAGGATTCTTTTCTGGTCTCAAAGAATCAGTTCTTTATACCTTGAGAGAGGAGAGAGGCATAGACCCTGTAAGAGAATAAAACAAGATTACTGGAGTGTATTGAGAAAATTATATTCCATAAGGACAGTATAAAAACATACTCCTTCAGGGAACATTTCGGATCAATATCATTTCTCTCTAGTGTTTTTGTTCAAAAAATTTGGGAGTAATTGAAACACTCCTCTTAGTATGAGAAAATTGAGGTAATGGTTGAGGATTATCTATCGCCATTACCCCAATCATGATTCTTGCTGCTGGATAAATTTCTGGAGTCCTGAGAGGATCATTGATTTCATCAATAGGAGAGCCTGTAGGACCATACTTAGGTGATTCATGAATTGGTATGGAGCTTCATTCTCCACATTCGAGCTGCACAAATACATTTTCAGTAAGATTGAGGATGATAAATGGTAATGCATAGTAGGGAAAAAATAAAAAGGAAAATACTTTCTCAGTATTAACATAAATATCCTACTACTCCTCAGAATCGATAATTACCCCTTCGTGTACTCCTAAGTCCATCATATGAGATACTCATTTAGAGGCTGGGATTTGTTCATAAGTTGCATATATAAAAGCCTCCAGTTATGTAATATACTTCTGTATTTCAGCCAAGTTATTTTCCGGATTTCAAATTCAAGGTTCCTTGATATCACCAATATCTATTATTTGAATGCCATGTCGGAGGAATGCCCATGCATCCCTAAGATCACAAGTTACACCCTCCCAATGATGAGGGGATGAATGTTTCACATAATTAAATCTTGGTATCGTTGATTGTGGAGGAGATTCAAAACCTTCTGAATGTTGAGTTTTTTCAAGACTCCTTTATTCTTCATAAAGTTCAACAATTGGGATAAGATCCTATGTTTGATGGCAGTGACGGGATCACCTTGGCATTGGAGGTATTGCTTCTCTAACCCTATTCTTCCTAGTATACCTCCTTTGAAGACATTTTGGGGGCTCTAAAACCTCTAAAACATCTATATCATCTATGGACTTGGACTTATTACCATGATTTCAATGTGCAATAGTCGTTGTAGCCACCACTAGATATATTCCTTTTGTCAATCCCCGTTGAGGATATATGAAGAAGCCCAAGCTTTGGTATAACCAACTTCCAATCCAATCGATGCATCTGGTGGAGGTAACGTAATCGACATTTTGGATGCCTCTAAAGCCGTTAGAATCCATAATTGTCATGCTACCATTAGGTGTTTCTCATGTATGAAATACGTGGGTGGAAAAGTATTTGTTTTTTAAACACATTTGAATTGATAATATACCATCCTTGAATGCCATCATATAAGATCTCAAATCATAATTATTTTATTTTCAGTCATCAATAAAAGTTACAACAGCTGGGTTACCAAAAGGAAAGAATATGAATTCTCATTACACATTCAATGCCTTTGAAACCACATTAGGTCTCACGTTTAGAGGCAAAATACCAAAAAATGTCTTTAAAAATATGGTGAATCGACCATTGTGTACTCTAATTTAATTCAACACTGAGTATGAAGAAAAATGTGATGCAATCCAGCCCTAGAACACTTAGAATGGACCTGAAATTATAAATGGACCCTTCCCATTATATAAATGAAGCAGAAGATACTAAATTCTTTCCAATATAAGGTTTTCTAACCCAATATACATTCCTTCTACCAATTTAGCTGCAATGAAAAAATTACCTGACCTTACACCACCTCCAAATTCATGGACTAGAAGCAAGTGAACTCTTAGCCACATATCAAGGAAGGTAGCTGAGCGTACCTTTTCATCAATATGGGTTTTACTTTATAGTCCAAATGTTTATAATCACTTATTTCCAGTGTAGGACAATATGTGCCTCAACTACCCTGGTTATCTTCAGAAGGAAAAACTGTAGGACATCCACAGGTTCTACCTTTTTCTATTATTGGTTCTAAGAAGGCTTCCATCCACACTCTAGAATGAATATATTTCTTATCCTTGGGTAAATTCATCACTATTTTAAATAATTCATGGGCCAGCGGTGGTGTTCTAATAGCATCACCCCATGTTGTGGCAGTTGGAATGAATTTATCATAAATTTCCCCAATAATGGTAATTCCCGCTATTTAGTAAATATCCCAAAGACTAATACCAACTTCACCATGCGTCAAATGAAAGGAATTCATTTGCAGACTCTATCAGATTAGTAATTTAGGAATGAAATCATTTTTATAAACATAAATTTTCCCCATCTAGATAGCGTCATATATATGAACATCTGATAACTCTTTCCAAAATTCGGCATAAGTCCAACGTACCTCGAATTCCCAAATCTATTCAGGCTTGAAACCTCCTCCAGAACAAAGATTCTAATCTTATTTCCAACCGTTAGACTGATGTGTTTGAGAAGCATGAAAAGTGGAATCATAAAAATGCATTCTTTTCTCTATAATTTGATCCTTCATATTGGGAGTGAAACCACTATGATGAAGGATTCAACTAATAGGGACTGTTAATTCTTGTATTAGAACCCCCTTGCACTAATATTCATTCAATTACATTTGGAGTATTGAAGAAACTAATTATTTGGAAATTACTTCTTAACATATGGAACATGGGCGTCTTGAAAAAGCCCATGCCCATACAGGGATAAGTAAGGACTTTATAGATAATCATGCTGGTATGAAATTAAACCCTTCCATAACATAGGAAGAGTACTTTCAACAACATCATAGTAGTCTGGTTTGACAATCTTCATCATTTCATTTTGAAGAGACTTAGCTTCTTCTGTATGGGTCATCAAATGAGTCATTTTATTTTCCTCAAAAATATTTTCCACACTTTCTCTATTAGATTGTAATTTTAAATAGAAAAATCAAAATTCGGCAAAAGAAATAGTTTGTGCAGGTCCATCGATGAGGTCCGTCGCGTAGGTCCTTAAAAAAGGATCCTAGCGCAACTCCTTCGATGAAGCCCTTTGGCGTAGCTCTAACACTTTAAATATTTTACCTTGATGAAATTTCAAAGAACTACACCAGATCACAACGCGATGGGGATGGGAGAACAAGCTATGCAATGAGAGCCGTAAAATTATGAAAAGAACAGGTGAAGAAAATCAAAAAGGATGAGACCTATTTATAGACAACCGAATTCTTACGCACCCATACTATGTGTAACATCTTCACGAGATACCTACACAACAGATATGTGTTGATTCAGCAATCGATCCATACTCTTTTTTCCCACAAATTCACATCAGGACTCATCCATCTTTCTAATTTCGGATCCAATCCTGATGGGGGGATTTTGTTGACACCACTTAAGAAAACAAAAAGATGAGGAAGAGATCCCTGGATATTTCAAAATCCCAAGGAAAGGTTTGACGAACTCAAAGAGGAAAGTAAAGATACTTCAAAACAGACCTGCATGATCACTCTGCACGATGGACCTACATGATCGACATGCACTGCAGAGCTACATGCCAAAATAATTTTTGTACCCCTGTACAGAGCACCAGTATAGAGGAGCTGCATAGAGAAACTGCGTGGATAAACCTTCCTTCGACCAGGCCCATCCCTGACTATACATAGAGCCCTTCAGATCCCAATTTGAGAGACTAAATTTTTTTAAAAACTCTCTAAATCTCCCATTGCATAGATCTTACACTTAGATCCCTCAAATTTTCTCAGGTAGCTCTCTAAAACCTGAGAGAAGAGATAATTAAATAGGATAATCATATTTTGAAAGTCTTTTACACTTTTTACATAGGTTTTTTCTCCTATGTGAAACACATTCTTCAGTCACCATTCACATCTGTGTGACATATCTTCCTGCCACACCTGCATGCCACTCCTGCACGACTTACCTGCATAGTATTCCTACGTAGTGCATCAATGTGGGGTACCGACGTGGCATACTTGAGTGAGGTACCTATGTGACAAAGCTTGGTATAAAGCCTACATACCAACTGAAGTACCCTCCTTAAAATCCATTCATGGCAGGGTATCTCTTTCTTTGATTCCCTTATCTGAAAGGGACTAAGTTGAACCCTCCAACAAAACCTCCTAACTTATCAAACCATTGGGAAAGACACATCAGCATGTCTTCTATTTGGGTTTGTATCTCTATATTCAGAGGTTTCCCACATTTATTTTCACAATGGGGTTAGGATTCATAGTGTATCTATGGGTTTGTATATCCATAGTGACATGGAACATTCTCCCAAAAATAGTGTTGGGAAGTTCCCATTTTTGAGAATAAGGGTTTGGGTTCTGTCCTCTCCTTCTCATCTCTAAAACCCGGATCCTCAGGTCACCGGTAGGGAAGGTAAATTTCACACTTACTTTTCCACGCAAGCAAATTATAATTCTCCCTCCCCTACCAGGATCAATTTTGGGACAACCAGTTTGGATTAATCCCCTATATTTTCTTGCAGGATGTGGCATCATTGCTCCTCCTCCCTTCTTCAATGCCAAAGAACAATGGGGAGATGGGCACAGGGACTCTTGTTACCCTTTCCCTCTACCGTTGCACTTTATCGCCATGGGAATCCATCCTGGTGTAATTCCCTAACTTTTATCCCTTACTCCTTATATTGGACCTTTTTCCAATGTAAATAGAATAGAGTGAAGGATCATCACCTCACTCTCTTCCACGGTCGCCTCAACCTCATTCACCTTGGACACCATAGGTGTGCCGTCTTCCACCAGTGGAGGAGGAAAATTTTTAAATTGTGAATGACTTCGTTGAAACTTTGACATCCTATTGTTTCTCACACTGAGCATGAATCATGTGGGCATAGAGATTTTTCACAGTCACAACATTTTCACAATAGAATGAACTACGAGAACTCTAATTACTATTCAAACAAGGATGCGTAGGAAGCCATTTCAGAGCCCGAGGTCACTAGAAATTCTCTTTAGGAATCCAAACCTAAATCCTTTAGTATGGGAATCCTCTTTAGGAATAATACCCAAATTAAACCCCAAATAATCAAGGCATCCTTTTCAGGAAGTAAGCCTAAACTCATCTCTCTCAAAGAACCATACTCTCTTATAAGACTTATCAAACTAAATGGTCTATGATTCCCATCTATATGGGATAAGTAGGAAGCCTCCTTGAGGTTCAAACCCAAAACTTCAAATCAACCACATTCTCCTAGGTCTATATTCCCAACAGGGCCTGATCTTATATGGAAACCCACATCCTTTCCAAGTTCCCTAGGCTGCTTTAGCATAAGTCCCACACTAAGTTTTGACCAAGCACCTTTTCCTTAGAGGTCCTTATCACATGACCTTAAAAGGTATGATGTGTCCTGTTAAGTGGCACCAAACTATGAGGGTTCTGATTCCTTTCACAAGGATACATAGGTAGCCCATTTTTACGGGCATGATCCCAAGAAAAAAAACCTTCCTCTCCCTAGATGACAATAAATTCAAGAGTGCCCTACTGAGTGGCTTAAAAAACCATTATCATCACAATGATGATTAAAAGAATCTCTAATTAGTATATTAGAGGATACCATTGATGGAATGCCTCGAATACATATGGATATTTCCATTAATGAAGAACCTTGAATGCATACTAATGATTCTCAATTTTACACATGTTAATAAGTGATTGTAAATTTCAAGGGATACTTATGATATACTTGGTGAATTAATAAGGATTCATGAAAAGATCTTAAATTTATAAAGAGAGTCTTTGAGTAGCCAATAATTCTCCCCCAAAAGGGTGTGATGAGTCTGACCAGCCATCCCCTCGATCAACACATTATCTTAAGTATCATAAAGTTCAAACATAAAGAATGCCTACCTTTAGAAAGAAGGTCCCCTTTGGACAAAGAACGATTGGATGTTTCCATTTCCCTAAATAAATCCAGTGGAAACAGCATGGATATAGTGATTCTTAAAACTTGAACACACATTTCAAGGAACTACTAAACAACCCTAAAGGCATAAAAACCTCAAAATCCCTAAAAACCCTAAAAACACATTAAATTACAAAAAAAATACCTAAAATACATAAAAATATAAATGACACTAAGATCCCTAAAAATAAATAGGAAAAAAATACAAACCTAAATATGCTTAAAACCACTAAAAGGCTAAAAAATGTTAACAACCGTAAAAACTTAAAAAATACTAAAACACAAAAAATCTCTAAAAATAACAAAAACAAATAAAAATATAAAAAATTTATAAAAATCCATTTGAAGGTAAAAAGACATAAAAAATAAAAACCTTTTAGATACCCTTAAAAACATAAAAACACTTAAATTCCCTAAAAAACCTACAGAAATAGTAAAACCCCTAAAATAACTAAAACCCCTAATACCGAAAAAATCCCTAGAAACCATAAATAAACATAAAAACTCTAAAAACCCTTTAAATCCATAAAAAATATAAAAAACTTAAACACCAAGAAACTATAAAACCCTAAAACCACCAAAAAATAATTAAACCCCATAAAAATATAAAAACCATAAAAGATATCAAAATTATAAAAAACACTAAAAACAATAAAAATCCCAAAAAACCTCTAAAAAAACCTAAAAAAATAAAAAACCAAAAAAAATTTGAAAGAACATAAGAAAACCATAAAAAATAAAACTTAATAAAAACATTAAAACCCTAAAAGATGAAAAAAACACAAAAAACCCCTGAAACCCCTAAAAATAATAAAACCACTGAAAACCATGAGAACCCCTAGAAATCAGTAAAAAAATAAAATCCTTTAAAAATTAAAAAAATACATTGAACCCAGAAAAATATTAAAATACTCTAAAAAACCATAAAATCCATAAAAACTCACAAATAACCCTACCCCCCCAACATAAAACCATAAAAACCACAAAACCCCTCAAAATATCTAAAAAACCAAAAACCATAAAAATCCTAAAAAATACCTAAAAATCACTAAAAATGTAAAAACCAAAAACCATAAAAACCCTAATAAATCCTTAAAAATATAAAAACACTTAAAATCTGTAAATAAAATAGAAATGATAATACCCCTAAAACCGATACAAAACCATAAAACCCCCTAAAAAGCCGCAAAATCCCTAAAAATGATTAAATCCATAAAATACTAAAAAACCCCATAAAAATACATATAAAAGTAAAACCCTATAAAAACCATGAAAACCCCAATGAAAAACATAAAAACCTAAAGACACTAAAAACCCATAAAAACATAAAAACTGAAAAAACCCAAAAAATATAAAAAACCCTCAAAAATGCATAAAAACCCTAAAAATCATAAAAATCATAAAACACCCTAAAATTACCTAAAAAAGGAAAACCACTATAAAATCCTTAAAAACCTAAAAACATTTAAAACCACTAAAAACTAAACAATTCTAAAAAAACTAAAAACCCTAAAACACCATAAAATCCCTAAAAACCAAAAAAACCTCTAAAAACCATTAAAGCCTCATAAAACCCCTAAAATCCATTATAAAATATAAAAACCTGTTCAACCCCTAAAAATTATAAAGCCCTATAAAAATGTTAAAAACCCTAAAAACACACAAAAATAACTAGTGTTGTGCACAAAGATGTACTAGAACGAATGAACCCATTGCTTTCCAATTCTCCCAACTAGACTTTCAATTCCCTTAACACTATAAGTGTTGTATGATAATATGAAAGTTATATTATACAATTCTCTAGTAATATATCAATCCTAAACTCAAATTATCTTGTATGTGGAAACCCTAAGAAATTATTTTAAAAACATGAGGAAATTGATTGATAATTATAAGAAAAACACTATTCTCAATCTTGTCCATAGATACTGAGGCCAAGGATTCCAACTAGAATGATATATTTCTAATTAAAGGGTCCAAAAATCCTCTTACACTTTCCTTGAAATTCATATTTCCGCTAAATAGATGGTCGATGCCATCATTAGATATAAAACTAACCCTTTTCGTATAACAGTCGATGTGAGCTTTGAATATTCACCACTACAAATTTGGATTATGATAGTTCTAGTAAATGTGTATTGTTTGTGCTTACTAATAATGAGAGGTTAAATTGTAGGATTTATCAGCGCTTAGAATACTTCACTAATAAAGTTTACCTTTAATATGGAAAAAGCACGGATAAAGGGGACATTTATCAGTGCTTTTCTCAGCACTGATACTGTAGGGAAATTATTTTTTTTCAAACCTCTTTAAGCCCCCCTTTACCAGTGATTCAAAACCCCCTTTATCAACACTACCCCCATTATCATTACTTCCCCCACCATTATCAACATTTTTACCCACCCACCTACCACCACTTTTTATGTTCTTACCCACCCCCTTTATTAGCGCTTTGTAAAATTCTGGCCTCCTGTGCATGCCTCAATTTGATCCATGTAACTCTCCTTTGAAACTTGAACCCCATTACCACAACACCAAGATGTTTTATTTCTATTTTTTAATATATTATATATATATATATATATATATTTACACATATATATTTTAATCATATATTTATATAAGTATTTTTAAATACATATATTAAATATATGTTTGTGTGTGTAATATATATATACTTATATTTATTTTAATGTATTGTATATTATATTCCTCTACATATAATAAAATAAAATATAAATATATATATATTTATTAATAAACACATTTATGTATATGTAAATGTTATATATATTTGTATAAGTATATATATATATTCATATATTTTTATAATGTAAAAATTCTAATATTTTTTTAAATATAGAATATGTATTTATTTACATATATTAGAATATACATATACTTAATTTTTTATTAACACAGACATGTTTATATATATACATTACTTGTAAAGGTATATATATACATATTAATACATTTTTATAATGTAAATAAAATGGATAAATTTTCACTTTAAATAAAATGAATAGTATTTTTTATATTTAAAAATACATTTTTACATAAATATGTTGATATATGTATTTATAAATGTGATTTATTGTAAGTAAATATATGAAAATATGCATATATTTAATTATAAATAAAATTAAATTGGAAAAAAATGATAAATATTGAAAACCATAATATCAATATGAATGTAAGCCATGAGAATAAATTCAGTCACCACAAAAAAATAGACAATAAGACCCCCTTATATGTGGATAAAATTCATTCGAATATTAAAAAATATAAGTACCCTTCTAAAATCTCAGTTTTGGATAAATTATGGGCCTTTATTTTTCTCTAAATGTGTGGCCATTTGTTCTTCAGTCACCACAGCATAGACCATATCTAAGGTTTTGATTTTATATATGGTAGATCCCAAAATGACTCATGGATCAAAAGTTATGGTCATTAGAAGTTCAAAACATGTTATCAAATTATCTTAGATATCTTACTAATTCATTAAATTTTAATGTCATCCAAATACTATTAAATGACTAATAATCTATAATAATTAAAAAATTATTAATTAATGTTTTTTATTTTATAATCTATTTTCACTAAATATCTTATATATTTAGTACAAATTCCTATTTATCCTTATCAAAAATGTTTTTAAAATTTATTTATTATATTTATAAAAATATAAATATTTATAAATATTATTTTATTATCTTTAATGAAATATATATTTTTTGAAATATACCCTTTATGAGCACTAAAAAATCACTGATAATAGGGGCCCATAATCTTCGGTTGTAAAGAGGTATAAAACCCCCCCCCCTTTATCAGAGCTTATTAGTAGCTCGGAAAAGGACCCCCTTTATCAGTGATTTTTTTCTATCCCTCATAAAGGTAACCCCTTTATCAACACTTTATTTATAGCATTGATAAAGGGGGTCTTTTATCAGAAATTGTTTTCTTGTGCTGATAAAGAACCCATATTAGTTCTTTTAGCTAGTACTAATAAAGACTACTGCTGGATAAATGTGGGTTTTTTATTAGTGATTATCACCCAATCCATAAAAAGTATTATGTTATATACATCCATCTCAAACACATATTATTACCAAATCAATTCAGCCACATCAATAGTTATGGAACATGCTTTTCACACAAAGGCTTGAAATTATTTTCGTCCAAGAAGAGTTTAATGTTTTCAAATAAAGGGAATCATCTCAACATGAAAACCTATAAGATCAACAGTTTGAATAGTAACAAATGATTGTGACACACCTATATAAAAAAAATTCATAAGGATACCATTAAAAAAAATCATACCTCTCACCATTCACTACTACAAATAAGGCTTTTAAAAGTGCTAGAAACCAGTTTTAATAGCACTAGAAAAGCACTGTTAATCGCAGTGAAGATAAATGGGGTCCCCTTTAACAGCACTATTTTGAGCATCAATTAAGGCCCAATTTATCAGTTCATAATTAGTACTGATAAAATGGGCCCTTATCAGGGATCAAAATAGCACTGATAAAGGCCATGTTTCTTGGGATGCACTATTTATTTAACAGCACACCCAACACCTGCACACCTGCACAAAACAACACCTGCACACAAGCAAAGAATAGATGAATGCAACAACTCACAGAAGAGTTTTTGAAAACAATTCTATATTCATTTAATTAACATAAAGATTAAAATAAATTCATTGATATATAAATTTCAAACAGTGTTTTATATGGTTATAATTACAATTATTCAACAAACAGTTAAAAATATAATGTTTCATCATTTGGCATCCGTGATCCCCTCTTAAAAATTGTCTTCTATGGTATTAGTTTTCAAACAAAGAATCTGAACTCAAGAAAAAAATTCCACGTATATAATAAAAAAAATATTATGTTAGTAATACAATAATGGGAAAAATTAAACATTAATATGAAAGAATACATTAAAAAAATGATATCAAATATTAAAGGATGGAGGATCGGGACTCCCTCACTCCGATTTTCGTCATCAGACTTTCTATAATAGAAAATCCTAGATGTTTGAATGAATATACCTATTATTCTCTTAGAGTGTCCGAGCATCAAGGAAACCATTCGAGGAGCACTAAGGTGGAAGATGGAGGGAACAAGACGACCTTCACCGGTTCAACTGTCAGATCTTTTATGACATTTAGGGACTTAACAGCACGACGTATTATCTGAAAAGGCATAACAACCCATGTCTCGACATCCAATGATGATATTACCGAATGTTTAGATCTATGTAAGTTCTATATTATGGCTCGAATCATCCTATCAAAAGTAATGAAACCGTGGAAACTTGTAGATGTTGTTGACCAGCTTACAACCATTTGGGGGTTTACTGATTTTAAATGCATTTCATTAGTCCATGAGTTTTTCCACATTATGTTTCCTTATGTAGACTTGAAATGGAAATCTTGGAGCATTGGGTTGATCAATTTAAGGCTAGTAAATTTGAGATTACATGATTGGTATCTAAATTTCAACCTATCTATTTTCATGGAGACTTATTCCCAGGTTAAGGTAAAAATACATGGCTTAAACTGGATCTTATGGGATCCAGAAATTTTATTTGATATCATATCTTAATAGGAGTCCCCATACGGATGGAAAGTTCCATAGAATGTTTTTATCATTTTTATCGTATGCTGGTAGAGGTTGATCTGAGTATTCCATGTATTAATAATATTGGGATTTCTACTCCATAGGATGATATTAATCATAGAGTGGAATATGAAAAAATGCCTCTCTTTTGTGAATAATGTACTATTATTGGTCATACTACCTCGGTCTGTAGAAGAAAAATTATTTTTCCTGAATGTCATCTGAAGGGACATGACTTATATCACTGTGTAAGAAGAGACAAGAGTGTTACACTTCTTAATGAGTCATATGGGGATGTAGATGTTGGATTAGTTCCACCTCCTATCATAACTCCATATTTGAGTTATTTTAATAATGTTTCTATCTCATTACATGATAAGGGTGGCCCTATTTTAGATTGCAATAGGCTAGAGAAAGAAAACCAAGAAGCTACCCAGTCCAGTGATAATTCCCTAAATCATGATAGTACATTGTGTACTACTGTCATGTATATTCCAAACAAACCGGAAATCCTTGGACTTTTTTGGGAGAAAATGAACATAAGCACATTGTTTCTTTCATGGACATGTTATCCAGTGGTTTGAATGATGACCATGATGCTGAAGACTTAGAGGATAGTCAAATGGCCAAGCAATGTTTCGCCCAGGATGTAGTTTACCTCAACATATGGCAAGAAAAAAAAGATGATATATGATAAGAACTGCAAAAGGATGTCTAATCTAGATGCAATATATCTTCCAAAGACTAGATCTGGAGGAGCTATCCCATCCAAAGAAACCACTACTCAGTGGAGGGATTCGATTACAACTAATGCTGACTAAAAATTTTCTATAGGGAAAGTGATTTTTGATACTCATGTTTCCCCTATTTCTTCTAAGGTTCCTAAAGCCTCTATCCCTCATGGAGAAAGATCAGATCCAACATTTTTTGCAGCCTCCCCATATAATAAAGATGAAGGGGGGTTGTATGGAAACTCTATTGTACCCTTGGCACTAGTGAAGGGATTGAACAGTAATTGGAATGGAACATCTCCTCCTGCTCATCATATTTTAAGAAAATGTTAAAGAGAAGGTATGCACTCATAATCCATTTTATTTACAGGAGTTTAAAAATAGTGCCAAAGATTGTGGTGCACTTTATGTGAATTCAATAAAGGAAGATGGGGATATTTTACACTCTGATGATTGCGAAGGACCATGGGTGCTTGTAAAAACATGGTGAATGGGTCAACACCCTCATGGACAGGGTGAAAGATCCTCTTGTCACAGTATTATTACTCGCTCTCGAGTTTTCTAAGATGAATTTGGCTTTGTTTTTTTGTTATTCAGTTTGTATCCTCCTCATTTTTTTACTTTTCCTCTTTTTTATTTTTCCAACTTTCTTAATTTAAGGGGTCTCATTCCTCATTCAAAAAAATGTAAATTTTTAATAAAAAAGACACATTTGGAGTTATACCAGTCACACTGTATATAGTATTGAGCTTGGGATGATTACTACACATTAAAAATGAGTCATAGATATATATTTTTTAAAATATTAAAACAATCAGAATTGGTTTTTTCTTGTTTTTGAGTATGTCACTTGTTCTTTTATTGAAATTAATATCAATTTAAAATTACACATTTGGATTTATATCTATCACAACATGTGTCAGAATGAGGTGAGGTTGATTATCACACATCAAAAATTACTAATGGATCATTTTACTAAATTATAAAAACAATCTGAATGGGTTATCTTGGTATTAGGTATGTCACTCGTGTTTTTCTCTAAAATTAATGTAAATTTTAAATAAAAAGTGAAAATTTGAGTCATACCAATCACATTGGGTATTGAATTAAGGAGAGTTCAATTCCTACATCTTACAAATGATTTATGGATCGTTTTCCTAATGTATCAAAACAATCCGAATGTGTTTTCACAATTTTTTGTCTGTTAGTTTTATTTTTTAGTAAAATGTCCTTTAAAACTGGGAACATTCATTTTGAGTCATACTGGTTTCATCATGCATTGGTTTGAAATGAGTTTACTTCATACATGTCAAAAAGAACTTATTAATCATTATCCTAAATTATGAAGACAATTGGAGCGGGTTTTCTTGGTTTTTAGTGAGTGACACATTTTGAGGTAAAATGTCAATTTTAAGCTGATAACAGACCCTTTTAGCCATAACAATCACACTGTGTGTTGGATTGAGGTGTGGTTTATTTCTTATATGTCACAAATGACTCATGGATCATTTTACTAAAGTATAAAAAATAATAGGATTTCTTTTTCTCGGATTTTAGTACATCACTTGTGTTTTTTTCTAAAATTAATGTCAATATTAAATAAAAAGAGAAACTTTGAGTAATACCAGTCACATTGTGCATTTAATTGTGGTGCGGTCTATTACTACATGTCACAAATAACATATAGATAATTTTACTAAAGTATCAAAACAATTCGAATGAGTTTTCTCAGTTTGTAGTATGTCAGTTGTGTTTTTTTACTAAAATGCCATTTCAAACTGGAAATATGCATTTTGAGTCATACAGGTCACATCGTTCATTGTTTTGATATGACAATACTTCATAAATGTCACACAAAAATTATGAGTCATTATCCTAAATTAATAATTCAATTGGAGTGTTTTTGATTGGTTTTTAGTGAGTCACACGTTTTGAGATAAAATGTCAATTTTAAATGGATAATAGACACTTTATCCATAATGGTCACACCGTGTGTCAGGTTGAGGTTCAGTTGATTCATACATGTCAAAAATGACTCAGGGATCATTTTCCAAAAGTATAAAAACAATCCAAGTACGTTTTCTCAGTTTTTAGTATGTCACTTGTGTATTTTTCTAAAATTCAGGTAAAATTTAAATAAAAAGTGACACTTTGAGTCATAACAGTAACATTGTGTATTGAATTGAGGGTATATAGATTCTTATATGAAAAAAATGACAAAGGGATATTTTTCCAAAAGTATCAAAATAGTACGAATGTTTTTGCTCTGTTTTTCTTATGTCCGTTGTTCTTTTTACTAAAAATAATGTCAATTTTAAATAAAAAAAGATGCATTGAGTCATACCGGTTTCTTTGTGTGCCATATTAAGGTGGTATTTATTCCTACACATTTCAAATGACATATATATCATCTCCCCAAACTATCAAAACAAATTAATTTGTTTTCTCAATTTTGAATAGTTCAGTTACTCTGAAACCAACTATAGTGACCTAAACATTTCATACATTGATATTACATATGAGTAGATTAATATTCCTTACATAAAAGAAATAAATTAAACATAAATATAAAACAATGCATTAAATTTTTGGACAATTATTTTACTGTGAAAAAATAAAAATTACCTTTGTGATTGAGCAGACACTCTCTCATCACTCTTACTGAAAATGCATGTCACCTAGAGAGAAATTTTCTAAAATAAACAAACCCTACAAGTAATAATGAATTTCTTGTAGGGTTCATTTATTTTAGATGATTTATGTCTATGTGACATGCCTTTTTAGGAATAGAAACAATGCCATATCTGTTCAATCATAGAGGTAATTTTAATGTTTTCACAGTAAAATCATTGTCCATAGAAATAAGGCATTGTTTCATAATTATGTTTAATTTATTTATTTTATGTAAGGAATATTAATCTACTCATATGTGATATCAATGTATGAAATTTTTAGGTCATTATAGTCGGTATCAGAATAAATGTCCTATTCAAAATCAAGAAAACACATTTATTTGTTTCTATACATTAGGGAGAGGATCCATAAGTAATTTGAAATGTGTAGGAATCAACCCCACCTCAATACGACACATGATGCAACCAGTATGACTCAAAGTGTCTCTTTTTATTTAAAATTGACATTATTTTTAGTAAAAAGAACAAATGACATACTGAAAACTGAGAAAACACATTCGGATTGTTTTGATACATTAGGACAATGATCTGTAAGTCATTGGTGACATGTAGGAATTGACTTCACCTTAATTAAATTCACAATGTGACTGATATGACTCAAAGTGTCTTTTTTTATTTAAAACTAACATTAATTTTAAAAAGAAACACAAGTGAAATGATCAAAACTGAGAAAAAAATTTCAGATTTTTTTGTGATACTTTAGTAAAATGATACATGAGTCAATTGTAATGTGTATGAATCAACTGCACCTAAATCCGATGCATGGTGTGTCTGGTATGGCTAAAAGTTTCTGTTATTAGTTAAAATTGACATTTTATCTAAAAATGCATCACTCGCTAAAAACCAAGAAAACCTGCCCCAATTGTCCTTATAATTTAGGATAATTATTCATATGTTCATTGTGATGTGTATGAAGAAGTATCGTATCAAACCAATGCATGATGCAACCAGTATGACCCAAAATGTGCGTTTCTAGTTTGAAATGGAATTTTCGTAAAATAAACTAATATACTAAAAACTAAGAAAAAACATTCTTATTATTTTGATACTTTAGTAAAATGACCTATAAGTCCTTTTGGCATGCAGGAATCGACCGAACCTCAATTTAACGCACAATGTGACTGGTATGACTCAATGTGTCTCTTTTTATTTAAAATAGACATCAATTTTTGAAAAAAACAAAAGTGACATACTGAAAACTAAGAAAACACATTTGGAATGTTTTGATACTTTAGGAAAATTGTCCTTGAGTCATTTTCTGATGTGTAAGAATCAGGATCTCCTCAATCGGATGCACGGTGTGACCGTTATGGCGAAACGTGTTTGTTATCAGTTAAAAATTGACATTTTAGCTCAAAATGTGTCACTCACTAAAAACCAAGAGAACCCACTCCAATTGTCTTTATTATTTAGGATAAAGATTAATATGTTCTTTGTGATGTAAATGAATCAGTATCATATCAAACCAACACATGATGAAACTGGTAAGACTCAAAATGCATGTTTCTAATTTGAAATGACATTTTAGTATAAAATACAACTGACATACTAAAAATTAAGAAAACTTATTCAGATTGTTTTGATATTTTAGGACAATGATACATAAGTCATTTGCGACATTTAGAAATTTACCACACCTCAATTCAACTCACAATAAAACTGGTATTACACAAAGTGTCTTTTTTATTTAAAATTGGCTTTAATTTTAGAAAAAAACACATGTGACATACTGAAAACTGAGCAAATGCATTCAGATTGTTTTGATAATTTAGGGAAATGATCCATGAGTAATTTGTGAAGTGTATGAATCTACCATACCTCAACCAGACATATGGTGTGATCGATATAAATACAAATATTTCATTTAAAATTGATTTTAATTATAGTAAAATAACAAGTGGCATACTCAAAACTGAGAAAACCCATTCATATTGTTTTATTACTTTATAACAATAATCTATGACTCTTTTTGGCATGGAGGAATCAACACCACCTAAATACGATTCATTATGTGACCATTGTAACTAAAAATGTGCCTTTTTTTATTAAAAACTGACATTTTATTAATTTGTTTTTTAATGAGGCATGAGACCCCTTAAATTAAGAAAGATGAAAAGGTAAAAAAGTGGAAAAGTAAAAAAATGAGTAGGATAAAAACTGAATAACAACAAAAAAAAATCCAAATTCATCTCAGAAAACTCAAGATATAGTGCTCATACCATGACAATAGGATCTTCCGCCCCGACCACGAGGGTGGCAACACCTTCGCCAGGTTTTTACAAGCACCCATGGGACATCAAAATTATTAGAGTGTACAATATCTCCATCTTACTTTAATGAATTCATAGAAGGTGCACCATTATATTCCACACTGTTTTCAGAAGCTAGTAAGTCTAAGGGATTATGAGTGAATACCTTCACTTTAACCTTTTCTTTGAAAAGGTGAGTAGGAGGATATATTAGATTCCATTTTGTTGTCCAATCTGGGAACTAGTTCCAAGGGTACATTATAGATTCCATACAATCCCAATTCATCTTTATCAGATGAGGAGGCTGAAAAAAGGGCTAGAGCTAATCCTTTTCCACAAGGGACAGTGGCATTTGGAATAGTGAATGAAATAAGTGTAGCAGAAGTATCAACAATCACTTTCCCTAAAGAAAATTTTGAGTCAGCATCAGGTGTAATCAAATACCTCCCTTGAGTTGGGGATTCTTTGGGTGGTAGATCTCCGCTAGATCTAGTACTTGGAATATAGATTTCATCTAGCTTAGCCTTCCCCTTGAGGTTCTTATCATATATCACCTTTTTTCTTGCCATATGATGAGGTACACTGCTACCTAGTCAAAACATTCCATGGCCAGTAGAATATCCTTCTTCAGTAACATGGTCATCATAAAGACCTCTTAATAGCATCTAATTGAATGAAACAATGTTCTTATTTTCAATTGATCCCAAATCAAAGCAAGAGATTGTAGGTTTGTCTATACTAGACAAGATAGTAGTACACAATGTATTGTCACAATTTAGAGCAACATTCGTGGACTGGATACCTTCTAATTTTTCATTTCCTATCCTAGTGTAATATAAAATGGGGTCACCCATATCATGTAATGAGATAGATTAATTACTAATAGAACTCAAAGATGGAGTTATGATAAGAGTTGGAACTACTCCAACATCTACATTCCCCTCTACCTCATTAAGAAGTGTAGCACTATTGTCTCTTCTTCTACAGGGATCTAATTCGTGTACCTTCAAATGAAATTAAGGAAAAATCATTTTTCTTCTGAAATTTGAGGTAGTATGACTAATAATAGTACATTCTCTATAAAAGAGATGGATTTTTTTTCAAATTCCACTCTAAGATTAATATCATCATGCGGAGTAGAAAGAAAAATATTATCAATACTTGGAATACTCAGATCAGCCTCTATATGCTTATGAGAAAAATGGCCCAAAACCATTTTTGTGGAACTTTCCATCCTTATGGGGACTCCTAAAATAGATGCGATATATAATAAAATTTTTGGATGCCATAGGATCCAGTTTAAGCCATATAATTCTACCCAAACCTGGGAATTAGTCTCCTTGAAATCAGACATGTTTAAATTTAGATACCAATCATGTAATATCAAAGTTCATGGACTTAAATTGATAGAACTAGTGTTCCAGGCATTCTATTTCATTTTTACAGAAGGAAACAAAATGTTGAAAAACCCACAGCCTAAAAAAACACATTTAAAAACATCAAACCCCCAAATGGTTGTATGTCGATCAAAAAGATCTAAAAGTTCCCATGGTTTAATTCCTTTAATAGGTTGATTCAAGCCATGATAAGGAAATTACATATATCTAACCTTTCTAAAATATCGTTGTGGGATGTCGAGACGTGGGCCGTTATGCCTTTTCAGATAATACATTATGTTGTTCGGTTGCTAAAAGCCGAAAAAGAACCGATAGTAGAACCCATGAAGGCCATCAAGTTCCCTCTATCATTCACTTTATTGCACCTCGAATAGTTTCCTTGATGCATGGACACTTGAAGGGAATCATAGGTATATAGATCCAGACTTCTAGTGTTTTCTTTTGCAATGTTTCTGCTAGCAAAAACTAAAGCGAGAGAGTCCTGATCCTCTACCCATCAATATTATATATCATTTTATTAATGTGTTCTTTCATATTAATGTTTATTTCATTTCATTATTGTATTACTAAAATAATATTTATTTTCTTATATAGGTGGATTTTTTTATTGAGTTTGGATGCTTTTTTAGGAAACTAATACCATAGACAACAATTTTTGAGAGGGGATCACAAATCCAAAATGATAAAACATTAATGTTTTTAATTATTTTTTGGATAATTAAAATTAAAACCATATAAAACATTGTTTGAAATTTATATATCAATTTGTGTTTTTTATTCATTATTTCATGTAAATGTATATAGAATTGTTTTTGAAACTCTTGTGTGCGTTGTTTCATTATTCGGTGCTTTGTTCATGTGCAGGTGCTATTTTGTGTAGGTGTACAGGTGCTGGGTGTATTGTTAAATAAACATCACATCCAAAGAAAATAGCCCTTTATCAGTGCACAAAATAGCACTGTTAAAAGGGACACCCCTTTATATTAACCGCGATTAATTGATCTTTTGTAGCACTATTAAAAGTAGTTTCTAGAGATTTTAAAATCCTTCTTTTTAATAGTGTCATGATTGATCATCCATGATCAATTTCTCAACACCATACATTTTTTTACTCGCTTGTAATTTCTATTCATTACACTATTGATATTTCCCAAGTTTAGGAGTAATGGTATTCCTAGAATATTCATGTCTTTATCATGTTTTTTGATGACATCTATTCTACTACACTCATCCTGTCAAAGAATATGATGCCTGAAAAGCATGATATGTGTCCCTTACACCAGACTTCAGAGCATTGTATATTTCCCACATTATCTCAATTATGAAATGATCTTTGTGGTTCTATAAAATATCTCTTTGTGTGATTGAGATAACCACATTGAAAAAAATTGGGTGTACCCTTTTGTTTAGTAGGAAGATTCACTGATCCCACTGTCTAATTCTAAGTCATGCGACCACTATGGAAATATGTTTCCCTCTTCTACTTATTCTTAGTTTTAGAGTTCCCTCTAATTCCCATTATTATTAACATACTTCCTCAAACTGTATTTCCTAAGATATCCCTTTATACCATTGTTTCTATATTGACCATCTCTATATAATATGATATATAAAGAATTAAAATCATTGAGTGAATCTTTTCCCTCAACCCTGATTAAAAAATGTGTGCTTTCAAGTACCCACATTCAACAACATTGGGTAAAAATAGGAATAAATTCATAAATTTATCCAAATACTCTATCACTGAGAGATTATCTTTCTTTAAACTAATGGCTATGTTGTTATTGTAACTGAAAAGTATGAGTATAAAATTTCTTGTTAATCAATTCTTCAAAATCGTCCCATGTTATGCCTTGGTCCACTTTCATCTGAATTGCTAAATCCCAACACTGACATGAAAGATCTTCTAACCTGTATATTTCCAACATCATCATTCGATCAACTATTGTGCCAAGGAAATCAATGATCTCATTCATCCTATTTATCCACACTTCTGGTTTTTTCAGTTTTGAATCATCCCGAAAGATGGTTGGATTCTTCTTTTTGAACAAAAATGAATGATCCACTTTCATTGGTTCATTGTTTCTATTCCCTCATTCGATGAACATAAATTCCTGGAAAATACTATGAACTAACTATTGGTTCACCTGTGGCTCAGGTAAAACCACATCCATAGTAGCCTCTTCCTGTTTGTTTTTACGGTGACTACACAGTACCATTTTCTATAACCAAAAAAAACCATCTATTATTACACTCTTGCAATTGAATGATTATAAATTTAATAATTACCAAATCACACATATCACAACAAGGCTTTCCAAAATTAAAAATTTAAACTTTCAAACAATTTTTCAAAATTACAAAATTATTTTGAAAGCTAAACAACTTTGAGATATTTTTAAAAATCAACAGATTTTCACCAAATCAAAAATCATTACTAAAAATTAATTATTTACTCATGGTGAGAAGTAATGTATATAAAAAAATTTCATTCACTTTTCATCGAGTAAACCCCTGATGATGTGGTGAAAATTCCAAGAAGATTCTCAAAACACCCAGGTACCCAACTCCCTAGTAACTTGTGTTTTAGTATAAAGTGGTTAGCTATGTATTTTTATTCTATAACATTCAATTTATGAAAATACTATCTCATTTATAACATCCATAGAGATAGACCAATATGATTTTTAAAGTCAATGACTAAATAAGATGATAACAATTGTATCATATTATCTCTCCTCTATAGATTGAGAAGTGATGGATGAGCTACTAGGCCTTAGGTAACATCCCCAATACACCAAAGGTTCAAAATAAATCCCAAGGGCCACATAAAAAGTTGAGTTATGATTTTATATTTTAAGATAAAATGACCAAAAAATTGAAAACCCGGAAAAAAAACTTCTTAATGATGCATGAGTATCAAAATGAAAGACAATACAAGATTAAACTAAAATACCATATCAGAGTACAAGTGGAATCAATGTTACAAAACCAATAGAAAAAAATGATAACAAAACAAAAATTCACAATAGACACCAAAAATAACTCCTATTTTACTCAATGCTCTAAATACAAGAAGAAATGCTAAAGAACTGGGATACCATGCCTTTACCTGTGTCTCGATATATAACATATATAAACCAACCATAGTGACCAAGAAAGGGGTGAGTATAACACTCAATAGAATTTCCCTAATTACTTACCAACTCATAACACTTCTACTGTACATGTTATAACAATTATATAAAATAGTTTATAACAATTCAAAGCATTTTACAACCAATTAAACATTTTTCCAAGGAAAATAATAAAACAAGCCTTTAAAGCCATTTTTTCTCAATGAATACCTCAATAACTACAACAATAATTTTTTGATGAAAATAGAAAAAGATTTTAACCATTTATTAATTTATGATTTGGAATAAAAATTTATATGTTCGCACACATCCTTAACACAAACACAAATGCATGGATGGTGTTATAATTGACGGTGGATCTTTATGTCCATACTCTTCCCTTTTGTGGAGTTACTTCATGAACATTATCCAGCCCCTTAAACCCATGCCCAACTATTATGACCAAATCATATCATTCCATTTAAATAATATAATTTTTAAAAAATACATTACATGCATCAACTATACATAATTTTTTAATCACCATTTTCAAAATATAAATAATGGTTTTCCAAAAATCCATCCAATTTACAAGATTTCCAAAACCATAATTCAAATGAGAATTATACGAAATCACATCATGATTTTCACAAAAAATTTCAAGAAATTAAAATAATTTGAAATCAGGAAATCATTTTTTAACCAAGGGAAGTTGATAGAGAATTCACCTACCTCTCAAGTTTAGGTGAAAATAAAGAAAATCACAAAAACAATAACAAACTGGGTTAAATATTCAAAATTACAATATAGATCTCATTCAAATTAATAAAAAATTCATATACCATCAATATTGAAATAAAAAAATGGATATATCCCCAATGGAATAGATAAATTATTCTAAAATAGGGATGAAGAAGAGATCTAAGGATAATGATGAATAACAAGCACTTACTGATGAATCTGGGTCTCCAACACCCTTGAATTTTCTATGAAATCACTCCTAGATCCCAAGAAATTTTATCCACCGCCTTGGGATGAAGATTAATTTGTTTTATTTAATTTTTAGTAAAAAATTATTGGTTTAGAAGGTAAATCAAGATGAATCTAGCATTTTAGGATCAAATTTTCCATGGTTCACGGTTAGACAAACTGTGTGCTAACCGTGCATGACCCACTACCTCCAAACACACATCATACTGTTGGCTCACATAGTTATAAAAATCGTGTTATTACTAATATATACCCCACTATATAGCATTTCACAGTTTCTACTATGAATTTTCATGGTTTTTCCAAACTGTTTACCTCCCTAGTGTCCACTATTTTAGTTGCTCAGTTTCCTAGTGATGTTGCATGATTTATACTTATCATTCTCAAACCATGAACCTATAGAAAATCATTAAAAACATTCCAAAAAACCTATGAAACTCCAAATAACATAACCCGTTAATTTTAAATACTAAAAATACATAAATAATGGGCCAAGAACCAAAAATATTGGGCTCTACATGCGGGCTATAAAAAATTCATAATTTGGATTAAAAATTTTAACCTGTTGTATCTCATGATTTGTATCTCTTTTTCCTGTTATTCTAGATGAAGAATAAATATGATATTATAACCAAAAGGATTTATATAATTTACATAGAAATGAGGATGAAAAGATTTCCAATGGTGAAGAAAAAAATGGACCATAATTGATGTTGTCCCAATTCAAAGAGAAATAAAGATGGAATGAGGGATAAAAAATGATGAACTAGATTTCTTGTAATTTTTATATGATACCAAATGATATGTGATCAAATACCCACTTGGATATTTCCTAGGAACCTTGTTCAACATTCATGTGTTGAGAACTTGGATCTTTGCAAGAAAACAATTGATAATTGCTATAAATAGGGAAAATATGAAAGAAAGGAAAGTATTTGTCAAGGTAGAACCCAAAGAGAACATCTCTCTAAGAACACTAAACACAAGACCCCATAAAGGATGAAAAATAATTTGAATAGTCAAAAATTAAGTAACAACGCAATGGTTTAAATAAACACACCATAATAACATTACCTTTTATAGGATGTTAAAAGAGTATTAGGGGTAGTGGATATTTTTATCCAAAGATAGATACAAATGTCTAACACATAGTTTCCACAAGTCAAAAAGCCTAAATGATTCTTTTTAAAATTTTATCACATGCGCATGACTTTAAGGGACAAGTAGCACACCCTTTTGAAAGGTAAAGACAACTAACTCACCACATTTGACATTAAAGATTTCATGGTGGGGTGGGCTTAAAATTAATTGAACACCATGAGATGGGTATTTAAAATATTGTTTGGACCTTAATTAATATAAATATTGGCCCAAATGAATCCCCCTAGAAAGGTTATTGAGGATACCATCATAATTCCACGATTAACCCATTTAAGGCCACCTTCATTATATGGGTCCACTACCTTATCATTGGGCCCCCTCCAAATCCTCGTAGTGGGTCTTGTGAAATCATGCACATTTCCCCTTGCTCATCAATTCTGCATTCAACCCCTAGATTCTTATGTGTGTCATGATCCTCTTCAAACCATAAGAAAACTATAAAAAATTAAAAACACTTTAACCACATAAAAATAAAAAAACCATCCAAATCCTCAAAACCCCAAAAAACCGTAAAATTAGAAAAAACCCCTAAAAATATACAAAAAGGTGAGAAACCATAAAACCTTGAAAAAATCTAAAAAAATATTGAAAACACAAAAACAAATAGAACCCCTAAAAACCTAAAAAAAAGGCTAAAAACCAAAAACCCATAGAAACCCCTAAAAACCCTAAAAAACCTAAAATCCATAGAAATCACTAAAATCCTTAAAAACCCTAAACCCACAAAAACACTAAATATCGACTAAAACCCCTCAAAACCCTTTAAACCCCTAAAATTTTTAAATAACTCTAAAAACACTTCAAACCCCTAAAATGTAAAAAATCCCTAATAACCATAAAAACCCTAAAACCCCTAGAACATTCAAAATCACTAAAAACCACAAAATCCTAAAAAATTTCAAGAAACCCCTAAAAAAGTAAAAGTCCATAAAAACCCTAAAAATTTAAAAACACTTAAAACCTATAGAAACCTAAATATGATAAAAAAACATAATAACCCTAAAACCCCCAAAACCCTAAACACTATAAATACCCCTAAAATCCTAAATGCATCAAAACCAATAAAATCCTCAAAACCTACTAAAAAATTCTAAAAACACATTACACCCCCAAAAACGTTAAAAACAATAAAAAATCGTAAAACCCCTAAAAACCCAAAGAAAACCCTAAAACCTAAGAAAACCATATAAAACCTCAATCCCAAAAAATTGCTAAAATCCCTCAGAATCCATAAAAACCATAAAAATCATAAAAAATCCATAAAAATCAAAAAAAATGTAAAAACCAATAAAAATAACAAGCACCCTTAATAAAATAATTAAAACAAAAAACACATAAAACCCCGAAAAACGTAAAAATGAAAAAAAATCCCTATAAACCCCTTAAAGACCCTGTAAACCCTATGACCCCTAAAAACCATAAAAATAATAAAACATTTAAAAACCCATAAAAATAAATAACACCCTTAAAAACCCACTAACAAAATCTAAAAAACCTTAAAACCCTAAAAAATGTTAAAACATAAAAAACCTTAAAAAACCGAAAAAACACTAAAAACCCTAAAAACCCAATAAAATCCTAAAAATCCCTAAAATCCCTAAGAATATTAAAAAACCTAAAACCATTGAAACCCCCTTATAAAACCATAATAACATAAGAAACATAAAAATCCTTAAAAAATAAAAACACTAAAAACCCTAAATGGCCAAAAAACCCTCAAAATCCCTGAAAACCATAAAAAACAGTAAAATTCTAAAAAATCCATCAAAATGTAAAAGTTTTAAAAACCATGAAAAATTGTATGAAAATAATAAATTACTAAAAACACATAAATTACATTAAATCATAAAAAATTGATAAAACCATAAAATCCCTAAAAATATCGAAAAACACTGAAGACACGCTGAAACTATAAAAACCCCGAAAAACTTTAAAAAACATAAAACCCCACAAAAAAACTAAAAAATAACTAAAAAATAAAAAAATCATTTAAACCACTAAAACATTAAAAAACTATAAAAAATCATTAAAACACTAAAAAACTAAAAATCCATAAAACCCCCAAAATACCCTATGACCCTAGAAACCCAAAACCCCTCAAAATCTTGAAAAACCTGAAAAAGTAACAAAAATAATAAATGGGCACTAAAAACACCTAAATATTACAAACCCATAAAAAATATGAAAAATACAAAGAAAATCATAATAAACTTACAACAATTAAAACTTATAAAAACCTTAAGAAACACTAAAAACTCTAAACCCCATAAAAACCATAAAAGTAACTAAAAACTTTTAAACCCCTAAAAGCCTATAAAACAATGAAAACCCAATAAAACTATAAAAACCTTTTAAAATCCTAAATAATCAAAAAAAATTCCTAAAAACCATTAAACCTATAAAAACCCTAAAAAAATCAAAATATATAAAACCCTACACGTTCATAAAAATATTAAAAAAGCCCAAAAATCCCTAAAAATGCAAAAAACTAAAAAAATCCTGAAAACCCCTAATAAACCATAAAAAACTAACTGACTAACAATTGGAAGCTTTTTTTAATAAAGAGACAAATGCAAAGAAAAAATAACAAGACCAGAAAAAAGATGTCATGATGACCAAAAAAATGAAAAAACCCTCCAAGGACCTAAAACCCATAAAAATCATATCCTAGTAACTAAAAATCCCTAAAAATGTAAAAACACTTAAACCCCTAAGAAAACATTAAAACCCAAAAAATACTAAAAAAACCTAAAAACATAGAAATTCATTAAACCCGTAAACAATCTAGAAAACCCAAAAACCAATCTAAATCCGTATAACCCCTAAAACCCATAAAAATACAAAGAAATCCATAAATGTAAAAAACCCACAAAAACCCTAAGAAATCCTTAAAAACCTAAAAAAATAAAAACCCCCAAAAACCCTAAAAATGTTATAAACAATAAAAAATGCTAAAACCCCTTAAAATACTAAACACCATAAAAACCAAAAAACCTTAAAAACTAAAACATAAAAAACCCTAAAAACCCCACTAAAAATATAAAAACTCTTTAAATCTCTCAAAATGTTAAAAAAACTCTAAAAACCATTGAAACCCTAAACACTCAAAGAACCCAAAAACCCCATTAGAAACCTAAAGACCATAAAAAATCACGAAAATCCCAAAAATAACTTAAAATCTATTAAAGTGTAAAAAATGATAAAAATTGAAAATATATTACAAAACCTTAAGAACATAAAAACTATTTAGACCCCTACAAATCCTAAAAATGATAAAAACCTAAAAAACCTTAAAAACAATGAAAACCTTAAAATCCCTCAAAACCACAAAAAATGATAAACACCATAAAAATAATAAAAATACCAAAATTACCTAAAAATATAAAACCCCGTAAAATCCATAAAATCCCCGTAGGAAAACCTTTAAAACATAAAACAATTTAAAACCCCAAAAAAACCTAAAAACACTAAAACTATAAAGGACCCTAAAAACCCTAAAAACCATAAGAACCATGAAAAACCTGTAAAAACAAATAAAATCTAAGAAAACATTATTTAAACCCCCTAAAAACATTAAAAAAAAATCTAAAATCCTAAAAACTCTAAAAAAATCAAAAAACCCTAAAAACCCAAAAAAAAATGATAAAAACCCTAAAAATCCACAAAATCCCTAAAAACACTAAAAAAGCATAAAAATCCTAAAAATCACTAAAAATCCTTAAAAATTTGAAAACCATTAAAAATAGTGAAATACCCAAAGAAAACCTTAAAAACCTAAGAACAAATAAACCCCCTAAAACATAAAAAATGCAAAAAACCTTAAAAACCCAAACAACCCAAAAACTCAAAAAATAAACTCCCCCAAAACCATAAAACACCAAAACCCCATTAAAACACAAAAAATACTAAAAAATAAAAACCCTTTAAACCCCTAAAAATTTTAAAATATAAAAAAAACCTTAAAAACATTAAAAAACCAAAAAAACCTTAAAACCCAAAAAACCCATAAAGACCCTAAAAACCATAAAACCCATCAGAATACCTAAAAAACCTATGAAAACATAAAATCCTCAAAAATCCCTAATAATCCGTTAGAATTTATAAAATTCTTAAAACCCTGAAATCCCCTAAGAAAACCTTAAAATCATAAAAATATTTAACACCCGAAAAAATAGACAAACTCCATACAAACACCTAAAAACCATAATATTCCTCAAAATCCCTAATAACCCAAAAACCCATAAATATCATAAAAATCCCTAAAATTACTCATAATAAAAAAAATACTAAAAACCACGAAAACCCTAAGAAATCCATAAAAACCAAAAAATACTTAAAACCCCTAAAAACATAGAAATTCCAAAAATCCCTAAAAACCCTAAAAGACCCAAAAAACCCTAAAACCACCTAAATACCACTAAATCCATAGAAACCCTAGAAAACCAAAAAAACCATAAAATACCACTAAAAACCCTTCAAACACAAAAAACATTAAAAACTCTAAAAATCAATAAAACCTTTAAAAATAAAAAAACCGTAAACCCAAAAAGAACCATAAAAACCATAAAACCCCTAAAACCATAAATCACCGAAAAATCCTCAAAACCCCTCAAAACCATAAAAATCCTATAAAATAAATAAAAATCCCTAAAAACATAAAAACCCATAAAACCCTAAAACGGAAAGAAAATGTTAAAACTATAAAACACATAAAACCCCTAAAAACCTAAAGACACTAAAACCCCTAAAAACCCTTAAAACCCTAAAAACAATAAAACCCATCAAAATACATAAAATCCATAAATACCATAAAAATCATAAGAAATAACCGAAAATCCCAAAAATCCTATAAACCCTAAACACCATAAATACTCCTACACAATGCTTAAAAATCTAAACTCACTTAAGACCCCTAATAAATCTACATAAGTCTAAAAATCCTAAAAAAATTAATGAAGACCCTAAAAACCAGAAAACCCATTAAAAACCGAAAAAATATAAAAATAGTAAAAGACCCTAAAACCCCCTTAAAACATTAAAATCCACTAAAATCTAAAAAAAATCCATACCCCAATTTTTTAAAAAACTCTAAAAAACCATTTAAATAGTAAAAAATCAATAATATAGAAAAAAACCCAAAATACCATAAGAACCATAAAAAAATAGAAAATACTAAAGCACCCCAAAATACCTAAAAACCTAAAAATCCTAAAAGATCCCTAAAATACCTAAAAACCCTGAAAACCTATAGAAAAAAATCCCATAAATGCTAAAAACACTCAAAATCCCTAAAGATCCTAAAACCCATAAAAAATCCTTAAAAACCCAAAAAGTCTTAAAAACATAAAAAACCTTGAAACCTCTAAGAAAACCATAAAAATTAAAAAATATTAAAACCACTAAAAAACTTAAAAATGATAAAAATCCTAAAAGGACCTAAAACCCCTAAAAACCATAAAGACCCATAAAAACCATGAAACCCATAACAATCCTAAAAACCAAAAAAAACTCTAAAAACCATTTAAACAAATAAGAATTTTACAAAAAACCAAAAACCATAAATTCCCCAAAAAACCACAACACACCATAAATACCCATGAAAACATAAAAACTCTAAAAACCCTAAAAACCCCTAAAAAACCTAAAAAAAATAAATTCACTAAAATCATAAATAATCCTAAAAACCCAGAAAAATATGAATAAAACCTTAAAAACCAAATAACACTTGTAATACCTAAAATACCAAAAACCCAAAAAACCCTCAAAATCCCTAAACCCCCTAAAAAATTTAAATTATACAAAATCCCTAAAAAAACTTAAAAAACTCTTTAAATCCATAGAAAACCATAAGAAAATAAAATAATTAAAACCCCTTAAGAACATAAAAAATACTAAAAACCCTGAAAAACCCGAACAACCCTGAAAACACTAAGAACCCTCAAAATCCTTTCAAATCATAAATGATTGTAAAAATCCTAAAATGAAATAAAATTCCCAGAAAATGTAAAAAACTACAAAAACCAAGAAAAACCTTATAAAAGCCTTGAAAACATAAAAACACTTTAAACCCCTAAAACCCTAAAAATGATAAAAACTCTAAAAATATAGTAAAACCACTAAAACCCCTAAAAACCATAAAAACCCGAAAATAATAAAAAATCCTAATACCCAATAAAAAACCATAAAACCCACTAAAAACGAAAAAAACCATAGAAACCACTAAATATGTTAAATAACTATAAAAACCCAATAAAAAATTGAAAAAAATCAAAACCCCATAATACACTAAAAACTATAAAACAACAATAAAACCTGAACACCCTTCAAAATCCCTAAAAATCTTAAAAAACCATAAAAATTCAAACAAGTACAGAAAAATACCTAAAAACATATAAAACCATAAAAAACTATAAACCATAAGAAAAACTAAAATAAAAAACCCATAAAATACCTAAAACATTTAAAAACCCTGAAAACCCAAAAAATCCCTCAAAAACCTTAAACCCCTCAGAATCACTAAAAACCCAAAAAAACCACAAAAATCTAAAAATATCCCTTAAAATCCCTAAAAAGGTTTAAAGCACTAAAATCCCTAGAAATACAAAGGTAAATATTAAAACATAAAATCAATTAAAACCCCAAAAAACCTAAAAAATGTTAAAACTCTTAAAAGGACTATAAAAACCTGAAAAGCCCCTTAAAACATAAAACCCCTAAAAATTGTAAAAACCCCTAAAACCCATAAAAACCTTAAAAATCATAAAAAAAACAAAAAAACTTCGAACCTATTATATCATTGATAACTATAAACTCATTAAAACAAGAAAATATCAAAAAAACCTGAAAACCAAAAAAACAATAACAAACCAAAAAAACCAAAAAAACCAAAAAAAACCCCTAAAAACCATAAGAAACTATATGATTCCTAAAAAATCCCAAAAAATCACTAAAAATTGAAAAATCCCTAAAAACATAAAAACCCCTATGAAAAAAATAGAAACATAAAAACACATAAAACCCACATAAGCCTATAAAATACTAAAAACCCTTAAAACCCCTAAAAACCCTAGACACCACTAAAACACTCAACCCCTAAAAATCCCTTTTTTAAAAAACTATGAAAACCTTAAAAACCCTATGAAACTCAAAAAAACCGTAAAAAACATAAAAAACCACAAACCCCTAAAAACTCATAAAAAACTTAAAATTCCCCAAAATTCCTAAAAACCCATAAAAACTTAAGAATCTGTAAAAATGTAAAATACCTTAAAAACCCTAAGACCCATAAAAACCCATAAAAACATAAAAACTCTTAATGAACCTGATGAACATTAAAACACTAAAAATAAAAAAACCCATAAAACCCTGAAAATCACTAAAAAACCTAAATATCGATAAAATCCTAAAAAAGAACTAAAATTCCTTAAAAGGTAATAAATGTTAAAAACGCTTAAAAAACTAAGAAAACTATAAAAAACAAAAAACACTTTAAACCCATGAAAAATCTAAAAGATGCTAAAACCCCAAAAAACTATAAAAGACCCAAAAAAACCCCTAAAACATAAAAACCCCAAAAAACATTAATAACCCTAAAACCCCATAAAAACCATAGTAAACCACTAAAAAAATATAAAAACACAGAATACCCTAAAAGGGTTAAAAACTTCAAAAATATGATAAAACCCTAAAAAATCACAAAATCCTAAAACCAAAAAAATTCATAACAATCCAATAAACCAATAAAAAACCCTCAAAATCCATAAATACCCTAAAAACCATAAAAATAATAAAATAGAACAAAAATCCCTAAAAACATAAAAAACCCTAAAAACTCTAAAAAACCCCTATAAAAACCTTAAAACCTAAAGAAACTTAAAACCCCTAAAACCCTAAAAAATGTTATGCACCCAAAAAATCACTAAAACCCCTAAAAACCTAAATATCCCTAAAGATTCAAAAAAACCTAAGAAACCCTAAAAACATAAAAATCCCATAAAACCCCTAAGAAATCTTTAAAAACCTAAAAACACTAAAAACACCTAAATAACAAAAAAAAACCTAAAAACCTTAAAAAAATCTAAAAAGAAAAAAACCCATAAAAACCCTAAAACCATTAAAACCCATAAAAACATAAAATCCATACAAAAACCACCAACAACTATAAGAACCCTTTAATCCCATAAAACTTTAAAAAACTATAAAAAACTATTAAAAACCTAAAAACTAAAAAAATCCCAAAAATCCAAAAACATATACAACCCCTAAAACCCTTATAATACTAAAAAAATATCAAAATCTGTAAAACCCCCAAAAAATCACCAAAAAAATATAAATTTTTTCTAAAAATACCTAAAACATAAAAAACCCTATAAACTATAAAATCCTCTTAATAAAAACATTAAAACCAAAAAACACATAAAACCCCAAAAAACCTAAAAACGTTAAAAACCATAAAAATACCTAAAAATCCTAAAAAACCCTAAAATCATTGAAATCCATAAAAACCATAAAAACCCTAAAAATACTAAAAAATAACTAAAAACCGTAAAAACCTAAAAACACATAAAACTATTGAAAACCACTAGGAGATCCTTTAAAACCCTAGAACACATAAACCTAGAAAATCCAAAAATATGCTAAAAACACTAAAAATTCCATAAAAATGCTAAAAACCCTAAAAACCCTAAAAACCCAAAAAACATTAAAAACCCTAAAAACCTAAAAAACTCACAAAAAACTATAAAACCATAAAAATGATAAAATCTCTAGAAAAACATAAAAACCCTAAAAAACTCCAAAAAACCCCTAAAAACCCAAAAAAACATAAAAACCCAAAAAATCATAAAAACATTAAAATATCTAAAAATAATTAAAAGACATAATATACCATAATAATATTAAGAAAAATAAAAATCCCTAAAAACATATAAAACTATAAAAACATTGAAAACCCTATGAAAACCTTAAAAGCATAAAAACACTTAAAACCCATAAAAACCTAATTTTTTTTGAAAACCTAAATAAATATAACACCTTAAAATCCATAAAACAACTAAAGACTCTAAACACACTTTGAAACTTGAAAAGGGTTAAAAAATATAAAAATCTTTATAAATTTTAGAAAACTAAAGAAACCCTAAAATCTAAAAAACCATAAAAACCCTAAAACCCTAAAAAAGATCAACATCCCTAAAACAACCCCAAAATAATAAGAATCAATAAAAATTCTCTAAAAATACAAAAAAATGTAAAAACCATAAAAACCCTAAGAAAACATTTAAAACGTAAAAAAATATAAAACCCCTAAAAACCTAAAAAATGCTACAATCCATAAAAAACCTAGAACACAAAAAACTCTTAAAACAACTCTAAATACCAAAAAACCCTAAAAACCCATAAAATTACTAAAAATATCTTAAAATGGTAAACATTAAAAAACCCATAAATCCCTTAAAAATCCTATGAAAAACATATGAAAATTAAAACTCTTAAAACCCCTACAAATCCTGAACAATGTTGAAAACATAAAATCCCTAAAAAGAAGCTCAAAACCTTAATAACCATAAAACCCCCTAAAAACATTAAAAATAATAAAAAATACTAAAAACACTAAAACCCTTTCTCCAAGGTCTGTTTTTAGAGCTCCTGATTGAGATCATGAATCTATTAGGAGATCCTTTCTCATGGTGAATTTGGTGTCATGTCTTGGAACCAGGTTCTCCTAGTTGGTTATATTCTCTTCATCGGAGGTTTCTGTTGGCTTTTTTGTCCATTTTAATTAATGATAGTGATATATATTTGATCTGTGGTGCGTGTGAATGGAATCCTTGGATTTCATACTTATGGTTGAAATGGATCTTCTTTTTCAGTTTTGGTGCGCTCCTTCCAATTTGAAGTCTATGGAATTCTGTTGGAGGTTGATCTGTTGGTATTCTGATGTTTTCATGGAGAATATTCCTTTACATTTCTTAAGAATAATTTCTTGGGGTGGTTTGAGCACTTCTTATCAGTGTTTTATGGTTCGGACCTTGCGATCCATTCTTCCTTACATTGATGCATTCAGGGTGTTGGGATTTTCTTCAAGCTCCCACATAGGTTTTAATCCTTTCTTGTTGTATTTTCCAGGGTTGTTGGCATCTATTTGGAATCATGTGAAGTATTCATCTTCAATATCCTCATTTACTATTTTGGTCTTATGGCTTGGTGAATGGAATTTCATTTGATGTTCCTCAGTGGAATGTGGGATCTTTGTTGTCATTTATGTTTAGTGCAGGCACTATCTTCTTTTACATGACAGACGATTTCTATCTTTTTAGTGGATTACGGTTTTATTTCACATGGATAAAGGAATCAATGTGGTTTTCTGTCACTAGGGTCAGTCTTCCAGCTTGTTTGCCAATGTCTTGGCCTCAATCCTCGTGGTTTTGATGGCTTTGGTTACTGGTTTTAGGTGTTCAAGTTTGGTGGTGTTTCTCACACGTCCGGTTCTTTGTCATCTTTGGTAATGTATGGTTCAACATCTTTGGTGATATCTTCTATGGTGGTGCTGGTTATGGGGTTTTGTAGTTATTGGCGGTGGGTTCTTGATTCAACAACGTGGATTCTGTAAACATGTATAGGGATATATCATAGTCAGAGGTGTGTTTTATTTGTGGAATCCATGGATTGTCAGTGTGGGTGGTCTCAACTAGTTGAAATTATTTTTTCCTTATATTGGTGAGGGGTTTTCTATTTTTTGATATTTCTAGTTTCGTTGAAAGATGATTCATTGACCAGTGTCATTACCTCCATCATGGTTTCAACCACTATCATCGAAGGCACTGCTAGTGGGGGCTGTCGTCAGCCTCCTCTATCTTGAGATTCTTTTTTTCTCATTTATAGTACTCTAGAGAGTTATGGTTAATTTCATGGATGATACTGAGATGGCATGTGGGGGTGTATGGTTCTTTTTCTACTGTAGGAAGGTTCTGTAGTGTTTTTTTGTTTTCGTGGTTGGTGTTTTTTATTATGTTTTTTTGGTAGTGAGGCTGTTGAAGGTTATGTTACCATGTTTTTTAGTCTCTTTTATTTTTTTTGAAGAAGGATGGATATAGCATGCGGGGTTTTGGTTTTTGTATATCTGGCTAGGTGTGGTTGGGAAGAGATTTGTTGGTGGATTCATTATATATGGTTGTAGGTTCTAAATGATGGTGGGGGATACTAGTTTTTAGATAGTTCATGGGATAATGATTCACATACTGGGAAATATACAGGTGCTCAGATATGGGAGCTCTTTTCTAGTAGAGATGGATTTCGGTGCTGGATGCTGGGTGTTGTGTCTTGCTGGTTGTGGTGTCTGTTATGCTATTGTTTGTTGCTGGAGTTGTGGTTGACATTGCAGGGAGCTATGATGGGAGATGTTATAAGGAGGAAGAATTGTCTTGGTTACTAGATGTTGTGGTCAAATTGAAGAGTGGTTCTGTAAGACACTGGGATATTTATGTAAGGTTCTTGGAGATATTGTATGGTGATGGGTATTGTAGGGAGATTTGTGGGGTGTTGGTAGATATTGATGCTATGCGCTTTTTACGAGATCTGGGAGTTCGTTTTTTTATGTTGGAGATAGTATTAGGCATGGGTTTATGAGAGTTGGATGGGTCCTCATTGAAACTAGTGTTTTCTACTTGAGCTGGTGATGGAGCCGGGAGGTGGGTGCTATGAAATGGCTGTTGGGTTCGTTGGGCTTTGTAGTGTTTCTCATTCCTTTTTTAAGGAATTGGATTTGATGGACTTCACGAGGTTCCTGGGACATCTTCCAAGTTTTATTTTGTATAGCCTTTTTTAGGATTCTCATTTCCTTTTACAAGAATTTTGTTTTGGGATTCGTGAGGTTTCTCGAGACCTTATCTTAAACAATGGATTTGATATGCTTCGTGAGGTTTCTCTAACACATTTTTCTTTTTTCTATTGTTGGGGGTCTTCTATATATTTAGTTCACACTTTGTGTGATTTAATTGTACATAAATTCCCTATTTTACATATTACATTCTATTTTCATTAAGAAAACCTAAAACCCCTTTAAACCCCCAAAAAACAAAAAAACCACAAGAACCCTAAAAACCCTAAAACACCAAAAAATACCTAAACACCCTAAAAACCAAAAAAATAAAAAACGACTAAAAATCCCTAAATATGAAAAAAATACTAAAATCCCTAAAAAATATAAAGAAAATATTAAAAACCTAAAAAAGATTAAAAATCTTAAAAATGATAAAAACCCTAAAAATCCCAAAAACACTGAAAACTCCCCAAAATCCAAAAACACCCAAAAAATAAAAACCCCTAAAAAATACCTACAAAATGTAAAAAGAGAAAAAACCCTAAAAAACCTATGACAACCTTAAATACCTCAAACACTTAAAACCATAAAAACCTAAAAATGTGAAAAACCATAAAAAACCATAATAAGACCCTAAAAACCCTAATAACCCCTAATGACCCTTAATAACCATGAAAAACCGTAAAAACATAAAATCCCACTAAAAACTCAAAGAACACATTAATACCCTAAAATGTTGAAAAAATATTTAATGAAAATTAAAACCCCTAAAAACTCAAAGAAAACACTATTAACCAAAAAAATCAAAAAAACCCCCCAAAACCCAAAAAACCCCTAAAACACCTCAAAATACATAAAAACTCCAAAAACCTGTAATAAAACTACAAAAAATGTAAAAAACACTTAAAATAATTAAAAACATAAAAACACTAAAACCCCTAAAAGTCCCTAAAAATACCTTTAACTATAAAAACCCCAAAAAAGTTTTGAAGCCATAAAACCCCATTTATACCCTAAAAATACTAAAAAACATGAAAACCATTTAAACCAATAAAAACATTACAAATTCTAAAAAACATAAAACCCCAAAAATAACGAAAAACAGTTAAAAACCATAAAAATCCTCAAAACCCCTAAACTCCATAAAATCTATAAAAATCCATAAAAATCCTAAAAATTCCATAAAAACATAAAAACCATAAAAAAAATAAAAAAAATAAGAAAACCATAAAACGCTACAAACACATAAAACCCCTAAAAACAAAAACAATTCTAAAAACCTTAAAAACCATAAAAACCCTCAAAATTCCAAGATCCAAAAAATACCAGAAAAATACTAAAAAATACTTCAAAATCACTAAAAACATGAAAATCCCTAAAAACCCTTAAAAATTAGAAAATATTAAAAAACTAAAACCACCTAAAACCCCTAAAAACCTAAAAAGCACTAAAACCCTAAAAACCCTAAAACCCCCCAAAATCTAAGAAACAATAACACCCCAAAAAATATTTTAAACCCCGAAACCGATGATAACCCTAAAAACCCACTAAAATCAATAAATTTTTTTAAAGAAGTATAAATTTTAAAAACTCTAAAAAACTATAAATCCTAGAGATCTCAAAAAAACATAAAGACTCAAAAAAATCATAAAAACCCAAAAAAAATCATTAAACCCTAAAAAACACAAAAAATACTTAACTACCCTTAAAATTATCAAAAACCCTAAAAAATCATAGGAAACCAAAAAAGACCTAAAATCTCTAAAAACATAAAAACCCAAAAACACACAAAACAACTTAAGAAAACCCTAAAAACCTAAAAAAACATAAAACACCTAAAAACATCAAAAACACGAAAAACCATAAAAACCATAAAAATGTAAAAACCCCTTAAAATCTCTAAAAATCCTAAAAACATAATAAAAAACAAAAAATCCCTAAAAATCCCTAAAAATATAAAAACCCTACAAACCCAAAAAAAAAATGCCCTAAGAAAACCATACAAAAACCTATAAATAGTCAAACACCATAAAAACATATAAATCCTTAAAAACAATAAAAAATGCGAAAGGATCCTGAAACCCATAAAACACCTAAAAACATTATAACCCCTAAAACCCCTAAAAACTATAAAACCCTTAAAATCCTTAAAACCCATTAAAATCCTTAAAAACCCTTAAAACCCATAAAAACCCAAAAAATCTAATAAAAGCATAAAACCACTTTAAACCACTAAAACATTAAAATAATCAAAAAACTCTTTAAAATTTCAAAAAATCAAAAAAATTTAAACAAGTCAATTAAAACCCTAAATATCATAAAAATTGTAAAACCATTAAAAAATAAAAAAAACCCTAAATCCCTAAAACCCTAAAAGCCCATAATATCATAAAAAATAACTAAAACGTATTAAAAATTTAAAAACCATAAAACCACTAAAAAAATATAATAAAACCTTAAAACATTAAAACCATTAAGACACCTAAAAATCATAAAAATGCTAAAACCCTAAAACTCCACAAATCCCTAAAACCCCAAAAAACATGAAAATACAAAATAAAATCCAAAAAAATATAAAATCCCCTCAAAAACATGAAAACCCCTAAAAAACATAAAACCACGAAATAATTATAACCCATTAAAATCCTAAAAATTGAAAAAACCCTAAAAACCCTAGAAGACCCTAAAACCCCTAAAAATTCCTCAAAACCATATAATCCCCTAAAACCTAAAAAAAACCATAAAACCCCCTACAAACCATAATAAACCACTGAAAACTCTAAATATCATAAAACCCCAAAAAACTATAAAAAATGTAAAACCCTAAAACCCCTCAAATCCCTAAAAACTAGAAAAAACCATTAAAATCCAAAAAATCCAAAAAATCATAAAAAATTTCAAAAAAACCGAAAAAACTAAAATCCATAAAGAAATCATTAAAAACATATAAAAAATATAAATACAAAGGAACTATTTTTTTTTAAAAACACTATAAACCCATAAAAACCCTAAAAGCCTAAAAATAGAAAATTCTAAAAAACCCCTAAAAATTATAATAAAAATAATTACCCTAAAAATCCCCAAATATGTTAAATCCTCTAAAAAACCAAAAAAAAAATTAAAACTCATAATGCCCTAAAAGACCACAAAACCACATACCCCTAAAAACATAAAACCCCTAAACACCTTAAAAACCCCTAAAACCCCATAGAAACCCTAAACAACCCATAAAAACTCTTATAAATGTTTAGAACCCAAATTTTATAAAAAATATTTAAAACACCATAAATCCATAAAAACCAAAAAGAGCATAAAAACCTTAAAAACCATAAAAACCTTAAAAACCCTCAAAATCCCTAAAAACCCTAAATGTTATGGAATCCTAAAAAAGTGAGAAAATACCTAAAAACAAAAAAAACCTTAAAGACCCTAAAAACCACTAAGAAAATGTTAAAAAATTTAAAACACTTAAAACCACTTAAAACATAAACAACACCAAAACTATAAAATCCCAAACAACCCTTCTAACCATAAAACCCCTAACAACCTTAAATAACACAAAAACTCATTAAAACCCCTAAAAACATTAAAAACCATTTAAACACCTAAAAACATTAAAAACCACTAAAATTTTTAAAAACCCTTAAAAAGATTCCAAAAATACCTAGAATCCCAAAAAACTCATAGAAACCTTAAAATCCCTACAAACCCTAAAAACCATATAAATCCCTAAAAACCCTAAAATCCCTAAAACCTTAAAAAGGAATTAAATATCCCAAAAAACATTAAAAACCCAAAAAATTGTTAAAAACTAAAGAAAACCATAAAAAACTTAAAACATTTGAAACCCAAAAAACCCAAAAACAGTAAAGCCCCCTAAAAACCCTAAAAGTAATAAAACCTCTCAAAATCCTCCAAAACCCTAATAACCATAAAAATCATAAAAACACTCTAAAATCCCTAAGAATATAAAATCCCTAAAAACTTGACAATCTCTAAGAAAACCTTAAAAACATAAAAACTCATAAACCCCGTAAAAAACCAAAAAAACACTAAAACTCCTAAAAGGACCATAGAAAACTTAAAACTCCTAAAACCTTAAAAACACATAAAAAACCGAAAAACCCACTAAAAACATTAAAACCCCTCTAAACCCCTAAAAATATTAAAAAACAATTATACACCATTAAACCCTAAATCCTCTAAAAATACCCTAAAACCCCAGAAAACCATAAAACCACAAAATACTCTAAAAGAGCTTAAACACCTTCAAAATCACTAAAAATCCAAAAAATACCATAAAAATTTTGAAACCCATAAAACACCAAAACAAATCCCTAAAAATCCATAAAAGTTATAAAAAATCCCTAAAAGTCCCTAAAAACATAGAAACCCCTAAAACCCTAAAAACCCGAAATAAAACCATAAAAAACTCAAATCACATAAAACCCCTAAAGCCCCTTTATGTCCATAAAATCCATAAAACACCTAAAAATAAGGGAAGAACCCTAAAAATCCATAAAAAATACAAAATTAAACCCAAATAAAACCTTAAAAACCTAAAAATACCTTAACAACTAAAAAAATTAAAAAAATAAAAAACCCCTAAAAGATCTTAAAAACCCTAAAACCCGAAAACCGCTAAAACCCCTAAACCCCTTTAAAACCCCTAAAAACTGATAGATCCCTCAAATCCCACTACAAACACTAAAAACCATTAAACCCCTAAAAACCTTAATAAACATTAAAAAACCATAAAACCCCTAAAAACTAATAAAACCCTCAAAACACAAAAGATCAAAAAATTACCTAAAAACATTAAAAAACTAAAAAACCCTCAAATCCATAAAATTCCCTAACATACAAAAAACCAATAAAAATACTAAAAATACCAAAACATCCCTAAAGACATGAAAAAACTAAAAACCTTGTGAATAAAAAATAAAATCCAAAAATAAATTTAATCCCTTAACAATAAAAACCCGAAAACGCTAAAAAAACATAAAATTCTAAAAAACACCAAAACCACTAAAAATACAAAAACCCCCTAAAAATATATAAAAATCTAAAATCATCCCTAAAAATCACTAAAAATTTTAAAACCCTATAATTCCTTGAAAACTGAGATATCATTAGAAACCTAAAAACACTTAAAATTCATAAAATTTTAATAAACAATAAAATCCCAAAAGACCCAAAAACACCTTAAAACCATAAAACCCCTAAATACTGTAAAACACTAAAACCAATAAAAAACCTAAAACCCACTAAAAACTCAAAAAACCCTTTAAACCACTAAAATGTTAAAAAACATTGAAAACCCATAGAAATAGTAAAAAAAAACCTAAGTACCCTAAAAATCCTAAAAAACAGGAAAAATCGATAAAAATTTAAACAACCCTAAAAACCATGAAAACCCCAATGAAAATGATAAATAACCCAAAATAATTAAAACCCATGAAAAACCTAAAAAATAATAAAAACCAGAAAATCATAAAAACCTATAAAACACCAAAACCCCTCAAAATATCAAAAAATCATAAAAATATTAAAAGTCCAAAAATTACATAAAACCCCTAAAAACATAAAAAACCTATAAATCATGAAAAATCCTAATAAGACCTTAAATCCCTAAAAATTATTAAAACACTTAAAACCCTAAAAAATGTAAAAACCCTAAAAACCCTAAAAAGATCAAGAAAACCCAAAAACCCAATAAAACCATAGTAGACCCCTAAAAACATTAAAAACCCTAAAAACACCTATAAAGAAAAAAAACCAAAAAAAATTCTAAAAAAACATTAAACCCCAAAAAACATTACAAACCCCCCCCCCCCCAAAAAAAACATCTAAAACCATTCAAAATCCATAAAACTTTAAAAACCATAAAAATTATAAAAATATCTAAAATACCTAAACACATAAATGACCCTAAAATATTTTTAAACTATTTAGAATATTTTAAAACATAAAACATTTAAAACCCCAAAAAAACAAAAAAATGATAAATACCCAAACACCCCTAAAACCCCTTAAAATCACTAAAAACCCAAAAAACAATATCAATAATAAGAAATACTAAAAAAATACCTAAAAATGAAAAAAAATATAAAAACCATTAAAATTCCAGAGAAAAACAAAGTAAACAAAAAAACATGTAAAACCCTTGAAAAACCTAAAAAACGCTAAAAACCCTAAAGAGACCCTACAACCCTAAGAACCCATAGAAACAAAGACCCGCCCCTAAAACCATAAAAAACCCTAAACACCCTTAAAAACCATAAATCACAATAAATTATAAAACCCATTTAAACCACTAAATATTGAAGAACTCTAAAAAACCATTAAACACATAAAACCCTAAAAAAACCCTAAAACCCCCAAAAAATTCCATAAAACTCTAAAAACCGTCAAAATACTGACAAAACCTAAAAAACCAAAATTCCCTAAAAAATTAAAAAAATACATATAAAAGAAAAATACACTAAAAAAACTCCTATGAAAACCATAAAATCCAAAAAAACCAAAAACACGCTAAAAATCCTAAAAACCTCAAAAACCATAATAACTATAAAAACATTTAAAACCCATAAAAATACTAAAAACACCTAAAAATCTAAAACACATTTAAAACCCTAAAACGGTTTATAAAATCTAAAAACCTAAAAACTCCTAACAACTCAAAAAAACCCTAAAAACAAAAAAACCATAAAAATCATAAAAAACCCCAAAACCCTTCAAAAACCCTAAAAACCATAATGACTATAAAAATCATAAAAATACCTAAAAATCCCTGAAAACAAAAAAAAAACCCAAAAGGACATGGAGAAACTTTGAAAAAACAGAAAAACCTAAGAACACTTAAAACCCCTAAAACCATAAAAACCCTAAAAACCAAAAAAAAACCCTAAAACCCTCAAAATCCCTAAAAACCCTAAAACAAAAAATGTTTAAAAGAGACGTAAAAATAACTAAAACATAAAAAGTCCAATCCAACATGAGAAAATCTTATAAAACCTTAAAATATTAAAAAAACTTAATATCCCAAAAATGTAAAAAATGATAAAACCCTTAAAACACTAAAACACCCAAAGCCCCTAAAAACTCATTAAACATATAAAACCTCTAAAACCTAAAAACCCCAAAAAATCCCCTAAAACCCATAAAAACACACTAAAACTAAAAAAAACCTCCAAATCCCTAAAAAAATTAAAAAAATATAAAGATATTAAAACCCTACAAAACTAAAAAACACCTAAAAAATTGAAAATCAGTAAAAACACTAAAAAACAAAAATACTTAAAATGTGAGAAAAATTCCTTAAAAACCAAGAAATAAACCATAAAACCATGGGAAACCCTATTAAAACCTTTAAAACCATAAAATAATTAAATACACTAAAAATATTCAAATGGAAAAAAACTAATAATAATAAAAAAACTAAAAACCCTCAAAATCCATGAAAACCCTAAAAACCACAAAATACTAAAAAATCCCTAATAATACCTAAAAATTTAAAAATCCCTAAAAAAGTAAACCCATAGAAAAACATTAGAAAACTAAACACACTTCAAACCCCTAAAAAACTAAAAACACAAAAAACACAAAAAACACTAAAAACCCCTAAAAAAACTAAAAACACAAAAAACACAAAAAACACTAAAAACCCCTAAAAAGACCCTAAAACTATAAAAACTCCTAAAAAGAATAAAACTCCCTAAAACCCCTAAAACCCTTAAATGCCCTAAACCCCATAAAACTCCATAAAAAACCCTAAAAACATATTATAAACACTAAAAACCCATTAAACCCATAAAAGGTTAAAAACTCTAAAAAAACCTTGAAAACCCTTGAAAACTCTGAAAACCCTATACACACAAAAAACCACAAAAGCCATAAAAACCAAAAACTCTTCAAATTTTCTAAAAACCCATGAAAATAATAAAATCCTTAAAATGTATAAAATTCTATAATAATGTAAAAGATAATAAAAACTATGAACAACCCTAAGATAATGTTAAAATACTAAAACACTTACAACCCCTAAAAAACTTAAAATGATAATAACCCTAAAAACCCCTAAAACCCCGATAACCTAAAAAACCATCAAAATAACTAAAACCCCTAAAAACAAAAAAAAAATTGTAAAAATCAATAAATATCCCTAAAAACCTAAAACCATTAAAAAACTTAAAAAAAATTAAAAATCCTAAAACTCAAAAGACCCTAAAAACCTAATATGCCCTAAAATCTATATCACCCCTTGAAACCATAAAAATCCCAGAAATCCTTAAAAATACTAAACCAACCAAAAACTATAAAATCACATCAAACCCCTAAAACATAGAAAATATCTAAAAAACTAAAACCCATAGAACTAAAAAAAGAAATAAAACCCCCCAAAAAACTAAAAAAAACCTTAAAAACCCAAGAAATCCTTAAAAACCCTAATAATCCGTAAAAATCCTAAGAAAACCCTAAAAATAACTAAAAAATTTTAAAAAACCTAAAAACCCTGAAAACACTTAATGAATCCTTAAAAACAAAAAAAAACAGTTAAAACCCCTAAAAAACACGAAAATACAAAAGACCCAAAAAATCCAAAAAAACTTGAAAACCGAAAAAACCCTAATACCACTGAAAAACATCAAAATCCTTAAAACCCATAAAAACCCTAAAATCCAATTAAACTATGAAAACATTTTAAACAAATAATTATTTTAAATAACTATAAAAACCATAAAACCCATAAAAACTCAAAAAACCCACTAAAACCCCAAAACCATAAATCACTAAAAAAACTAAAAAAAGAACCCAACAAAATAGCTAGAACCCTAAAAACTATAAAATTACTAAAAAGTATTAAACATCCCTAAAAATATAAAAAACACTAAAGACCATGAAACTCCCTAGGAAAACATTACAAACCAAAAAACACATTAAACCCCTAAAAAATCTATAAAAAACTAAAACCATAAAAACCAAAAAAATACAGAAACCCTCAAAATCCATATAAACCCTAAAAACCATAAAAACCATAAAAATTCAAAAAATTCCTTAAAAATTCCAAAAATTTAAAAACCACAAAAAACTATGAAAAACCCTAAGAAAATCTTATAAACCTAAAAACACTTAAAACCCTAGAAACCCAAAAACAAAAAACCCTTAAACCCCTAAAAGACCCTAAGAACCCTAAAACCCCTAAAAACCTAAAAAAACAAAAAAAACAAATAAAAACCTAAAAACACTAAAAACACTAAAATAATTCAAACCCATAAATCATTAAAAAACGCTAAAAAACATTAAAAACACAAAAATAAATAAAAAAATACATAAAAATACAATAAAATAGTGAAAAACTATATAAGCCCAAAAACATCCCCAAACACATCCAAATATATAAAAAACCTAAAACCCATAAAAATACTAAAGAGACATAAAATCCCTAAAAATGAAAAAAAAACAAAAAACCATGACAACCCAAATGAAAACTGTGAAAACATGAATGAACTTCAGACCCCTAAAAAACATAAAAAAGATTACAACCATAAAAATAGCCTTAAAACCCTTAATAACCATAAAACCCATAAAAACACCTATAATACATAAAAATTATTGAACCCATTAAACCCTAAAAACTCAACAAAAATTTAAAAAATACTATACTCCTATAATGTAAATAAACTCTAAAAACCCTTAAAACCCAAAAAAAACTCAAAAATCATACAAAACCAAAAAAACCTCTAAATATATTAAAAATACCTAAAACCATAGAAAACATAAAAATTCTTAAAATCCCTGAAAACCCCTAAGAATAAATTAAAATAATTAAAAAAATAAAACCTAGAAAACCAAATAACCAAATAAACCAAAAATAAACCATAAAACCCTCAAAATCCCTAAAAACACTATAAAACTATAAAAATCCTAAAACCCTCTTAAAAACCCTGAAAACCCATAATAAATCATTAAAAACCTAGAAAAACATAAAACCCCTACAAAAACCAAAAACCCAAAAAAAACAAAAAACCCAAAAAACCCAAAAAACCTGCTAAAATCTCTAAAAACATTTTAAAACCCTAAAAATATTAAAAACTTTAAAAAAATAAATCAATAAAAACTCAAAAAAAATCACCAAAATAATAAATACACTGGAAACCCTAAAAACCCTAAAAGCCTCGAAAATTTCTAAAAACCATTAAAAACATTAAAACACCTAAAAATGTAAAAACCATAAGAAACATGAAAACCCTAAGAACCCCCAAACAAAACCTTACAAAAATAAATACACTTAAAATCCCTAAAAAACCTAAAAACCTTAAAGATCCAAAAATCTCAAAATCCCAACGAAACCCTAGAAACCCTTAAAAACTATAAAAAAGTCATAAAAATCCCTAAAAACATAAAAATCCCTAAAATCCCAAAAAAACCCTAAGAAAAAATTAAAAACCAAAAAATCCTTAAAACTTATAAAAACCTAAAAAACATTGATAACCCCTAAAAGACCCTAAAAACCCTTACGAACCATAAAAAATATAAAACCAAAAATACCCATAAAACTGCTATAAAACCACTATAAATTCTGAAACAAATTTAATCCCCTAAAAGCATTATAAAACTTCCATGAAACTTGAAACCCATATAAATTCAGAAAAAAGTTAAAACCAAAAAAACAATAAAATCTCAAAAAACACTAAAAACTAATAAAACCCTAAAAATCCCTAAAAACCCATAAAACCCATAAAATTCCTCTAAATCCAGAAGAAATTTCAAAAACCTAAAAAAATAATAGACCATAAGAAAACCATAAAAACTTATAATCTTGTAAAATCCATATAATCCAAAAAATGCTAAAATCTGAAAAAATTCCTAAAACCCTTAAAACCTTAAAAACCCTAAAAATCCATAAAACCCCTAAAACCAAAAAAATCATAAAAATGACTAAAAATACATAAAACATAAAACACCATAATCGACAAGAAAACCCTATTAAATCCATAAAAACCTAAAAACACTTAAAACCCCTAAAAAATTAAAAATTCTAAAACCCTAAAAGACCATAAAAAACCTTAAAAACCATAAAAAACATAAACACCCCTTAAACACATAAAAAGATAAAACACACTAAAACAAGTAAAAAAACTAAAAAAATTAAACTCATTACCAAGAATGTCTAGTCACAAGAAAATCGTGTAACTATTTATTAGAAAGAGAAAATGATTTAAGAAAGAGAAATGATGGGTAAGACATAAAATTCCCCAAATTTCATGTAAGAAAATTTACATATCATAATATGAGAAATCATCCCCATGACCATATTTATCAGTGGTTTCTAATTCATATTGATAGTTACCATGATTGAAGATTTTGATGATGTTATATTTGACCCTACGTGACACCTTGGAGGATGATCTGGAAGTGACGATCCTCAACATGGTTGATTAGTCTTTCCTCATCCTTTACTTTATGGGTGCATAAATGAATCCATAATTTTTAATCAATTTCTAAATCCCATAGGTAATTATGTCCTTGAATGAGGATTTACCACACTCTAGAGTCTGAAGGGGGTGTTGTCCAACACCCTTTCATCACCAGTGATATTTTCCCACTTATGAGTAATTTTTTAGGATGTAAACAATTTCTGAATCTCCTCTTGAAGATTATTTTGTTGTGTGCTTGAGCTGAAATAACCATCCTTTGGCTCCAATTCTGTCACATCAGTGTCTATCATCTGTATGATGGAATGCCCCATGAATTGAGGCAACATGTTTCAGTCTTCCATAACCACACATTAGACTGCACATGCATTTTTATCAGTAGGAGGTTCCTCATTCATCTCAGGAGCCTTTTCATAACTAGAAGAAGCCTTTTAAACTTCAGAATGAATTGTACATGCAAAACGTTCAGTCACATCTTCAATGTGGCCATCCAATGTAGCTGAAGTGCCTTGAGTAACCACTGCTACTTGATGATTCAACCCATTTAGGTTATATTCTAGTCTCCTAAAGATATCCTTGACTCTTTTATTAGGAGGCAGATGTATTTTTTTCTTTGGCCTCTACTAGTTTTATTTTGATGAATTCAAAATACCAGTACCATGAATGGACAGAGAAGAACCTAGTAAATCTTGAATCTATGAGGGTCCACCATTATCTACATTTAATAATTTTCCACCATCAGCATGCATCCCAATAGGGACCGACTCCAATTGATTATCTCTCAAGAAAGAGTCTTCTGTATCAACTTTCTATGCTTGCAAATCTCTAGTTTAAGCTATAAAATCTTTCAGAGAGGACAAAAATCATTCCAATATTCAAAGAATGATAATTGTTTATGTCGGAACTCTTCACCAAGAGCCACCCAATGGGATTATATAGGCAACTCTATTACATAAATCTCAACACAAATCCTTGGTGAAATGGGATAAAAAAAAAACCTAGTCCAACTATCTGAACATACGTATCAACCTACCAGGTTCCTTAACATGTGAAGAATAGATGTATTTTGAAATAGAATCAGATGTTGTGAAAACCATAACCAAATATCCATGATTGGAGAATCAAACCACATATGAAAATAATATTACCATTTGAAGAGAAGAAACTGAGATTCATTATAGGTATGAGGTGCGCTTGACAAATAAAGCAACAAATTTTCCAATGAGGAAACCTAAACATAATATACTAGGGATCTAGGAGTCCCATGGTTTCATACTCTTGTAAATCCTAGGATACAAATATAAAGCAGTCAAAGGAATCCACCAACGGACAGTGATGCATGGATCTTGAAATCGACATCAGATGCAAAAGAGAGGAAACCTCTGTGAATTAAAAAGTCGAAATCGATAGATGCAAAGATCCTTCAAACAGTTCCAAAACCAATCGACTCAGAGAAATTGAAGGGAAAATAGGGATGTAGTCAGGTTTCGAGAAATGGGAGAAGTTCGGTGGTCACGATCCCTTAAGGCGTGATGAAGGACGCACCCCCATAGATGGGGGGTGGGGCTGGCACAATGTTCATTGGTCCCTAGGTCACCGGAGATCAACCACGCAAGAGAGGTCCCCTTCAATGATCCCTCCCTTTAAACCAAATAAAACATTAGGAAATTCAAAAAAATATTAAAACTCTAAAAAACTCCGAAAATCCCCAAAACCCAAGAAATCATAAAAACCCTAAAAGAACCGTTAAAACCCTTAAAATCTCTAAAAACCGTAAAAACCATAAGCATATTAAAAAACACATAAAATCCCAAAAAATGTAAACCCCGTAAAAATCAAGAATATCCCTAATAAATGTAAAAAACCTAAAAATAGTTAATCCCCCTAACGACCTAAAAACTCTAAAACACTAAAAATGTTAAAAACCTCATGAAAACCCTCAAAACCCCTCAAAATACTCGAAACCCATAAAAATTCTAAAATCCCATAAACATCCTTCAAAATATAAAAAACCTTAAAATCCCTGAGAAACCCTAAGAAATTCAAAAAAACCTAAAAACACATAAAACCACTAAAAACCTAAAAGATGCTAAAAACCCTAAAAATTCCCTAAAACCCTAACACCCCTAAAAACTATAAAACCACTAACAACCCTAAAAACCCTAAAAACCCTAAAAACCACTAAACACTACAAAAAACGTTGAAGCACCTAAACGATAAAAACATTTAAAAACCTTAAAAACCCTAAACAACTAAAAAACCCCTAAAACCCAAAACACCATAAAAACCCTAATAACTATAAAAAACCCTCAAAACCCCTAAAATAAACAAAAAACCATAAAAAATTAAAAATCCCTAAAAAAATAAAAAACACTAAAATCCATGATTGATCCTAATAAAAACTAAAAAACCAAAAAACTCATAAAACCCCTAAATACCTAAAAATATAAAAAACCCTAAAAATTAATAAAACCCCTAAACATCCTAAAAAACCCTAAACCCCCTAAAAATTCCTAAAAACCCGAAATCCATAGAAATCCCTAAAATGTAAATCACCCTAAAAACACTAAAAAACCTTAAAACCCATAAAAACCAAAAAACACTTAAAATACATAAAAACTAAAACAACATTAAAAACCCTAAAAATACCCTAAAACACCTAAAAACCATACAACCCCTAAAAAATAGTAACCCTAAAAACCCATAACCCTAAAAACCCTAAAAACCCTAAAACCCCTAAAAACCAACTAAATACTATAAAAACATCATTAACCCTGAAAAAATGTTAAAAATCAATAAAATCCTTAGATTCACATTAAAATAAAAAACACCCTAAAAACCCCAAAATGCCAAAAAAATCAAAAAAAACCTCAAAATCCATCAAAACCATAAAAATAATAAAAACATAAAAATTCTAAAATTCCCTAAAAATAAATAAAAACATAAAAAACCATGAAAAAACATATGAAAACCATAAAAAACATAAAAAAAATTTAAACCCCTAAAAACTAAAAAGGGGAAAAATAAAAAAAAATATAAAAACCAAAATATCCAATGAACCCCTAAAAACAAAAAAAAACCTAAAAGCCCCTAAAACTCCTAAAACACACTAAAAAATATCAACCCTTTTAACCCATAATTTTTTTTTAAAAATCTCCAAAAATCTAGAAAACCACTAAAATACTAAAAATAAACCATAAAATCCCTAAAAACCATAACCCCCTAAATACCTAAAAAAACAAAAAAAAATTAAAATCCCTAAAAACCAAAAATAACCATAAACATTATAATAAATTCCTAAAAATCCCTAAAAACATTAAATACCATAAAACCCCTATGAAAACCGTAAAACCCTATAAAAAATTAATCCCCTTAATAACCTAAAAAATGCAAAAATCTATAACACCCTAAAAACATTAAAAATCCTAGAAATCTCAAAAAACCATAAAAATCCTAAAAAATCAAAAAAAAAATCCAGAAAAAATCCTTAAAAATGTAAAACCTCTAAAAACTTTTAAAACCCATAAGAAAACCTTAAGAACCTAAAATAACATTAAAACCCTAAAAACCTAAAATTTCTAAAACCCTAAAAAACAATAAAAATCCCTAAAAATCCAAAAACCCCTAAGAAAATAAAAAACCCTAAACCCTTCAAAAACTACAAAACCCATAAAACCCTAAAAAAACACTATTCATAAAAACCCTTTAAATGACTAAAAATGTAAAAAAATTATAAATATAATAAAAAACCCCTAAATACTTAGAAATCCCTAAGAACTAAAAAAACACTTAAGAACCTCGAATCACCTAAAACACCTCAAATCCCTAAAAAACCTAAAAAATCACAAATATATTAAAAAATCAAAAAATTCATAAAAACCTAAAAAACCTAAAAGCCATGAAAAATATAAAGAATACCATTAAAACCCAAAAAATTAATGACCCTAAAAACCATAAAAATTATAAAACCCATACACCCCTAAAAACCCTAAAAACCATAGAAAACCTAAATATCTCTAAAACACATTAAAAACCATAAAATTCATAAACATAGATTTAAAAATACCTAAAAATAAAAAAGCACCTCAAAACCTCTGAAAATCCTATGAAAACATTAAAAAGCTAAAAACACATTAAATCCATAAAAAACCTACAAAAAGAACATGAAACAGCTAAAACCTAAAAAAACCATAAAACCCTTAAAACCTATAAAACCCATAAAAATCATTAAAACCTAGAAAATGTATGAAAATCTAAAAAACCCATTTTAACCCCTAAAAATGTTAAAAAAACTCTAAAAACCATTAAACCCTATTAAATTAAAAAAACCCTAAATACCTAAAAACCCCTCAAATTTTCTAAAACCCTAAAAAACCTAAAAAAGATAAAAAATACCTAAAAACATAAAAAATCCCAAAACACTAAATAACCTAAGAGAAAATTAAACACCTAAAAACACATAAAACCCCTAATAAACCTAAAAACACTAAATCCCTAAAAACACTAAAATCAACCGAATCCCTAGAAAACTAAAAAACTATTAAAATTATTTAAAAACTCAAAAAATCCCTAAAACATAACAACCATTAATATCCCTGAAATATCCTATGAAAATATTAAAATCCTAAATATAGTTAAATACCCTAAAATACCTTTTAATTCTACAACCCTAAAAACTCTAAAAGGTCCTAAAAACCCTAGGAACCCCCAAAAACACATAAAAACATTAAAATCATAAAACTCCCTAAAAATCTAATCAACTTTAAAATCTCAAAAATACTCTAATAAAAAATTAACAAACTAAAAATACTTTAAACCACAAAAAACCTAAAAAACACAAAACCCTTAAATAACCTCAAAAAATTTAAAACCCTAACCCCCCAATCACTAAAAACTCTGAAAACCAAAAGAAATCTAAAATGATCCCTAAATATTGATGAAAATGTAAATAACCCAATAACCTTAAAAAATAAAATGTGTCTTAAATAAATAAAAACACATAAAACCCCTAAAAACATAAAATATGATAAAAACCCTGAACAATCTAAAAAAGACCTTAAATCCCATAAAACCATAAAAACCACTAAAAACACTAAAAACACTAATTAAGAAATAACAACCTTAAAAACAAAAAAAAAATTCTAAAATCCTTTCAAAACGGTTAAAATGTTAAAAAAATCATAAAAACATGAAAACCCCTAAAAATACCAAAAACCCCTAAAATCCCAAAGAAAATAGTAAAAAATATAAAAAACCTAAAAAACAATAAATATCCCTAAAAACCCTAAAACATACTAATCCTAGAAAACACATAAAAACACTAAAATGTAAAAAACCCTAAAAACCTTAATAATACACTAAAAACCTAAAAACACTTAAATAACTAAAAAACATAAAAATACTAAAAACTATAATACCCTAAAACACCATGAAAAGACTAAAACACCAAAAAAAACCCCTAAAAATTTAAAACCCTAAAAAACAATAAAATCCCTAAAACCCCACTAAAAACTCAAAAAAACTAGTTAAACACCTAAAAATGCGAAAAATATCTAACCCTTAAAATCCCTAAAAAACTAAAAAAACCCTATAAACCCAAAAATACCAATAAAACTCTAAAGCACTAAAAACTTTTAAACCCCTCAAAATCCTTAAAACCCTTAAAAATACTTAAATTCATAAAAAATCCATAAAACATAAAAAACAATAAAATCCTAAAAAACTCTAATAAAACCGTTAACCCATAAAAAACGTAAAACCCATAAATAACCTAAAAATTTATAGGAACCAAAAGACTCTTAAAAAACCATAAAAAATAAAAAATAAAACCCTAAAAACCCTAAAAATCCATTAAAATCCTTTAAAATACCTAAAATCCCTAATAATGTAAAAACCCTAAAAACTAAAAAAACTCCTAATAAATCTTAAAATCCTAAAAAAACAACTAACCTCCAAAAAACTAAAAAATGATAAAAACTTTAAAAAACCCTAAAGAACCTAAAAACCATGAAAACCCTAAAAAAATAGAAACCCATAAAAACCCAAAAACCCTAAAAACACTCTAAAACACTAAAAACTCCTTAAACCCTTAATTTATTAATAATTATAAGAAACAATAAAAACTCTAAAAAACTAAAAAAACCCTAAGACCTTATAAAACATACAACTCTTAAAACCCTTAAAAGCCCTCAACATTGCTAAACACCCTAAAAATCCATAAAAATATGAAAAAGTACATAAAATTACCTAAAATGTAAAAAACCATAAAACGATAAAAAAACAATGAAAAAAATTAAAAAACTAAAAATAATTAAAAACACTAAAAACATAAAAAATGAAAAGAAACATATAAACCCCTAAAAATCCCAAAAACCCCAAAAATGCTCAAAATCCCTAAAAACCCTAAAAACCATAAAAATCGTAAATATCCATAAACATATCTAAAAATATAACCCCATAAATACCCATAAAAACCCAAAGAAACAATTAAAAATCAAAAAACACTTTAAACCCCTAAAAACACACAAAACTCCAAAGACCCTAAAAACCATAAAAAGATCCTAAAAACCCTAAAACACTAAAAACAATAAAAAATCCTAAAAATCATTTAAACCTATAAAATCTAGAAACATCCCGAAGAACCCCTAATACTCTTAAAACAATTTAAACCCTTAAAAAAGTTAAAAAACATCAAAAACCTCAATATCTTGAAAAACTCAAAAATCCCAAAAAACCAAAAAACCATAAAAACCATAAAAACCATAAAAACCATAAAAATCCTAAAAACCATAAAGCCCCTAAAAACTCCAAAAAACATATAAATTATAAAAATAATGGAAAATCTATAAAAATACACAAAATTATAAATGCCATAGAAACCCTCAAAACCCATAATAAAACCATAAAAACTTAAAACACATAAACCCTAGAAAAAACGACAAAACACAAAAGCCCAAAAAACCATAAAAACCCTAAAAATTCCCAAAAAAAATCAAAATCACTAAAACCCTAAAAACCCTAAAAATCCGATAAAATCCTTAAAAATGTAAAAATCCCAGAAAACCTAAAAAAGTTCACATAAAACTATAGAAACCATAAAAACACTTAAAACACTTAAAAAACCTTAAAAATGATAAATAGACTAATAATCCCAAAGAAGACACTAAAACCCCTAAAACCATAAAAAACATATATACATTAAAAAAATAATAACTAAAAAACCCTTAAAAATAATAATAATAATATTAAAACCCTTTTAAACCCTAAAAACATTTAAAAACTCTAAAAAAATAAACAAACTGAAAAAACAAAAAAACACTCTAAAACTCCAAAAAAATGATAAAAACCCAAAAACACCTAAAAAACCACCAAAAAACTTAAAATTCTTAAAACCATAAAAATATAAAAAAAATCATTAAAAACCCAAAAAATATAAAAACGCATAAAAGTGAAAAACTGCTATGAAATAATTAAAAACATAGAATAATTAAATCCCATAAAATCCAAAAAACATATTAAAGACCCTAAAACCCCACAAAATCCCTCAAAATCCCTAAAAAGCCTAAAAACCCTAAAAATATTGCTAATAAAATAAAAATTTCAAAACCCTAAAAACCTGAAAACCCCTAAGAAAAGCTTAAAAACCAAAAAACACATAAACCCACAAATACCTAGAAACTATAAAAAACCTAGAAAACCTAAAAAAACCCTAAAAACCCTAGAACCTTAATACCACTAAAAGCCTTAAAATCCAATAAAAGTAATAAAATTCAGAAAAATATATAAGAACTAACTATAAATTATAGAATCCCTTTAAACCCCTAAAAACATTAAAAACTCTAAAAAACTTTAAACACAAAAATACTCCAAAAACCCCAAAAATCCACAAAAACAATAAAAAGAATAAAAACAATAAAAGGATAAAAATCCCAAAAAACCCAAAAAACCCCATAAATATCCTAAAAATGGAAAAAATCATTGAAATGAAAAAAAACTAGAAACTCTAAAAAAGGTAAAACCTTAAAACCCCTAAAAACCATAAAACACTTAAAAACCCTAAAACCCATAAAACAAATAAAAACCCACCAAAAAAACTAAAAACTTTAAAATTCATTTAAGCCCCCAAAATAGATAAAAAACTCATAACAAATATAAAACCCTAAAAAATTAAAAAACCCCTAAAAACCCAAAAAACCATAAAAAAACTAAAAAAACCCAAAACCCCTTCAAAACCCTCAATTTCACCAAAACCCATAAAAACCCTAAAAAATCCATACAAATGAAAAAAAACCCTAAAAACCCTAATAAAACCTCAAAATCTTGAAAAATCCTAAAACACTTAAAAACTAAAATTTCAGAAAACAGAAAAAACCATAAAAACCTCTAAAACCCATAAAAATCCCTGACAAAAAAACCCCTAAAAATACTAAAAAGGCCTAAAAATCCATAAAACATTATATACCCATAAAATAATGAAAACCACTAATAATAACATTAAAACATTAAAACACATAAACCCCAAAAAAATAAAACTGCTAAAAACTGAAGAAATCCATAAAAGGACACTAAAAACCATAAACCCCCTAAAAACCATAAAAAATATAAAAATAAATAAAAAACCTTAAAACCACTAAAATCGGTAAATACCCATTATAACACAAAAAATGTTAAAACCTATAAAAACCCATAAAAACTAAAAAATCTAAAAACCCTTATAACCTATAATTTCATTAAATCCCTAAAAACCTAAAAAATTTCAAAATCGCAAAAATGCATAAAAACACAAAAAAATCATAAGAAATCCCTAAAAACACATAAAACTATTAAAAAACATGAAAACCATATAAAAACTCTTAAAATATAAAATCACTTAAAACCCCTAAAAAATAAAAATAATTCTAAAATACCTAAAAACATAAAAACTATAAAAACCCCAAAAACCCAAAAAAAACCCACAAACCCCTAAAAATCATAAAAATACTATAAAATACCTAAAAAACCTAAAACTATAAAAAACCTAAAAATCTAGAAGAAACCTAAGAAAACCATGAAAAACTAGAAAACATAAAATAAATTAAAAATTAAAAATGCTAAAAACACTAAAACCCCATAGAGGCCCAAAAACCACCAAACCACTTAAAAGAAAAAAACATTAAAACCCCTAATAACCCATAAAAGCCTATAAAACCCTAAAACCCCTAAAACTCTAAAACCCTTTAAAACCTTAAAAACAATAAAAAACACAAAAACCCCATAAAAACACTTAAAACACAAAATAACCTTAAAACCTCAAAAAAACCATAAAATCCTTAAAAAAATTAATGACACAGAACACCACAACATCTCTAAAATCTCAGAAACCCATCAAAATCCTAAAAAATCCCTAAAAATAATTAAAAATTTGAAAAACACAAAATACCCTGAATAATCTTAAGAAAACTATAAAAACCTAAAACACATAAAACCCCTAAAAACTTATTTAAAGCAAAAAAACCTAAAACCTCTAAAAATCCTTAAGTACCTAAAACGCCAGAAAATTCTATAAAACTATAAACACCCGAAAAATCACTAAATATCCTAAAAATAACTAAAAATCACCCAAAATACGAAACCCCTAAAAACATGAAATCCCCTAAGAAAACATTTAATAACTAAAAACACTAACCCCCAAAAAACATAAAAACACTAAAAATTCAAAAATACACTAAAACACTAAATACTCCTAAAAAACAAAACCCCTAAAAAACCAATAAAATCCCTAAAACAGCTAAAAAATATAAAAAAGCTTTAATTCACTAAATATGTTAAATAAATCCAAAAATCCAATAAAACCCTAAAAAACTAAAAAAACATTAAAACCCTCATAAACCTAAAACCCTAAACACCCATAAAAAATTAAAAAAATTCCAAAAAATTCATTAAAATGTAAAAAACCATAAAATTTTAGAAAATCCCTAAGAAAACAATAAAACCCTAAAAATAGTTAAAACCAAAAAAACATAAAAATGATAGAAACCATAAAATACCACAAAACCCTAAAAACTCCTAAAACCCCATAAATTCCCTAAAAACTCCAAAATCTATTAAATTCCTTAAAAGCGTTAACGGACTATAAAAACCTTATAAACCCTACTAAACTAAAAAAAATAATAAATCCCCTGTAAACCTTGAAAAACCTAAAAAAACCCTAAAAACCATAAAAATACCTAAATTCATAACAACCAAAAAAATACTACAAAATCCCTAAAATACCTAAAAATATAAAAATCCCTAAAAACTATAAAATACCATAAGAAATCCTCAGAACCCTAAAAATACTTAAAACCCAAAAAACCTAAAAAATTCTAAAAACCATGAAAAACTAAAAAACCCCTCAAAATATAAAATCCTCGAGAAACCTATAACCCCACAAAACTATAAAAACATAAAAGTATCTAAAAATACCTAATATCATAATGACCCATAAAACCCAGAAAACCATAAGAAAACCTTATGAACCCAAAAATACATAAAATCCTAAAAAAACCTAAAAAATGATAAAATCTATAAAATAATAATAAAATCCCTAAAAACACCTAAAAACCATAAAACCCCAAAAAATTGACAAAAAAATAAAAATTAATAAAATTATAAAACCAACTAAGTATAATAAAAACCCTTAAAACCTCTAAAAACATTAAAAAACACTAAAAATCATTAAAAACCCTAAAAACTCAAAAAACCCCTAAAATCCCAAAAAAACTATAAAACCAAAAAATAACCCAAAATACCACAAAATTATTCAATCGTAAAACATTAAAATCCTAAAAAATTTATAAAAATGTAAAAACCCCTAAAAACCCTGAAAATTCCTAAGATAACCTTAAAAACCTTAAAACACTTAAAACCCCTAAAAACCTAAAAAACACAAAAATCATAAAACCCCAAAAGATCCTAAAAACCATAAACCCCTAAAATCCATAAAAACCTGATACACATTTAGAACCATAAAAATCATAAAACCCCTAAAACCCCACTAATAACTAAAAATACCCTTTAAAACCCTAAAAAATTTGAAAAAATTTATAAAAACCGTGAAAACCCTTTAAATTAAAAAAAACACTGAAATCCAAAAAAAAATCTATAAAATCCCAAAATAACCCTAAATAAACCATTAAAACACTCAAAACCCCTAAAAATTCATAAAACCCCTCAAAATACCTGAAAACTATGAAAATCCTAAAACCCTAAAAATCCCTAGAAACATATAAAACCCCTAAAACCTATGAAAAACCATAATAAAACCCAAAAACACTAATAACACCTAATAACAATATAATATATACAAAACCATAAAAAACCTAAAAATAATAATAACACAAAAAACCATAGATACCCTAAAGATTCATAAAAACCTTAAAAATAAAAAAAAATCCATAGAAATCCCTAAAAATCCCTTCAATCAAAAAAATCACTACAAAACCTAAAAACCCATTATAAAATTTGAAAAATCTAAAAATACTTAAAATAAGAATAAAACAAAAAAATGATAAAAAACACTAAAAACACTAAAATACCATGAAAACCCTAAAATTCATAAACCCATAAAAATCCCAAAAAACTATAAAACAAAAGAAATCATAAAAACCATAAAAAACCACTAAAATCCCTAAAAACCCTTTAATCCCATAAAAAAATTAAAAACACTAAATCCAGTTAAACCATAAAAACTAAAAAGAATCCTTAAAGACAAAAAAATAAGAAAACCCCTAAACCCATAAAAATCATAAAAATACGTAAAATATAAAAAAACCAAGGAAACCATGAAAAACCCAAACAAAAAACATAAAAATATAAAAACACTTAAACCCTTTAAAATCATACAAATGCTAATAACCCAAAATAAACCTAAACCCCTAAAAACCATAAAAATCATCAAAATACCTAAAACCCAAAAACCCAGAAAATCATAAAAATGGTCTAAAATTCCTAATAACATAAAAAACAATAAAAACCCTAAAAAATACATAAAATACAAAAAAAAAGTTAAAAAAATATAAAAACACTAAAAACCATAAAGACCCTAAAAACCCCAAAATCCCAAAAACAACAAAACACATAAAAACAATAAAAAAACTAAAACAAAAAAATATGTTTAAACACAAAAAATATTTTAAACCTCTAAAATGTCAAAAATCTAAAAAAACTATAAGACCTTAATAACTAAAAAACCCTAAAAAACCTAAAAACGATAAAACCGCTATAAATCCCAAAAAACCTAGAAAACAATAACGATCCTAAAAAATCTCTTAAAATCCCTAAAAATGAAAAAACCTCAAAACAACCATATGAAAATTTTAAAAACCTAAAAACACTAAGACCACTAAAAAAATGTTAACAACCATTAAATATTCCTAAAAATTATAAAACCCTAAAAAACACCCAAATTCCCAAAAAACCATAAAAAACTAAAAATCCATAAAAATATAAAAACACATAAATACCTTAAAAAATATAAAAACATTAAAATATTAAAAACATAAAAACACCCTAAAAGCCTAAGAATACTAAAAACGCTCAAAAACCCTAAAAACCCTAAAAACTATAAAATCCCTAGAAACACAAAAATCTGTAAAAAACATTTAACAACTAAAATACTTACAACCACTAAAAAACTACATAAACCCTATAAAACCACTAAATACTCCTAAATCCCTTTAAACCCCAAATAATGTTATAATCTCTAAAAATTCTTAAAACCCTATAAAAATCAAAATAAAATTCTAAAACCCCCAAAAAAACCAAAAACACCTAAAAATAATAAAAACCCTAAAAATACCTTAAAACCCTAAAATAAAATAAATTTTTTAAAAACCCTAAAAACCACTAAAAAGGTAAAAAATCCTAAAAACTAGGAAAAACCCAAAGAAGACCTTAAAACCCTAAAACAATTAAAACCCCTAAAAACCTTAATGATGATAAAACCCCAAAAAAATCAAAAAACCTAAAAACCACTAAAACCCCTCAAAATCAATAAAAATATATAAAAATACTATAACTCATAAAAATCCCTTGAAATAAATAAAAAAAAACCGCCAAAACCCTTAGTAAATCCATAATAAAAACTAAAAACACTTAAAAACCACAAAAACATAAAAAGCACTAAAAACTCCTAAATCATATTAAACCCTAAAAAATGTAAAAAAACTCTAAAAATACTAAACCCCCAAAAAAATAAAAGAGCACTAAAAAATCCATAAAATCCCAAAAAAAACCATAAACATCCTAAAAATCCATAAAAACATAAAAATCCCAAGGAAACATTAAAAACATAAAAACACATAAAACCCCTGGAAAACCAAAAAAATGATAAAAACAATAAAATCCCTCAAGATCCATAAAACCCAAAAAACCAATAAAATTATAAAAAATCTCTAAAAATCACTAAAAACAGAAAAAACCCTAAAACCCCTAAAAACCTAAGAAAACAAAAAAAATAAAAAAAAATTACCCTTAAAAATCCTAAAAACCCCAAAAAATAATAAAAATCTAAAGAAGTCCCCTAAAACCTGGAAAAAACCACAAAAAACCCTAAAACCTTCAAAACAAATAAAAATTATAGAAAAAACATATAAAAAATCAATAAACCTATAAATCTATGAAAAATTAAAAAAACTATAAAAAACCTTAAAATCTATAAAATACTCAAATAAACCCTAAAACCCAAAATACCATAAAAACCCTAAAAAACATAAACACCTTAAAACCCTTCATAATCCCTAAACACCCTAAGAAACCATAAAAATAATAAAAAGGTCTAAAATCCATAAAAACATAAATACACTAAAAACACTGAAAACCCCTATTAAAACCTTAAAAACCAAAAAAAATTCAAACCACTAATAACATCAAAATGCTAAAAACAGTAAAAACCCTAACCCCTCAAAATCTCAGAATACCATAAAAACCCATAATTATCCTAAAAATCCCAAAAAAATCCTAAACACGAAAAAAACATAAAATCCCTAAAAACCCAATAGAAAACTTTAAAAACTCAAAAATATGAAAAACCTATCAAATTATAAAAATGATACCAACAATAAAAACCCTAACTTACTCTAAAAACCCTAAAAACCCTTACAAACCCTAAATCCTTAAAACCCCCTAAAAATCAAATAAAACCCATTTAAAATCTAGAAATCCTTCATATACCAATATTTATGTTAATAAACTCTAACAAATTCAAAACCCTAAAAACTAAAAGAAACCATAAAACCCCTAAAACAATAAAAACCCTCAAAATCCATAAAAATGTTAAAAACCCATAAAATCATAAATAATTCATAAAATCCCTAAAAACGCAAAATAAAAAAGCAAGAAAAATTACAAAGAATATCTTAAAACCATAATAACATTTATAACCCCTATAAAAGCTAAAAAATTAAAAAAACTCCAAATACCCTAAAATCAAAAAAACTATAAAATCCCCTAAAAACCATTAAAAACCCTATAAACCAACCAAAACTGTAAAAACCAATAAAAAATATAAATACCCTTTAAACACCTAGAAATATTTAAAACTATAAAAATCATTAAAACCATAAAAAATTAAAAACACAGAAAGCCACCAAAAACCATAAAAATAGTAAAAAACCCAAAAAACCCTCAAAATCTCAAACACCCCTAAAAACCATAAAAATTAGAAAACACTCCTACAATCAATAAAATCATAAAAATCCCTAAAAACCATTAAAACCATAAGATATTGTTAAAACATAATAAATCTTAAAACCCCTAAAGACCAAAAAATGATTAAAACCCTAAGCAACTGTAAAACCCCTAAAAACCCTTTGAACCTAAAAATTCCTAAAAACACTAAAAAACTATAAAAATCCTTAATTTCCCTAATAATCCCTAAATATGTAAAAAAACCCTCAAACACTAAAAACCCTAAGAAAATTATAAAAACATAAAAATAATTAAAACCCCTAAAATCCAAAAAATGTTAAAAACCATAAAGAACCACGATAGATCATAAAACCCCTAAAAACCATAAAAACTACAAATATTATAAAAACCCTTAAAAATTCATCAATCCCATAAAAACTCTAAAAACCATTTAAACCCCTAAAATAGTTAATAACTGTAAAATATATTAAAACCCTAAAAACTCAAAAATAATTCTAAAAACAAAAAACCCTTACACCCTCAAAATCCCTAAAAAATCTAAAAACCATAAAATTCCATAAAAGGTAAAAAACTATAAAAACCCTAAAAATCCTGAAGAAAACCATAAAACCCAAAAAAGACTTAAACCCCCTAAAAAAAATAAACAATGATGAAACCCTTTAAAAAGATAATAACCCTAAGAACCCTAAACCCATTAAATCCCTTAAAATCCATAAATGTCCGTAAAAATTCATGAAAACCCTAAAAACATACTGAAAAGTATAAAAACTCTTTAAACCTTGAAAAATGTAAAAATCTCAAAAAAGCCCTAAAACCCTGATAGAATAGAAAAACCCCCTAAAAATAAAAAAGAACCCTAAATCCCATGAAACCCCGCAAAATCCCAAAATCTCCTAAAAATGAAAAAATCTATAAAAAAACTAAAAGTCCCAATTAGTTTTAAAAAACCCTAAAACCCCTAAGAAAACTATAAAAAACTTAAAAAACACAAAAACCCTAAAAATTTAAAAACATTAAAACCATACAAACCATAAAATCTATAAAATCCCTTAAAATACATAAAATCATAAAAACCTAAATACATGAAGAACATAAGAAAACCATAAAATGCAAAAAACAATTAAAACCCCTAAAAACCATACAATTTGAAAACGCATAAAAACCGCTAAAAGACTCTAAAACCATAAAACTCCTAAAACCCCTAAAAACCATAAAACCCCTACGAACATAAAAAACCCCTAAAACCCATAAAACCAAAAATAAAACCCACTAATAAAATATAAAAACCCTTTAAACCCATAAAAGTGTTAAAAACCATAAATACCCTAAAAACTCAAAAAACCACAAAAAATCAAACCAACAATAAAAAAAACCATAAAAATTTTAATTTCTCTAAAGAACATAAAAACATAAAAACAAAATAAAGTACCTAAAAACCCTAAAAACATTAAAACCTCTAAATTCCATGAAGACACTTGAGAATACCATAAAAATATAAAAACACATAAAACCACTAAGAACCAATAAAATGTTAAAACTCCACAAACCTAAAAAATGATAAAACCCATAAAAACCCCAAAACCCATAAGAACCCTAAAATTCAAAAAAACCCAAAAACCATAAAATACATATAACCCTGAAAAACAAAAAATACCAAAAATTTCCTAAGAATCCCAAGAAACATAAAAAATACTAAAAACTCTGATTAATCCAAAGAAAACCATAAAACCGTAAGAAATCATAAAACCCCTAAAAACCCTAAAAATTGATAAAAACCCTAAAAACACTAAAAAACCCTAAATACATGAAAACAATAAAAAACATAAAAACCATCGAAAATAAAAACCCTAAAACCCCATAAAATCCCTAAAAACTATAATACCCCTTTAAACCCCAAGAAACATTAAAAATTATAAATAAAATAAAAACCATAAAAAAACTAATACCCAAAAACCCCAAAAATCATAAACACCACTAGAAACCCTCAAAACACATAAACACCCTAAAATCCATAAAAATCCTAAAAATCCCTAAAAATACCTAAAATCATAAAAAAAACTAGAAAACCATAAAAAACATTAAAACCCGAAGAACAAATAAAACCCCTAAAAACATAAAAAATGCAAAAATACTCTAAAAACATTAAAGAACATTAAAAATCTAAAAACCCTCAAAATCATTGAAAACCCTAAAAAACCATAAAAATCCTAAAAAAACCATAAAAACATAAAAACCCCTAAAACCATTGAAAAATACTATGAATACCTTAAAAACCTAAATACACTTAATCCCTCTAAAAACATAAAAATATTAAAAACCTAATAAACCCTAAAAAGACAAAAAAAACATAAAAAACCCCTAAAAACCATAAACCCCGTAAAAACCATAAAACCCTTAAAACCTATAAAACCCCATAAAACCAAAAAACCCCACTAAAAAAACTAAAAAACCTTTAAACCTTTATAATCATTAAAAAACTCTAAAACCACAAAAAAGTCAAAAAAACCCTAAGACCCCATGAAAACCAAAAGAAACCTAAAAACCAGAAAAAATAAAAAAAAACTCTCAAAATAGCTGAAAATCGATAAAAACCCTAAATATCCCAAAAAATACCAAGAAATTAAATATTCCTAAATACCCTAAATAACCTAAAAACCCCTAAGAAATCATTAAAAACCAAAAAACTCTTAAAACCCATAAAAACCTAAAAATTTAAAAACCCTAAACACATAAAAACCATAAAAACCCTAAACCCCTCAAAATTCCAAGACACACTAAAAACACATAAAAATACAAAAAAACCCAAAAAATCATTAAAATTTTCCTTACAAAAAAATAAAATAAAACATAGAACCATAGGAACATAAGAATTTAAAGGGTCCAATACTCAACACGAGTATCTAAACCATTATATGGTTGAAAAATAATATAATACCACAAAATAAACTAGAAAATAATACTTTATATGGAATAAAATGAGTAATATGTGCCCTTATAGTCATGTATAAATAAGTTCAATACAATAGTGCATGTTCCTTAAGTATCACAAAATGATGTAATATAATTTTTGTGCTTTGGTATTAACTTTCACAGAAACATGAAATTTCAAAATTATTTTTCAACTTCTTACCCAAGAGCAGGTAAGAACTTCTTGAACTTTGTAATAATAATCATTTTGATTGTACAATCTGATTACCAAGTTATATTTTTTCAATATAGAAAAATACTTCTATAAGAATACTACTAATACAATTTTGAACCACTTTTAATTTGAGTTTTGAAATTTCAATCTAATTCCCAGGTCTGATTCTGAAGTCTCATTGTTCAATAAAAAAATGAATCTTTGATGAGATAATTCTTGAAAGAAATATGAACTTCTTTTTCCATAGTCTGGAAATATCAATAAAATTTTACAAGTTTGATTATCCAACCCAATACGATAACCACCTCAATATGATATTTCTATTCTTATTCTTCATACAAACTAAACTAATTAAGAAAACACAATCTAGAAACATTTTTATATTTCTAGAAATGGGAATATTGTCTCTCCTCTTTCACAATCTATGAATGTCACAAAATACATATATAATCTTCTCATATTTATAGGCTTGTAATAGTGGTTTAATTAATATTTTTAACAGTTTAATGTACTTCTCCAAATTTCCCAAATATTTTATTTTCCATAAATCTTGGATTTCACTTTGATTCATTCAATTTACGTTCAAATATAGATATTTCCTTGAATTTTTAAATATCTTTATGAATCTTTGAATATTATTTATTTTTGGAAATCTCTATTACTTATTCAATGCTTATCAAATCTTCTTGAACCATATCGAATCTTCTTGTGACTTAAGATCACTTCTATCTTCTTTAAAAAAACAATAATTTAATTCTGATTCTCTATTCTGATTTCTCTATTCATATTTCTCCATTCTTATTTTTTATTATGATTTATCCATTGCGATTTCTCCATACCAAATGATGAAAACAAAAACAAACATATTCCTAAAGATTTATTTGCCCATTTGAAAAATGTTTTTAATATTTTTAATAATCATTAAGTAAACATACAGGATCAAAAAAACATTAGTCTGATTTCAATTATAATTTTCCTCATTATGAAGATTATAATGTAAAACAATAAATTATTATTATTTATTTTCTCTTGAACTACATGGAATAAAATTCAACTTTTCATTTTCTTCAACTTATTACATGTAATAATTACTTCTTCATGAATTTTAAATATTTAAGATCAGATTTAGCTTTATGTAAATTATAATGGAAAGTATTATAGATTTTTATTCCTCCAGTAATATCTTTTTTCCCTACTCATCCTTAATAAGATTTTCCTGAATATGATTGTTAGCACCTTTTCTCATCCAATCTGATGCTCAATAAAATTAGCAGTAGTTCTCCTCATCATTTATTTCATTAATCTAACATCAAATTTTTTAAAACATACATATGATTATTGAGAAATAAAAAACAATAATGAATATTCATATTTAAATCAGATCCATGATGAATCTAATTATCTTCCTCATTAGAATCAAGTCTTTCCTTCTAGACTCATGGTGAGTTTGATGATTATTTCAGCCTAAAAAAATATCCCCGTTATGATGGAATTTCTTATGATTTGTGAGCCATATTTTCTGAATATGATGGTCAGTACGATTTTTAAAAAAATAAATGTGATATGATTTCTTTTCTTGAACAACATCTTTTAAAAATAAAATACCTTAATATGATAATATTCTTTATCATCTTGGTCTAAAAAAACCCCCTCTTTGGATTTTTTTCAACCAAGGTTTATAAATCACTGAAATTTGTAACCTCAAGAAATGGTTTACTTATCAACAATTCTAATCCTATGTTATCAAACTCATTATAGGAGAAAAGAATCATTGATAAAAAACAATGTTTTCCAAGAGTGGTGATTATGAAACTTCATCATATTTTATTCCTTATCATTTCTTCCTCATGTTTTATTTCTCATATTTTCTTCCTCAGATTTTCATCATCATATTTTCTTCCTTAGCTATTCTTCATCATCTTTATTTATAAGATATTATTCCTTATCATTTCATCCTCATTTTTTCTCCCTTAGATTTATTCCTTTGATTTATTCACTTCTTCAACTTCCTTAGAAAACAATAACATTGTTTCCTAAAACCACTCCCACAAACATTTAGAATAGTTCAAACACTTATATTATGGATTTAAAACTTAACCCCCCCCCATATTCATTCTTCCATAAGGATAGATTTATGAAATAATTATCTCCCTTGACTACACTATCCATTGGTAAAATGAGATAGGGGAAGAAAACACATACCTCAACCTTGATAAAAAAGAGGTTGGACACCCATGTTCAACCTAAATTTATAAAAAGGTTTATTTGGTAAAGGTTTTTTTGAATATATTAGAAAATTGTTATGATGTAGAAATATACTCCATCTTCAATTCATTCTTCTCCACAAACTCTTGGAGAAAGTTTACTTGATATCAATATGTTTTGATGGAGAATGTAGTACCGGATTCTTGGTAAGGTTGATTTCAATTTAATTATCACAACCCAAGTGAAAGGGTATCTTTACATCAAAAAGTGAGTCTTCCAACTGAGACTTCATCGACATATGTTGAGTAGTGGTTTTAGTGGTAGAAATATACTCAGATTCATCCATATGAAGAGTTACTGATTTTTTTCTTTCTATTCTATCTATAATAACTTTTACCCTTAAAGAAAACTCCACCAGATGCGGATCTTAAATCATCAACATTTCCCACCCAATTAGCATCTGAATTCCCAAACAAGTCAATATTTTCTATGATATCATACTATATTCCAAAATTTGTTGTGACTATGATATTTCTAAGAATTATTTTTCTATAAATTCAATGTGATTATTTATAAGTACTATGAAATCTTGCACATAAGGTAACCACATAAATAATGTCAGGTCTTGAGGTGGTTAAATATAAAAAATTTCTAATCACCTTCCAAAATACTTTTTGATCAACTTATTAACCATATCCACATTTAATCAACTTATTTCCCACTAAAATCAGTGTGGAAACTGGTTTCAAGTTTTCCATTCCAAACTTCATGATATGTTCCTTAGCATATTTTTATTGAGAAAGGAAAATATGTTTATTTTTCTTTAAAATCTATAACCCAATAAAGTATTTTATTTCCCCTTAGCATGGATAACCCAAAAAACTTTTCATCTCATCAAAAAATCTTTCACAAATTATTTCATCATTCCTAATAAATATAATGTCATCATCATAAACAATTGTGATGAAGAAAAACTCATGAATTTCTTTGATATAATGATTGTTATCATCTATTCCTTTCATAAAATTCATATTCATTATACAAGTACCCAACTAGGAATATCATGCACTTGGAGCATGTTTCAGGCCATACAATGATTTATTCACCGTACACACATAATTTTCATATGTCCTAATAACAAAGCCATACATTGTTCAATGTAAACTTCCTCACCATGATCCTCATTCAGAAATGATCACTTTTCCGAAACATGAAAAAAATTAACTCTATTGGGTAGCAATAACATGAAATATTGTAAATATTTTTATCCTTTACATGGGAGAAAATGACTCATAAAAATAACCCCTTCAATTTTTCAGTAACCTTTTCACACTAATATTTTCTTGTTCCTTATTACCTGACCCTCTTAATTCATATTATTCAGGAATACCAATTTTTTACCAATTTTTTTTTGTTAGTTGACATTGTTTTGAGTTACAAAGTATCATTATTTTCAATCTGATTGAGCTCTTCATCCATAGATTCATCCCATTTTAGATAGTCAAAAGCTTCATCTGCATCTTGTACCTTGACTTTTATATACAAAGTAGTATGTGTAATAATTTTTTAATTTATTATTTTTTGAACATTCAGATGTGGATCACCAATAATGTTCTAAGCCTCAACTAGATACCTTAGCCTTGGATTAGTTATTTGATTTTCATCATCATAAAATAAAATAGATGAGTCTAATTCTTCTTCTTGAGTAGGATTAAAGTTTTCTATATCCTTATCAAAAATGTTAAGAAAAAATTCCCTATCCCACTTGAATTCATAATATGCATGAGTTTATTTATCTTCAAAAACATTTTAAATAACTTTTATACTAATTTAATAAACAATTATCCTTGTTTCTTAAAGAATTTGTATCTTATTACTTCTAGAGCATAGCTTATAAGGATCCCATCTTCAACTCTATGTTCAAACATTCCAAAATTTCCGCCTTTCTTCATTATGATACACAGACTTTGAAAAAAAGTTAAGTGTTTAAAACAAGTATTATTATAATAAAACATTTCATATGGAGTCATATATGAACTTATCTTATAGAAACATCGGTTTTGGATATAGAAAGCTGTATTTATAGCATAGCTCCAAAAGTATTGAGAAAGACCGTGTTCAAGTAACATAATTCTCCCCATTTCCACCATAATTCTATTATTTCCTTCAGAAAACCCATTTTCTTAGGAGTATATACTAAACTAAACTCATTCCAAATTCCATTTTTATCAGGATAACTTTCTAAATATTCATTCTTATACTCACCACTATTATGAGTTCTTAACTTCTTCATTGAATACTAACATTCCTTCTCATATTTCCTCTTGAACCTTTTAAATTTTTTAGAGCATTTGACTTATGTTTCACATACATAACACAAGTAATGCAAGTAAATACATCAATGAAAGTGATGAAGTAATAATATCATTTGTTGATTATTTTATCATTGGCACACATATATCGGAATGAAAAATCTCTAGGTGTTATTTCAAAAAAAATTCAACTTTCTTATGCATAGAAATTGTAATTATTCTTTTATAAAAAATAGTGCAACACCAATATATTCTTCTTGAAATATCATGAATACATCGTATGCTTTCTCACATTAATAAAGATATATTTTTTCTCTAACACATGTGTGTTATCCATTTATTTCACAACTTATTCTCTTCAACCATTCCCAAATAACAAGATATTTTATTTCAAAAACCAGTAACAAGTTTCCTTTTTTACACTGGCCTCTTGTAACTATTGTTCTATATTCCTCAATTTTCACAAAAAATCCATATTTTCTAAATATAAATATTTTACTCCCATCACAACATTGGAAACACATAGCATGATATGTTTCATCCCATCAATATATATATCTTTCTTTGATTTCATCATTTCTTTTCATATGATGGCTGATCCAACACCTTTTATTCTTAGATATTCATAAATGAAAAATGTCACCATTACTTTGAATTATTTATCATTCATAAAAGACATTAAATCTCATGTCATATGATAAGAACAACCACTATCAATAATCTATGGTCTTTCAACTTTTATCGATTTCAATGAAGATTCAATAACCAGATCCTTTTCATGTCCCTTTTCATTATTCACCATTGGATTTTAAGAATTGTTAAGAAACTTCTGTTTTACCTATAATAAAATAAGAAAAACCTTATCAAGATGTCCAAGTTTATAAAATCATTCAAAAATAGTTTCCATGGGCTAGAACTTGTTTTCAGCTTTCACACCAACCTTCTTGGGTTTCTTCAGAACATCCTTCTTAGACTTATTCTTTTGAGAGAATTGACTCCCCTTCAATCATTTCCTTATAAAACCTCTAAAATAGTTTTAATTTTGTTGGATAAACTAACAAATATTGTCTATATGTCCAAATCCACCACAATATAAGAAATAATATTTTCTTTTGAAATTTTTGGATTGACCGGTGTTGTGAGCATGATTATTAACAACCTTATTAACACCTACCAATATATTTTCAAACAAAACTTTCATCTTCATCTCATGTTTCATTCCAGCCTTATCAGTACCATAAGCAAAAGAAATTTTTCATATTCATAATTTTTAGAAACATTTTTAGACCCAAAGGATTTATAAATATCCAATTTTTCAACTTTGTTAACTTTGGACACATACAAAACATTCCAAGATTTCTTCTTCCCCAGAAAAATTTCAACTTTATTTTCAACCTTTGAAGTTGTATTTTGTTTCTTATTAGGTTTAAACCTATGTGAAGTTTCATAAACTTCAGATATAGATTTTTTAAAACATATATACCGCTTTTTAGCTTTAGAATGTTTTGTTGGAAAAGTTCCATCTCGTCTTCTTTTTCCTTCATCTTTACTTTCAGATGCTCATTATTATTTTTTTCATTGTCAAGAGATTTCATCAAAGAATAAATATGTTTCTTCATCTGGATTGTTTCATCAGTAAAAACTTATCAATTTAAATAGTTTCAATTATTCAGTTTCCTAATTTCTTTTTATTTCCTTCAAATATTTTTCAGACACACTTTCAATTCTTATTTACCATGAATTTTTAATTGAGTTTATTCTTATTATTCTTCTTTATAAATAATGCTTTTGAATTATTCATTAGTCACTGTTACAAAAAAAAATTCTATCCATATTTTTCAAAATATTTTTTGGATCCTGCTTCACTGTATTCTTTTTCTTCGTCTTTAGAAAAAACAATTTCTTTTAGATTCGGATAACTTTTTATTTTTATCTCTGGAAAATGTTTTATCTCTATCACCATGTTTCTTCTATGACATTATTGTACTTACTTATTATTTATCATTATCAACTTCTTTCTTTCTTTGGGTATAATTATCCCTAATGTTCCCAGTGACATTACATTAAAAAAACATCAAGGGAACTTTACCTTTATAATTACCTATTCCACTACTCACATTTTTAGAAAACGAGGATAAAATTTCATCAAAATTTTTATATACATAATTTTAAGAGTTAGATTCATCAACATAATATTCCTAAAAAACCATCTTATAATTTTATTTCTTAATAACTATGAAAGACATTTCTCTATTAGATTTTTCCCTTCACAACTTTTATGTTCTCATTTTAGGAGTAATGAGAGTACTATGAAGATCATAAAAAGATAGAGTTTCAAGATATCTATATTCCAATGAGAAGACTCTTTCATCACACTTTTTGGAAAGGATTATTAATATTTTTTCAACAATAGTAGATTCTTCCATCTTTTAAATAAGACATATGATTGTGCAGACAATGTCATTCACCCTGATAAATAAGTCCCCAAAAGATTCATACTTACCCATTTTCAGATCTCCGTACTTCAGCCTAAATATTTTTAGCTTTACCTTCTTGACTTTTTTAGTGTGTTTATAAATTTTTAAACTTATCCCAAATACCATTGGTAGTGGAAAAAAATTCACTCTTAAAAAATCCGTTTTAGAAAGTGAAGATGGTGAATCATTTTTAGCTCTTTCATCATTCTCATGATTCTTATAATCAAAATGTGTAATAAGAACCTTATCATTAATAAGAGTTAATCATTTTATTATAACTTCTAGAACATCATACACAAGAGACATAAGATAAGAAAATGTTATATCTTTCCAAATAGGATATTTATTACCATAGAATATTGGAATCCCCTTACTATTCACACAATTCATGTTCTCATTCACAAATTCTCATTAAAAAACTATTGAAATGAGTAAATGAAGGGAACATTTTATCTAATACCAATTGAGATTACCCAACCAGGATTTATATATCACTATTATCAGGAGGTCGTTAATCACAGATAACTTTTCCTTTTAAGTTTCCTTTATTAAGAAGAAACATTCACCTCATGTTAAATATTTCATTCTCTGTTGACAATAAATCAAACACATAACCATAGAAACATAACAATTAAAAAGGTTCACTACTCAACAAGAGAATATAGTTTTGGTATGGTTCAGAAATAATCCAATAACACACAATCAACTAGAAAAACAATTATTTTTTTTATAGAAAACAATGAGTAGGATATTCCCTTACACTCGTGTAACACTATTACTACTACAAATAAGGATTTTAAAATCACTAGAAATCTATTTTAACAATGCTAGAAAATAAATATTAATCAATGAAAAGATAAAGGGGTAGGGGCCCCTTTAATAGTGCTAAAAAAAGAGCTGATAAAGGGGGCCCTTTATCCTTGCTAAAAAAGGGTTGATAAAGGTCACCCCTTTATCAGTTCTATTTTGAGTCCTAATAAAGGCCTAATTTATTAGCATCTAATTAATGCTAATAAAATGGGCCTTTATCAGCACTCAAAATAGGGCTGATAGAGGCCAAGTTTCCTATGATGTGTTGTTTATTTAATAGCACACCCAGCACCTGCACACCTACACAAAATAACACCTGCACATGAACAAAGAACAGAAGATCGAAACAACACAGACAAGTGTTTCACAAAAAATATTATATAATTTTACTTAACATCATGAAAACAAAAAAACACTACTATATACATTTAAAACAATGTTTTATATAGTTACAATTAAAATTATAAAAAAAGTTAAAAAAATTAATGTTTTATCCTTTGGAATATGTGATCCCCTCTCAAATATTGTCGTCAATTGTATTAGTTGCTGAATAATGCATCGGAACTGAAGAAAAAAAATCCACCTCTATAAGAAAAAAAAATTATGTTTATAATGAAATAATAAAATAAATTAAACATTAATATGAAAGAATACATTAATAAAATGTCATTTTTTAATAGAAAGACTCAATTTGAGTTTTACCAGTCACACCATGTGTCGTATTGACTTGGTTTTGATTCCTACACATCACAAATGAGTCATAGATATTTGTTTTAAAAAATTAAAATAACTCATTCTGGTTTTCTCAGTTTTGAGTATGCCACTTATTCAATTATAGAAATTAATATCAAATTTAAATGATACATTTAGATTTATATTGGTCAAATCATTCCTCAGATTGAGGTACGATAGAATCCTACACATAAAAAATGACTTATGGAACATTTTCGTACTGTATCAAAATAATCTGAATGTTTTTGCTCAGTTTGCATTATGTCACTTTTGTTTTTAAAAAATAATTTCTACTTTAAATAAAAAGAGACACTTTGAGTCATAATAGTCGCATTATAAATTGAATTGTGGTGTGGTGGATTTCTAAATGTAACAAATGATTTATGGATCGTTGTCCTAAAGTATCAAAACTATCTGAATGTGTTTGCTCAATTGGTAGTATGTATGTTCTGTTTTTTTACTAAAATGTCATTTCAAACTGGAAACATGCATTTTGAGGCATAAATTTCGCATTTCACATTGGTTTGATATGATATTTCTTCATACACATTATAAGGAATTTATTAATCGTTATCCTAAATTATAAAGGCAATTGGAGTAGGTTTGCTTGGTTTTCAGTGAGTGACACGTTTTGAGCTAAAATGTCAATTTTTAACTGATAACACACACTTTTAGCCATAATAGTCAGATAGTACATTGAATTTAGCTGAGGTAGATTCTTACACATCCAAAACGACTCATGGATCATTTTTCTAAAATATCAAATTAATAGAAAGTGTTTTTCGGTATTCAGTATATCACTTGTGTTTTTTTATAAAATTAATGTCAATTTTAAATAAATAGTGAATCTTTGAGTCATAACAGTCACATTGTGCATTGAATAGAGGTGATTTTGATTATTACATGTCACAAATGACTTATGTTCCATTCTCATAAAGTATCAAAACAATCCGAATGTGTTTTCTCATTTTGTAGTTTGTCAGTTGTGTTTTTTTACTAAAATGTCATTTCAATATGGAAACATGCATTTTGAGTCATACTGGTCGCATCGAGCATTGTTTTGATATGAAAATGAATTATAAAATTCAAAAATAACTTATAAATAATTTTCCAAAAATTATGATGACAATTGGAGTGGGTTTTATTGGTTTTCAGTGAGTGGCACATTTTGAGCTAAAATGTAAATTTTAAACTGATAACAGAAACTTTTAGACATACCGGTCACACTGTGCATCAGATTATGGTGTGATTAATTTTTATATCTCAAAAATGATTCATGGATAATTTTACTAAAGTATCAAAACAATCGAAAGGAATTTTCTTAGTTTTCAGTATGTCACTTGTGTTTTTTTCTAAAATTAATATCAATTTTAACTAAAAAGAGACACTTTGAGTCATACCAGTCACATTGTGAATTAAATTGTGGTGAGTTTGATTCCTACATGTCACAAATTACTTATGGATCATTTTACTAAAGTATCAAAACAATCATAATTTGTTTGATTTGTTTTTAGTCTGTAAGTTGTGTTTTTTTACAAAAATGTCATTTCAAACTGGAAACACACATTTTGAGTCATACTGGTCACATCATACATTGGTTTGATATGATACTACTTTATACACATCACAATTAAATTATTAATCATTATCATAAATTATTAATACAATTGGTGAATTTTTTCTTGGTTTCAATGAGTGAAACATTTTGAGCTAAAATGTCAATTTTAAACTAATAAAATACACTTTTATCCATACCGGTCACATCATGCGTCAAATTGAGGTTTGGTTGATTTATAAAAATAACATATGACTCATGTATAATTTTCATAAAGTATTAAAACAATCCGAATTCATTTACTTAGTTTTCAGTATGTCACTTGTGTTTTTTTCTAAAATTAATTTCAATTTTAAATAAAAAGGGAAAATTTGAGTCATACCAGTCACATTGTGCATTGAATTTTAGCGCTTTTGATTCCTACAGGTCAAAAATGACTTATAGATTGTTTCCATAAAGTATCAAAATAATTGGAATGTGTTTTCTAAGTTTTTAGTATGTCACATGTAATTTTTACTAAAAATAATGTCAATATAAAATAAAAAGAGACACTTTGAGTAATACTAGTCTCATCGTGTGTCATATTGAGGTAGGGTTGATTCCTATATATTTCAAATGACTTATGGATCATCTCCCTAAAGTATCAAAATAACTGAATGCGTTTTCATAATTTTGAATAGGTCAGTTACTCTGATATTAACTATAATGACCTAAATATTTTATACATTGATATCACATATGAGTAGATTAATATTCCTAACATAAAAGAAATAAATTAAACATAAATTGAAAAAATGCATTAATTCTACAGACAATGATTTTACTATGCACACATAATTATTACCATTGTGATTCAGCAGAAACAACATTTTTTCTCTTCCTACAAAGGCATGTCACATAGAAAGAAATCTTCTAAAATATAAAAACCCTACAAGAAATAATAAAGTAAAATCAAAATTTCATTATATAATTTTTCATTAAAATAGGGATATTATATCGTAACATTACCTTTACATCTTTCCAATGGGTTTATTTGGTTCTGATATAAGCTAATAACAAAACTAATGATTCATTGTGCACTTCACTACTGTTGGATAACTACCGCATTGCATAGCATCTGATCTGAACTTTCTATTTGGAGTCCCCACGATGCTCTCATCAGACGCTATCTCTATGATATCATCATTAAGAGATCACTTTTACTTCTCTTAGTGCACCAATTTTCCTAGTAAATAGGAGCAGGAAGAGATGGAAAATTGAAATCTGAATGATGATATCATGGAGATGGTGTTGGATGAAATCATCATGGGGACACCAGATCAGATGTTCAGATGATATTCTATGTTAAGAGTTTGTTAATCAATAGTATTAAAAAATCCTTAGTTTTTTATTAAATTTTTGAGTGATTCACAACCAATATTATTCCAACACACTACATCAGTAGAAAAAATTACAAAAAATGACCAGAATACAAAATATAAATGATCTATATTATAATAGTTGAGGTCTAGTACTTTTGAAAACATGGAAACATAAAGAACTAGTTCATAATAGTATTTCATTAAGTTATTCATTACTATAAAGAAAAATAATTTCTAAAATCATTATTTAAAACATAAGGATGTGAAACATAAGAAAAAGTGATCATAGATGCACAATAAGTGTAAACAAGTTAGATATAAATGATCATATAAGAATAACATAAGTAGTAGGAATTCACCTTTATCCTATTTGGGTACAATATTCCATTGGGTATACTGACCATTATTTTCTAAACACATCTATATCATCTTGTGAATATGTGTTTTTGAGACAGTCATGGTAGTACTGAAAAAATATTAATACACCAAGGATTAATAAATATTTTAAATAAACTATGAATTATTTTCAAAAATACCTCTTTAAGGATGATAGTTTATTAATGAAATACGATCTCTTTCATAAATTTACAAACATAATAACCACAATCCTTTCTATTTGTTTGTTTTAGAAACTGTAGAAACATCGAAAAAAATAAGTAATTTTTTTAATATGTGTTTGGATAGTGTAATCATATTACATATACTCGGATACTTGTCTAATTGTAGATCTTTTCTGTGTTATTTCCTTTAATCACCAAATTCATTCCATTAAGTAGATGATATTGATGAATCACCCTATTATAATAGAATCCTCATTAAAAGATAATATAAATTATATAACTAGATGTTTAGTTCTAAAATGTTGGGTTTGGTGTATTAAAAATTGATAAAAACCATCATTCTTGGTCAGTTTGTGTATATTCGTGCATTGAATGCAAAAAATAAATCTTTAGAGTATCCAAATTGACCACATTGAGCATCCAATGATCCCTAAAAACAAAAAAAAGGAATAACTAATTAAAGAAATTAAAATATAGTGGATATGATTAAATTATAGAGTTTTAACCCTGTATCTTTGGTATTAAAAAGAGTCTGTAATTAGTAATTTTATTTTCATATGATTTGAGTAGGGATTACATTATTTCACAATTTTTATTGGAATTTATTTCTTCTTTTCAAGAGGTTATGTGAGGACTAACGAATCCAACAAAAGTTTCATGGGGAAATACCTCCAATTATTCTTCATATAGACACCTATGAAAATATAAAATGTATTTAGTCATAATTATCATAGTATATCAGCTTTTGTAAAATAAAATCATGAAAACATACCTCATGTATACATTTAAAATTGAGGTGCCTAGGCATTCATACTTGAGGATTTCATATACATTGTCAGCATTAATGTAATATTATTCTTCCCCTACATACATATTTTTTTCAAAATCAACTATGTGAGTATTTTTTTTATCAACTTTGTATCCACAGAAGCCTATAATGATATTAAATGTGGATATAGAATTGGTGGGGTGAATGAGCTCTCAGTAGATCATTTTGATTAGTTGGTTGATCCTTGAGATAATTTTGAGCTGATCTTTCATTTCACCCCTCTCTTTGTTGTTCGATAATAACATTCATTAGTTCAGACCTTTTTTCATTAAATGTTAAATGTTTAGCTTGAAAAAAATTTGAAATGAATACCTCTTTGTCGACATGTTTTTTTAATATAATTGACGTCTATGTGATGACTGTTTTGATAACTTGTTCTACCATTTGAATGAATTCATCGTCATTTGGAACAAGTATCTCAATGATAATCTCATGAGATATGTTAATTAAAACTCTATCATGACCTGTTTGAAGAGTTCTGTTGCTTAGTATATTGGTCTATATATTTAACACCGAAGCCCATGCTACAAGAAGATGAGTGAGAGATGATAGATATAAATCATTTTCATTTTCACCCTATAGAATATCTGTATAAAAAAGGTATCAGTGTCAATGTGATTAAAATTTCGCAGAAACAATTATTATAAAATTTATTAGCTCAGCTAAGTCAGCTTTTTTTAAGGGAATGGATCACCACAAAACTGATGGGGGTAGGGCGGGATCTTCACGCATGGGTTGTTCGTGAGTTGTTTCTTCTCCTTACCTCCCCTATCAAACTTTATATCATCAATATTTAGTATTTTAATTTTTATTGAAACTTATCTAATTTTTATCTCACATTTTTCATTTCTTCAGTTTGATCCTCCGCTTATTTTTCTTTCTGAAAATATGTTCGGGGTGTCACCTCAAAACCCACACCTTTCACGTGGCCATACTATTCTGTATGCATCAAGGTGTTTGAAAGTATGTCTACATTTGGTGTTATTATTATTAATTATTATGACTATGTTAGATAAATAATACACGAAAACAAGTAATCATTTATATTTAATAGTGATTTAAATAAAAACAAATTTATATTATGTTATACTTACACATATTTTCCACACTTTTGTGTGTTTTAATATATCGTTATCCCCTCTTTATTTACACGAGCCTCCTTCCATTTCACAAGGCGTGGGATGGAGTGGATTTCGATTTTGATTCATCAATCTATATATAAATAGAGGAACATGGTTATGGTGTTGTTTTATTTCACATAAAATCATTACGGTATATTTAATATACATACCAATTTTTCCTCAAGTGAAGCACACCCCATCCTTGATTTACGGTAGGGGTTTTCTGGTTTTGCTGTCAGTTTCTCATTTTCATCACTGATTTTCTATTTCATAAATAAAAAACATTCAATCGAAGTGATGAAGACAAGAAACATCAAACAATGTATTACCAGGCATAATGTACCTGAATATTCTACTCCATACGACAACTACTAAATACATCCCATGATCCTAGGGATATCATGTGTGCATACATAGGAGGGTGTGAAAGTTGATTTTCTCTTCATAATCATTATGATGATATTTCATTAAAATTGTGCATAAGCCTCTATGAATCCTTACTATAACTCTTAATACATTTTCATTGTGTGAGGAATTTACAATAAATTCACTCAGAAAGGGATGATGAAGAGCAAGTCAATGTTTTAGTATCTTATTTAATTTTAATAAATTAAAGAAATGATATAATAATGTTACCAAAATATCTTCCCGCATTAGCATCTTAATCCCGATGACAACATGGTCCCACGACTATACATTGATAAGCACACGTTGACAAGTGATGATTCTAACATAGCTACTAAACATGGATTTGTTGGGGTTAACATGATGACCTTACTTATTTCATCCCACCTCAAATTTGATGCCTTTTTCTTTTGCCTTAAGGATTTTGGCTAACACTATCAAACTACGACACTCTTTTTTTCACTTTCAGGGTTTCATTGCTTACCATTTCCTCAATTTTTAGCATCATCATTATTTTCCTCCAGAATTATAGCATCAACAATGGGACCAAAAGAAATAGTTTGATAAAACTGTTGTACCTCATCACTGTAACTAGTACCAACAGGATGAGAAGCCTATTATTCCTCTGCACTAGGACTAGCGACAGTGGGTTGAGAGACCTATTGTGCCTCGAGATTAGGCACATCAGTAGGTTCAGAAGTCATAATTTAAAAAAGTGGTTTAACATTTAATTTATATTACATAAAATCAGTAGAAAATTGATAATAACATAAGGTAACAAAATGTATATTAAAATAAAATATAACCTGATTATTTAACTCTCTATTTTTTTAATGGTAGATGATATTTGACCCCTCTATTGACTATGAAAATCCCTTCATTTTGGTCTCCTCAAACATAAAAACTGACATCTACATTGAGACCACTAAAAAATGATAGATAAGTCCCAATGAAAGGGTTATCCTTCATTGAATTTCCATTTGACCCTTCAGTTGTTTTGTAAGATAACTGAACAATTGACCAGTTTCAGTTTATGGGATATGGAACATAAAATACTTGTACTCCCTATGATGCCATTATAAATGGTTCTTCTTTTCCACCTTCCTTACTAAAATCAATATTTCTGAATCCCAATTCATTTATTTTAACAGTACTCTTATTATCAACCCACTTTCATTGAAAAATTGGCACTTGGAATTTCTTATAATCCAACACCCATATTTGTTTGATAATGACAAAGTATGGCATATTCGTATAAATTGGATTTCTATCCTTAGAACAAGAATTATGAATCGCTTAATCCATAAATGGAACCCCAATATTATTCATGGTACTTTATTCATCATATTCATTAGTATAGAATGTATAACTATTAACTACATAAACATTGTAAGATAATACATACACACTTGGTCCTCCAGCTAGCCATCGAAGTCGTTCTAAAATTGAGTCTAGATTCTCATCTAACTTCTTAAAAATATATTTCTAAAACCATTCTATAAACAAATGACTATGTGTATCTGATATCTATTTTCATTCCTAGATGGATTCAAATGCCTTATAATTTCTTTTCAGGATTGAACATATGGGTCAATGTCAAAACTGTTATGCAAAACATAAACGTGGGCCTACTCCAGATATATAATATTGATTATGACAACCTCTCATCTAGTAATTCCTTCACCCTCAAACCACCCAGTGTGATGAGATTTAGGTAGGCCAATTATTTCCACACCATATAGGTATTCAATATAGAATTCAATTACTTCCTCAACAATATATTACTCTGTATTAAAACCCTCTGGCCAACATTGATTTTTGATATAACCTTTAAAAATATTCTTATATTATTCAATGGGATACATCCATCTATAATATATAGAACCACATATATGACTCTCTCTCACCATATTAACCATAAAATGCACCATCATATCAAATAATGTCAGTGGGAAGAACGTTTCCTATTCACATAATATGACATAAATTTCTCCTTCCATTTTTGGAAATTTTTCTGGGTCTATAAATTTGTTTCATATATCTTTGAAGAAGAATCAAAACTTCATTAATGTATGGCAGAAATTCTTGGTGTAAATTCAATGTAAAACTATAGGAATTAAATCTTGCATCAAAACATTATAGTCATCTGATTTTAGACCCTTTAACTTTAATTTGCTCATTGAAATGATGTTCTTGATATTTGGTAAATACTCAGCTAGAACCTTTACATCATCCAATAAGTTGAAAAACTGATATCTCTCTTACCTGGAAAGATTGTATGTAGCAGGAGGAAGAAATGTTTATTTTTAACCCTTCACTAGTGCCAACTCATATCGTATTTCGATATCAACCATGTCCAACCAAGACTTAATTCAATACTATATTTTTCCAAGTGTATTCAGTAATGTTCTGATGACACTAACACATAAATTTTTTTCAATATTAATAACATCCAGAAAATGTTTGACATACAGAAAAATCTAGTATGGAAATTAAAAAATAAAACTTATCCCTTTTTCCAACTGGTTATCGTAAGATTTTTAGAAAACAATTTACCAAAAGTAGTGTACACATATTTTACATTCTGAAACAATTGATCACCTGTTAGTGGAGACAACACTATACATTATTTGGAACTTCAATATAATTTTTTCATCCAAGGTCGGTACTTATGATTTTAGGGAAGAAATATGTGATGTCTTAGAAACACGGTTTTTGATGAATGTTTCAACCTAATTGATTGTGCACCTTTTTCAAAAATGGGACACCCTTGAGTTCCTTTATATCCTGAAAAAAAATCTATAAGTAGGAAAGTCATTTATCATCCCATACAACATGGATCTAAAAGTGAAATCTTCAATTTTGTAAGCATCATATAACACAACATATAAATCCCACAATAATTTCAAATCCTCGATCAATGGAGCCAAATTAGAATCAATATTATTACCCTATTGTTTTGGTCCTAATATAAGAATATATGACACGATGTATTTTCATTTCATGTATTACCATGGTGGTAAGATAAAATATACCAACATAACTGGCCATGTACTGTGACTACGACTTTTAAATACAAAAGGATTCACTCTATCTATAGAAAACGCAAGACGAAGGTTTCTAAACTCATATCCAAATTCAAGATACTCATGATCGATTCTCTTACCCTAAAGAGAATCTTCCAGGTGACATGGTTTCCCATCCTTAATTTTTATATCTTCATGCCATGTCAATTATTCTATAATCTCATCACTTCCATATATGTGCCTAAAACATGGAATGATTGGAAAGTACCATACAACATTCGTAGGACTGGATTCATCTTTCTTGTATTGAGAAGCACCACACTCTGGGCATTCAATAAGGGATTTGTGGTCCTTGAGAAATAGTATACAATCATTCAAATAGGTGTGTATTATTTCATTGATCATACCCATCGATCATAGCATTCGTTTGGAATTGTATGTTCAGATCGGGAGCTCATTATCTTTTGGGATAATGTCATTCAGGAGTGCAAGTAGTTCCATTAAACTGGTGTCACTCCTCCTGTTTCCTACGTTCAAATTATACAGCTTTAGTATGGTTGGAAATACTTTATATTTAGTGAAAACATCATATAATGACATCTTTGAACAACTCTTTGACTTCTCTAACAATTATGGGAAATAACAAAGTCCATCTTCAACTATCCTTGTCATTTCCTCAATACGACTATCATCATCAATTACATCTATAATCACATCCTCCATATGATCATCTTCATTGTTCACACGTGTAATCATTTCATATGATCCATAAAACACAATGCTATCTCAACCAATTACTATATTATTTTTTCCCTCTATTTATTCCAACATGTATAACTTTGATCTATTCTGTGATAGATCATGTGTTCTTCAAAATCCTCTAGACTAATTTTTCTGAAAAAACAATAGCATAACCATAGAAAAAAGATTCGAGAAGGGTTATATGCATGAACTTTTGAAAAATTGATAATCTCTTTCATGACATCTTTATACTCTTTTTTCAACAGATTGACATTCATCCATTCTTTATTCATATTCATCCTATTTGATTCAGTAATATTAATATTTAACAAAATAATCAGACAAAATATGTTCACATAGTGTCATCATCCAACTATTATCAATGGAACTAGCTATGGTAAACAATACCCTTACCTCTCCATGAGTTACTCAGGACCAAAGTAGATCACACTCATCTTTCTGACCACCTAATCAATGGAACTAGCTATGAGAAGCCTCTGTACTAGAATGTTTTAGTATCCCACATTTTATCTATATGCATTGTTTTAAACCAGTTTTTAGTGTTTCTCTTGAAACATAATTTCCCAAGTAAAGAACTATAGTACTAAACTAATATATGGTATGATTTTTCATAGAGTGCTTGAGGGTGGAAGGATTCATTACATTTATTGTTATGGTTATTTGACTAGGGTGTTAATGAAGTGTCCCATAGGGTCCTTAAGTGAATTGGTTTTCTAAGATTCAGTGGAATTGCACTAGTAACAAAGTGGTGGTTCCATTAAAATGGGTAAGGTTTGGATTGATATTCAATGGAGGGGAAACTACAAAATAGAAAACAAATGGCATACCAATCCTGTCAATAACCGCAACACCATTCAAACAAACAATCGTTCTCAAAATCGCAACATCATACAAATGAAACAAATACTATTTATGATTTTACAAAGATCACCTTATACAATTCTTCTTGTTAATTCAGGGGTTATAACATAAGTTTTATCACCATGGGGCATTCATTCATTACCTAAGTATACGTAAATTACCAATTTATATATTTAAATGTTCAATAGAAACCATCCAACATGCAATTCATTTAGTGCGCAAACAAGGACCACCAACGGCAGTGATTTTTAATAGGGCATCTTACCCATATAATTCACAACATAACCATCAATATAAAATAGTAATAACATGAGAACAAATTGAAATCAATGAGTAATAGAAGAAAAATCACCGCGAAGGTGTCATTCAGTGCACGACGGAGGTGCATTTGCGATGAAGGAGAGGTGTGCGATAGAGGATATTTCCAACTTAAAAGAAAACATGAAATGAAAACTCATATGTTATACCTATCCCAAATAGGTCCAATGAGATTTATGAATTTGAAATGTCTGGTAAATTATTTTTATTAGTCAATATTGGGGTTTTATTTTTTATCTATGATATATTCTTACTGTTTATTTTTTTTGTATATACTATTTTCCTCGATAATGAACTTATGAAAGGGACATGTCTATTTTTTAGAAGAAAGATCATTTTTAATTTAATTTAATTTAGGGGTAAAATATTCCAAATTAATTGTTTCTTTTTACTAGGGGATCATTTTTAACTTGTATGGATCACCAATTTCTCTTAGGTTAGTGGAAAGTCAGGTCAGTAGTTGTTTATGATACTAGCTTGGGTTGTATATTTACATTTCCAATTATAAATGATGCATGAACATTTAAATATAGGATGGGGGAGAAACTAATATATTCCCAAATTCACTAGAGTTCTTATGGGGGTGGGTCCAGATAGTATCATATCTGATAAATGTTTTATAGATTGGACATTAGAGTAGTCATTGATAAGTATTTCTTCATTTGTATGGAAGTAATGTTTGTTGAACCTAGTGAGTGAATCTGACATCAGAAACTAATAGGTGATTAAAAATTATGTGTTGAATTCCCAACATATGAAAGAATATATAGGAATTATCGTACAAACCTCATTGAATCTTAATAGTTCTGGTATCATTCATCATATAGTTACCAATGATGTTGAATGTGTAAATGATAAGCTTGGGAGGTGGGGCTGAATGATGTGGAGATGTTGATGGAAATGATGATGTGGTAGTGTGTTTAAAATTTCATTGTATATTTTTCATTATAATTAGTTTGTTTTAAGTAATTAAATTTAGTTAGGTTAGGTTATTCCATCATGAGGTTCAATAAGAAGAGGTGCATCAAGCATCCAAGGATGTGCATCATAGAATAAAAATAAGGGTTGGGAATGTAACAAAGATATACTAAAGGGGGTTCTATATATAGAATTTTTTGAAGTATGATGGATTTTTTTAATGTAATGTGACTTAGTGATGGTTTTATAAATTTGAGATTTTATTTCATCTATTCTAAACTAGATATCTTCTTTATGTTCCTTTTGGGGTGAGTTTTTTTTTTGAGGTTCAACATGATTAATGTAGATTCATTTTTGGGGTATATATGAAGAAACTTATAGTTTATAGAGATATTGAATATATATGGTTGATTGCTATGTTGTTTATGTTTGTATAAGTATCTAATTATATGAATTTTTAAAGGATATTTTCAAGTTGAACACAATAGAGATAAGATTAATATGAAATTGTTTTTACATCGATAATTAGAGTTCTCTAAAAATGAAATTTTATACTATTATATGGTGTATATATTACATTAATAATTGATACATTATATGTCCAGTTTCTTCATAGAATTCAATCATAGGTATTGGTACTGTTTTTTAGGTATTATTTCTATTAAAATAGTAGTGGATGAGTTGGATGCTATATGGGGTTAAGGAATGTTTCAAATTAAATGTGTTATATCAAGTTAAAGTGAATAATGGTATGAATAATTTGATTTTTTCATGATGTTAATGAAAAAGTGTATGAGTTTACTCATACATATAGAATTCATTTATGTTCTAACTATGTTGAAAATAATCACCCTGATATGATAGGTGAATCTAGGTGTTGCATATTTAGAAAAACTATCTTGATGATGTTAACCCCTTTTATAAGATACCATTTCCTCATTTAAAGGAACTAATTAAATCCTTCACTCTTAATGGTTCACAGACCTAAACAAACAAAAATGAATAAATATAATGGAAAAAATCATTTTACATGGTTTATTATAAAGGGATGCATATAAGAAGAACACATCATTGATGAGTCAATGTTATAAAAAATATAGTATACTCACCTTCAGTGGATTAAAATTTTAGTGACAGTCATTTCATAACAAGGTTATTGTGAGGTACAATGAATAGAAAAAATGAAATGGATGATTTAAGACATAATGTAAAAAAACACACAATCATAAAGCATATAAAACCAAGGAAAAAAATTAAACCATGAAGCAGCGCGACCTACCCCTCAGATCCCACTTGAAAATTCAAACACATGCTGAATCCATTTCCAATACAACAAATACCACTTTTACATAAACATGTCCAAATGTGTATTTACACCAAGGATTTACCAAAATGTTCCCAATTTCCTTTTTAACCCATGTTAAAACACACAATACATATGAAAGTGCCAAATGGGCCCTTGAGTTTTGAACTCACACACACACCCAAACATTTCACAGTTGCCAAAAGGGTCCTTATCCTTCCAAAACACACACCAAATCATTTCCATAAAAATCCATCAAAACTCTAAAATGATGAAAACTTTATAAAGAAAACCAGAGAATTTATCAAAAAATTTACCAAAAAAACAATCAATTTATGAATAATTATAAAAAAAACACAGCCATTTTATAAAAGAATTTATAATAATATAACCAGTTAATGAACATTTTTTTAAGGAAAAAAAATGTATAGATAATTTTATAAGAAACCCAAACAGTTTACTTGAAATATTATAAAAAATAAAACAATTCATAAAAAATTTCATAAACGGACAGAAAAATTTATAATTAATTTTTTATAAACAAACCAAACGGTTTATTAAAAATTTTATAAACAGATCAAACAAATTACACGAAATAGAAAGAACTATAATAAACTATTCAAGAGTAATATGAAGGTTCTTTTCATATTGGAAGAATTATCAAAACAACATTTTACAACCATAGAACACAATTTCCATAAGCACGCATAAACATAACAAGGGAAAAATACTTCCAAACTATTTTTAACAAAACCAACTTACTTGAAAACACTATAGAAGTGTTGAGCCCTCTGGAAGATTGTTGATTTCATATCTATGATTGATGTTTTAATAATCACAAATCATCACATTCCATTAATGCTTAATCTGGTTTGATTTCTCATAAACTTAATTACAATTTGTTAATGAATCTGTTATCATGTTTTTGTCAATGCTTATTGACTTACAAAGTATTTTGGAAGTCTTCTGGATTCAACAGACATCGGAAGCACCGATCTAATATCAAAGGACAACGGTCGCACCGATTCAATATCAACAGACATCGGAAGCACCGATTCTATATCAAATGACTCACCGATGCAAAATGAGTCACCGATGCAAAATGAGTCACCGATGCAAAATGAGTCACCGATGCAAATGTCTCACCGATGCAAAATGAGTCACCGATGCAAAATGTCTCACCGATGCAAAATGACTCACCGATGCAAATGTATCACCGATGCAAAATGAGTCACCGATGCAAAATGACTCACCGATGCAAATGTCTCACCGATGCAAAATGAGTCACCGATGCAAAATGTCTCACCGATGCAAAATGACTCACCGATGCAAATGTATCACCGATGCAAAATGAGTCACCGATGCAAAATGACTAACCGATGCAAAATGACTCACTGATCAAATGACTCACCGATGAAAATGTCTCACCGATGCAAACTGACTCACCGATGTAAAATGACTCACCGATGCAAAATGAGTCACCGATGCAAAATGAGTCCCCGATGCAAAATGAATCACCGATCATCAGACTCACCGATCAAATGACAGACCGATGCTGATCAAACTGACTCACCGATCAGATGACAGACCGATGCTGATCAAACTGACTCACCAATTAGATGACAGACCGATGCTGATCAGTCTGATTCACCGATGCTGATTTATCTGAGTCACTGATCATTACTCACTAATGCTGATGACCTACTGATCAATTGATTCTTCAATAGTCATAAACAACTGTTTGAATTTCTTTGTCTTTATCTTTATTTTATCTAACCAATGGTCATATTAGTAATATTTTAATGCTCTGTCAATTAATTAATAAAGGTTGTCGGATGTCAGGAAACCGTACCTCGTACCTGCGGAATGGAAACTGTTTCTGTCTTCCGAAGCACGTGATATAAATACGAGAAGAAGACTCTGCTGAAGTACGTGGTGTGGATGAATGAACACAAGAAGAATATAGAGGAAAGAAATAAGAGGAATAACCAAGCAGAACAGAACCTCATACACAATCAAGCCTACTAAAGAAGAGTTCTGTGGATATAAAAGAACATTGAAGAACTTCATCGACTACATCTCACTGCCTTTGAACCTGAAGCATACAACACTGTTCTTCTAAAAAAACGGGAAGAGGACTCAGAATAAATTTTGACCAAATACAAAAGAGTCCAGAGCTACACTGAAATCACCAGAGCCATTTCTAAACTCTACATCTCTGCTCTGTGATACATCTGTTTTACAGTTCGAGCAGTGTGTGTTATCTGCTGTATTAAACAAACACACTGACTCCTGTACTTTCACTGGAGGATCTGTAAATCCTCATCAAACCTTTTTACACTTCATTTCCCACTGTGGATAGTGGTAGAGGTCGTGTGAGACCTGGACAACTCTAAGATGTTGTTTGTTTCCCCACGCAGAACTGTGGTAGAGGTCTTGTGACCTGGACAGTGTGTTCACTGTTGTTAACCCTGATCCAGGGTGTGGATCATTTTTATATAAACTTTTGAGAGGACTAAGTCTCGGCTTGAGACTGAACCTCTTGGTTAATTATCTGTGTTTATAGCTACATACTATATCCATACTACATATTTATTTCATATTCCGCTGCTATTACTTTGAAATATAATTTGTCTTCAAAGCTACCTTGATAGTTAAACTCGCAAGTGTTTATATATATTATAAACCAGTAAGTTAGTTTCAAAAGTTAATTTAATCATTTGATTAAGTTAACTGAGAACTAATCAATCTTTGAGAAACTAATTGAACCTTTATAATCTGTATAAATTCACTACAGTTTAATATGTTTTTGAAATAGTTGGATTTTAATGAACATTGTTTTTAACAGAAAATTTTAATTGGAACTCAATTCACCCGCCTCTTGAGTATCCACTCCGACCAACATTTGGTATCAGAGGTTGGGAAATATTTTCTAAAGTACTCTGTTTTTCACCTGTGATTTTAGTTGTATTTTAACATTCTTAAAATTTCTGTGAGTTCTAAATTTTTATCTCTTTAAAATTATTTTTGTGATATCATGGATAATAGACTTGAGGGTGCTGCTACTAACCGGCCACCTTTCTTTAATGGAAACAACTATGCTCAGTGGAAGCTAAAAATGAAAATTCATCTAGAAAGCATGATCTTTGATAGTTGGACTGCTATTGAAGATGAATACAAAATTCCCACTACTGATAGATCTACTTGGGATGAACCTACAATGACTGCTTACAATAATAATTGTAAAGCTATGAATGCCTTGTAATGTGCTCTAGGAGATGAGGAATTTAATATAATTTCGGCATGTAAAACTGCATATGAAATTTGGGATACCATAGCTGTTTCTCATGAAGGAACAACTAATGTTAAGGAGATGAGATTGAATACCTATACTATTAAGTATGATAATTTTAAGATGAAGCCTGATGAACCCATTTCTGATATGTATCTCAGGTTCAATGAAATTGTCAACACAATGACTTCTCTGGGAAAGGATGTTCCAGCAAAGGAACAAATCATGAGAATTTTGAGATGTCTACCTGAAAGATGGAGAGGAACCTCTGTCTCTATTAGATAATCATGTGACATTGGAGAACTTCCTGTCAGGGATCTAATTGGTAAGTTGATGATGTATGAAGAAGAACTCAAGGTAAACAAAGAAGAAGATGATGAACCTAAAAGGAAGTCTATTGCCTTCAAGACTACAACCTCAAAGAATAAGGATAAGGAAAAGCCTCAAGCTATCAATGAGAGTTCAAGAAGTTAGGAAAGTGAGAATGATTCTGAAAGTGATGCTGAGATGGCTCACATTGCTAGATGATTTAAGAAATTCTATAGGAATAAGAAGTTTTTCAGAAAGTCAAACTACAAAGGCAAGTATGATAACAAAGGACACTGGAAAAAGGATTGGAAGAAGTCTGATAAATCAGATGAAGTTTTCTGTTATGAATGCAAAAGAAAGGACACATAAAAGCAGACTGTCCAAAGCTGAAATACAGAAAGAAGTATGAATACAAGGATAATAAGTACAAGAAAGCCATGAAGGCTACTTGGAGTGCTTCAGAAGACAACACAAGTGAAGATGAATCTTTAGACTCTGAAAGGAATCGAGCCAACATGTGTTTCATGACAAACACTTCTGAGGTAACATCAGAAACTCCTGCTTCAAATTCATATTATTCTGGAGATGATTCTGAATGTGATAACATGTCTAAATCTGAACTGTTTGAATATTGTGATATGCTTTAAGAAACCTGTAATGAGCTTAAAGATAAATATAACGGTTTAAAGAAACAATATGCTTTAAGTGTTAAGCTTAAATCTGATCTGGATATAGAAGTAGAAAATAATGCTCAGTTTCTTAAAGAGAATACTGAACTAAAATTGTCTAATGAGAAACTCAGAAAAGACTTAGAGAAGTTCACAAATGGCAAGAATACTCTAACACAAATGCTAGGAAAGTAAGTTGCACCTAGATATACTACTGGTATAGGATACCAAAATGGACAAAGAAAAGTTTCCAAAACTAGATTCATTCCTAAATCTGGACAGAAGATAGTTAATTCTGGAACTTCATATGCCTCAACCAGTTATATTCATAGTTATGGATCTAATAAGGTTTATCTTTCAAATAATGTTAATTCTACAAATTATATGATACCCATTAGACAAATATGGATACCTAAAGTATCATTGTCTATCATGTCTGGACCCAAGATGATCTGGGTACGAAAATCATCTTCCATCTAAATCTGTTTTGTAGGAGACCTGCATGAAGAGCTATCACAATAAGATATGGTACATAGACAGTGGATGTTCAAGACATATGTCAGGATACTTTTCATGTTTCAAAAGCTTAGTAAAAGTTGATGGAGGCTTTGTCACTTTTGGTGATAATTCAAAAGGAAAAATCATCGGCTTAGGCCAGATTGGTAACACTGATTCAATCTTGGTTTCTGAAGTTTTATTTGTCGATGGACTTAAATATAACTTGTTAAGAATTTATCAGTTGTGTGATGATGGTTTTTATGTGAAATTTAAAAATGATTCTTGCAATGTTTTTAACTCGAAAAATGTTTTAGTATTTTCTGCTTTAAGAAATGAAAATGTTTATGCTGTTGATTTAGATTCTTTAGATAAGAAGAATATTCCTTGTTTAAATGATTTTCATAAAGAGTCTTGGCTTTGGCACAGAAGATTAGGACACTGCAATGTGCACTCTCTTAGAAAACTTTCTAGGAAGAACTTAGTTAGAGACTTACCCAAACTTGAATTTCCAGCAGACAAAGTTTTTAATCCCTGTCAAAAAGGAAAGCAACATAATGTTTCTTTTAAATCAAAGAAAGAAGTGTCAACTTCTCATCCTCTCGAGTTGGTTCACATGGATTTATTTGGACCTTCTAGAGTTTCTCGTTTGAATGGGAAGCACTATGTCTATGTTCTTGTAGATGACTTTTCTAGATATACTTGGGTATATTTTCTAGCTCACAAAAGTGAAGCTTGTTCTTACTTTGTTAAATACTCCAAGTCTGTAGAAAATCTTAGTGGACTCAAGAATAAGACCCTGAGAAGTGATCATGGTCATGAGTTTAAAAATCATGAGTTTGATTCTTACTGCTCACACAATGGCTATAGTCACAATTTCTCTGCCCCTAGGACACCCCAACAAAATGGTGTAGTAGAGAGAAGGAATAGAACCCTGCAAGAAATATCTAGAACTATGCTCAATGAATATGAAATGCCTATTTACTTTTGGGCTGAAGCTGTAAATACAGCTTGTTATGTAATTAATAGAGTCTTGATCAGACTAGTTCTTAAGGGGACCCCTTATGAGTTGTGGAACCATAAGAAACCTAAGTTTAACTACTTCAAAGTTTTTGGCTGCAAAGTCTTCATTCTCAATACTAAAGACAGTCTTGACAAATTTTCATCCAAGAGTGATGAAGGAATTTTCCTAGGTTACTCTATCTCGAGTAAAGCCTATAGAGTTTTCAATAAAAGAACCAAATGTGTGGAAGAATCTGTTCACATCAAATTTGATGAAACTGATCCACATGAACCTAAAATCTCTCTTGAAGATGATCTCTCTGGTTTGAATGTCAATGATAAAGACAATGGACCTATAGTTAAAACATCCAGCTCTGGAAATTCTCCAGAACCTGCTTCTGTTGAACCTCAATCTGTAGATGAATCTGAAATCTTTAGCCCTATCTTTTCAAGACCATCTAGGACTCTAAAGAACCATCCTTTAGATGCTGTTGTAGGAAATCTTGATAGAGGAACACAAACTAGAGCTTCTCTAAGAAATCAGGTTAAACATCAAGCTTTTCTTTCACAGTTAGAACCTAAAAATATCAATGACGCTATCAATGACGAATTATGGGTAATGGCTATGCAAGAAGAACTAAATCAATATGAATGAAACAGAGTCTGGAAATTAGTAGAAATATCTAAGGACATTTTGACCATAGGCACAAAATGGGTGTTTAGAAACAAAGTTGATGAATCTGGAAACATCATTAGAAATAAAGCTAGGCTAGTTGCACAAGGTTACAGTCAAGAAGAAGGAATTGACTATGAGGAAACCTTTACACCTGTAGCTAGATTAGAGGCTATTAGGATCTTACTTGCCTATGCATCACATCTGAATTTCAAGCTATATCAAATGGATGTCAAAAGTGCATTTCTAAATGGTTTTATTGTTGAAGCTATTTTTGTAGAACAACCACCTGGTTTTTTAAATCCACATTTTCCAAATCATGTTTTTAAACTTTCTAATGCTTTATATGGTTTAAAACAAGCTCCAAGAGCTTGGTATGAAAGGCTTTCAAACTTTCTTATCTCAAAAGGATTTACAAAAGGAGTAGCTGATCCCAATCTTTTTATAAAAAGGATTTCAAAAGATGTATTAATAGTACAAATCTATATTGATTATATTATTTTTGGATCTTCTAAAAATTCCTTATGTACTGATTTTTCAAAGATTATGCAAAATGAATTTGAAATGAGCTTAATGGGAGAGCTTATGTATTTTCTTGGTTATCAAATTTTTCAAACTAAAGATGGAATTATTTTAAATCAAAGTAAATATAAAAAGGATCTTTTAAAACGTTTTGGATTGGATAGTATTAAGGAAAGTGATACACCTATGAGTACTACCTATAAATTGGATACAGATGAAGCTGGGAAACCAGTGGATAAAACCAATTACAGAGGTATGATTGGGATCTTACTTTATCTTATTGCTAGTCGACTAGACATTATGTTCAGTGTATGTATGTGTGCTAGATTTCAAGCTAATCCTAAAGAATCACACTTACTGGCTGTTAAAAGGATTTATAAGTATCTTAAGTATACTGTAAATTTAGGTTTGTTTTATCCAAAAGGACAATCATTTAACATAACTAGCTATTCAGATGCTGACTTTGCAGGATGTAAGTTAGATAGGAAGAGCACATCTGGAACATGTCATTTGCTTGGAAAATACCTAGTATCATGGTGTAGTAAGAAACAGAACTCAGTTTCATTTTCTAATGCCGAGGAAGAATACATAGCTGCTGGTAGTTTCTGTGCACAAATTCTGTGGATGAAACACACTTTATTGGATTATGGATTTGATCTTAAACATGTTTCAATTACTGTGACAATACTAGTGCAATCAATATATCTAAGAACCCTGTGTCTCACTCTAGAACTAAGCACATTGATGTCAGACATCACTTTCTAAGAGATCATTATCAAAAAGGTGATATTTCTTTAAAATTTATTAGTTCTGAACATCAATTAGATGATATCTTCACAAAGACTTTATGCTATGAAAGAATGAAATTTATTAAACAAGAGATGTGTATGATCGATCTATGAAACTGATCTGTGAAACTGATCTGTGAAACGGATCTGTGAAACTGATCTGTGAAACCGATCTGTGAAACGGATCTGTGAAACTGATCTGTGGAACCGATCTGACATACCGATCTTTTTATTATTATTATTATATTGTAATTAATTAGTAAATTTATTTTATACGTTTTATGGGAACCCTAAATGATAAAATAAATGATACGCGGCTATTTATCTTCCCTAAACCTTTGACCTTTCATTTCCCTCCGAACCTTTCAACTTCTCTTCCCTTCTACTTCGAACCTTCGAACTCCTGCCCTCCCAAAATCCTCGAATGGCTAAGAAAAAGAGACCGAGCAAAGGACCAGATAGCCCTGTACCTTCAAAGCGTGCTCGAGGCGAGTCGAGTAGTAGCTCTCAATGATCAGTAAATCCTAACCTGGAAACTCGGATTGTTGCTATAGAAAAAGAAGTTAGCTCTGCGTGGCTTTTGTTAAGTAAGTCACTGTTGCTGCAAGTTCTTGAATCGCAAGGATGGATAGACTGGTTTCTTAACAACTCTCGAATAGACTACCCGAAGCTAGTACATGAGTTCTATATGAATCTGGAAATCACTTTAGATGGTGTGGAGGCTGCCAGGATGTCGTCTGTGGTAAAAGGAAAGAAAATATCCTTCTCATCTAAGCAGTGGGCTGAGTGCTTGAATGTACCTCATGAAGGTCGATATGAGGATTATGCTGGGAATATTCCTCCAACATCTGATTACTTCTCTTACAAATTATCTCTAGAGCTTCTAAATGGAAACAGAGAGTCACAGAGAATCACAGCTTCAGAATTAGATGGTGAATGTAGACATCTTTTCAAGTTTATTCAACACCAACATTGCCCTAGGAGAGTAGATTTTGCTGCTATAAAGTACCAGGATGTGTTCCTGTTGTTTCTTCTGAAAACACATGAGAAGATCAATTTGTGTAGATATGTGATGGTGCACATAGCTAGAATGGTAAAACCGTCCAAGAAAGCCACCACCTTGTTTTATTCAAAGATGATATCTACCATGCTCAAGAATCTAGAATGTATTGATAAAGATGATGAAGTTGATGAAACAGATCATACCTTCTGTCTCAAGAAAGAGATCTGCAAGAGGATGAAAATCAATTGGAATCCATGGAAGAAGTGCTGGGTAGTAGATGATGATAAATTGTATGAAGCCTATAATCCCATAGATCATGGAAAGAGACCAATGGATTTGAGAGACCCTGGCTTGAAACCAAATGAGGAACCAGTTTATTCTGATGATGATGAGTAAGAAGAAGGAAAGGATGAAGCCACCGAAGCCCAAGAACAAGAAGAAGCTACGACTTAGGAAGGAAGTATGTCATCTCCTGATGATAGGAATGATCCTGACACTGCTAGTCCCAAGAGAAGAATAGAATTTGGACCTGCTAGTCCACCCTTAGCCCTACCAGAATCAGAAACTATTCTTGGTGATGAAGAAGATTCTGATACTGAAGAATATCACAGTGAAGCTTCTGAGAAGAGTGATGATGGACATGCTGATGATGCTGAGGCTGCTTTTGATGGTGCTAACAGACCAGTGGATGGTCTTTCTGAAGATCAAATAGAATCACCTCAGTCAGAACAAGAAATACATATCAATGACAAGGTTGATTCACCAAAAATCAGTGGAACAACAAGCTATGAGAAACCAAAATACATCCTGTGTGCTGCTGTTTGGGATGACTACCCAGGTTATGCTGTGTTGGGCTTAGATTATTCTGAAGAAGAAGAAGCAATGCCAGAATCTGCTGCAGCTGTAAAGAGGAACCTCCCAAAAGAAGCAAGGTCTATTCCTGCTGTTGATCCTACAAATGTTACTTTACCTGGTTCTGGAATCTCTCAAGATGATCTTAATAAGTTTAAGTTTGAATTTCTAACCACTGTGAGAGCCACAATTAGAGAAGAAATTTCTAATGCTCTTACTCAAGTGTCTCTACAAGTTTCTAAAAATTCATTGGAAGCCTTCTCACAAAGAGTATCTAATGCTGTGAAGCCATACCTGGCCAATACTGGTTAACTTATTGGCAGGCACATAACCTTTTTGAATCAGACTATGAAGGATCATCACACCGGCTTGGTATCTCTATCCAGTGAATTCCGATCAACCATCTCTGCTATGATGGAAGTTTTGAGAAATTTGATTGAACATCTCAACAAGTCTGACCTAAGGAAGATGAAAGCTGAGTTAACTCACATAGTTGGCCAAGCCAGTACAGGCAAGGTAACCAGGATCACTACCCATGAGCTAGAAGCTCTAAGAGAAGTTGTGCATGATGAGTTAGCTGCTATTAGACAAATTCTTGATTTAGAATATTTGAGGAAGATGAAAGAGCTCTATGATAACAGTCATAGGATGGCATCAGTGTATTCAGCAGATGCTAAGAAAGCCCTGCAAGATATCAAAGAAAAACTTGATAATTACTTTTCCATGATTTATACAAATCATGAGATGGCTGCAAACTTCAAGGTGTTTGTAGAGAATCTAAAATTACCTCCAGTCACTCAGGCCTTCAAAACTCAGGTTCATCAGTTGCAAGATTTTACCCCTTCCTTGGCCCAGTTCATGGAGAATAAAGATGATTTTGAAAACGCTATGAAGTATGGAGCAGAAGTCATTCAGGACTTCATTCATCTTTTAAAGCCCTATTTGAATGCACAGGCCACTTCAATAGTACTCCCTACTTATGAACCTCTCAGTGACTCTGATGTAGCTCCAAATCAGCTATCTGTTGCTCAAGCTCTATCTCAGTTAAGACCAGTCCCTCAGCAAGCTTCTCAACCAGCTCCTGTTTCTCAACAACAACTCTCTGTGGCACCTGCTCCTACACCTGCCCGAGTTGTCCTACCACCACTTCAGATTCTCCAAGTCCAGCCTGCCTCCAAGCCTTCCAACTTACCCACTATTGATCCCAAAGAAAAATTCAAATCCCCTTTGTATCCCAACAAATAGTTGTGTATTGTTTTTGATAGGGTGAAAAATGTGATGCTTGTAATATTCTGTACATTATAACTTTCTCTTTTCCTCTCTACTCTATGCTGACTGCTTTTACTTTCACTTTCACATATATGTTTTCCCTCCTTTTTTATTATCCCATAGGGGGAGAAGAAAAAGAATGATATATGGGAGAATGGGAGAAGAAAACGAATGATATATGGGAGAAAAGATGCATATATCTCAGGGGGAGAAATCTGTATAATATATATGGGAAATTTAAATTAAGGGGGAGATTTATATATCTCTTTATATTTATTCTCTTTATGGTTTAATTCTCATTATGTTTTTATTAATGATATATCATATTATTTATATTTTATGATAAAGATTTGTGATTATCAAAAAGGGGGAGATTGTTGAGCCCTCTGGAAGATTGTTGATTTCATATCTATGATTGATGTTTTAATAATCAAAAATCATCACATACCATTAATGCTTAATCTGGTTTGATTTCTCATAAACTTAATTATAATTTGTTAATGAATCTTTTATCATGTTTTTGTCTATGCTTATTGACTTACAAAGTATTTTGGAAGTCTTCTGGATTCAACAGACATCAGAAGCACGGATCTAATATCAAAGGACAACGGTCGCACCGATTCAATATCAACAGACATCGGAAGCACCGATTCTATATCAAATGACTCACCGATGAAAAATGAGTCACCGATGCAAAATTAGTCACCGATGCAAATGTCTCACCGATGCAAAATGAGTCACTGATGCAAAATGTCTCACCGATGAAAAATGACTCACCGATGCAAAATGAGTCACCGATGCAAAATGACTCACCGATGCAAATGTCTCACTGATGCAAAATGAGTCACCGATGAAAAATGTCTCACCGATGCAAAATGACTATCCGATGAAAATGTATCACCGATGCAAAATGAGTCACCGATGCAAAATGACTCACCGATGCAAAATGGCTCACCGATCAAATGAGTCACCGATGCAAATGTCTCACCGATGCAAACTTACTCACCTATGTAAAATGACTCACCGATGCAAAATGAGTCACCGATTCAAAATGAGTCACCGATGCAAAATGACTCACCGATCATCAGACTCCCCCATCATCAGACTCACCGATCAAATGACAGACCGATGCTAATCAAACTGACTCACCGATCAGATGACAGACCGATGCTGATCAAACTGACTCACCGATCAGATGACAGACCGATGTTGATCAGTCTGATTCACCGATGCTGATTTATCTGAGTCACCGATCATTACTCACTAATGCTGATGACCTACCGATCAATTGATTCTTCAATAGTCATAAACAACTGTTTGAATTTCTTTGTCTTTATCTTTATTTTATCTAACCAATGGTCATATTAGGTATATTTTAATGCTCTGTCAATTAATTAATAAAGGTTGTCGGATGTCAGGAAACCGTACCTCGTACCTGCAGAAAGGTAACTGTTTCTGTCTTCTGAAGCACGTGACATAAATACGAGAAGAAGACTCTGCTGAAGTATGTGGTGTAGACGAAAGAACACAAGAAGAATATAGAGGACATAAAGAAGAGGAAGAACTAAGCAGAACAGAACCTCATAGACAATCAAGCCTACTCAAGAAGAGTTCTGTGCATACAAAAGAACATTGAAGAACTTCATCGACTACATCTCACTGCCTTTGAACCTGAAGCATACGACACTGTTCTTCTCAAACAAAACAAGAAGAGGACTCAGAATAAATTCTGACCAAATACAAAAGAGTCCAGAGCTACACTAAAATCACCAGATCCATTTCTAAACTCTACATCTCTACTCTGTGATACATCTGTTTTACATTTCGAGCAGTGTGTGTTATCTGTTGTATTAAACACACACACTGACTCCTATACTTTCACTGGAGGATCTGTAAATCCTCAGAAAACTTTTTACACTTCATTTCCCATTGTGGATAGTGTTAGAGGTCGTGTGAGACCTGGACAGCTCTAAGCTGTTGTTTGTTTCCCCACACAGAACTGTGGTAGAGGTCTTGTGACCTGGACATTGTGTTCACTGTTGTTAACCCCGATCCAGGGTATGGATCATTTTTATATAAACTTTTGAGAGGACTAAGTCTCGGCTTGAGAGTGAACCTCTTGGTTAATTCTCTGTGTTTATAGCTACATACTATATCCATACTACATATTTATTTCATATTCTGCTGCTATTACTTTGAAATATAATTTGTCTTCAAAGCTACTTTGATAGTTAAACTCGCAAGTGTTTATATATATTATAAACCAGTAAGTTAGTTTCAAAAGTTAATTTAATCATTTGATTAAGTTAACTGAGAACTAATCAATCTTTGAGAAACTAATTGAACCTTTATAATCTGTATAAATTCACTACAGTTTAATCTGTTTTTGAAATAGGGGGATTTTAATGAACATTGTTTTTAACAGAAAATTTTAATTGGAACTCAATTCACCCCCCTCTTGAGTATCCACTCCGACCAACAAGAAGATTAACCAATTGTATTTCGATGCTACGAATCAAGTCAAAGATTTAATTGAAAATTTTCAAGAATCAAATGGACTTAATCGGAAAAGAAAACATGGATTATTGTATCTCAGATGTGTGAAAATGTGACGATGCTTCAATAAAAGGGAGAACAAGATGTCAAAGACCCTCAGAACACCCTAAAAACCAAAGGAAACACGTCACATCTGAAACCTACCCATAAGGGTTTATCCAAGACTTAAAAACCCTATGAAAAAAGGAAAAACGGAACAAATACTCAGTGAGGGGAATCTGTACGCTCTAGAGGAGGCTTCCAGGACGGTCGTCGGATGAGGAGGGCACGACGGAACCGGTCAGGTGGACTAGGGAGTCACGAAAGGAGGAGGACAAGGAGGCAAAGGAGGAGGAGGAGGTAGTGGCGGTGGCTGAGGATGATGAGTCGACAGCCGTGGAGGAGTATGAGGAGGTAGAGGCGAAAGAGGATAAGGAGGGATTGCAGCGTAGGAGGGCTCGATGGCATAGAGGTCAACTTCCCCAAAGGGCTGAAAGGGTGCGAGGGAGGAGGATCTATTTGGGTTCGTTTATAAAACCTGCTAGATCCTTTATCGGCAGTAGTTAAAAGCACCGATAAAGGTATATTTTATCAGTGCTAAAATAAAAAGAGCTGATAAAACGTACCTTTATCAGTGCTAAAAAAAGATCAGATTAAGGTATAATTTTAATAATTTATTTATATAATTATATATTTATTTAAAATGATATATATGATACACTTATATTTATTTATTAATAATTATAACTATAAATAAATATAAATTTATTTATACATATAAAATTATAATTTAAGTAACAATAAAATTATAAGAAATATACTTATTATATTTATAATGATATAAAAATGTAAAATAATTATAATAATTATATATATTTATAAGATTATTGATATATATAACTATATTTCTTCTAATTTTATAAATATTTATTTGAAATATATATATATTTATAAATATAATTATAAATAAATATTTGTTTATTTATTTAAATAATCATATATTTATAAAAAAATTATATATCAAATATTTAAATTTTTTTAATATATATAATTAATATATTTATTATAATTTTAAAATTATTTAAATATATCTATATTTTTTTATAACAATAAATAACATTTGTATTTATTTATCAATATTCATATAAACATTTATAAATATATTTATAAATATGTATTTATTTAATTATATATATAATATTATATATGAAATAATAAATAAAATATTTATAACTTAATAATTATTTAAATAAATATAAATTTATTTGAATTTATTTATAAATATTTGTATATATTTATAAATATATCTTATTAATTATATATTTATCAATTTTTATGTAGTATAATAAATATATTTATTATAATTTTCTAATTATTTACACACACACACGCACATATATATATATATAGTTATAATTATAACTATAAATAATATATAATTGTAAAAATTTGTATATATTTGTTAATATATATATATATATTAATAAAATTATAAAATTATGTATTTAATTTTATAATTATATATATATAGATATAATTATATTTACAAATGTATTTGGAAAGTATTCATATATATCATTAAAAATATAATAAAATATTTTTATTATTTAAATATATATAATGTAATTTTATAAGTACATTTTTAGAACATATATAGTTCATATGGGTATCATTATGAATTAATCAATATACCACATCAATGGACAATGCGATGAAATGCATAAATGAACATTCATGCATGATACATATCATATACGCATGATCAATATATACATTGACCAAATTTATTGGAAAACACACATATATTCAATAATTTTAATTATAAATATATATATTAAAAAGTATTATATATTTATAAATAAAATAAATATATTAAATATAAAAATATAACTAATACAATTAATTAATCTAATTAATATAATAAATCTAGTAAATTAATCTAATAAATATAATAAATCTAATAAATATAAAAAATCTAATATATCTAATATATCTAATAAATATAATAAATATAATAAATATAATAAATATAATAAATATAATAAATATAATAAATTTATTTATTATTTAATGTAATTTATTATAATCTTATAATTATTTAATTATATATACATATATATATATTTATTTAATTATTATATAATATATACTTTTTTCAATTAAAACATTATACATATATTTTGGAATTATTAAAAATATATATTAATTATAAACATGATTTTTTATTTAATGTATAAAAATAAAAATTATTTTTGAATATAAATACAATTATTTTTTATAAATTAATATTTTTTTTATTAAAATCTTTTATCTCCACTAATAATAGTCCTGATAAAGGCCCTCCCCAATATCAATGCTTTCTGCTTAGCATTGATAAAAGGCAGTGCTTCCCTTGCCCTGTTTTGTGGTAGTGTGTGTTCATTACAATAGTGCATGTGATTCAAGTAGCACAAAATGATGTAATACAATTTTTGTGCTTCCTGACCAACTTTCACAAAAACATAAACTTTCAAAACAATTGTTCACATTCTTACCCCGGAGTAGGTAAGAAATTATGGGACTTATTAATAATACTTGGTCTGATTCCCAAGCCCGATTCCCAACCAATACTGAAAATATACTTCTATCAGAATACCGTTGAGATAATTCTAAACCAATTTTATTCGAGTTTTAAAATTCCAATTTGATTCCCATATCTAGTTATTCAATACATAAAATGTAACTTCAATGGAATACTTCTTGAAACAAATATGAACATCTTATTCCTCAGTCTGGAAATCTTAATACAATTTTCCCAGTGTGATTATCTAGACTAATATCGTAACCATCTAAATGAGATCTTTCTCTTATTCTTCTCCTTTATCTTCTTCTAATTTCTAACTAACTTCATTAAGAAATCACTTTATGTGACCCTTCTTCATATGGTAGAAATCCATAGTTTCGCTCTCCTCTTTCATGAGCGATAAAAGTCACAAAATACATGAATTAATCTCTTCATATTTATAGGCTAGAAATAATGGTTTAAGTGGGATTCTTAGAAGGTTTACTCATTAAACCAAATTTCCTAAATCTCTTATCTTCCTTAAATCCCGGATCTCTCTTTGACTCATTCAATTCCCCTTAAAATCCCGTTCTTTCATTGAATTCTCCAATATCTTTTTAAATATTTAAATCTCATCGATTTTGGATATATCTTGTAATTCTTCAACATTTCTCAACTCTTCTTGTACCTTCTAAAATATTCTAGTAGCTTCATATTTCTTCTGGATTCTTTAACAAACTTTAGTTCTATTATGATTCTCTATTTTAATTTATCCATTCTAATTTATCAATTCCAATTTCTCCATACCAACTGGTGAAAAGAAAAAAAACATATTCTTTGAGTATTAAGATCCCATTTGACAACACTTTTTCATCTTTTTCAAAATCATCAAGAAACATTTTAGGCTCGACAAAACTCCATTACATTCCCAATTATGACCTGGCTCATTACGATGAACATAAATGTAAAACAAAATCTTCTTCTTCTTCTTTTCTCTTGACCCACTTGGAATACAATTCAACTTTTCTTATTCAACATCTTTCTTATAAGAATGAATTATTCCGTAATTTGAAACATTTAAGATCAGCATCATCATCATTTGACTTATAATGGAATGTATTATAGCTTCAAGTTGCTCCAGTAACATATTTATTTCCTAATCAGCCAAAATATGATTTTCCTAAATAATATTTTCATCACCCTCTCAATTATAATCTGATTCTAAATAAAATTGTAAGCACTTCTTCCCCCTTTCTTTCATCAATCTATCATCACAAGTTTTATAACTTACTTTTGATATTTGTGAATTAAAAAAGAGAAAATCGTCGTCAGATTTATATTAGATCCATGCTGAATCTGATTATCTTCCTCATTTTGATCACGCCCCCTCATTCTGAAATCTAGGTGAGTTCGATGATCTTTTATACTTGTAAATATATCCCCAATCCGAAGGACATTCTTAAGATCTGTGAGTCTGATTTTCTAAATATGATGGTCAGTATGATTTTCTCCAAAAAAAATTTAGATAGTTTCTTTTCTTCTTAAACTTCATTGGAAAAAAAATATAATACCTAAATATAGAAATACTCCTTATCATCTTTGTCCTAAAAATAATAATTAAACTCTGTAAAAACCTAAAAAACAATAAAATCCATAGAAACCTAGAAATAATAAAATCCCTAAAAGCCTCAAAATCCCTAAAAACGTAAAACCCTCTAAAAACCTAGAATCCAATAAGAAAACATTTAATTTGTAAAAACAATTAAAACCCCTAAAAACCTAAAAACACTAACAAATCTAAGTACCCTTAAAAAGTCTATACAATCCCTAAAAATCTTTAAAAAACCCATTACACCATAAGAACCCTAAAAACCCATAAAACCCATAAAACCCCACTAAAAAATATAATAACCCTTTAAGCACTTAATAATTTTTTAAAAACATAGATACCCTAAAAAATTAAAAATTCCGAAAAATAAAAAAAAAATCATATAAAATCTATAAACCGTAAGACACTAAATATCCATATGAAACCGAAAAACTATTAAAATTGAAAAAAACCCTTTAAATATCCCTAAGAAATTAAAAACCATAAAACCAATAAAAACACTAAGAAAACCTTAAAATCTAAAAAAACATAAAACACATGAAAACCTAAAAAACACTAAAACTCCTAAAGACCCTAAAACCTTAAAAACCCTAAACCCCCACAAAATCCATAAAAACACTGAAAACCACAAAAATCACAAAAATTCTTAAAAATACCTAAAAATAGAAGAACACTAAAAACCCTAAAAATACTAAGAAAAACTTATGAACCTAATAAACTCAAAACCCTTAAAACCCATAAAAATGATAAAAACCCTAAAACCCCAAAAGACCCTAAAACCCTAAAAACGAATAAAACCCGTTAAAAAACTAAATGCATAAAAAATCTAAAACCACTAAAACTATGAAAACCATTTAAATATCTAAAATTTTTATAAAAAACTGAAAAACATAAAACCTCTGAATAAAATAAAAAAAATGCTAAAACCCAAAAATTCCTCTAAAACCCTAAAACCCCAGAAACCGTTAAAATCCTAAAAAACCATGAAAAGCATAAAAATCCAAAATAATAACTAAATTCCCAAAAACTATAAAAAACACATAAAACCCCTAATAAAACATCAAAAACTAAAAACACTTAATACCCCCAAAAAACATAAGAAACGCTAATTTTTTTTAAAAACTTTAAAAACCCTAAAAACCCTAAAAAACTCTAGAAACCAACAAAATCACTGAAAACCCTAAAAACCATAAAAGACCTAAAAAATTCCTTAAAAACAATAAAAATATAAAATCCTAAAACCCATAAAGAATCCTTAGAAAAAATTAAAATCCTAAACATACTTAAAACCCCAAAAACCTAAAAATAATAAATACCAAAAAATCCATAAAAAGCCTCGAAAAATCCAAAAAAAACCTAAAAGGAGAAAACAACTTAAAAATATTTTTAAAACTATAAAAACTCATAAAACCCATAAAACCATAAAAACACTAAAAACTCTAACAACCCTTTAAACCCTTATAAACATTATAAGACTCTAAAGTGCATTAAAAATCCCAAAAAATCAAAAAAAAATCCTAAAACCATAAAAACCCATAAAAACCCAAAAAACCATAAAAACACTAAAAACTATCCAAAAAACTATAAACCATAAAAATCTCCACAAATCTCTGAAAATTAAAAAACCCTAAAAACCCAAGAACCTTTAATAAAACCATGAAAACATAAAAACACTCAAAACCCCTAAAAACCAAAAACATGTTTAAAACCATAAAACCAATAAAACCCATTAAAAACTTTTAAAACCATAAAAATCACTAAAAAACATAAACACACATAAATATCTAAAAAGTCCCTTAAAATCACTAAATACATAAAAAAAGAAAAACATGAAAACCCCAATGAAAACCTTAAAAACTGAAACACTTAAAACCCCAAAAAACCCCTAAAAACGATGAAAGCCTAAAACCCTAAAATCCGTAAAATCCATAAATGACAAAAAAATATCTACAAACATAAGAAACCATAAAAACATAAAAAACCCTATAGGAAATAAAACCCCTAAAACCCAAAAAATGATAAAAGGCCTAAAATCCACAAAAACATAAAAACCCTCATTCCTTAAAAATCATACATACACATAAAACCCCTGAAAACCCACTAAAAACATTCAAAACCTTTTAAACCCCTAAAAATGTTAAAATCATTAAATAAACTAAAAAAACGATAAAAACCATAAAAACAATAAAAACCATAAAACCCCCAATATCCCTAGAAACCTAAAAAACTATAAAAAATAAAATACCCCAAAAAATCTATAAAAATATTAAAAAAACTAAAAACCATTAAAACACAAAAGAAACCCTTAAAACCCAAAAAATGATAAAACCCTTGAAAACATAAAAAACACTAAAACACCTAAAACCCCGAAAAACCCTAAAAATGATAAAAATCCTAAAAAGTCCAAAAAATAACTAAAAACATATAAAACACTAAATATAACTAAATACCCTAGGAAACCCTTAAAAACCAAAAAATAACATAAAAACCCTAAAAACATAAAAAATGATAAAATCCCAAAAACCCTAAAAGGCCATAAAAACCCAAAAAACAAAAAATTCAAAAAAACTCCTAAAAATATTTAAAAACACTAAAAAGACCTAAAAACCTAAAAACCACTAAATAGTCAAATCACCCTTTAAACACCTAAAAATATAAAATGAATGTAAAAACCTTTAAAACACTAAAATACTTTAAAAAAACCTAAAACCCAAAAATCTCAAAAAATTCTATTAAACCCTAGAAACACTCAAAATCCACAAAAACACTAAAATCCATTAAAATAATAAAAAATTACTACAAATACATAAAATCATAAAAAACCGAATCCCCCTAAGGAAACATTAAATACCTAAAAACACATAAAACCGAAAAACATAAAAATGATAAAAACCATTAAAAACATAAAAAACATTTAAAACACTTAAAACCCTCAAAATCACTAAAACCCAAAAATATAATAATATTCCTTAAAAATCCAGAAAAATCACTAAAAATGTTAAAAAACCTAAAACCCATAAAAAATACTCATAAAACCATAAAAACCAGAAAACACATAAAACCACTAAAAACGTAAAAAAGATATTTAAGGAAAAATACCTAAAAAGACACCAAAACCCCAAAAAAAACTCCAAAAAACCATAACCCCCCCCCAACTTTTAAAAAATCCAAAAAACCCGTAAAATCCTAAAAACAACTAAAAAAATAAAAACCTTTTAAAACCATGTAAACATTAGAAAACTATTAACCCCCTTAAAAACCATAAAAAACTAAAATACCCCCTAAAACCCCGAGAAAACCATTAAAACCCTAAATAAGTCAAAAAAAACTCAAAAAATTTATAAATACCCTAAAAACCATAAAAATTCTAAAAAATCCATACAAATATGTAAAATTAAAAACCCAAAAAACAATAAAAACCCCAAGAAAACCATAAAATCTTAAAAACACATGACACCCCTAAAAACCTAAAAAATGCTACAACCCCTAAAAACCCTAAAACCCTAAATGACCTAAAAATCCCAAAAATCCCTAAAACGCGTAAAAATACTTAAATATAATTAAAAATGTAAAAACCCTAAAAACACTAAGAATAACATAAAAATTTAAAAACACTTAATATTCCAAAAATGCCAAAAAATGATAAAAACCATGAAAATCGTAATAGAACCATAAAAACCCAAAAAACCCAAATGAACCATAAAAATTCAAAAAAACATCAGAACCCCTAAAACCCATAAAAAATCCTAAAAACCACTAAAAACTATAAATACCATTTAAACCTCTACAAATGTTAAAAAACTATAAAACCCCTAAAAATCCTAAAAAACCATAAAACAAATATAACCCCTAAAAACCATAAAAACCTAAAAAAATCCAAAAACCATAACAATACGTAAAAACCCTGGAAACCCATAAAAATCTTAAAAATCACCAAATATTCCTAAAAACATAAAAAACCCTAAAACCAAGAAAAACCCTCAGAAAACCATAAAAACATAAAAACATTTAAAACCATAAAAACCTAAAAAACACTAAAAACTATAAAAAACCCTAAAAACCTTAAAAACCCTTAAACCCCTAAAAACCATAAAACCCCTCAAAACCTTAAATACCCAGAAAACCCTAAAATCCCACTAAAAACCCTAAAATCTATTAGACCGCTAAAAATGATAAAAAAATCTTGATAGCATTAAAACCCTAAAAAACTAAAAAAAACCTAAAAACCACAAAATACCATAAAACCCTAAACCCCAAAAAATCCCAAACGACCCTAAAATGAAAAAAATTCTAAAAAATCTAGAAAAATTCCAAAAAACCTAAAATACCATAAAAACCTAAAAACTAAATAATGCCCATAAATACCTAAAAACACTTCAAACCTTTAAAAAATAAAAAAAATTAAAACCCTTGAATTTTTTTAAAAACACTCTAAAATCCTAAAACCCAAAAAACTAATTAAAATACAAAAAATCCCTAAAAACCTAAAAAACCATGAGAACACAAATAATACCTTAAAAATATAAAAACACTTATTACCCCTCAAAAACCTAAAAAAGATAAAACACTAAAATCTAAAAAAAGTTCATAAAACACCCTAAAACCTATAAAAACCCATAAAAACCACTCAAATGATAAAAAACCCTAAAAACCATAAAAACCCATAAAACTGATTAAGTCCATAAAAACTCTATAAACCCTTAAAAATGTTAAAAGACGCGAAAAATCCTTTAAACCCAAAAGAAACTCAAAAAACCCCTAAAAACTAAAAAACCATAAAAAATCTAAAAACACTAAGACTCTCCAAATCCTTAAAAACACTAAAAAACATAAAAATAAAAAAATCCCAAAAAATCCATACAAAGTAAAAATAACCAAAAACCCCTAAGAAAACTTTAAAAACCTAATGAAACTTAAACCACATAAAAAAACATATATTTTTTGATAACTCTAAAAACCATAAAAATCCAAAAATCAATAAGAAATTCTAAGAACATTCAAAATCCTAAAAACCCTAAAAACCCTAAAACCCATAAAAACCCTAAAAACAATAAAAACCCACTAAAAACTATAAAATACATTAAACGCATAAAATTTTAAAAAACCATAAAAACCATAAAACCCTAAAAAACAAAAAAAAATACACAAAAAAACCCCATAAAACCCTAAAAGACAAAAAAACCCCTCAAAATCCATAAAACCCTAAAGACCCATAAAAAAATAAAAAGCATAAAAATACCAAAAATCCCAAAAATCATAAAATAACCAAAAAACTGCTTAAGAAAATCGTAAAATCCTAAAATACATTAAACCCCTAAAAACCTAAAAACATTAAAACCCTAAAACCCGGAAAAACCCTAAACACTCTAAAACAACTCAAATCATAAAAAACACCAAAACCCTATAAAAATACTAAAAAAATCCCTCAAAATTTCTAAAAATGTAAAAAACCCTAAAAAAATTGAAAACCCCTTAGAAAACAGTAAAACTGAAATACACATAAATACCCTAAAAACCCTAAAAATGCTGAAAACCATAAATACCCCTAAATACCCAAAATTCCTAAAACCCATACAACCCCCAAATACCATAAAACGCCTAAAAACATCTAAATAACCTAAAATACCATAAAATAATAAAAACCAAAAAATACATTTAATCATCCTTTAAACCACAAAAAAATTTAACATACTCTAAAAACATAAAAAATCTCAAAAAAACCCCATAAAAATCCAAAAAAAATCATAAAAACCCTGAAACCTATAAAAACCATAAAACAATAAAAATCCCAAAAAGCACATAAAACGCTTTAAACCCCAAAAAATCCTTAAAAACATAAAAACCCCTAAAACCCTAAAACCCGACAAGAAACGCTAAAAACCTAAAAACTAGTTAAACACATAAACAAATTAACACATAAAAGTTATAACCCCCCTAAAAACCATAAACAACAAAAAAACCCAAAAAACCTAAAAATCCTAAAAATCCTAAAATGTGAAAAATCCTAAAAATCCATAAAATTCCCATAAAAATGAAACCCCCTAAATACCATGAAAATCCAAAGAATTTCATTAAAAAATAGAGACACTTAAAACCCCTAAGAATCCTAAAAATCAGTAAAAACTCTAAAAAAACATTAAATAACCTAAAAACTTAAAAACAAAAAATAATAATAAAACACTATAAAACATTAAAAACCAAAAAAACCTTAAAAAACATAAATATCCACTTCAAAATTTAAAATACCTTCAAATCCCTAAAAATGTTAAAAATTTTAAAAATCATTAAAAACCCCTAAAACAAAAAAACCAAAGAAACATAAAAAATAAAAAAAACCCATAAAATCCCTAAAACATCTAAATATTTATAAAACCCCCAAAAAAATCCTAAAAAATTCCTATAATTCATTAAAAATGTATGAACCCTAAAAAACCCTAAAACACATAAAAAAACATTATAATCCTAAAAACACTTAAAACCCCAAAAAATGCTAAAAAACTAACCCAAAAAACCCGAAAACCCATAAATACCCCTAAACACATTAAAAAATCTTCAAAATCTATAAAAATCATAAAAACAACACAAAACCTAAAAAAACCATTAATCTATTAAAAACATGGAAAACTCTAAAATTCTAAAAAAATCTAAAAAACTCAAAGAACCCTAAAACCCAAAAAAATACAATAAAGACCATAAAACCCCGAAAAACATTAAAAACTATCATAATCCCTAAAAACCCTAAAAACCCTAAAAACCATCAAATTCCTAAAAAAAATCTAAAAATCCCTAAAAATGTAAAAACCCCTTAAAACCGTGGAAACACCTAAGAAAACATAAAAGAATAAAAAACATAAAACCCATAAAATCCTAAAAACACTAAAAACCCAAAAAACCTAAAAACATTAAAAAACCAACAAACATAAAAATACCTCAAATCCATAAAGAACCATAAAAATCCTTAAAAATTATAAACTATAACTAAAATCATAAAATACTCTAAAACCCCTGATAACTATAAGAAATCATTGAAAATATAAAAACACTTAAAACCCCTAAAAGCAACTAAAAAACAAAACACCTAAAACCTTTTACCCCCCCCCCCCCCCAAACCCATAAAAACATGAAAACCCACTAAAAATCTAAATACCCTTTATGCCCCTAAAAATGTTTAAAACTCAAAAAAACAAAAAAAACTCTAAAAATTAAAAAAACCCTAAAACCAAACAAAACCATAAAACCCTAAAAACCACAAAACCCTAAAAATATATAAATTCCCTCAAACCCTAAAAACCATAAATATCCTAAAAATTCCTAAAAATATCTAAAATAAAAAAACCCTATAACCCAGAAAACCCCTAATAAAACATAAAAACCTGAAAAAAAACACAAAACTTGTAAATACCTAAAATAGATAAAACCCTAAAACACTAAATACCCTAAATACCCTAAAAACCATAAAACCCCTTAAAACCATTAGAAATAGTAAGACTGCTTGAAATCCCTAAAACCCAAAAATAACTCTAAAACTCTTTAAACACCTAAATTTTTTAAAATACTCTAAAAAACCTTCAAAATACTAAAAAAGTAAAAAAAACCAATTTAAAATAAAAAAAAATCGATAAAGCCCATAAGAACCATAAAAAACCCTAAAACCTCACAAAATCCATAAAACCTCTAAAACCTAGAAAAATCATTAAAATACATAAAAACATAAAACCCCCTAAATACCTGAAAAACACTAATAAAACCTAAAAACCTAAAATCACATAAAACCCTTAAAAACAAAAAAAAATCCAAATGACCTAAAAACCCTAAAACCCTAAAAAACTCTAAAAACCCTCAATATCCCAAAAACCCTAAAAATCCAAAAAACACTGAAAATCCCAAAAGACAAGAAAACTAAAAACCTTGAAAACCCATTTGAAAACCTTAAAACCAAAAAAAACATAAAACCCTTCAAAATGAAAAAAAATCTAAAAAACATAAAAGGCCATGAAACCCATAATATCCATAATAAACTATAAAACAATAAATATATAAAAACTCCACAAAAACCCTAATAACCACTAAAATGATAAAATCCCCATTAAACCCATAAAAATGATAAAAACCACTAAAACCCTGAAACCCAAAAAACCCCAAAAAACTCTAAAAACCTAAAAAACCCATAAAACACTAGAAACCCAAAAACCCCTCAAAATCACTAAAAATCAAAAAAACAATAAAAATCATCAAAAATCCTCAAAAATCTACAAGAATCCCAAAAAACATAAAAAAAACTAAAAATCATAAATATCCATATAAAATCCTACAAAAAAACTAAAGACACTTAGAGACCCTAAAAAACAAAAAAATGATAAAAAATCTAAAACCCCAAAAAAACAATAAAAATCCTAGAACCCCTCAAAATCCTTAAAACCAATAAAAAATAAAAAAGTCCATAAAACCCTAAAAATATAGAAATCCGATTTTTTTGGGAAATATACTATGAAAACAATTAAAACCATACAACACTTAAAACCACCAAAAATAAAATATTCTAAAAATTATAAAACACTAAAATACCAAAAAAAAACCTAAAATCCCTAAAACCCCCTAAAAACCATAAAAACCCAAAAAGACTGTAAAAGACCATAAAACCCCAAAAAACCCTAAAAGCATTATAAAAAATCTAAAACCCTATTAAACCCCCTAAAACATTCAAAATCTCTAAAAAACCTAAAATCCATAAAGAAAACTAAATAAAACACCAAAAACATGAAAAATCATAAAATCCTAAAAACAATCAAAATCCATAAACACCTAAAAACACATTAAAATCATAAAAACTTCCGAAAAATCCCTAAAAAGATTAAAAACACAAGAAGTCGTAAGAAAACATTAATATGTAAAAACACTTAAAACTCTAAAATTGAGAAAAAACAGTAAATATCATTAAACACCCTCAATATCTTCAAAATCCCTAAAAACGAGAAAAATATATAAATATCCAAAGAAAATACCTAAACATACCTAAAAACATAAAAACTCCAAGAAACCAAAAAAAACCATAAGAAATCCATAAAACCCTAAACCCCATAAAAACCTGAAAAACTCTAAAAACCTAAAAAAAACACTAAAGACCCAAAAAATATTAAAAACAAAAAAACCAATATAACACTTAAAACTCATAAAAACAATAAAAACACATAAAACCACAAAACCACTAAAAAATATAAAAACTCTTTAATCCATTAAAAATTTTAAAAACACAAAAAAAACTCAATAAAACTAAAAAAACAAGAAAACACTAAAATCCCAAAAAACTCTAAAATCCTAAAAAAAATAAAACCCTTAAATTTCCTAAAAACATAAAAAACTATAAAAATCATAAAAATACCTAAAACCCCTAAAATCAAAAAAAATCTTAAAACCCCTAATAAAAATTTAAAAACATAATAGACCTTTAAACCCATAAAAAATAGAAAAAGAACAAAAACCTTAAAACCCTATAAACCAAAATTCCATAAAAAATAGACTGCTAAAACCTTAAAAACCATATAAACACATAAAATCACTAAACACCCACTAAAAACTCCGAAAAACTGTTAAACCCCTAAAAAATTTAAAAAAATTTAAAAATATAAAAATCATAAAAAATATAATAAATCAAAATAACCCTAAAACATAAGAATCCATAAAACCCCAGAAAACTCTCAAAACCATAAAAACATTAAAGATCATTATAAACCCAAAAAACCCAAAAAACTCAAAAGACCATAAAAATCATAAAAAATCATTAAAACATAAGAAAACCCTAAAACCCCTTTGAAATCCTAAAAACTCTTAAATCCCCTATAAACGTTAAATACCCTAAAAACCATGAAATCACCAAAAAAACATTTAAAACCCAAAAACCCAATGAAACCACTAAAAATATAAAAACCCTTTAAACCCTAAAAATGATGAAAACTCTAAAAACACATCAAACCATAAAAAACTCAAAAAATTCCCTAAAACCCTTAAAAAGCCTTAAAAATAATTAAAAATAACTAAAATGTAAAACCTCAGAAAAAGCTCCTAAGAAAACCAAAAAACCGATAAAACAGTTTATACCCCCAAAAACCACTAAACACCCTAAAACACATCAAAATCATTAAAACCTAAAAATTCATAAAAATCCTTAAAATAAAAAAACATCCATAAAAATATAGAACCCTATAAAAACTGTGAAAACCCCATAAGAAACCCAAAAAACCTAAAACACATAAAACCCCTAGACACCTAAAAACACTAAAAAACATAAATACTTTAAAAAGTCCCTAAAACACCTATGACCACTAAAAACTGTAAATACACTAAAAACTACTAAAAACCATAAAAACCTAAAAATCTACAAAACCCTAAAAACACAATTAAATAATAAAACCCCTTTAAACCTCTACAAAGTTAAAAAAATCTAAAAAACATTAAAAACCTAAAAAACTCAAAAAACCTGAAAACCCAAAAAAATAAAAAACCCTAAAACCCAAAAAAAAACTCTAAACCCCCTCAAAATCCCTAAAACCCATAAAAAGAATAATAATCCCAAAATATATATTATACTACCAAAACAATGTAAGTATTCCTATAGACCTTGAAAACCCAACGTAAACTATAAAAACCTAAAAAAATTAAAACAACTAAAACACCTAAAAACACTATGAATCCTAAAGCCCCAAAAAATCACAAAAAAAACCAAAAAGACCAAAAAACCAAAAAACCAAAAAAACCCCATGAAAACCCATAAAAACCCTAAAAACCCATAAAAATATTAAGAAATACCTAAAATTATAGAAACCCTAGAAAACCTAAAATCCCTTAAGAAAACATTAGAACCACCAAACCATAAATCCTCTAAAACCCTAAAAACACTAAAACCCTTAATAAACCTTCATACCCTTAAAATCCTTAAAAACCCAAAAATTTCCTAAAAATCAAAAAAAGTTGTAAAAAAAGTAAGAAACTCTAAAAAAATAAAAACTACTAAGAAAAACATAATGACCTTAAAAAAATTGAGACTTCTGAAAACCCTAAAAAAATAAAAAGGACCCTAGAAACAATAAAACCCCTAAGAACCTTAAAAAAGAAAAAAAATACTTAAAACCCCTAAGAACTCTAAAAACCATTTAAAACCCCAAACGTGATAGAATAATAAAAAAACCAAAAAAAACATAAACACTAAAAAAATCTAAACACCAAAAAACTATAAAAACCCTAAAACCATAACACCCCTAAAAATCCATAAAATCCCGAAAACAATAAAAATACGTAAAAATACCTTGAAGAAACATTTGAAGAGAAAAAATCATTGAGAATATGGCGCTCCGCTAACTCTGATCCCTTGATGGCGCTCCTACCGCTCCACCAATAGCTTCAATATGACAAAATGGTGGTGCCCTGGCCTCTCCCCTCTGCGAGGGAGGGGCTGCTTCCACCCCCTACTAAGGAAAGATTCTCTCTTTCTTAGATCCTAACTTTCTTCCTGCTTTCCTTTGGATTGATCTCTTCCATAAAGTGTCAGGCTTTCATGAAGGGCTGATGAAGCTCCCTCTATCGATTTCAGAGTTCAACAAGGCCTCCGCACTCCATAGTCTGACCCTGGTGGCCAAGTTCTTGAGCTGGCGTCCCCCGGTTGATATTTTTTATGGTTCGTGTTCAAGAATTGGGATCTCAAGGATCGTGCCACTGTGGGTCTAGTTAATTCCAATCATATTGTGATTCATTTTTCGTCATAGGACAACCTCATAAGGTCCTCGTCCTCATCCCCTCGTAGTTGTGATGTTGCTCATTTCTCCATTTTCCGGTGGAATTTTGAATTTCACGTGAACCGCGATTTCCCTCTGATGGTGATTTGGGTAAGATTCCTTGAGATCCCTCTTCCCTTCCAAAAATTATATATTCTTTCTATGCTGTGGAATCTGGTTTGGCGGTTTCTGTGTCTCGATAGCTAGACCAGGGCCCTCTATTACTCGGTTTCTCTGAGGGTTTGTGTTGAAGTCAATATCTCGAAGGAACTAGTGGATTTCTTCTGGATTGAGATTAGTGAAGAGCTTCATTGAAAGAAGACAGTGGTTTTCGAATCGTGGGAAAACAACTGCTCCACATGTTTTTATCTTGGTCATTTGAAAAGGGATTATAGTCGGAGGGATAGTGTGGTGGCTAGGTTTTTCATGGAGTCCATCCCCTCGATGGTTAGATCAAGAGGAGACATGGAGATAAGGAATGATGTCCCTAAGGATTATCTACTGGACATTCGGGGTTTTGAAAAGATGGAGGACGTGGGCTTATCCCCCCGGGTTGCAGCGGGAGAGCCTGTTTTGGTCAAGAGCATCTTCAAAAGAGTGGGGGTGACTTGGGCCTGGGGGGAGATGCCTCTTCTGCAATTGGATATTCCCCACATCCTGATACTAGCATGGGTATATTCTTGGCCTCTAAGACGTCCAATCTTGTATTGGAGGGGGTGCCTTTGCTCAGCCCTTTTGTGGATGTTGGTTGTAGTCATGATCTGACTCTTTTCCTAAATCGGTCCACTGAGATGAATCATCTGATCCCCAAGGGTACTGAGGAAAGGGGCCAGGGGAGGTTGGTCCCACAAGAGGTGGAAGTTGATGATACCCTTAAGGATACAGACATGCTCTCCCCTTTTGCTGGTTCTTGGTCTTTAGATGTTAAAAGTCCCCTGACCACTGCATCCCCTAAAGAGAATGTGCCGCTTGACCTTTCTATACCTGGGCTTGATCTTCCTGATGGCCTTTTTCCATTGAAATCTCTTAGGAGACCTTTCCCTGATAAATGGACCATGGAGCAGCCTGAAAAGAGAACGTCCCTTGTTCTTTTCCAGAAGCTTCCACCTTGTGTTGAACTGTCTGACCCAATTATGTTGGATTTCTCGAAGATACCACTTGAGGAGCATATTTTCGATATCTTCCACAAACTGGACCTCCAATTGGGGATCTTCCTCAGAGATGAGAATGATGAGCTCATAAGGATTGGTGAAATCCTTGGGTACTTTGATGATTTCATGTATGAAAGTTTGAACAGAATTAAGAAGGTGCATGAAATGATGGATCTTTCTTATTCATTTGGTGGAAAGCTGACGAGACAGCCGCGGCTTGACCCTGAATGCAGCAAGCAGGAGGACATGGTTGCACCTGCCTCCCCAGCTCAAAGGAAGAGCAAGATTCAGAGTTATCCTCTGGTGAAACGAAGAGCTATAAGGGACTATTCCTCCCTTCACATGACTATGGTGACTAGAGCTTCTTCCAAGCCCAGTAGAGGTAAAGCCAAAGCTCTTGGCAGGGGAGATTAACTTACCAATGTGAAATCGGATGTGGAACCCATAAAATATTATGAAGCCTTTATCAAGCAGTATGAATCCTTTGTATGGGAGTCAGTGGACTCGGATGCCTCCTCGGGTTATGGAGATGATGGTGATCCCCTTGCCAGTGACGATTTTGTTCCGTAGTTGTCTTGCACTTTGGGTTCTTGTACTTTTTGTGTGGGTTCTCAGGGCTTTGGGTGTGAGTTTTTTGACTCTACCCCTCCCTTGTTTGCTCCCTTTTCTCTCTTCTTTTTAGGAATGGGGGGTCAGGGATAGCCTGGACTCACACCTTTCTTTACCCTAAAGAAATAAAAACACTAAAAAATATTACGAAATCCTTGAAAACCTAAGAACACTTAAACCCCATAAAAGCCTTAAAAACACCAAAACACCCTAAAAACCCAGAAAACCTAAAAAACCTAAACAACCCAAAAAACAATAAAAACCCATAAAAACCTTTAGAACCCATAAAAACTAAAATAACCCTAAAACCCACTAAAAACTCTAATTCATATATAAATCCATAAATAAGGTAAAAATTCTGAAAAATTAAAAGACCAGAAAAATAAAAAAACCCCCAAAACCCAAAAAGACAATAAAAACAAAAAAAACCCTAAAACCCCAAAAACACCGTAAAATCCCAAAAACCCCCAAAACCCATTATAATCCAGAATAAATATAAAATTACCTACCACATAAAAAAATTAAAAATCCTCAAAAACTAAAGAAAACAAAAAATTCCTAAATAAATTTAAAAAGCCTAAAAAACAAAACAACCCAAAACCCAAAAAACCAAACAACCCTAAAGTAACATAAAACCCCTTAAAATCTTTAAAAAATGTAATAACCCATAAAAATATGAAAAATACCTAAAAATACCTACAAATGTAAAAAAAACCTTAAAAATACTAAAAAACTCCATGAAAACCAAAAAAAACCAAAAAATCAAAAAAAAATAAAACCTATAAAAACACAAAAATGCTAAAAACCCTAAAAGAACATAAAAACTTCTAAAAATGATATAAACCCCTAAAAACATTAAAAACTATAAAACCCCATAAAAACCATAAAAATAAACTAAAAACTCTAAAAACACTTTAAACCCATAAAATTGATAGAAAACTCTAAAAAATATTGAAACTCCTAAAAAACAGAAAATAAAACTAAAAACCAAAAAAAACCATAAAACCCTAGAAAACCTAAAATCCATAAAAATCCCTAAATACCTAATAAACCATAAAAATCCTAAAAAATCCCTAAAATCCCTTAAAACATAAAAACCCCTAAAATCATAAAAACCCTTTGAAAATCATAAAAACATAAAAACACTTTAAACCCCAAAAAACCTAAAAATTACTAAAAATACTAAAATTTGAAAAAGGCCATAAAACCCCTAAATTATAAAAAAACAACTAAAAATGTTGAAAAAGATGAAAACACATAAATCCCGAAAACCATCTAAAAACTCTAAAAACCCATTAAACCTCTAAAAATATTAATAATGTATAAAAATACATAAAACCCCCCAAAAAATTGAAAACCCCCATTAAACCACAAAAACCATAAAATAACCCCAAATAGTTAAAATCTTTCAAAACCCTAAAAACCATAGAAATACCTAAAAACCATAACATTCCCTAAAAGCATACAAACCCTAAAAATCCTAAAAACACTTGAGAACACCTGAAAAACATAAAAAACACCTAAATCCTCTAAAACCCCTAAAAACCATACAAATCCATAAAAACACTAATAAACCACTAAAACTCTAAAACCTCTTGAAACCACTAAAAAAGTTCAAAACTATAATATCCTTTAAAACCCGAAAAAATGAAAAGACCCTAAAAACCCTAAAAACCACAAAAACCCTGAAATACCTAAACAATCCTAAAACCCCTAAAAATTCAAAAAATACTAAAAACCATAAAAAAAATAAATTCCCTAAAATTCCATAAAAAATTAAAAAATCATAAAACCCTTAAAACCCTAAGAAAACCATAAAAACCAAAAAACACTTAAAACCCATAAAAAATAGAAAAAAAAAATAAAAACCCTAAAAACCCATAAACACCATAAAACCATACAAACCCTCAAAATCTTTAAAACCCCCCAAAACCAATAAAAATCCCTAAAAATCCCAAACAATCCCTAAAAAACCCTAAAACCCTAAACTCACTTAGAAAACCATAAATCCAAAAAAATTATAATTCCAATAAAAAACCTAAAAACAAAAAACCCTAAAAAAACCTAAAATAAAAAAAAAATCATAAAATCCAAAAAAACCCAAAACCATAAAAAATCCATAAAAACATTAAAAACACTAAAACCACATAAACACCATAAAAACCACTAAAAACTATAAAAAAATTATACCCTTAAAAACATTAACAAAACTCAAAAAACCCTTAAAACCCCTAAAAAATAAAAGAACCCTAAAACCCCCAAGAAACCATATAAACCCTAAAAGATCTAAAAAATATAAAAACCCTCAGAATATATAATTGAAATAAAAATCAATAAAATACCCTTAAAATCCCTAAAAATATAAAAAAGCCTAAAAACCTTGAAAACCCCTATAAAAATGTTAAAACAAAAAAAAATCCCATAGGAGAAATAAAAAATATAAAACCCCAAATAGCATAAAACCCCTAAAAATATCTAAAAACATAAAAAATTCCTAAAAATCCTAAAAATATAAAAAGCAATAAAAACCCCTAAAAATTCCTTAAAACAAAAAAATCCCTAAAAAACCTAAAAACTATATGAAAACCCTAAAAACCTAAAACTCTTAAAACCCATAAAAACCTAAAAACCCTAAAACACTAACAGATACTAAAATACCCTAAAAACTATAAAAACCACTAAAAACCATAAAACCCCCAAACACCATAAAAAACCCTAAAACCCATAAAAGATAAAAAACCACTAAAATCTCTAAAAACCCTTTAAACCCCAAAAAACATTAAAAACTATAAAAACCCTTAAAACCCTTAATAAACACAATAAAAACCTTAAGACAACCAAAAACCAAAAAAATACAAAAACCCGTACAAAGCCACATAATCTATAAAACCCTAAATACCATACAAATCCTAAGGACAAGAGAGCCTCTGAGTGGTGTCCAATTCTTCTCCCACTGAACCTAGGGTTACCCTCAGTTTCAAACCTGAGGGGGAGGTTTCTATATTGGTAACTTCCAATCCCTCTTTCCCTCTTCCTCCTCTACCGTCCCTCTTCTTTCATCTCTGTTTTCATTCAGGTTGTGATGTCCTTCTGGTGAAGCTTCAAGGAGATGTTTTGATGATTCAGATGATTGTTTTTACTGCTGACGCCCATGGACGCTACAACCCCTCTATGAACTAAGGTTCCTCCACACATCTCCAAGGAGAATCTGGAATGGGGGTAACAAATGGGTTTTAGGTTTGTGGTTCTGCGGTTGGTGGCCCAAATCCCTCAGCCGCTCAAATCCTAAATCTTACCTCTAAGTTATGCTAATCGTCTCCTAGACGGATATGGTGTAGTGGAAACTAAGGGGTTTTAGGTTGTGGGATTTGGCAGCCGATGGTTTCCAAGATGCGGTGATCCTCATTTGATGACACTCATCGATGCTCATTTATCTAGTTTGAAGGTTAAGGTTTTATCTTGATGTTTTCACCAATGAATTTGGATTGGTTTTTGTTTTTCAGATCCCTATCTTCGATGAAGGTTTGTGTTCATATCGATGATTGTTTTGGTTGTTTCTTTAGAGTCTATTCACACTTATGGTTTGGTTCTTTTAATTTTTGGTGATGGTTGGAGATGCGTTTATGTTTGGATATTATTGGTGTTTTCACTTCTCGTTTGGTCATATTTCTGGTTGGTGATGGTTGGAAGTGTGTTTTTTGAAATATTTGCCTTTGGTTCAGGGTGATACCCTGTTTAGATAATAATGGATTATGTGGGAGGTGATGATGATGATGGTGGTGTCTGATTCACGCAGTGGACTTCGGAGAGAGGCCAACGATGATGAATACATGATGGTGAAATTGGTGACATGAAGACATGTTGGAAGTGATAATTATTTTCAAGGTGATGTGGTCCTCGATAGTAGGTTAGAGGAAGTTTTGTTCATGTTTGGTGATAGTGTAATGTGCAATGTCTATTATTTTTGGGTGTGACCGGGGGTTAGAGGATGTTCTGTAGTGGCTTTTCAGTAAATAAAAAAGTGGATTGTCATATGCATACAAATCCAAAAAAATACCTAATAATATAAGAACCCAATAGTCCCTAAACACCACTATGAAAATTTTTAAAACAAAAAAAACACTTAAATCCCCAGAAAAACATAAAATATGATAAAAATTCTAAAACCCCTAAAACCCTAAAAATCCGTTAAAACCTTAAAAAATAGAAAAAACCATAATGCACTAAAAACAATAAAAATCCTTTAATCCACTAAAAATGTTAAAAAAACTCTAAAAAACCTTAGAAACCCTAAGAAACTAAAAAAACCCCTAAAATCCAAAAAACCAAAAAACTTGTAAACCCCTAAAGTCATAAAACTCCTCAAAATCAAAAAAAAACCTTAAAAAACTATAAAAATCCTAAAAAACGTAAATCCCCTAAAAATTTAAATAACCGTAAAAACTGTGGAATTACCTAAGAACATATAATTATCCTAAAATCACTTAAAACAAATAAATACCCAAAAAAACCCAAAAAACCCTATAAACAATCAAAATCCCATAAAATCCCTAAAATCCGTAATAACCCGGAAAAACCTATGAACATTTTTAAAAATTAAAAAGACATAAAACCACTAAAAAACTGATAAATGTTAAAAACTCTAAAAACATTGAAAATCTAAATACCTAAAAACAAAAAAAGTTCCTATAAACATTAAAACCCACTTAAACCCCATAAAAACCAAAAAACTAAAAAAAATCTAAAAACCCTTTAAACGCTTAAAAAACGAAAACTTAAAAAATCCATGAAAAACCTTAAAAAAACTAAAAACACCCTAAAAACAAAACAAACATGTAAAAACCTAGAAGTCCATAAATCCCTAAAAATCCCTAAACACCCTAAAAACCATAAAAAGCTGAAAAATTCCACAAAAATAATTAAAAACATAAAAACCCTATAAACCCATAAAAACCCTAAGAAAATCATAAAAAACTAAAAACAATTAAAACCCCTAAATACCAAAAAAATGATGAAAATCATAAAAACCCAAGAAACCATAAAACCCCCTAAAAACCAAAAAACCGTAAAACCCCATAAAAACCCAAAAAACACTAAAATCTCTAAAAATATGTTAAACCCTTAAATATGTTAAAAATCTTAGGAATATTAGGAAGACTAAAAAACTGAAAAAGAACCATAAAAAACATAAAAACCATAAAAAACCTCAAAATCCCGAGAACCCCTAAAACATAAATTTTTTCAAAAGTCCCAAAAAACCTGTAAAAACATAAAAACCCCTAAAACCTAAAAAACCCTCTGATAATATTTATAACGAAAAAACTATTAAAATGCCTAAAAAACTAACCAAATACCAAACACCCTAAAACCCCTAAAAATACATAAAATCTACAAAACCATCAAAATCCTTAAAACCATAAAAATCTAGAAAAATTCAAAAAAAATCACTAAAAATTCCTACAAATAAAAAAAACCCAAAATCCCCGAACACCACAAAGAAAACCAAAAAATTCTTAAAAACACATAAAAAATCAAAAAAAAATTAAAAACATAAAATTAATCTAAAACCTTAAAAAACAATAAAACTAATAAAAACAATAAAAACCCCAAAACAACATAAAATCCAAAAAACCACTAAACACAAAAAAAACCCTTTAAACCCCTAAATAGGTTAAAAACTATAAAGAACATAGAAAAAACTCTAAAAATTGATAAAACCCATAAAAACACTAAAAACCCCCAAACCCCTTAAAATCCCAAAACATCCTAAAAATATTAAAATTTCTAAAAAAGAAATAAAAATCCCTAAAAATCCTAAATTACATAAGAAATCCTTAAAATCCTAAGAATACATAAAATCACTAAAAACATTAAAACCCCTAAAAAACTCAATATATTTAAATACCCAAAATATTCCCTAACAGTCCTACCAAATCCATAAAATTCCCTTAAAATGTAAAAACCCAAAAACCCCAAAAACCTATAAGAAAACCGTAAAAACCTAAAAACCCATAAAACCCCTAAAAATATAAAATACACAAAAACCCTAAAAAACCTAAAAGACCCTAAAACCCATAAAAAACCTAAAATAACTAAGAACCACACCCCCCCCCCCCGAAAAAATTTAAAAGACAATAAAAACCCATAAATACCCAAAAAAACCAATGAATATTCTAAATACCATTTAAAAAACTAAAAATGTAAAAAAAACATACAATCCTAAAAACTCTAAAATCTCCTAAAACCCCCCAAAAATAACAAAAACACTAAAAAACATAAATTCCCTCAAAATCCCTAAAACACATAAAAACTCTAGAATTATAAAATCCGTTAAAATCCATAAAAACATAAAAAACCTATAAAACCCTTAAGATAACCTAAATAACTTTAAAAAACTTAAAAGCACAAAAAACCTAAATAACGCTAAAAACCCTAAAATCCCACAAAACCCTAAAAACCATGAAAACAACATAATTCCTAAAAACCCAATGACCAATAAAACAAATAAAGACCCTAAAACACAATTGGAAACACTAAAAAACAACTAAACCCCTAAAAACATTAAAAGAATCTAAAAAACCTTTAAACCCATGAAATCTAAAAAAGATGCATAAAAACCCCAAAAAACTAAACCCACCATAAAATCAGTAAAACCCCTAAAATCCATAAAGAGTATAAAAATCCTTAAAAATACCTAAAAACATAAAACCCCCTAAAACCTCAAAAACTCATTAGAAAACCTAAAAAACACAAAACCCCTTAAAACCCATAAAAAATTTAAACCCCTATAAAACAAAAAACCCAAAAAATGAAAAAACCCCTAAAACACATAAAAACACTGAAAAACCAAAACCCCCTAAAAACTATAAAAACCCTTTAAACCCTTGAAAAGGTTAAAAAAATATAGATATCACTAAACACTTTAAAATATAAAAGAAAACTAAAACCCTAAGAAACAATTAAATCCCAAAAACCCTAAAAAACAACAAAATCCCTAAAAATCTAAAAACACGTATAAATCTGAAAAATCCAATAAAATCCTAAAAAATGACGAAAAACATAAAACACAATAAAAACCCTATGAAAAACATAAAACCCCTAAAAACAATTATGACCCTAAAAACATAAAAATTCCAAAAACCATAAAGCCCTTAAAATCCCAAAAACCATAAAACCTTTAAAATCCTAAAAAGCCCTAAATATCCCTAAAAATGTAAAAAAACCCCAATAACCCAGAAAATCCCATAGAAAACTATAAAACCCTAAAAACACTTAAAACCCTTAAATCATAAAAAATTCTAAAAACCCAAAAAACCCTTAAAAGATCCTAAACCCCCTAAAAAACATAAAACCCCAAAAATCCATAACAAACCCTGAAGCCCATAAAACCCTAAAAAATAATAAAACAGTAAAAACCTTTAACCACTTGAAAATGATAAAACATTATAACAACCTTAAAACTCTAAAAAACTAAAAAATACATTTAAACCCAAAAAACCAAAAAAACCATAAAACCACTATAATCCATCAAAATACCTAAAAATATAAAACCTTAAAAACATTGAAAAAACTTATGAAAAGATTAAAATCAAAAAAACATATTAACCCTAAAAAACTAAAATTGATAAAAACCCAGAAATACCTTTAACCCCCCCCCCAAAACCCAAAAGACCTTAAAACCCTAAAAAAACCCAAAAAATCACTTAAATCTCACAAAATCCTAAACCACTAAAAACTCTAAAAACACATTAAACCACTAAAACATTAAAATAACACTAAAAACCTAAAAAGGATACAAACTCAAAAGAACTATAAACCCCAAAAAAACCTAAGTCCCCTAAAACCCAAAAATCCTGAAAACCCTCAAAATGCCAAAAAACCGTAAAAAGGCATAAAAATCCTAAAAATAGCTTAAAATCCCTAAAAAAGTTAAAAACCCAAAAAACATTGAAAGAACTAAAATAACATAAAAATCATAAAAAATCCATAAAACCCCTAAAAAAATTACAACCACTAAAACCATGAGAATCCCTTAAAAACCGAAAAACCCCATAAATCCCTTAAAAACTCTAAAAAATGCTAAAAACCTAAAAACCTTTAAAACCCCTAAAACCCCATATAATCTCTAAACCCCTATAAAATATCTAAAACTCTATTAAACCTTAAAATTGTTAAAAGAACTATAAAATCCATATATACCATAAAAACTAAAAAACCCCTGAAAAACCAAAAAACCTAGAAAAATCATAAAAACCAATAAACGTATCAAAATAAAAAAAAACTCTAAAGAACCATAAAAATCCAAAAATATTCCCTGAAATTCCAAAAAATGTAAAAACATTGAAAAATAGTAAGAAAACATTAAAAACCTAAAAATACTTAAAACCCTTCAAAAAATAAAATTTGATAAAAACCCCAAACCCACTAAAAACACTAAACACCTAAATACATTAAGAACCATTAAAAACCATAAAAATCCTAAAACCCCATAAAATCCATAAAAAACTAAAACCATTTAAAACCCTACCAAAGTTAAAAACTGTAAAAAACCATAAAATCCTAAAAACATTTAAAACCATTGAAAACACAAATAAATCATTAAACCCTAAAAACTATAAAAAAACCCTAAAACCCCCCAAAATCCCTAAATTCCCCCAAAACCATAAAAAACCAAAAAAATCAGAAAAAAATCCCTAAAATCGTGAAAACCCTTAAAAAAATTTGATAACCCCAAAGAAAATCTTAAAAACCTAAATAAACTTAAAAATCATAAAACCCTAAAACAAATTATTCACCATAAATCCCCTAAAACCCGTAACAAATCCATTAAACCCCTTAAAAATACCAAAAAACCATAAAAATCCAAAAAAATAATAAAAAATCACTAAAACCCCTGAAGACCTTGAAAACCCTAATTAAAACCACAAAAAACAAAAAACACCTAATCCCAAAAAAAATCAAAAAACATATAAACATCATAGAAAACCTAAATTCCTTGAAAACTCTTATAAAAATAAAAAATTCTAATAACCATTAAAATCAATAAAATCCATGAAACCAAGAAATATCATTAAAAACACATTAGACCCTTTAAACCCATAAAAAAATTAAAAACTCTAAAAAACCTTGAAATCCTAAAAAAATTAAAAACCCATAAAAACCCATAAACCCCCAAAAATCCCTAAAAACCCTAAAAATTCTAATGACCATAAAAATCCATTAAAACACAAAAACAAAAAAAATTGTAAAAATAGTCTTAAAAATATCTAAAAATGTAAAACACATAAAAAGAAAAAAAACTGAAAGTTGTCTTTAAGAACCTAGTAACACATAAGACCCGTAAAAACCTAAAAAACACTAAAATCCTTAAAAATATTTAAAACCCTAAAACCCCTAGAAAACCTCAATGTACCTCAGATCCTTAAAAACCCATAAAATCAAAGTAATGCCCTAAAAATCACTAAAAATGTAAAAATCCCTTAAACACCTAAAAACCAATATGAAAACCTTAACAAACTAAAATTAGTTAAAAGCCCTAAAAAATATAAATAAAAAAACAATGAAAAATCCCTAAATAGAACCTAAAACCTCAAAACCCCTTAAACACAATTAAAATCTATATGAATATTAAAAACCCTTAAAAAGTTTTAAACCCTAAAAAACAACCAAGAAAATCTAAAAACCATTTAAATAAAAAATTGTTTAAAACCCTAAAAAAACTACAAAACAATAAAAATCCATAAAAACCATTAAACCATAAAAACTAAAAAACACATAAAAACCAAAAAAACCAATAAACCCTGAGAACCCTAAAATCCCTAAAGACCCATAAAATCCAAAAATCCCTAAAAACACATAAAAATACTAAAAAATCCATATCAATACCTAAATATATAAAAAAAATTATATTCCTAGAGAAAAAACTATGAAAAACTTCAAAAACAGAAAACACATAGAAACCCTGACACCTAAAAAACCCATAAAACCCTAAAACTCGTAAAATCCTAAAAATTCAAAAAAATTCCATAAAAACATAAAAATACTATAAAATCACAAATAATTCTTAAAACCATAAAAAACCCTCAAAACCTTGATAGCCCATAATAGAACCTTAAGAACCTAAAAACACTTAAAACCCTTAAAACCCAAAAAAATGATAAACACCCAAAAAGCCTCAAAAAGTCCCTAAAGTCCTTAAAAACCCAAAATACTATTAGATCTTAAAAACACATAAAACCATGAGAATCCCTAACAACTGTGATAAACCTCAGATACACATAAAAACACTAGAAACCATTTATAACTCTAAAACCCCTTTAAACCAAAAAAATGTTAAAAAATCCCAATAAACATAAAAACAGTAATTTTTTTTTAAAAACCTAAAAACCCTAAAATCTATAAAGACTCTAATACCCTCAAAATCCATTAAAACTATAAAAATGATAAAAATAAAAAAATGGTTTAAAATTCTTTAAAAGGGTAAAAACATTATAAAACTCAAAAAAACAATAAAAATCCCCCAAAACCCTTAAATAATTTTAAACCTTCCAAAATCCCTATGAACCCAAAAACCATAAACATCTTATAAAACCAAAAAACCATAAGAACCCTAAATCCAAAAACCTCTAAAACCAATAAAAACTCCAAAAACCCTAAAAACCCTAAACCCATAAAAACTGTACAAACTGAAAAACCCCAAAAAACACAAAAGACCCTAAAAATCCATACACCACAAAAATCTGAAAAACCATAAAATCATAAAAATAAAAAACACCTAAAATTCACCAAAAGATTAAAAAACCCAAATAATATTTAAAATATCTCAAGAAACCATAAAATACTAAATATAGTTAAATCCAATAAAAACCTAAAAACCCCTAAAAGCCCTAAAAAATCTAAAAACCATAAAAAACCAGAACAACCCTCAAAATCCCTAAAAGACCAAAAAATTCATAAAAATCCATGAAATCCATTAAAATTCATAACCCCCCCCCCCAAACCCTAAAAGTACATAAGAAAACATTAAAAAACTAAAAATACATAAAACTCCAAAAAAAGGGGTAGAAACGCTAAAAACCAGAAAAGGCCCTAAAACAGAAAATATCCCAAGCCCCTAAAACCATTAAAAACCCTAAAATGCATAAAAACTCTAATAACCCTTTAAAACCTTAAAAATGTAAAAAACTATAAAAATACATAAAACCCCTAAATATATAAAAGATATCCCTAAAACCCTATAAAACTTTAAAAGCCTAGAAAAACTCAAAATCACTAAAAAATCTTAAAAACAAAGAAAATTACAAAAAGATCCCAAAAAATTTAAAAACCCGTAAAATCCATAAACCCTTAAAAAATTCATAAAAATATAAAAAAGGCTAAAACTGCTAAAAACCCTAAAAACCTCGAAAAACTCTAAAAACCCTAAAAACCCCATAAAAATTTAAAATCCTTAAAACATTAAAATACCATAAAAATCCTAAAAATCCACTTACTTTAGTAAAATTTTAAAGACCCCTAAAAACCCAGAAAACCCTAAGACAACCTTAGAAGCCTAAAAAAAATAAAATCCATATGAAAACCTAAAAACCTAAAACCCTAGAAAGAACATAAAAACCTAAAAACCCATAAGAACCCTAAAAACATACTAAGAACTCTAAAAAGCCTTTAAATCCCTAAAAATGTTACAAAATTTTAAAAACCCTTAAAAACCCTAAAATCTCAACAATCCCGAAAACAAAAAAGAACATAAAACCTCTAAAAGACGTAAAACCCCCTAAAAACTCTCAAAATCTTGAGAAACACAAAAAAACTAAATCATAAACGACCTAAAATCAAAATTTGTTTAAAAAAACCCTAAAACCCCCTGAAAACACATAAGAAACCCATTGTAAAAATAATAACTCTAAAAAACCCTAAAAACCAAAAATTTCTAAAAAGATGAAAAACCCAAAAAACCTTAAAATCCTAAAAATAATAAAGAACACTAAAAACACTGAAGAATACTAAAAAATACATGAAAACTTTAAAAATCTTAAAACACATAGAGAATATAAAAACAATAAATTACCAAAACCCCTAAAATCATAAAAACCATAAAGACCATAACCCTTGAACACCCTATATCCCCTAAATACGATAAAATCACCTAAGGAACTTAAAAATCCCTGAAAGACCATAAAAATTATAAAAACATGTTAACAAATATAGACACTTTAAACCCCTATGAATTTTAAAGAACTATAAAAAATAGAAAAAACACAAAAAACACTAAAAACCCTTAAAACCCATAAAAATACCTAAAATCACCTAAACCGTTGAAAAACCTAAAAATCATAATAAACATAAACTCTTAAGAAACATAAAAAACAAAGAAACCTGATAAAACCCATAAAAACACAAAACCCATAAAAAAATAAAAAAAACATAAAAAACTATAAAAACCCAAAAATAACCCTAAAAACCATAATCCATTGAAAACCTTAAAACCCTTAAAAACCAAAAAAACCACTACGGAACTTAAAAAAACCCAAAAACCCATAGAAATCATAAAAACACACTAAAATATCTAAACAAACTTTAAACCTCTAATAACAATAACGAAATATAAAAATAAAAATACTAAACACTCAAAAAAACACTAAAAACAAAACAAAACACCTAAAACCTTAAAAACCCTAAAAACCCTAAGAACCTTAAAAATCCCCAAGAACCTTAAATCCCCTTAAAGATACTTAAAAATCCCTAAAATATCTTAAAACATAAAAACCCTAAACCCCAAAAAACCATATGAAACTCATAAAAATATTTAAACACATAAGAACCCTAAAAACAAAAAAACTCTAAAAACCCAAAAAATAGAAAAACCCTTAAAAAAACAAAAACCATAAAAAATTATAACATAATAACCCATGAAGAAATTAAAATCCCACTAAAAACTCAAAAACCCATTTAAACCCCTAAAAGTTTAAAAAACAATAAAAAACATAAAACCCTTAAAAACTAGAAAACCCTAAAAAACAAAAAAACCCATAAAACCTTAAATATCCAAACAAACCCTATTAACCATTAAAATCCAATAAATCCCAAAAATATGTGAAAAAATAAAAAAAACCAAAAAAAACCCCCCCTGAAAATCACTGATAAAATCATAAATAATAATAACACATAAAACCAATAAGAATAAAAAAGCACTAAAACCCCTAAAATCCATAAAAACCATTTAAAATCATAAAACCCCGAAAATGAATAAGAACACTAAATCCAAAAAAAACACTAAAAAATATTTAAACCCCTAAAAACATTAAAAATATCTAAAAACTATTAAAAATATAAAATTCTAAAAAAACCCAAAACCCCAAAATAACCATAAAAACCATAAATCCCAAAACCCATAGAAACCATCCAAATCCTAGAAAACTCTAAAAACAATAAAAATTCTAAAAATTCGCTAAAAATACCTAAAAATGAAAAAACCCAAGAAACCCTGAAAAACCACATGAAAACATTAAAAACCACATTAAAGTATTAAAAAACATAATAAAATGTTAAAAACCCAAAAAATCATAAAACCCCTAATAACATTAAAAATCATAAAACCTACAAAAAAAACTCTAAAGTCTCTATAAATCACTAAATGTGTTAAAAAATTAAGAAACCTTAAAATCCCAAAAAAACACAAAATTCATAAGACCCAAAAAACCTAAAAAACCCAAAAAAACACTTGCAGTCTCTAAAAACCATAAAAATTCAAAAAATGCCTTAAATTCAATAAGAAAATAAGACCCCTAAAAACCCTAAAAAATCCTAAAAAACCCTATGAAAAAATTTAAAACCTAAAAAATTTTGAAACCCCTAAAACATCTAAAAATGATAAATACACTAAAAAACCTAAAACCACTAAAGGCACTAAAAACACTAAAACACTAAAAACCCTCAAAATCCTTAAAAATCCAAAAAAATTCCTTAAAAAATATGAGAAAAGCTCTAAAAGTCCCTAAAACGTATAAAATAATAAAAACCCTAATAACCCAAAGAAAACTGTAAAAATATAAATATAATTAAAACCCATAAAAACCTAAAAACCCTAAAAAACCCAAACAAATCCTAGAACCCCTAAAAGACCAAAAAACCCCAAACCCCAAAAAACCACTAAAAGAAATAAAAACCATAAAAGCAGAAAACCATAAAACTATATAACCATAAAACCATAAAACCATAAAACCATAAATCCATATATCCATAAAACCCCCCAAAAAATATAAATACATATTTTTCCCCCAAAAAAATTACAAAACACAAAAAAACCTTTAAAATCCTAAAAAACTCAAAAAACCCCCAAAACCCCCAAAACCATTAGAACCATAAAACCCTAAAAATACCTAAAAACCCTAAAAACCATAAAAATCAAAAACAAATCCCTAAGATAACCTAAAAATATAAAAACCATAAAATCATAGAAGACCCTTAGAAAAACATAAAAACAAAAAAACATAAAAACACATAGAACCCATAAAAAACATAAAAACACTAAAAACCATAAAATACCATAAAATAACTACAAACCCATAAAACAAAAAAATTCCTAAAATCCCAAAAAACCTTAAAAATATTAAAAAATAACTGAAAAACACTAAAATCGTAAAAAAAAAAACTAAACCCCCTAAACACCCATATGAGAAACAAAAAATCATAAAAACACTTAAATCCACTAATAACCTAAAAAATTCTAAATACCATAAATACCATAAACAACCCTAAAACCAAAAAAACCAAAAAAATCAATGAAAACCCTAAAACCCCTAAATCCCTAAAAACTATAAAAACTCTTAAAACCGTTAAAACTCAAAAAATTTCTAAAATTTATAAAAATACTCAAAACCATAAATAACCCAAAAAACCTAAACAACCGATAAAACCATAAAACCCTTAAAACACTAAAACCCCTAAAAACCTACAAGACCATAAAAAAATAAAATCCCAAAAAACAGAAAAAATAATTATAAATCACAAAAAATGTAAAAACCAGTAAACCCAGAAAAAAAACTAGAAAAAAACTAAAATTAAACACCTAAAAAAATTAAATCCCCAAAAAACCAAAACAACACTAGAAATCCATTAAACCAAAAAACCCTAAAAATCTAAAAAGTGCATAAAAATACCAAAAAAACTAAAAATACTAAAAACCACGAAAAAATCACTAAAAACAATGTAAAAACCCTTAGACTCAGGGAAAACCATAAAACCCCTAAAAATATAATATCCAAAAAACCACTGAAAACTCTAAAAACCCATTAATCCTCTAAAATTTTTATAAAAACTAAAAACCTTAAACCCCTAAAAAACTCAAAAACCCAAAAAAAATTAAAAACCCATAAAGAACATAAAAATCATCATAATCACAAAAAGCCCTAATAATCCATAAAAATTCAAAAACCCACTCAATATCATTAAATACAAAAAAAACTCTGAAACCCAAGAAAAAACCTAACAAACTATTAAAAACATAGAAACACTTATAACCATTAAAAACAAAAAAATGGTAAAAACCCTAAAAACCATAAGACCCATAAAACTGTGAAAAATATTTAAAACCCTAAAGCCCATAAAAACCCTAAAAACCTGCAAAAAATCTAAAAATCATTTACACCACTTAAAAATTTAAAAAACTGAAATTCTTAAAGGCCTAAATACTCTAAAAATACCGCTAAAACCCAAAAATCCATAAAGACCCTAAAATATCTCAAAATACACAAAAAACCATAAAAAATATAAAATGATAAAAAATTCATAAAAATCCATAAAATATAAAAAACCCGAAAACCCTGAAAACCATAAGAAACCCTCAACATCTTAAAAATACTTAAAAACACAAAAAAACCAAAAAAGATATAAAAACACTAAAACCCCCTAAAAATACTAAGAAAACTAAAAACCCAAAAGAACCCTAAAAATTAAAAAAAACAATAAAAAGTAGAAACAATTAAATCCCCTAAAACCCCTAGAAAAACCCAAAAAACTATTAAAAACATTAAACCCAACAAATAGCTAAAAACTATAATAAAATTTTAAACCCATAAAATGATTAAAAAAATAAAAATAAAAATTACCTAAAAAACTAAAAAACCCCTAATAATTAAAATAAACATAAAAATACTAAAAAGACTTAAGTAATTTTTGGTTCATTTAATTGGTTGTAGGAATGGTGTTTTTCTTGGTTCATGAGCTGGTTGTGTTGTGGGATTATTTTTTTCAGGGTGATGGGTATCCTTTTTGGTTGGTGGTCTACTCTCTAGGCATCTGGGTTCTAGCTTGGGGTGCTACTTGTTTGTCTGGTGTGCACCCACCATCCACCTTCGGGATGGTCCCTTCACTACCATCACTGAACCCCATAAAAATGGATAGTCACACTACGGAATTTTCGGGCCGGGATGTCAGGATTTTCCATTTCCCTCTTATGCACACCCACCTTCCACCTATGGAATTCCATGGTTTTAGATACTCCTCCAAACCCACTCACTTGGCTCATATGCCAGGTTGAACCAGAAAGGGTCTCCCTTGCGTAAGTCCCACACAAACCATTCCTAGGTCTCTTCTATCTAGTATTCATGACCACACGACGATAAACTATATGGAAACCGTCCTCTCTACATGACTATAAACTGTAGAATTCCCTATCATTCAATAATTGGATGCCTCTTTCTCTATTCAAGTGATGCCTTATGCTATGTTTATAGTGGCATAACTTCAAGAGCGCTGGAATCCGTTCAAACAATCCATCATTCCACCCACACTTTGTGTGTCCTTCATTCGGATCCTTATCCACTTCCATGTCTTAAGGGACCCCATAATGGATTGGTCTCATGCCGCCTCGGATCACCTACCATCTTGGGCCAATGCCCCCGAAAGACTTTGGGCAACACATCAAGTCATGTCCTGTGTTTCAAACATGGTCAACAGTCGACCCTCACTTGTTTGTCCCCATTCCAGGCTAACGTGATATGGATATTGTGTTTCGAACATAGTCAACAGTTATCCTCCATCGCCATGCCACCCTCATTGTGTTCCGAATGTCGGGAATGTAATTCACACTTTTTATCTCCCTTTTTTTGGACTGGTTCCAATGCCCTTGGCGTTATCCCGCTTGTGCACTTGCGCATAGGCGTTGACCCCCATTATATTCCTCAACACAACAATGGGTTGAGATGCCCTCATGGCCAGACATGAAGAAGACACCACAGGATTCCATCTCAGAGTAAGCCCCGACCTTCCGGGCATCCACCTAGGAGTAAGTCCCGACCTTATGGGTCGCCCCCATACGTAATCCCCACTCCGCTTCTCACGGACGCACCTTTCACGATGTGATCCTCTAGTCCCTACTGCTTCTTGTTTCTCACACCGAGCATGACTCATGTGGGATTAGAGAAAGCATCGACCATGAAATCCTCCTACGGGCCTCCTCATATTGTAATCCCCTATCCATCATTCTGGGCTTCCCCAGAGCGTAATCCCCAATCCATATGCGAACTATGTGGACTTTGATCCCTGCCTCCTAGACAGGGTACGTAGGAAGCCTCCATGAGGTTCAAGCCAACCACCCATCGGACCACCTAGTCTCCATTCATGTCAGTTCCATGACACCTATGTGAACAAAGTGGACATTGATCCCTGCCTCCTTGATAGGGTACGTAGGAAGCCTCCCCGAGGTTCAAGCCCAACAATCAGTCGATCCGATCATCTCCACATCAGTTCACCGCGCCACTCCTAGTGCCGCCTCAAGAGAGTTCCAACCCTTCGGGGTCCTTAATCCAACGAGGGATGGAAAACCACGGGCATAAATGATTCTGAACCCCTTCGTCCAGTTTACTGTTTCCCACCAATGTTAAATCTGTGGATACTATGTTTGGGTATAAACCAAAGATTCGCGAACATATGAATATGTCTTAAATCTATAAGAGAGTCCCAGAACAGGCAATAATTCCCCCCAAAAAAGGGTGTGATGAGCCCGAATTCCAATCCTCTTGACCAATGTGAGTTCTTAAGAGTCGCTAGTCAGACCATCCGGCGAATGCCTGCCTTTAGAAAGAATGTCCATCAATCATTGGATATGGAGTCGTTGGGCGTTTCGTGGCCGAAAACAAGAACAAAACAAAAAATGGTGAACCTGACATGAATCTTTAACCAAAAATGATAGATTCAACTTAATCTCACCCAGTGCCCCCTTATGCTCCAAAGGAGGGCCAAGAAAGGCACTACTTTCAGAACTCCCTTCGATCCAATGGCATCACAAAGGAACTCACAAGTGCATGCTTCCAAATACGCAAGGACGAGACTTCCTCAACAACAGAGGACCTCGTCACCCACCCAATGTGTTTAACACTAGGTTTCGGATGCGCTGATCCGAGAGTACCACATGAATGGTACTCTCCCAATGGTGGAGGTGGCCATGCATTCCCTCCAATTCGTTAAGATTCGTCGGTCGCCTGCCCAGCGGTGACCTCAAAGGCGGATCCAGACAGCCCCTGTCGCTGTCTCCAACCATTTTGGGAGCCTATCCCCAGAACGGGACAATCCGTACCTCCCATATCTTATGGAGGTGGATGAGGTTGACTTCAAGGACACCATCCCTGTCGAACGGGGGTTCTGCTCCAAGTCCCCTGCTGGAAGGCATCATCGCGGTCACGCCGCGACTCAACATCCTCACACCGAGGAGGATGTATCTCTGAGGGTTCAATCCCATGCTCCCTGAGCTCTGGCCCCTCGGACTGCCCGACGAGGGCGGCAGACGTACAATTGGGGACCAGTCATCACCCTAGTCCCTGAGGAGGAGCTCCGCTGCCCAGCCATGGAGATGTACCATGAACATGAACCTACACCTGTTCGATCCTCTCAAGCCCGCCATCCAGACATGGCAGCATCGTAGGAGCTGGCATGCATCTCCACCGAGCTCCATCAAGCTCGTCGCTCACGCAAAACGGCACTTATCAGGCAGACACCTCTCCCTACCCAGGGTCGTGAAGCCCACCATCTTGACGTGGTGGTGACTCGTCACCTGTAGGACTGGCTCCTGGCAGTTTCTTCAGATGCCTGCCATCCTGATATGGTGGCGATCAACAAAGACCGCCACCCATATGTGGCGGAAAATCATAGGTGGGCATGTCTACCTACCAAAAAAGGCCACCGACTCGATACGGTGGGAAACCAATATATGCAGGGCCAGCTCCCTATGGATTCAAGTAAAGTCTGCCACCCCGATGTGGTGGAAAACGGAGAGAGAAACCAGCGTATCCCAGTATAGGGGAAGACTCGTTCACCTGCCCCGGCAGAGGAGAATTGTCAGTACCCACTGACCACTGGAGGACCGGAGTAGGATATTCCTACTCCGATACTGAAATGGGACTTCATACTCGTTCCAACCAAAGATGTGTCTTCACATATCCTACCAATGATGGAGGATCAGGTATCGATCTCAGATCATATCTTGCAGACTTTCCAGAATGTAATTGCATCGGCGGAAACATCAAGCACTCAGGGCCGTGAGCCCATCTCCCCAATTGAGGCGACTCATCTAAGAGACTAGATAGCCGCCTCGGAGCAAATCTGCATCCCTGCTTCATCCCAGGAGGGTTGCTGACAATATTCCACAATGTAATGAAAACTGGACAGAGCAGCTTCACTCGTTCCAACTGGGGGACACCCGTCCATCACAGTGGATGCTCCAGATAAGGAATATATCCCTGCTAAAATTCAATATGTTCATCGGCATATCCCAACAACATCACGGGACCCAATTATACAGAGACCCAAAGTTGAAGATTGTTGTCAACAGCAGACGGTTCTTGCTGCCTTTAAAAGAGCACCCCGAACTCGCCGAAGGCAGCTGGAAAATAATGAGCGGGTTCATGAATCCACTCTTCTGGAAGCTGGGGTTACCCACACCGCTAATCACACATCAAAGGCTCGAAACCCTACCTACCAATTACCATATTATGGGAGTGGCAGTAGAAGTTGCGAAGGTCCTCCCCACAATGTCACTACCAGTAACTCTGAAGGTCCTCCCCAGAGCACCCGTGGGGGCCTCCCCTGCGGGCATATAACGATCGGTCACGAGAGCTTCTCTCTTGATGCGAGTCACGGAAACCCTCCACGTGACCAGAATATTGAGAAGCAAGAATGTCCTCCACTTTCTGTGGTCCACCCTAAATGTCCTCCCCAGGGTATACACTGCAATCACTCTCCATGCAGTGGGACCACAGATTATGATCGTAGTCCACTCTATCATAGTCACAACTACAGAGGTCCTCCCCATAGTGACATCTCATCATGACAAGAAGGCCCTCCCCTTGTCATGGTATGCCCGTAAGGTCCTCCCAAGGGGTTACGCTACAACGGAACTCCACGTAGCCAGGCATCAGGTCACGGTGGTAGTCCTCACCACACTGATAACGGAGGTCCTCCCCATAGAGATGTTGAGAAATGAGAAGGCCCTCCACAAATTGCGGTACATTCTAGAGGCCCTCCCAAGGATATATCCCATAGATATTCTCCCTGCGGTAGTAGTAATGGTAGTCCTCTCCATTTCCGCAGTTGTGATGGTAGTCCTCGCCACCATGGCCGCCATTGCGAAGCTCCTCCCCGTAATGGCCCCAAGCAATAAGAAGGCCCTCCCCTTGTGGTGACGTGTCCTGAAGGTCCTCCCCAGGATGTGCGTAGAACGCCAAGACATGATGTTCTTCCTCACCATGATGGAAGTTTTTGCGAAGGTCCTCCCCATAACAATGCCACGCAGCCAGAAGGTCCTCCCCTTGCTGCAACATTCCTTGGAGGTCCTCCCCAGGGTGTGCACTGTAAAAGTCCTCTATGCAGTGAAGCATCAAGCAGTAATGGTATTCCTCTCCATTACTGTCGTCATTGCGAAGGTCCTCCCCGTGATGACATATTATATCGACAGTAAGGTCCTCCTCCTATCGAATCAAGTAACGAAAAGCCCTCATATGACGAGGCACTCAGAAGGACGGAATCGAGCATGTCAGATTCCTAGCTTGCGCTAACGACGCCCTTCTTCGACCAAGATTCATTCTAGGGCCACGTTCATCTTCTGAACCACCCCAGAATCGCCCACAAGACAATTTGATACCTACCGATCCCACTGCCTCCGACTAAAATGAGAGCCTTAGTTGGGATGACCAGGTAGAGGAATCACTGGCAGGGGAGTATGCCGATTTGTTGTACCTGAGGAAACGACTAGATAGAAATGATATACCAGTCATGTTTTGGCACACAGCCACCTCTTAGTATAACATACCCAGGGAGTTGTCGGAAGAATGCATGCACGACATCCACCATAATATATGGACGACCCTCTGCCGGTTAAAATTGAGCTTCATGCCCTATGATGAGTATGTAGACCACGTCAAGATGATAGGGGACCTCCTGCATCACATCAAGATGGAGGACCATTCCTCAATGCAACAACAAAGCCTCGAGAGGTGCAAAGGGAATATGGAGGCTGCTTGCCTCCGTGCACTGCACGAACTGCGCCAGCTTATCGGTGACGCCCCAACGGGAGTCCATATCAGGGGATGGGGGGAACACAGAGCTCTTCATTTCACTCCACTCCCCGCCCAGAAAATTCCGTTCGGCATGGTATCATGTAACGTCGTCACATCGAGACGGAAATCGGGTGGTCCCCCTGTTTAGGAAAGGAAACACACCCAACAGAGTCGGGCCTTGAGTAAGTCCCAGCAGCGTCAGACCCAGCAGGAACAAACCATTCAAGAACTCCTGAATTAAGCCACCAAGAGCATTCAGTAGGCCTATTTACTAAGAGAGGCCAATCAACGATCTCTGCCTGCCTCCCCAGAAGGGACTGATCCATAGGTGAATTCAGCACCAGATCCGATTCACCCCCGGATGGGGGCACGCGAGATCAGTTAGGTCGCGATAGCCGCAGCCACTACTGCAATCTAGGGTCAACCCCAGCCTACAGGGTTGGGGGAATTTTTAACAACAAATGCCCCCGTAAGACCAATAAAACTGGGAAGAGACTCAACGTCCATGGAACAGAGCTAACCCCAACCCTTAGGGCTGGGGGAATTATTACCCTCTCAACAACAACCTCCCCCACGAGAGTCGGTATTCTATCGTCTATGGAGGACAGTTAGAAGAGGAGGTTCCCTTCATATCCCGTCATTCAAATCATCATCCCCTCCGAGAGGAAGGCGCACTGTAAGGTCACATCAAAGAACTCTCTCCATCACCCTTCATCAAGATGTCCGAGGGAAATCCCAGTTCATGAAAGGGAATTCCAACTAAAGACGTGGGAGTTCCTCTTCTTATTTGGAAGGTGACATCCCCCCCCCCCCCGCAATATGCGTTCATCAATGCCATAGAGGCTATCCCCACAAGTGACGCTGGAGAAAATGAAAATCCGGACGTATCGGGAGACGACGGTTCCGGTCAGGTTGTGACTCACAACGAACCCCCAGGTGTGCACACCCGGAACCAGAGGGTCGCTTTAAATATGGCCGCCCCTTCAGCTAGCCTCTCTCTACCTACCCTGCGATCTTCCAACAAGGATAAGAACAAAGGAACGGTTACCCTTAACCCGTCCCCTTCTCTCGATAAAAACAATCCACTCACGATCGAAGAGAGGTTCGCTCGATAGGAAGAAGAGAAGAAAGAGTTGAGGCGGCTTAAAGTCGAGCTGCTCCAGAGAAACCGCCTTATTGAATGTCTGTCCCAAGAAGATCCATGTCATGCACTCCCGGCAAGTGCACCTCAAAGGCTAAGGCTTTCCCCGAAAAATGAATCACGATCAGGGATCCTTCCCAATGAGGCGCATGGTTCGTCCAACTACCTAAACGTGGATGATGAATACTAGGATTTACCTCCACATAGGAGGCAACTGGAGAAAGTACGCGCGAACCCTCCGAGGGTACCCTGAACGGAATACGTACCCTTGGTACCAGCCAATCCGGATCCTCGGGCAATGCCTCAGGCTATGCCAGCCCAGGACCGAGCCCAACAGGATGTAAACTAGGGACTCACAAATACCATCGAGGCACTAACAGCTCGATTGGAAGCGATGGAAGGTCATTGCACTCCGATACAGCTGGTGCGGAAACCCTAACCAGATTGGGTGACCAACACACCACCTCCACCCAATTTTGGGAGCCCTGTATTCCCCATCTTCAATGGATCAGGCGATCCAGAGCAGCATTTGATGCACTATGCATCCTATTGGGACACTATGATGGGGACCCCGGAACAACAAGAATCATTGGAAATCAGATGATTCGTGCGGACTATGCAAGGTTCCACCTTCGTCTAGTATATGAGTCTGTCGGCCCAATGGATAAAGAGCTGGGAGGACCTCCGGCAGCAGTTCCTGTTCCACTTCATCTCAACGCTGCCTAAAACAATGGTCATCTACCTCATGAACTGCAAGCAGAGGGGGAATGAGAGGGTCTCAGATTTCATCGCCAGATGGAATGGTATGACCTATTCTCTGGACAGGCCAATGCCTCCGGATGAGATGCTATCCATATGCATCGATAATCTTAGAGATGAGTTGTGAACAATGCTCATACCGGTGGAGTGCACCACTGGCTTCTGCCATCTCTCAGCCATTGCCTAGAGAATTGAGGACTCCCTGTAGTGGAAAAATTCAATGTCCCGAATAGCCTCACAGGCTCCTGCAAAAAGAGCTCCTATAGTTGAACCGTCCGCTGTCACACTCAAGTTGGCCCCTATTCCTGCTCCACCGCACAGGCCTCCACCAAATCGTCAAGGGCTCCCGACATATCAACAGCCACCCCCTCCTAAACGGGATGATCAGAGAGGACCAAATCAGAACTAGTTTGAGGAGAGAAGACAAAAAGTATACTCGTTCTGAGATGATCAAGTCTGTGGTTACTTAATTTTTTCCATGAACTGAAACTTACTCTACCTCCCGGAGCCGAGGAGACCTGAATAAGTTAGCCGCGATGACATGATAGATTATTGCCCCTACCATCGGATGTTGGGGCACAATATCCAAGAATGCTTCATCTTCAAAGACCTCCTGCAAGGGATGGAAGATTTTGGACAAGTCGAGATGGGACCACCCCCAGCACATGTGGCATGTATCTCTACCACCGACTCCGACAAAGAGGAGGGGTGGCAGAAAGTCACCAACAAGCAGGGCAGAAATTTGACAACAGGATGACTCGGAAGACTATCAACCGAGCCCAGGGCATACTCCGAGATCAACTACAGCAGCCGGTGTTGCCACCAGCAACCCCTGGAGCCACAAAGCCGACCACATCGTCCTCACAACCCTCCACAAGCTGGTCATACGTACGGAGTCAAAGGAGAAATAAATCACAAAAGGAGCAGTCCGTGACGAGGCCAAAGTTAGTCCCGACCCTGGAGGATTTCATGCCCTCAAATTTGGCACCATGGGCACCGACCCACCAAACGACACCATCAGAGACAACCGACCAGGTTGACCTATCAGAGGATAAAGATCCACAATTTGGTTCTATCAACGTCATACATCTCATGGAATCATTCCCTGAAAAAGTTTATGATTATGAACCTGAGTTCCCTGCACGAGGATCCGGGAGGAGGAATCGCAGAGGCAGAGGATACCAGGGGAGGCACAACTGTGACCAAAACCAACCCTACGGTTGGACCCCGGCCCAAACCGTTAATACCACAGAAACCCGTGGGAGAGCCCTTCAGCGGACTCATCAGGAGAGGGAATGCCCCTCCACCCCCATAAGCAGCCACTCTGGCCCTGTTTTTCTGCGATACCCACCAGAGGAGGAGCAAGTTTCTGGTCACCTAGTGTGCACAAGCAGACTGGCCAGGCCAAGTACTCAAAATGTGGGAACACCATCAAAATCCTTCCCCATAGCCGGTCCCTCCTCGTCAAATGCTCCAGCTCCAAAAGCACCCACTAAGACTCTCCCACCAACAGAGAAGTGTCGACCATTTAAGAAAAAATACGACATTCTTAAGTAGCTGGCGTCAGTACCAGCCAAGTTGTCAATCCTGGATGCCCTGAGTTTGTCATCCTACCTTAGGGAGGTGCTTATCGAAGCTTTGATCCACCCCTAGGAATTCCATGCCAAGGTAGCTACCACCGAGATTTACCATATAGAGACTGGCCCGGCTGAATTCAATGCGGTGATTTCCTTCATCGATCAGGACGAAGATGCCATCATGCACGGACACATCAAACTGCTATATGTGTCCGTCACACTGAATGGTATTGAGATCTGAAAAGTCTTTATTGACAATGGCTATGGAGTTAACCTCCTTCCCCTATAGACACTCCATAAGTTGGGCTACAGTGTGGATGATCTAATTCCCTTAGCCACAACTTTGTTAGGTTACGACAAGAGTGAGCAGAAACCAATGGGGCAGATTAAGCTAAAGACCCATTTTGGTGACCTGGTAGCCTACACAGAATTCCTGGTGGTCCGGCAGAGCACGAAATTCAATGCCCTGCTGGGAAGGCCATGGCTCCATAAGCACATGGCCGTTCCTTCATCCTACCACCAGTGTATCAAGTATTGCGTCAATGGACAAAGCAAGACACTGCATGCCGACAAGCCCCTTTCGAGCTCTCCGAGTCACATTACATCGACGTCGGGTTCTATGATAAAAAGAAGAAGAATCCTTTGGTCGATGTCATCGACTGAATCCCAACTCCAAATGGCCTAGAAATGGTCCCCGATGACCCCCTCAGGCATCTTGGTAGAGATTATGTCGTTCCCATCAACCGTGTTGAGAGTCGGAGTTCAAGTCCAGACACGCATTCAGATGTCCTCATGACTTCAGCCACGATGGACGAGCATGAAAATGCGAGAACGTCTACCAACCCTCGATTTGGAGAAGAATACTCAAGCAGGGATGCCTACGATGCCTCTCTCTCAAACCCTCGAAGGCTCAGACCAGAAACTCTCTCCCCGTCAGATCAAGAATATGAGGACTTGGGAGAAGAAGAGGGGGAAGATCTCAGAGATACACCTCCTGTATTTGAGGAGGGTATCTCCACCACTGTGGACGAGCTCAGGAAAATAAACCTGGGTACCGAAGAAGATCCGAGGCCCACTCTCAATAGCGCGGCCATGTCTCCCGAGGAACACGATGTATATAACTCCTTCCCAAGGAAACATAGGGATGTATTTGCATGGAGTTGCACAGAAATGCCATGACTCGATCTCGAGGTAGTGATGCATCACCTGGGTCTTCCAAATGACCACCGGGGATACAAACAGGCCGCTAGAAGGACACACCCCTCACATGCTGCCAAGATAGAGGCTGAAGTCGATAATCTCATAAAGAAGGGTTCATCAGGGAGGTCCAGTACCCCATTTGGTTGGACAACATCGTCCCTGTCAATAAAAAGAACGGGAAAATCCACGTCTGCATTGACTTCAGAGACCTTAATCAACATTGTCCGAAAGATGACTTCCCGGTTCCAATCACCGAGTTGTAAATTGATGCGACGGCTGGGTATGAGGCTATATCCTTTATGGAAGGCTATTCTGGATATAATCAAATTAGGATGGCCCGAGAAGACGAAGAAGCCACTGCCTTTAGGGCCCCTCAAGGGGTATTCAGTTACAAGGTCATGCCCTTTGGTCTCAAGAATGTCGGTGCCACGTATCAGCGTGCCATGAAACGGATCATTAAGCTGTTCTTGGGGAAAATCGTTCAATGTTACATGGATGACCTAGTGGTCAAGTCTAGACAGCGCTCGGACCACCTGTTGGACCTTGAGACCATCTTCAACAAGATCTAATAGTATATCTTGATGATGAACCCCTTGAAATGCGCCTTTAGGGTTACCTCAGGGAAATTCCTTGGCTTCGTTGTATGCCATAGTGGCATCGAAGTTGACCCTGAGAAGACGAAGGCTTTCCTGATCCTTCCACCTCCTCGAAATCTCACAGAGCTGAGCGGATTCCAAGGACAACTAGCCTATATTAGGTGGTTCGTAGCCAACCTGGAAGGAAAATGTTTTCCCTTTACCAAGTTGATGAAGAAGGGGGTCACGTACCAATGGACGAATGACTGCTAAGAGGCGTTCAGAAACTTGAATAAGTGCCTCTTAAGCCCACTGGTGCTCATGCCCCCAGTTGAAGGAAGGCCTCTCATTCTATATGTGACGGCCTTAGAATGGTCATTGGGAGCCTTCCTCGCACAGAAGAATGACACTGGTATCGAACACAGTCTCTATTACCTCAGTCGAACCATGATTGATGCTGAGACTCGATACACAAATATCGAGAAGAGCTGTTTGGCCTTGGTCTTCGCGGTTCAAAATCTGTGACATTATCTGTAGCATTATGAGGTCCATTTGATCTCGCGGAGTAACCCGCTCAAGTACATCCTCATTCACCCGATGCTAACTGGATGCCTATCCTGGTGGGTGGTCATCCTGCAACAATTCGACATCTGGTTCGTGCCTCAAAAAGCCATCAAGGACCAGACATTAGTAGACTTTCTGGAAGATCGCCCTTCAATAGGGACCACTACACTAGATGCTGAACTACCTGATGAAGATATCTTCTCGGTTCAAGAGGAGTTCATAGCATGGGAAATGTACATTGACGGCGTGTCCTGATGCCCCACCGGGAAGAGGATGGAGGATCCCTGATTCAACAAAGTGGGTCTGGGGATAATGCTCGTGTCCCCAGAAAACGAAGTTTTGCCGTTTTCCTTCCTTCTATCACAGGGATGTACAAACAATGAAAAGGAATATCAAACCCTTATTGCATGCCTAGAGCTCGCACTCCAGGCACAAGTACAACTCCTTAAGGTAAAATGCGACTCGGAGTTGGTCATCAAGCAAGTCAATGGTGACTATGCTATTAAAAAGGAGGAACTAATCCCCCTATTTGACCATGTCCGAGGGTTAATGGCTGAGTTCTTCACAGAACCGACATTGACTTATATTCCCTAGTCCCGAAACGCTTAGGCTGATGCATTAGCCAATGCAGCCACAGCCCTAGCCGACCTAGATGGGGATGAAATGGTCATCAACATTTCTCACTGTCGAATAGTATTTCCATTTGTTCAAGCTAAGACGGAAGAGATCCAAGAATTCAGTCTTGTCCCTGAGTAATATGCTCTTTCCACCGGCTGGATGATCCCCATCGCGAACTAACTTCAACGGGGAGAGCTTCCATCATACAGGGATGAACGAGAGATAATACGGAGAAGGGAAATCAATTTTGTCCTATAGGGCGGCGCAGGTCAGCAAGAGGTCCTCTACAAATGAGGCCTCAATGAAGTTCTCCTCAGATGCATTGATGGTGAAGAAAGCATTGTCGTCATGATTGAAGTACACCCAAGAGCGTGTGGAGCACATCAAATGGGGACCAAGCTTTCCCATCAGGTTTGAAGGTTTGGGTACTATTGGCCCACAGTGGCACGAGACTGCAAGTGTTTCACTGAAAAATGCCACTCATGCCAGATTCATGCCAACTTCATACAGCAGCCCCCAGAGTTACTTCATCAAGATAAGTACTCCTAGCAATTTTCCGTCTAGGGGATGGACGTCGTTGGACCATATCCTCTCGCCACGGCCAAACAGCTGATGTATATCCTCACGATGACCGACTTCTATTCCAAATGGGCAGAAGCCATACCCCTCAAGGAAGTCGAGGCAAGAAATGTTGTCAGCTTCATGAAGACCAATATCATCACCAGATTTGGTGTCCCTCATACCATACTAATGGACAACGGCACCAATTTCTACTCTGCAGAGATGGAAAAGCTATACCATGAGTATGGTTTCAAGGCTAACCACTAATCTCGCTATCATGTAGCGGCCAACGGACAGATAGAAGCTTTCAACAAGACCCTGTCCAACATCATCTAGAAAATGGTGGTCAAAGACAAGAAGTCATGTCCAGATAAACACCTCCATGCATTGTGGGATTATTGAACCACAATCTGCATCGCTACTCAGTCTAGCCCATACTCATTGGTGTACGGCACAGAGGCGGTCCTACCCATTGAACTCCAACTTCCCTCACTCCGTGTTTCCATCTGCGATCAATTATCAGATGATGAGTAGTCAGAAAAGTGGCTAGGTGAATTGTAGCAGCTAGACAAGAAGCGGTTGCACACTCTGCACCACTTGTAAGTGTACCAGAACCGGATCACACAAGCCTTCAACAAAAAGGTTTGCCTCTAGTCTTTCTTTGAAGAAGAATTAGTGTTGGTCCTCTGGACCCCAATGATACCTAGAAAGAAGACTCAAAAGTTAGAGCCCAAGTGGGAAGGACCGTATGTTGTACACAAGGTCTACTCCAACAGAGCATATACCCTAATCTCCATGGACTGAAAATTTACAACTGCTCCTACGAATGTGAGATTCATAAAGAAGTATTTCGCATAGAAACTGTATGGATTATGTCCTCACTACATGACACTAAACTACATTGAGTTAGTCCTTACCGCACGATGATAAACTGCATGGATGAAGAAGAGTAAAGAATACCCCTCCCCCCATGTATGGACCAGACCTGCATGGGGTGTACTCATCGTCCTGACCACATGATGTTAAACTGTATGGCCAACATCCTCACTGCATGACATTTAACTGTATGGAGTTCGTCCTCACCGCATGACATTAAACTTCATGGAGTTCATCCTCACCACATGACATTAAACTACATGGAGTTCTTCCTTACCACACGATGATAAACTATACAGATGAAGAAGAGTTAAGAATGCCCCTCCCCCCCCGTGTATGGACCAGACATGCACGGGGTGTACTCATCGTCCTAACCACTTGACGTTAAACTATATGGACTCCGTCCTCACTACATGATGTTAAAATGCACGGATTCCAGAGAACTACGTATGGATTGATTCCTACCCTCACAGGATACGTAGCGACGCCGGGATCCCTAGTCTTGGCCCAACCCCCTAAATAAAAGAAAAAAAATGCCTTCTTTCCCCCGTGTATGGACCAGACATGCACAAGGTGTACTCATTCCAGAGAACTATGTATAGCTTGATTCCTACCCTCGTAGGATACGTAGAGATTCCAATATCCCCAGTCCTAGCCCAAACCCTTGAAAAAAAAATATGTCCTTTCCCCCCGTGTGCGAACCAGACCGACACAGGGTGTACTTATCATCCTTACCGCACGACATTAAACTGCACGGACAATTATGTTAAAAATACCCCCTTCCCCCGTGCACGGACCAGAACTGCATGGGGTGTATATATTCATCCTTACCGCATGATGTTAAACTACATGGAAGTCGTCCTTACTGCATGACATTAAACTGCATGGAGTTTTTCCTCACCGCATGACGTTAAACTGCACGAACTTCGTCGCAACCCACCTAGTACACATGGTGATACAAGATGGAGATACTCCTTGCAAATTTGGATACATCCTTTCCATACATCAGACTCCACGACCCAGATAATTATGGATCTTCATAACCACTCATGGCCATCGGAGGTGGAAAGTCATCGACCCGTGGACCCCTTTGTATGACTATGCATACCATGCCCTCAGTGGCTCTGCATATTGATAGCCACTGGCCCGTCTACCAAAGGCAAGATTTCCACAGGCGACACTCTTCCTAGCTTTGTATGCTTGCCGGCCTCAGATCCCCCATACCATACCTCTTGATCCTAAAGTTTATGTCGAAGTGGTTTACAAGTTCATTCCCCTTTTCACATTCAGGTGTTCCCAGGGTTTCCCTATCTGGATAGCCTGTGTGTCCGCCAGTGGTTCACATAGCGACCTGCATCAACAAACATCAAGCCAATACTAGGCTACTTTGACTCAACGGACAATTGCAGTGAAGATGTTTTCTGTATACCCGGACACCATTATCCTCACATGTCGAACACTGCACTGGGAGTAATCCCGTATTCTCATAATCATTCATGGTCATTGGAAGTGGAATGTAATCAACCCGGGGATACCTTTTTATGACTTTGCATACCATGCCCTCAGTGGCTCTGCATAATGATATCCCCTGGATCGTCCATCCAAGGCAAGATTTCCTCGGGCGGTACTTCTCCTAGCTCCGTACACCTACTGGCCTCAGATCCCCCACACCATACCACCTGATCCGGGAAAGCTCAAAGTTTCAGTTTATGACCTTCATCTCCCGCCCTGTTCTAAGTATATCAGAACATGTTGACTCAGTTATCCTTCAATTGACTACAAAAATAGTCACCCAATGGTCCGAGCTCTATGACCGATAAACTAGGAGTACCTCGTCCTTACCGCATGACATTAAACTGCATGGAATGAAGGCACACCCTTGTGTAAAAAAAGAGAGAAAATATCAGCACAGGGGGCTCTTTGAAACTCAACAAGAAACCAGGGAGAAATATCCCCGACATGTCCAGACATTACCTTCCCAAATGACAGACTTCGTGGCCCAGATAATTGCGGATCCTCATAACCATTCATGTCCATCGGAAGTGGAAAGTCATCGACCCGTGGACACCTTTGTACGACTATGCATACCATGCCCTCAGCGGCTCTGAATAATGATATCCCCTGGCTCGTCCATCAAAGGCAAGATTTCCATAGGCGATGCTCTTCCTAGCTCCATACGCTTACCAGCCTCAGAGCCCCCATATCACCTTTCCTGATCCAAGAATTCCTGGAACCATTATTTACACCAATCAACCCCCCCCCCCACGTCTGAAGCATGTTAAGGTATTCAAGACCAGTTACATTCTGATGAAGAGCAGCCTTTCCAAAAATGTCTCCGTCCTCACTGCATGACGTTAAACTTCATAGCAACCATTAAAAATTCCCCCATCCTCACTACATGACGTTAAACAACATAGAAACCTTTAGAAATGTCGTCGTCCTCGCTGCACAATGTTAAACTGCACAACAACCTTCAAAAATGCCTCTCGTCGAAAACACATTACGCTAAACTGCACAGAATATGTCCCAACCACATGACAATAAACTACACAGTCATACTCATCATGGGTTCAATGAGAAACATAGGATTTTCTCTATCTTTCAGTGCACAGTCCAGACCTGCACGAGCCACTACCTCACACCAGCATGAGAAATAATTATTTCACCCATTATCGGGAAGTTTAGTATAGATATTTTTGCAGTATTCAGGAACCCTATCATCATAATCCATACTATGTACTCATAAAAACCGAACTCTCATAATCCACCCCTATTTGTCACAAATATCAACTTCCCTGAAGTTGCTCGGCTATCAGAAGTGGATAGTATTTCACTGAAGGACACCTTTGTATGACTATGCATACCATGCCCTCAGCGGCTCTGCATATTGATTTCCCATGGCCCGTCTACCAAAGGCAAGATTTCCTTAGGCAATGCTTCTCTCCATATGCCTCTTGGCCTCTGAGCCCCCATGTCTATCACGGGATTCGGAAACCCTCTAAGTTACAATTTACCAACATCTTCTACAATCCTATCTGAATACGGTGGAACGTCTTTGACAAGATTACTGAGAACCAGGAGAGGTCTTTCCATTTTAAATGATGTCCTAGTTCCATGACTTTAAACTGCACCAAGCCTCAACCATCCCCTACACTAACTAAAATGCGTAGGAAAGTGGTCTTCTGATCTCACTCTTGATTAGTATAAATGCTCTCAAAACCCTATCAGATGACACATTCATTTTCTAGGCCACCCATGGTGGATCATATAAGTCGGACAACCATGAAGTCCCATGGCCATCAGAAATAGATAAGTCTTTGACTTAAGGACACCTTTTCATGACTATGCATATCATGCCCTCAGCGGATCTGCATAATGATACCCCCTAGATCGTCTACCAAAGGAAATTTTTCCTTAGGAAACACTCTTCCTACCTCTATACGTCGACACGGCTCCCATGCCTTGAGACATGCCTTGCATGCCATTCAAATTTAAACATGTTTCCCCCCACGTGCGTCTGAAGGGTATTAAGACATCTTTCAATCAGTTGAACCCCATTGGGGCCCTCACCCCACCATATTTGGTCAAAGCTGTTCGACCTATAGTCTTGACTATGGGACTTTAAACCACTCACAAAAGAAAGAGGCAAAAATCCTGTTAGGCCAAAAACCCAAAAAGGGCGACCTAAGCAAAAGCCGTGTTATACCCGCTAGGTCCATACCAAATGGGCCCAGGCAAAATCAGGGCATTAAAAGAAAAAAAGAAAAAGACAAAAAGTTTGTAGGGTTTTCTTACAAAACCCTAGCAATAGTCAAACTATGCTCACTGAGTCCCTTGGATCAGGCAAAATTTAGAGCATTGTCCAACTACTCATTGATTTTCAGGACCACTCTACATCGGAATGGCCTTTTATTCGTTCTGATCAGACCCCATTTTGATGGGGGGGCATTTGGGGCATTCGTAGGGTCCTGAAAATTCTGCAAGGGGGAAATACAATTACTGAAAGACTTTGAAAAGGACCAAACTGGTCCGAGAACTGGATCCTAGCAATAGTACGCGACCGGTTCGGCAAACCACCCTCCCGCGGACGCTGTCGTTCTTGAGATGGGAGCGGAGCACCTACGCGGGCACGAACTAGGAAGATCACTGGACGTCAGTCCGGTCCACTTTCGTGAGGTGCCCCCTCCCCGGACCGCTGTCATTCGTGGTATGGAGGTAGATTGATGTGCCACCGTGAAGCAACCCTGCATGCCTTGACTCCTCAAATATCGGGTGACTGAGTCATCCGTGGGTGAGGGATTCCTTCATGGGCTTCCGTAAATCCCGTGTTCCCATCCTATTCATGGCTCTATAAATTTTCATCGAGGGGAACCAAAAAAAAGAAGGAGAAAAGACAGGTGAAAACCTGTTGGGAGACGCTGGCGAAATCGCTCCGCAGCCATCCACGGACAGCATATCGTCCGCGGATGAACTCTTCCGCGTAGAGGAGAAACCAATCCGCGGACCACATGCGGACAACTCCTCCACGACCATCCCTTAGTGGCCATCTCCTTCACGGACGACCATCTCCATAGTGGACGAACATCTCTTCTGCGGACCAGTGTCGTTCACAAAATGGTGGAGGAACACCTCTGCGGGCGCGAAGTAGGATGGGCGCCAACCCCTTTGCAGACACCGTTCATGGCCGACCATCTCATCTGCGGACAACCTCCTTCACGGACAACCTCCTCTATGGAAATCATCCTTCGCGGACGACATCCTTCGCGGACTTCCATCTCCTTCGTGGACAACTCCTCCATGGACACCCATCACAGAGAACTAAATTGAGAACCACATGTGGCCAGTCCTTCATGGCCAGTCCATCGCGGAAAGCTCCTCCGCGGTCGACCCCTCGCGTCCGGCACCTCGCGGCCAACCCCATGCGGAAAACCCCATGCAATCTTTGATCCATACCACCGGGACTGCGCCCCCGCACCCCTGCTCGGGATCAGTGCCGGGCTGCGGTCCCGGCCCTCCGGCCCGGTCCCTTCGATACCGTCACAGACCCCCATAAAAAATGGAGAGTCGCACCACATACTTTTCGGGCCGGGATGTCGGGATTTTCCATTGCGCTCTTATATGCACCCACCTTCCACCTATGGAATACCATGGTTTTAGATACTCTTCAAAACCCAATCACTTGGCTCCTATGCCAGGTTGAACCATAAAGGTCCGCCTTTGCGTAAGTCCCACACCAACCATTGCTAGGTCTCTCCTACCTAGTTGTCCTGACCACATTATGTTAAACTATATGGAAACAGTCCTCTCTACATGACTATAAACTGTAGCATTCCCTATCATTAAATAATTGGATGCCTCTTGCTCCATTCAAGAGATGCCTTTTGCTATGTTTACAGTGGCATTACTTCAAGAGCACTGGAATCCGTTCAAACATTCCATCACTACACCCCACGCATTGCGTGTCCTTCATTTGAATCCTCATCCACTTCCATGTCGTAAGGGACCCCCTAATGGCCTGGTCTCATGCCGCCTTGGATCACCTACCATCCTGGTCCAATGCCCCCGAAAGACTTTGGGAAACACTTTGAGTCAGGTCATGTGTTTCGAACATGGTCAACAGTCGACCCTCACTTGTTTGTCCCCATTCCAGGCTAACACGATATGGATGCTGTGTTTCGAACATGGTCAACAGTTATCCACCATCGCCATGCCACCCTCATTATGTTCCGAATTTCGGGCATGTAATTAACACTTTTCATCTCCCTTTGTTTGGACTAGTTCCAACGCCCTTGGCGTTATCCCACTTGTGCACTTGCGCATAGTCATTGACCCCCATTATATTCCTCAACCCACCAATGGGTTTGTATGCCCTCATGGCCAGACATTAGAAAGACACCACAGGCGTCCATCTCGAACTAAGCCCCGACCTTCCGTGCATCCACCTAGAAGTAAGCCCCGACCTTATGAGCCGCCCTCATGCGTAAGCCCCACTCCACTTCTCACGGAGGCACCTTTCGCGATGCGATCCTTTGGTCCCTTCTGCCTCTTGTTTCTCACACCGAGCATGACTCACGTGGGGTTAGAGTAAGCATCGACCATGACATCCTCCTATGGGACTCCTCAGAGTGTAATCCCCAATCCATCATTCTGGGCTGCCCCAGAGTGTAAGACCAAAGCCATATACGAACTGTGTGGACTTTGATCCCTGCCTCCTAGACTGGGTATGTAGGAAGCCTCCATGAGGTTCATGCCCACCACCCATCGGACCACCTGGTCTCTCTCCGTGTCCGTTCCCCGACACCTATGCGAACTACATGGACTTTGATCCTTGCCTCCTAGACAGGGTATGTAGGAAGCCTCCTTGAGGTTCAAGCCCAACAACCAGTCGATCTGATCATCTACACATCGGTTCACCGTGCCACTCCTAGTGCCTCCTCAAGCGAGTTCCAACCCTTCGGGGTCAATAATCCAATGAGGGATGGTAACCCTTGGGCATAAATGATTCTGAACCCTTGCATCCAGTTGACCATTTCCCACCAAGGTTAAATATGTGGATACTGTGTTTGGGTATAAACCAATGATTCGTGAACATATGAATACGTCTTAAATCTATAAGAGAGTCCCGGAACAGCAAATAATTACCCCAAAAAGGGTGTGATTAGCCCGACTTCCCATCCTCTCGACCAATGTGAGTTCTTAAGAGTTGCTGGTCAGACCATCCGACGAATGTGTGCCTTTGGAAAACAGGTCCATCAATCATTTGATATGAAGCCTTTGGGCCTTTCGTGGCCGAAAACCAGAACGAAACATCCCTAAAATCCACTAAATCCACAAAATCCCTAAAAACTTATAAACCCACTAAAACTACTAAAGACATGAAAAATCATTTAAATCACTAAAATTAATTAATATTCTAAAAACCCATAAAACCCATAAAAGCAAAAAATACACCTAAAAATCTAAAAACCAATAAAAAATCTAAAAACACTAAAAACCCATAACCCCTCAAAATCCCTAAACCGCATAAAATTCATAAAAAAATACCTAAAAATACGAAAAACATAAAAACAAAAAAACGTTAGAAAACCATAAAATCCTAAAAACTTAAAACACCTAAAAAACATAAAAATGAAAACCCCTTAAAAACCCTAAAACCCCCAAAAGGTATAAAACCCCTAAAAACCATAAAAATCCGAAAAAACCTTATAGACACTGAAAACCAACTAAAGAATCTAAAAACTCTAAAAACCATCTAAACACCAAAAAATAATAAAAAACTAAAAAACATAATCTCTGTAAAACTACATGAAACCCCTAAAACCAGGAAAAAAAATCCAAAAAACAATAAAAAAACCATAAAACCATAAAACCCATCAAAATCCTAAAAAACCCAGATACCTCAAAAAAATCAAAAAAATCCCTAAAAATCCCTTAGAAAGAACAAAACCATAAAACCCTTGAAACCACTAAGAAATCCTAAAAAACCTAAAAAAATAAAACCCTTAAAAACCATAAAAAATGCTAATACCCCTAAAAGCCACAAAAATAATAAAAACCCTAAAACTAATAAAAACACCCAAAACCATAAAAACCTAAAAAATTGATTAAAACCCTAAAACCCACTAGAAACTCTAAAAACCATTTAAACCCTTAATTTTTTTAAAAAATAAACCATAAAACCCAAAAAAACTAAGAATCCCCTAATACCCTAAAAACCCATAAAACACTTAAAAAACCATCAAAATCCCTAAAAACTCAAAAAATCATAAAAATCCCTAAAAATGTTAAAAAAGTAAAAACCGAAAACCATGAAAACCCTAAAAAATATTAAAAAACAAAAAAGATTTAAATCTCTTAAAAACCTAAAGACACTGAAACCCTAAATAACCCAAAACCCTAAAAACCATAAACACCCATGAAAACCATCAAAATCCATAAAAACCCATAAAAAACCTATAACCCACTAAAAAAAATATAAAATCCCTTTAAACCCGTAAAAATATTTATAATTCTAAAAGTCTTTAAAACCCCTAAAAGACTAAAAAACTAAGAAATCCCAAAAAAAACCTAAAAAACATAAAATCCCTTAAAATGCCTAAAACCATTCAAAATCCCTAAAAACAATAAAACACATAAAAATCCAAAAAACAATCCAAAAAAAATTCCAATAATAATAAAAAACCTACAAAACAAAAAAAAAACTAAACAAAACCTTAAAAACCTAAAAAAATAAAAACCCCTAAAAAACCTACAAATTCTAAAGACACTAAAAAACACTAAAAATCCTAAAAACTGAAAAAACTATAAATACCCCCTAAACCCCGTAAAAACCCAAAAAACATGTAAAAATCCTAAAAAACTAAAAACTCTAAAAACCCATCAAACCCCCAAAGTGTTAAAAAATCTAAAACCTTTAAAACATAAAAATAAAAAAAAACACTAAAAAACACTAAAACCCAAAAAATCCCGAAAACGCCCTAAAACATCCAAAATCCCCCAAAATCCTAAAAACCAAAAAATTATAAATATCCCAAAAAATCCACAAAAAATTAAAAAAACATAAAAAACAAAAAAACCAAAATAAACCCATGAAAATGAAAAGAAAACTTAAAACCCATAAAAATGTAAAAATGCTAAAAACCCAAAAAATGCAAAAAACCATAAACCCCCAAAACCTTAAAAACCGATAAAAATATAGAAATACTTAGAAAAACTCTGAAAAAACAGTTAATTATTAAAAAACATTAAAAACCATAAAAAACTCAAAAAACTATAAAAACCCATAAAACCCCTAAAAACCTTAAGGACCCTAAAGACCCTCACAATCCAAAAAACCCTAAAAACCATAAAATTCCATAAAAACAACTAAAGATGATAAAAAAATCAATAAAACCCCTGATACCCCTATGAAAACCTTAACAACCTAGAAACACATATAATCGAAAAAAACCAAAAGAACTCTAAAACCCAATAAACCCTAAAAGTCCCAAAATAACCTAAAAACCATTATAACAAAAAAAACCAAAAAAACCCATAAAATTAATAAAAACAAATAAAACTCTAAAAACCTTTAATCACATAAAAACAGTAATATATATATATATATATATATATATATAACCATAAAATCCCAAAAAACATAGGAAAACCATAAAATCCCCAAAATACATTAAAACCCAAAAAACCCCAAAACCCAAAAAAACCATAGAAAACCAATAACAATCCTAAAAAATTCTTAAAATTCCACAAAATTAAATTACGCATAAAACCATGAAAACCCATATGAAAACATTAAAAACCGAAAATAACATAAAACCCCTTAAAAACATAAAACATTCTGAAAACCTTAAAAATCCTAAAAACCATAAAATCCCTAAAAAAAATAAAACCCTTAAAAACATGAAAAATAATAAAAACACATAAAAAACTCTAAAAATTACTAAAATCTATACATTAAGCACCAAAAAACTATAAAAACTCTAGAAAACCTTAAAAATAGTGAAAAACTCAAATAATCCCAAAACCCCTTAAACACAATAAAAACCCTAAAACCATTAAAAATGTAAAAATATCTACAAACCAAAAAAATCATAAAAAACCTAAAAATAAATAAAAAATCCCAAAAAGTATAAAAAACCAAAAAATCACAAAAAACCCCTTAGAGAAAATTAAATACCTAAAATCACATAAAGTCCCAAAAAAAACCTAAATGTGGTAAAAACCCTAAAACACAAAAAATCCTTAAAAACCCTCAAACCAAAAAAATCCTAAAAAATTCCCAAAGATCCCAAAAAATATAAAAAACAAAAACAAAACTCTAGAAAAAAACCGAGGAAACCTTAAAAACTCAAAAACACTTAAAAACACTAAAACACTATTAAATGCTAAAAACCCAAAACCCCTAAAGTCCCTAAATCCCCTCAAAGTCCCCCCTAAAGTCCCTAAATCCCCTCAAAGTCCCAGAAACCATAAAAATCCATAAAATCCTATGAAATCTCTACAAATACCTAAAAATGTAAAAACCCCTACAACCCTAAGAAATCCATAAATAACTAAAAACCCTTAAATCCTCTAAAATCAAAAAAAATGAATAAACCTTCAAACCCCTAAAAGACCCGAAAAACCAAAAAATCCTAAAATACTATAAAATCCACTAAACCCTTAAAAACCCATAAAACCCATAAAAATAATAAAAACCCACTAAAAATATAAAAAACCATTAATACATTATAAATGTTAAAACACCCAAAGAAACCTTAAAACCCCCAAAAAAACTCAACCCATAAAACCTAAAATCCCAAATAACCATTAAAACCACAAAACCCCTAAACCCCCAAGAAATAGATTAAAATCCCCAAAACCATTAAAAACACCAAAAGTCCTACAAGAGCACTAAATACATCTAAAAACATTAAAAACCCTAAAAGTTCCTACAAAACATTAAAAAACTAAATACACATAAATCCCATAAAAAATAAAAAACACTAAAAACCAATAAAAGACTTACCAATCCTAAAAACCCAAACAACCCCATAAAACCTAAAAAAACCCTAAAGCCCATAAAACCCTAAAAATGACTAAAAATTATAAAAACTATTTAAACCCATAAAAACTTTAAAAAAACTCAAGAAATAATTAAAAACACAAAAAAACTAGAAAAAGAAATAAAAAAATCCCCAAAAACCATTAAAACCCTAAAAGGCCTAAAAATAAAAAAAAATACATAATAATACTAAGAACCCAGAAAATACCTAATAACCATAAAAAATAAAAATCCTAAAAGGACCTAAAAATCCCTAAAAACGTAAAAACCCAAAAATCCTTGAAAACCCCTATGAAAACATTAAAAACCTAAAAACACATAAAACCTCTAAAAACCGAAAAATGATAAACACCTTAAAAACCCTAATACTCTAAACCCACCCAAAAAAACATAAATACTCTAAAACCAAAAAAAGAAAATAAACACTAAAAATTAACTATAAAATAAAATAAAAACTTTAAATACCTACAAATGACAAAAAACCAAAAAAACCATAAAAACATAAAATCTACAAAATCTCTAAAAACCCTAAAAACCATAAATATCCAGAAAATATTAAAAGTCCAAAAAATTTAAAATACCCGAAAGACCATGAAATCCTCTAAGAGAACCATAAAAACCTCAAAACACTTAAAACCCCTAAATACCTAAAAAACATATAAAAATAACAAAAAAACAAAAAACACTTCAAAAACCCTAAAAACCAATAGAAAATCTTAAAACCATAGAAACCCTAAAAACATATAAAATCACTAGAAACCCAATAAATACTCTTAAAACCCTTTTAACCCCTAAAATGTAAACAAATCTAAATGACATTAAAACCCAAAAAAACATAAAAAATTAATAAAAAACCAAAAAACCATAAAATCCTGAAAAAACTAAAAAATATAAAAATCCCTAAAAACCATAAAATGAAATAAAAATCATAAAAAATCCCTTAAAAATACTAAAAATTTAAAAAAACCATGAAATACTCTAAAAAAACACTACAAACCTAAAAACACTTAAAACCCCAAAAGACCTGAAAAAAACTAGAAACTCTTAAAACCATAAAAACCCTAAAAACCATAACAGAATCATACAACCATAAAAACCTTAAAACCCCATAAAAACCCAAAAAATACACTAAAACTCTAAAAACATAAAAAAACCTAAAAACTGAAAAACCCCAAAAACCCAAAAAAAAAACAATAAAACCCATAAAACCCTCAAAATTTTTGAAATCCATAAAAGTATTAAATCATTATAAACCCCTAAAAATCCCAAAAAGGAAAAAAACAAAAAAATCATCAAAACAAATAATAAATCCTTAAAAATCTAAAAACACTAAAAATAAGTATAAAAAATATCTTTTTTGAAAACCATAAACAACCCTAACTCCCGCTAAAACCATAAAACCCCTAAAACTCATAAAATCCATAAAACCCCCGAAGAAGTAAAAAACATTCATTAAACCCCTAAAAACATTGAAAAACACTAAAAAACATTTAAAACCCTAAAAATCATTAAAAGACATAAAAATTCAAATAACCATAAAAACCCTATAATCCCGAAAATACCAAAAAATATAATAAAAATAATAAAAATTCTGAAAAATTTCTTAAAACATAAAAAACTAAAGAAAACACTGAAAAACTTTTAAGAAAAACAATAAAATAAAAAAATTATTATACCACCTAAAAACAAAAAAAATATTAAAACCCCAAAAAACACTAAATGCCATAAAAACTCAAAATACCATTAAAACCCAAAAAACCCATAAAACACTAAAAACATCAACAAAACCCCCTTAAACTACAAAAAAAATTAAAAAAATCTAAATACCATTGAATCCCCAAAAAAACCAAAAAAAAAACCATATAAACAATAAAATTCATAAAAAACATTAAACCCCTCTAAATCTATTAAATCCTTATGAACTATAAAAATCCTAAAAAATCCCAAAAAAATATCAATAAATGTAAAAACTCTAAAAACCCTGAGAAACCCTTATAAATACTTAAATACTAAAAACTCACATAAAACACCTAAAAAAGTAAAAAAAATTAGAAATGAAAATAAACCATAAAAAACCACCAAATTAATAAATTGGTAAAAACATTAAAAACCCTACAATCCAATAAAATGCACAACACTCTAAAAACCATATAAACCCCTAAAATTTTAATTACTAGAAATAAAATATAACCCCTAGAAAATAAAAATATCGTTAAAATCCCATAAAAGAAAAAAACCCATAAAACGCTAAAAATTCCTAAAAATACTAAAAATAATAAAAATACTTAAAAATCCCTAAAAACATAAAAAAATATAAAAACATAGAAAAAAATTATGAAAACATTAATAACCCAAAAATACATAAAATCTTTAAAAACCCCAAAAATGCTAAAACCCAAAAAATCGTTAAAAACACAAAAAACCTAAAATCCATAAAAACTCTTAAAACCCGTAAAAAACCATAAAATCGAGAAACACCCTAAAAACCACTAAATACTCTAAAAACCATTAAACCCATAAAAATGTTAAAAAACACTATAAACATTAAAATAGTAAAAAAAAACTCAAGAAAACTCCACGAACCCAAAAAAATCCATAAAAGCTTAAGAATCCCTAAATCCACTCAAATCCCTAAAAACATAAAAAATCCATAAAATTTTTAAATATCCCAAAAATCCTTAAAACATAAAAGACTCTAAAAACCTTGAAAAACTATAAGAAAATCATTATAATGAAAAAAACGTAAACCCTCTAATATCGAACAAATGCAAAAAATCCTAAAAATCTCTAATGATGCTAAATATCTTAAATTTCGTAAAACCCTCTAAAAACTAAAAAATCCCCTAAAAACTATTAAAAACCCTAAACTCCTAAAACTATAATGATCTTAAAAATCCATAAAAATCCATAAAATACCCAAAAAATATTGAAAACCCTTAAGAAATCCCATATGAAAACATTAAAAATCCATAAACACCGAAAAAACCATAAAAATCCGAAAAAGGCCTAAAACCCAAAAACACATAAAAACCCTAAAAACCATAAAATAAAAACAAATATCTAAAATCCAAAAAAACATAAAAACTATAAAAATCCTAAGAAAATGTTAAAAACCTAAAAACACTAAAACCCCTAAAAAGCTAAAAAATTCAAGTAAAAAAACCAAAAAACCCTAAAAACCATAAAATCAATAAAACATCATAAAAACTATAAAAACCAATAAAACACTAAAAAAATTTAAAGAACAAAAAATATTAAAAAACTTTAAAAATAATTAGAAATAATAAAAAACTCAAAAATACTAAGAACCAAAAAAAACTATGAAAACACTAAAAACCCTAAAACCCTCAAATTACCTAACACCCTAAAAACCATAAAAATCCCAAAAAATCTCTAAAAATCCCTAAAAATGATGAAAATAATAAAAAATATGAAAAACCTAAGAAAATGTTAAAAAAATAATAACAATTAAAACCCCTAAAAACTCTAAAAATCCTAAAAACCTTTAAAATTGTAAAAAACATAAAAACACGATTTTTTTTAAAAAAAACCTAAAAATACATAAAAACCCTAAATCCCGCTAAAAACTCAAAAAACACTTTATACACCAAAATTTTTTGAACGCTATAAAATCCCGAAAAACACCAAGAAATTCAATAACCAAAAAAACCAAAAAACACCTAAATACTCTAAAAACACATAAAAAACCTCAAAATTCCTAAAAAACCTACAAAACATAAAAATATGAAAAATCCATAAAAATCCATAAAATGTAATAAAACCTAAAACCCTGAAAAACCCTATGAAAACATTAAAAAACCAAAAAATGCATAAAAAACTAATAACATGAAAAAATCTAAACACCTAAATTACCCCTACCAAAGCAAAAAAACTTTAAACCCCAAAAAAACCATAAAAATCAAAAAAACCCCTAAAATACCACTAAAAATCTAAAAATCCATTAACCTTCTAAAAATATTAAAACTCTAGAAACTCATAAAAACCCTACAAACTAAAAGAAAACCCCTAAAACCCAAACAACTGTTAAAATTCTAAAAAACAAAAAGAACCCAAAAAACCCTCAAAATCCATAAAGTCATAAAAACCAAAAAATCCAAAAAACCCCAGTATTCTAAAAACCAAAAAACCTGGAAAACCCTTAACAACCGAAAAAAACATAAACCCACTAAAACTTAATAAATCCAAAATCCATAAAAACTAAATAAATATCCTAAAAACCATTAATACCCCAAACCCATAAAAACCCTAAAAACCACTAAATATATAAACAACCATTAAAACTCAACAAATGGGTAAAAACCATAAAAACCTTTAAAACCCAGAAAATTTCAGAAAACCTGTAAAAACCCAAAAACCTAAAAAATCCAAAAAACCATGAAAACCTAAAAATCCCTAAAAACAATAAAAATCTGTAAAAATCTGTAAAAAACCCCCAAAATTTAAAAATCCCTAAAAATAATGAAAACCTTAAGAAAAAATTAAAAACCAAAAACACTTAAAACCCCTATAAACCTAAAAACTGTAAAAACCGTAAAATCCCATATAAACCTTAAAAACACTAAAACCCTATACCTCACTAGAAAATCCAAAAACCATTTAAAACACTAAAACATTAAAAACTATAAAATACATTAAATCCCTAAAAACCCAAAAACTCTAAATAACATAAAAACCATAAAAATACTAAATAATCCTAAAATCCATAAAAAACCATAAAATCAAAAATAAAATCTCTAAAATTCTATAAATACTTAAAAAACTCCATAAAAACCATGAAAAATCTTAAAAACACTAAGAAAACCTTAAAAACTTAAAAACACTTAAAACACTAAAACGTAATAATTCAAAAAACCCTATAAACCACTAAAATAACCTAAAAGCACTAAAAACCATAAAACTCCATAATAAACATAAAAACTATACACCCCTAAAAACAAAAGAAACAATAAAATCCTTTTGGACCCCTAAAAACATTAAAAACTGTCAAAAAACATAAAAACCCTAGAAAAATCAAAAAAAAACCTAAAACCCCCAAAAAACCAAAATAACCCTACAAAGTAAAAAACCCTTTAAAACCCTCAAAATCTCAAAAAACCCTAAAATCCCATAAAATTTTTAAAATCCCTAAAAATTCATAAAAATGTAATAAACCCCACAAACTAAGAAAAAACCTACGAAAACCGAAAAAACTTAAAAAAACATAAAACCCCTATAAAATCATAAAAATATAAAAATGCTAGAAACCCAAAAAACCTAAAAAGTCTATAAAACCCATAAAACCCTAATAACCATAAATGTAGTATTAACCTTAAAAAACACTAAACACCCACATCCCTAAAACCACTAAAAACTCCAAAAACCCTTTAAACCAAAAATATATTAAAAAACATTAAAAACATTTCAACACCCTAAAAATTAAATAAAATAAACAGAAAACTAAAAACATAATAACCATAAAACTCTAAAAATCAATAAAACCTCTGAAAAAGCATAAAAACTCTAAAAATTATAAAGATCCAAAAATCCCAAAAATCCATGCAAACATAAAATCCCCTAAAAACCATAAAACCCCTAATAAAACCTTAAAAATCTAAAAACACATAGAACCCCTAAAAAACCAAAAAACTCTAAAAACCCTAAAAACCACAAAAATCGGAAAACCAAAAAACCTTAAAATCCCAGAAATCCATTAAAAAACTAAAAACCCCATAATATCCTAAAAACAGAAAAAACTATAAAAACACTTTAAACCTATAATACTGTTTAAAACTCTAAAAAACCTTAAAATTTTAAAAAAACTCAAAAACCATAAGGCCAATAATAACCATAAAAACCCACAAATATCGAGAAAACCGAAAAGTATCAAAAACCCAAAAAACCCAAAAAAACATAAAAATCCTAAAAATTCAAAATATTCCTAAAATATAAGAAACTATTAAACCATAAAAACCATAAGAAATCGATGAAAACAAAAAATAACTTAAAATCCCCAAAAACCTAAAAATACTAAAAGACCTAAAACCATAAAAACGATAAAATCCCGAAAAACATAAATAAACGCTAAAACCCATAAAAACTCTAAAAATACACTTTAATATCTAAAACAAAATTAAAATCCAAAAAATGTTAAAAAATATAAAAAACATGAAATCCCTAAATACTCAAAAAACCCTAATAACTAAAAAAACCCTAAAAACCCAAAAAACCATAAAATCTATAAAACACTAAAAATACCTAAAACATGTAAAAAACCCTAGAATCCATAAAAACATAAAAGACATAAAAACCTAGATATTCACTAAGAAATCATTAAAAACATAAAAAAATTAAAGCCCCAAAAAACCTAAAAAATTCTAAAACTTCAAAAAAACTCTAATAACATAAAAACACTAAAATCCATATAAACAAAAAAATTGATAAAAACTCAAGAAACCCATAAAAACCAAAACAACAACTAAAAACTATGAAACCCATTTAAACCAATAAAATAATAAAAACTCAAAAAACCTCAAATATTCATAAAAATAAAAAAACACCTAAAAACCCAACTAATCATTAAAACCATAAAATCACTAAAAACACTAAATCCCCTCAAAATAATAAGAAACCTAAAACCCATAAAAGAATACAAAATCACTAAATCCCTAAAAACTTAAAAAAATCTAAAATACATAAAATCCTTTATGAAATCCTTAAAAACTTAAATTGAATGAAACCACTAAAAAAAATAAAAATGCTAAACCCCTTAAAACTATAAGAACCCTAAAAATCATAAATACCCCTAAAAATATTTAAAACCCCAAAAACCTATAAAACTCTTCAAACCCTTTAAACCCCTAAAAACATAAAAAATACTAAAAATCCTTAAAATACTATAAAAATAAAAAAACACTAAAAAAATTAAAAACCCAAAAAAATATAAAACCTCAGAAAATCCCTAAAAATCCTGACAACACATACAAATTATAAAAAAAACTAAAATCCCTAAAAACGTGAAAAACCATAAAAATAAAAAATAAACATACGAAAATATATAAAACATAAATACTTTTAAAACCCTAAAAAACCTAGAAATATTAAATAAAATAAAATCCCAAAAAATCTAAAAACTATAAAACACCTAAAAACCCTAAAAAACTATAAAATCTCATAAAAACCATAAAGCCACTAAAAACTCAAAAATTCTTATAAACCCCTAATAACATTAAAAAATATTGAAAACTATAAAAACCTAAAAACTTAAAAACCACATAAAACAACAGGAAACCATTAAAACCATAAGAACACCCCCAAACCCCAAACCCTCAAAAGTTTAAAAAACACTAAAAAAATTTAAAAACCAACAAATCCTTAAAAATCATTGAAAACCTAAAAAACTCTGAATACCCTAAAAACAAAAAGAAAATAATAAAACCGTAGAAAATATTACAACCCCTAAAATAACTAAAAAACCCAAAAAAACCTAAAAACCCCTAAAAACCTTAAAAACAATAAAACCCCCAAAAAACCATAAAAACCCTAGTACCCCAAAAAAACACTAAAATAGAACTGAAAAATATAAAAACCTTAATAAACCTAAAAACTTAAAAAATACCTAAAAACCATAAAAATCATAAAATCCTAAAAAACCCCTACTAATCACTAAAAAAGTAAAAAACCATAAAACCCAGAAACACCCTTAGAAAAATCTCACAAACCTAAAAACACTAAAAAACCTAAAAGATACTAAAACAATAAAAACTCATTAAATCCCTAAATTTTTTAAATAAATATGACAACATTTGAAAACCTAAAAAACTCAAAAAAAACCTAAAAATCCAAAAAACCATAAAAACCAAGAAACCCGTAGAGAACCCAAAAACCCGAAAAACCCTCACAACCCCAAAAAACCATAAAATGCCGAAGATCCCAAAAAACATAAGAAAATGTAAAATATCATGAAAACCATGAAAAAATCTAAGAAAAAATATAAAGATCAATAAAAAGGTAGAAAAATCCTAAGAAAATATAAAAAAACCTAAAAACACTTAAAACCACTAAAAACACAATACAAACCCTAGAACAATAAAAAATGTAAAAACCCTAAACACACTAAAACCCCCCAAAACCGTGAAACCCTAAAAATTCATAAAAACCATAAACTAATATTAATTCTTAAAAACCCTTTATAACCCAAAAATTGTTAAAAAACTCTAAAAAACCATAAAATGCATAAAAATTCATAAAATCCCTAAAAACCCAAAAAAACAAAAAAACCAACTCTAAAACCCCTAAAAGTCCCTAAATCACTCAAAATCCCAAAAACCATACCAAATAATAAAAATCATAAAAAATCCTAAAAACGGTATCTCAAAACATAAAAAACCTAAAACAACAGAAAAACACAAAGAAATCCTTAAAAATCTAAAAACAATTAAAACGCTTAAAATCATAAAAATGCTAAAAAACAAAAAACCTGAAAACCTAAAAAAACATAAAAACCAATAAAATTATAAAATCCATAAAAACCCTAAAACCACTAAAAACTCTAAAACACTTTAATCCCCAAAAATAATTAAAAACTCTGAAAGCTATAAAATACCTAAAACACAAATAAAACACTAAAACACCAAAAAATAAAACACTGAAAAAAAGAAAAAACCATAACCCCCTCAAAATCCTAAAACACCCTAACAAAACAAAGAATTTCAAAAAAAGTCTTAAAAATCCAAAAAACATAAAAAATCCTAAAACCTTTGAAAAACCTAAGTAAACCATAAAAAGATAAAAAAATTAAAACCCCTAAAATCCTAGGAATGATAAAAACTAAAAAACCCATAAAACATTAAAATTCCATAACAAACCCTAAAAAACTAAAAATATTAAAATCATTTTAAACCCTTAAAAATGTTAAAAAATATAAAATCCTCAAAAAAACCCTAAAAACGAAAAAAACAGTAAAACCCCCAAAACCAAAAAAACACTAAAACCCTAAAAACCATAAAAACCCTCAAAATTCCTAACAACCTTAAAAAATCATTACAATTCAAAAAAATTTCTATAAATAAAAAAATATAGAACCCCTAGAAACCAGGAAAACCCATAAGAAAACCATGGAAACCAAAAAATACACATTAAAACCCTAAGAACCTAATAAATTCCAAAAACACTAAAAAAACACTAAAAACCCAAAAAAAAACAAAAACCACACTAAAATCCTTAAAACCATAATAATATAGATCCCCACCCCTTAATACTAAAAACAACCTAAAAATAAATAAATATCCTAAAATCCTAAAAACCATAAAAACATTAAAAAAACTAAAAACCAAAATAAAAAACACCATGAAGAACCTAAAATACTGAAAACACTTAAATCCACAAAAAACCTAAAAATGATAAAACCCTTAAAACTATGAAAACACAAAAAACATAAGAGAAAAAAACCCACAAAAACTCTAAAGCCCCTTTAAACCACTAAAAATAATTAAAACCATAAAAACCCTTAAAGCCCTAAAAAACCCTAAGTAACCCAACAAATCAATAAAACTCCTAAAATCCCTTAAGTCCATAAAAACCTTGAAAATCCGTAAAAACGCTTAAAATAAATAAAAATTAAAAAAATCATTAAAATTCCTAAATAATTAATAATAACTAAAAACATGGAATACCATTAAGAAAACCTTAAAAACTAAAAACATAGAAAACCCTTAAAAACCTAAAAATTCTAAAACCCCTAAAAACCCTAAAACCGTTAAAAACGTAGAATCCTCAAAACCCATAAAACCCCTATAAACTACTAAAACACTAAAAACTCTAAACCCCTTAAAAAACTGAAATACCAAAAGAACCTTAACAACCCAAAAAACCAAAAAACACATAAAAACCCAAGATAATCCTAAATACCTTGAAAATACCTAAATACCAAAAAACAATGAAAATAAAAAAAAATATCTAAAAATAAATGAAAATGTAAAAGCCCTAAAACCCTGAAAAAACCCTAAGAGAACCATAAAAAACTAAAAACACCTAGAACTACTAAAAAAATAAAAAACACCAAAAAACCAAAAAAATACCTAAAAATCATAAAACCATAAAATACCTAAAAACCATAAAAAACTAAAACCCATAAAAACCTTAAAAACCAATAAAATCACTAAAACTGCATAAAACCTCTTAAAATGTTAGAAAACTCTAAAAAAGCTTAAAAAACACTAAAAAAACTCTAAAAAATAACCCTAAAACAATAAAAACCCTCAAAATACCTAACAACCATAAAATCCTAAAAAATCACTAAAGACCTCTAAAAACATAAAAATCCTAAAAACCCTGAAAAAACCATCAGAAAACCCTAAAAACCTAAAAACACAAAATACCCTTAATAAACCTCAAACACAAAAACCCTAAAAACCATAAAATCCCTAAAACCACTAAATCCATACAAACTCTAAAAACATATAAACCCACTAAAAACTACTAAAGACATGAAAAATCATTTAAATCACTAAAAATATTTAAAACTCAAAGAACCCATAAAAACCATTAAAGAACAAAATACCCCTAAAAATTAAAAAACCCATAAAAACTCTAAAAACACTAAAAACCTAAAAACACCTCAAATTCTTTAAACCCCATAAAATTCTTAAAATATTACCTAAAAATACCAAAAACATAAAAAGAGAAAAACCTTTAGAAAACCATAATATCCTAAAAACTTAAAACACCTAAAAACCTAAAAATGAAAACCCCTTAAAACCCCTAAAATCCTTACAAGGTATAAAACCCCTAAAAACTATAAAAATGATAAAAACCCATATCGACACTAAAAACCAACAAAAAAGTCTAAAAACTCTAAAAACCATCTAAACATCAAAAAATTAAAAAAAACATAAAAAACATAAACTCTGTAAAACAACAAGAAAACCCTAAAAACCATGAAAAAAAATCCTAAAAATAATAAAAAAAACATAAAACCTAAAAACCTATCAAAACCCCAAAAAAACCAAAATATCACAAAAAAATCCTAAAAATCTCTAAAAATCCCAAAGAAAGTAAAAAACATTAAAACCCTTGAAACCACTAAGAAATCCTAAAAAACCACAAAACATCAAACCCCTAAAAAAATAAAAAAAATGTTAATACCCCTAAAAACCAAAAAATTCATAAAATCCTAAAACTAATAGAAACCCCCTAACCATAAAAACCTTAAAAATCGATTAAAACCCAAAAATCCACGAGAAACTCTAAAAACCCTTTAAACGCTCAATTATATATTAAAAACTAAAAACCATAAAAACCCTAAAATACTAAGAATCCCCTAATACCCTAAAAACCCTAAAAACCCTTAAAAACAAAGAAACCATAAAAATCCCTAAAAACTCAAAAAATCCTAAAAATCCCTAGAAATCTTAAAAAAGTAAAAACCGATAACCATGAAAACCCCAACAAATATTAACAAACTAAAAAAACTTAAATATCTAAAAAACTAAAAGACAATAAAACCCTAAATAACCAAAAACCCTAAAAACCATAAACACCCCTAAAAACCTTCAGAAACCCTAAAAACCCACAAAAACCCTATAACCCAATAAAAAATATAAAATCCCTTTAAACCCCTAAAAATAGTTATAAATTCAAAAATTCTTTTAAAACCCTAAAGACTAAAAAACTAAGAATTCCAAAATAAAACTTAAAAAACATAATTTCCCTTAAAATGCCTAAAACCATTAAAAATCCCAAAAAACCATAAAACACAGAAAAATCCAAAAAAAACCCAAAAAATCCCAAAAAAGGTAAAAACCCTAAAAAACTAAACAAAACCTTAAAAACATACAAAATAATTAAACCCCTAAAAAACCTACAAATTCTAAAAACATTCAAAAACACTAACAAATCATAAAAACCTAAAAACCTAAAAATACCACTAAAACCTGTAAAAACCCTAAAAACATATAAAACACTTAAAAAACTAAAAACTCATAAAACCCTTTAAACCCCCAAAATGTTAAAAAAATTACGAAACCCTTAAAACACTAAAAAACAAAAAAAACACTAAAAACAAAAAAACCCCTATAACCCATAAAATCCCAAAAACACCCTAAAAACATCCAAATTCCCTAAAATCCTAAAAACCATTAAAATTATAAAAATCCCTAAAAATTCAAAAAAAATTAAAAATGCATAAAAAAACTAAAAACCAAAATAAACCCAAGAAAACGAAAAGAAAAGTTAAAACTCTTAAAAAATGTAAAAATTCTAAAAACCCAAAAAACGCAAAAAAACGTAAAACCCCAAAAACCTTAAAACTGATAAAAACAATAGAAAAACTTATAAAAACTCTGAAAAACCGTTAATAACTAAAAAACATTAAAAATACTAAAAAACACAAAAATCTATAAAAACCCATACAACCCATAAAAACCCTAAGGACCCTAAAGACCCTCACAATCCAAAAAACCCAAAAAACCATAAAATTCCATAAAAACCAGTGAAATGATAAAAAAAAATCACCAAAACCCCTGATACCACTATGATAACCTTAATAACCTAGAAACACAAAAAATCCAAAAAACACTCTAAAACCCAATAAACCCTAAAAAATCTAAAAAAACCCATAAAAACAAAATAAACCAACAAAAACCCATAAAATCTATAAAAATAAATAAAACTCTAAAAAACCCTTTAAACCCATAAAAACAGTAATATATATATATATATATATATACCCATAAAATCACTAAAAACATAGGAAACCCATAAAATCACCAAAAAAAATTTAAACCTGAAAAACCATAAAACGCCTTAAAACCATAGAAAACCATAACATTCCTAAAAAATTCTTAAATTACCTCAAAATTAAATACCCATAAAAACATGAAAACCCATAAGAAAACATTATAAACCAAAAATAACTTAAAACCCCTTAAAAACCTAATAAATTCTAAAAACATTAAAAATCCTAAAAACCATAAAATCCCTAAAAACATGTAAATCCCTAAAAACATGAAAAATAATAAAAACACATAATAACTATAAAAATTAATAAAATCTATAAATTAAGCCCCAAAAACACTATAAAAATACTAGAAAACCTTAAAAATAGTAAAAAACTCAAATAATCTCTAAACCCCCTAAAAACATAATAACTCTAAAACCATTAATAATGTAATAATATCTACAAACTATAAAAAATCATAAAAAACATAAAAATACATAAAAATCCAAAAAAATATAAAAAACCTAAAAAACACAAAAAATCCCTTAGAGAAAATTAAAAAACTAAAATCACATAAAGTCTCGAAAAAACCTAAAAGTGGTAAAAATCCTAAAACCATCAAAATACTTAAAAACCCAAATACCAAAAATATCCTAAAATATCCCCAAAAATCCCAAAATTTATAAAATTACAAAAAAACCTAGAAAAACACTGGGGAAACCTTAAAAACCAAAAAATACTTAAAAACACTAAAAACAATATTAAATTCTAAAAACCCAAAACCCCTAAAATCCTTAAATCCCCTCAAAATCCCAGAAACACTAAAAATCTATAAAGTCCTATGAAATCACTATAAATACCTAAAAATGTAAAAACCCATACCATGATAAGAAATCCATAAATACCTAAAACCCTTAAATCATCTAAAATCCAAAAAATGATAAAACCCCAAAACCCCAAAAAGACCCTAGAAACCATAAAATCCTTAAATACTATAAAATCCCCAAAACATTAAAAACCCATAAGACCCATAAAAAATTAAAAACCACTAAAAATATAAAAAAATCATTAATACACTATAAATGTTAAAACACCCAACGAAACCTTAAAACCCTAAAAAAAACTCAACCCATAATACCTAAAATCCCAAAAAACCATTAAAACCACAAAACCCCTAAACCCCCCTAAAATTGCTTAAAATCCCCAAAACCATTAAAAACCCTAAAAATCCAATAAGATCACTAAATATATCTAAAAATATTAAAAACCCTAAAAGTTCCTACAAAACCTTAAAAAACTAAACACACATAAATGCCTTAAAAAACACAAAAAAACCCATAAAATCCTTACCAAACCTAAAAACCAAACAACCCCATAAAACCTAAAAACCCTAAAATCCCATAAAACCCTAAAAGAACAAAAAATTATAAAAACTATTTAAACCAATAAAAACTTTAAAAAAATCAAGAAATACTTAAAAACCCCAAAAACTCAAAAAAATATAAAACCCCCCAAAAACCCATTAAAACCCTAAAAGGCCTAAAAACACTAAAAATACAAAATAATATTAAGAACCCCAAAAATAACTAATAACCATAAAAAATAAAAATCCTAAAAGGACCTAAAAATCCCTTAAAAGGTAAAAACCCAAAAATCCTTGAAAACCCCAATGAAAACAATAAAAACCTAAAAATAGTTAAAACCCCTACAAACAGACAAATGATAAAAACCTTAAAAACCCTAAATACCCTACCCCCCAAACCTTAAAAACCCTAAAAATGTAAAAATAAAAAAACTCTAAAAACTAACTATAAAATAAAATAAAAACATTAATTACCTAGAAATGTTAAAAAACCAAAAAAACCAAAAAAACCTAAAATCCACAAAATCTCTAAAAACTCTAAAAACCATAAAAATCAAGAAAATCTTTAAAAGTCCAAAAAATTTAAAAAACCCAAAAAACCATGAAATCCACTGAGAAAACTATAAAAACCTCAAAACACATAAAACACCTAAACACCTAAAAAACCTAAAAAACTCTAAAACCATAAAAAGGCTTCGAAAACCCTAAAAACCATTAGAAAATCTTAAAACCATAGAAACCTGAAAAACCCATAAAACCACTAGAAACCCACTAAATACTCTAAAACCACTTTTAACACCTAAATTGTAAAAAAATCCAAAGGACATTAAAACCCTAAAAAAGTCAAAAAAATTAATAAAAACCCAAAAAAACATAAAATCCTGAAAAACACTAAAAACTATCAAAATCCCTAAAAACCATAAAATGAAATAAAAATCCTAAAAAATCCATTAAAATTCCTAAAAAAGTCAAAAAAAAAACCTTGAAATACTCTAAGAAAATACTATAAATCTAAAAACACTTAAAACCCCTAAAAACCAAAAAAATAGAAACTCTTAAAACCATAAAGACCCTTAAAAACCATAAAAGAATCATACAACCATAAAAACCCTAAAACCCCATAAAAACCCAAAAAATACTCTAAAACTCTAAAAACATAAAAAACCCTGAAAACTATAAGACCCCAAAAAACCCAAAAAACCCTCAAAATTATTAAAAAAATAACAATATTAAATCATTAGAAACCCCTAAAAATCCCAAAAAGATAAAAAACCCTAAAACCATGAAAAAAATAAGAAATCCTTATAAATATAAAAACACTAAAAATAAGTATAAAAAGATCTTTTTTTGAAAACCATAAACAACCCTAACCCCCCTTAAAACCATAAAACCCCTAAAAATCATAAAATCCATAAAACCCCCGAAAAAGTAAAAAAAATTCATTAGACCCCTAAAAACATTAAAAAACACTAAAAAACACCTAAAACCCTAAAAATTATTTAAAACCCTAAAAAGTTAAATAACCATAAAAACCCTATAAAGCTGAAAATACCAAAAAATACAATAAAAATCATAAAAAATCATAAAAATTTCTTAAAACATAAAAAACTAAAAAACTAAAAAACACAAAGAAAAATAATAAAATATAAAAATGATTAGACCACCTAAAAAAGAAAAGAATATTAAAACTCCCAAAAAACAATGAAATCCATAAAAACCCAAAAAAAACATTGAAACCCAAAAAACCCATAAAAACACTAAAAACAAAAAAAAACAAAAAAACCTTTTAAACTACATAAAATATGAAAAATCTAAAAACCATTGAATCCCTACAAAATAACCATATAAATAGTAAAAATCATAAAAAACATTAATCCCCTCAAAATATATTAAAAACTTATGAATTATAAAAATCCTAAAAAATCCCCAATAATATCTATAAATGTAAAAACCGTAAAAACCCTGAGACACCCTTATAAATACATAAATACTAAAAAACCATATAAAACCCCTAAAAACGTAAAAAACACTAGAAATGCAAATAAACCATAAAAAACCCAAAAAATAATAAATTGCTAAAAACACTAAAAACCCTACAAACCCATGAAATGCAAAACACCCTAAAACCCCAATAAACCCCTAAAATTTTAAAAAATCTAAATAACATATAACCCCTAGAAAATAAAAAATATCGTTAAAACCCCATAAAAGATAAAAACCCATAAAACCATAAAAATTCCTAAATACACTAAAAATAATAAAAATCCTTAAAAATCCCTAAAACATAAAAAACTCTAAAAACCTAGAAAAACATTATGAAAACATTAACAACCCAAAAAAAACATAAAATCCTTAAAAACCCAAAATACGGTAAAACCATGAAAAATCCTTAAAAATACAAAAAAAACCTAAAAACCATAAAAACTCTTAAAAACTGCAAAAACCCATAAAATCAACAAACACCCAAAAAACCACAGAATACTCAAAAAACCTCTAAACCCATAAAAATAATAAAAAACTCTAAAAACCATAAAATAATAAATAACTCAAGAAAACTCTACAAATTCAAAAAAACCAAAAAAATCATAAGAATCCCTAAAAGCACTAAAAATCCATAAAAACTAAAAAATCCGTAAAATTTTAAAATATCCCAAAAATACTTAAAAATTAAAAGACTCTAAAAGACTCTAATGATGCTAAAAGTCATAAATTTCATAAAACCCCATAAAGACAATAAAATATCCTAAAAACTATTAAAAACCCTAAACCCCTAAAAATTTAAAAATCCTAAAAATCCATAAAAATCCATAAAACCCCAAAAAATCCTGAAAACCATTAAGAAATCCCATAAGAAAACATTAAAAATAAATGAACTCCGAAAAAACCCAAAAAATTCCAAAAAGGCCTAAAACCCAAAAACACATAAAAACCCTAAATACCATAAAATAATAATAAAATATCTACAAATCCCAAAAAACATAAAAACCATTAAAAATCCTAAGAAAATGTTAAAAACCTAAAAACCTAAAAACCCTAAAACCCCAAAAAGATAAAAAATTCATGTAAAAAAAACCTAGAACCCCTAAAAACCATAAAATTCATTAAACATCGTAAAAACTATAACAACAAATAAAAACACTACAAACCTTTAAAGATCATAAAATAATAAAAAACTATAAAATTAATTAGAAATAATAAAAAAATAAAAAATAATAAGAACCCAAAAAAACTATGAAAACACTAAATACCATAAAACCCTCAAATTACCTAAAATCCTAAAAACAATAAAATTCTGAAAAAATATCTAAAAATCCCTAAGAATGATGAAAACAATAAAAAACATGAAAAACCTAAGAAAACATTAAAAAAATAACAATTAAAACCCCTAAAAATCTAAAAATGCTAAAAACCCTAAAACCCTTTAAAACTCTAAAAAACAAAAAAACACGAAATTTTTTAAAAAAACCTAAAAATACATAAAAACCCTAAAACCAGCTGAAAACACGAAAAACATTTTATTCCCCTAATATTTTTAAAGGATTTAAATCCCTAAAAACACTATGAAATTCAATAACCAAAAAAACCCCAAAAACTATAAAAAAACATAAAAAACGTCAAAATTCCTAAAAACCACACAAAACATAAAAATATGAAAAAGCCACAAAAAACCATAAAAAGTAATAAATCCTAAATCCCAAAAAACCATCAGAAACCATTAAAAACCCAAAAAATGCTTAAAAACCAATAACATGAAAAAATATAAACACCTAAAAAAACCTTCCAAGCTAAAAATACTTTAAACCCCTAAAAACAATAAAAAACAAAAAAAAAAACAAAAAACCCCTAAAATACCACTAAAAATCTAAATATCCATTAACCTTCTAAAAATTTTAAAACTCTAAAAACCCATAAAAACCTTTCAAACTCAAAGAACACCCCAAAAAACCCAAAAATTTGTTTAAATCCTAAAAGACAAAAAACCCCAAAAAATCCAAAAAACCCTCAAAATCCATAAAAATCTTAAATTCCACAAAAATCCTAAAAATTCCAAAAAACCCCAATTTTCTAAAAACCAAAAATCCATGAAAACCCTTAACAACCAGAAAAAACATAGACACCCTAAAATATAAAAAATCCAAAATCCATAAAAAACATAAAAATATCCAAAATACCATTAATACCCCAAACCCATAAAAAACCCTAAAAACCACTAAAAATATAAACAACCTGTAAAACCCTATGAATTGGTAAAAACCTTATAAAACATTAAAACCCATAAAATTTCCATAAACCTGTAAAAACTCAAAAAACCAAAAAATTCAAAAAACCATGAAAACCTAAAAAACCCTAAAGATAATAAAAATTCGTAAAAATCTCTAAAAAACCCGAAAATGTAAAAATCCCTAGAAACACTAAAAACCATAAGAAAAAATTAAAAACCAAAAAAACACTTAAAACCCCTATAAACCGAAAAACTGTAAAAAACCATAAAATCCCCTATAAACCTTAAAAACACTAAAAACCCAATACCTCACTAAAAAATTTAAAAACCATTTAAAACCCTAAAACATTAAAAACTCTAATAAAAAATAAATCCATAAAAACCCAAAAAACTCTAAATAACATAAAAACCATAGAAACACTAAAAAAATTCTAAAATCCCAAAAAACCATAAAATCAAAAAAAAATCTATAAAACTCTATAAATACGTAAAAAACCTCAAAAAACCATGAAAAATCCTAATTACACTAAGAAAGCCTTAAAAACATAAAAATACTGAAACCACCTAAAACCTAATACTGAAAAAACCCTATAAACCACTAAAATACCCTAAAAGAAATAAAAACCATAAAAATCCATAAAAAACATAAAAAACTATAAACCCCTAAAAACAAAAGAAACAATAAAAACCTTTTAGAGCCCTAAAAACATTAAAAACTCTCAAAAAACATAAATACCCCAGAAAAATTATAAAAACATAAAACCCGAAAAAACCAAAATAACCCTAAAAACTAAAAAACCCTTAAAAACCCTCAAAATATCAAAATACCCTAAAAACCCATAAAATTGTTAAAATCCCTAAAAATTCATATAAATGTAATAAACCACCAAAACTGAGAAAAAACCTACGAAAACTGAAAAACCTAAAAAAACATAAAACCCCTATAAAATCTTAAAAAATATGAAAATACTAGAAACACAAAAAACCATAAAAGTCCTTAAATCACATAAAACCCCTAATAACCATAAATGTAGTAAGATCCTTAAAAAACACTAAACACCCACATACCAAAACCACTAAAAACTCCAAAAACCCTTTAAACCAAAAAATGTTAAAAACATTAAAAACACTTCAACAACCTTAAAAATTCAATAAAATACCGAGAAAATTAAAAACATAATAACCCTAAATATCTAAAAATCTATAAAACCCCTCAAAATGTTTAAAAACTCTAAAAATTTTAAAATCCAAAAATCCATAAAAACAAAAAAACCCCTAAAAACCCCTAATTATACCTTAAAAATCTAAAAACACATTGAACCCCTAATAACCTAAAAACGCTAAAACCCCTAAAAACCTCCAAAACCTGAAAAACCAAAAAACCTAAAATTCCCAAAAAATCAATTAAAAATCTAAAAAACCCATAATATCCTAAAAATAGAAAAAACTATGAAAACCCTTTAAACCTATAATAATATTAAAAAACTCTAAAAAACATAAAAATCTAAAAAAACTCAAAAACCATAAAGCCACTAATAACCATAAAACCCAAAATTCTTGAGAAAACCGAAAAAGTATCAAAATCCAAAAAAACCAAAAAAACATAAAAATACTAAAAATTCAAAATATTCCTAAAATTTTAAAAATCTCTAAAACCAGAAAACCCCAAAGAAATCCATGAAAACATAAAAGAACTTAAATTCCCTAGAAAACTAAAAAACCTAAAACCATAAAAACCATAAAATCCCTAAAAACCATAAGAAACCCTAAAACCCATAAAAACTCTAAAACCCCACTATAATATCTAAAACAAATTTAAAATCCTAAATACGTTAAAAATCTAAAAAAACATGAAATCCCTAAAACTCAAAATACCATAAAAAACCTAAACTAACCTTAAAAAACATAAAAACCATAAAATTTATAAAACAATAAAAATACCTAAAACCTGTCAAAAACCCTAGAATCCATAAAAACATAAAAAAAAAACCTATATAACACCTAAGAAATCCTTAAAAACATAAAACACATAAAGCCCCAAAAAACCAAAAAATTACTAAAACTCCAAGGAAATAATAAAAACCATAAAAACACTAAAATCCATAAAAACAAAAAAATTGATAAAAACCCAAGAAACCCATAAAAATCCAAAATAAACACTATAAACTCTGAAACCCATTTAAACCACTAAAAATATAAAAACTCAAAGAAACCTCAAATCGTCCTAAAAATATAAAAACACATAAATACCCAAAAAAATCATTAAAACCATAAGAACACGAAAAACACTAAACCCCTCAAAATCTTAAAAAACCTAAAACCCATAAAAAGACTGAAAAAATGCTAAAGCCCAAAAAACACAAAATACTATAAAAAATATAAAAACCTGTATGAAATCCATAAAAATGTAAAAAGAATGAGACCCCAAAAAACATAAAAATGCTAAACCCCTTAAAACTATAATAAATATAAAAATCATAAATACCTCTAAAAACATTTAAATCTTAAACAATCTATAAAACCATACAAACCCTTTAAACCCAAAAAATGTAAAAAAACTAAAAAACCTTAAAACACTATAAAAATCAAAAAACACAAAAAATATAAAAACCCAAAAAAATATAAAACCCCTGAAAATCACTAAAAATATAGAAAACACATAAAAATTATAAAAAACCATAAAATCTTTTAAAATGTGAAAAACATTAAAAATCCATAAAAACATAAGAAATTATTAAAAACTTATAAACTTTTAAATCTTTAAGAAATCTAGAAATATTAAATAAAATAAAATCCAAAAAAATCTTAAAACCAAAAAACAACTAAAAACCCTAAAAAACCTTAAAATCCCATAAAAACCATAAACCACTAAAAACTAAAAAATTCCTATAAATCCCTAAAAACAATAAAAAAATTTGAAAATTATAAAACCCTAAAAACTCAAAACCCCCATAAAACAAAAAGAAACTATTAAAACCATAAGAACACCCCCAAACCCTCAATCATGCAAAATCATTAAGAACATAAAAAAATATAAATACCCTAAAAATGAAAGGAAAGTAATAAATCCATATAAAAACATAAAACCTTTAAAATACATAAAAAACACAAAAACCCTAAAACCCCTAAAAAGCCTAAAAACAATAAAACCCCCAAAAACCATAAAAACCCTAGTACCCCATAAAATCCCTAAAATCCAACTGAGAATTATAAAAAAATTAACAAACATAAAATATAAAAAAACCCTAAAAACCATCAAAACCATAAAATCTTAAAAAATATCTACTAATCACAAAAAAGTAAAAAACTATAAAACCCAGAAACCCCCTAAGAAAAAGCCCACAAACCTAAAAACACTAAAAACCCTAAAAGTAACTAAAAAATATAAAAAACATTAAATGAAAAAAATGTAAAATAAATATAAATACATTTGAAAACCTAAATAACTCAAAAGAAAAACATAAAAATCCAAAAAACCATAAAAACCATGAAAACCGTACAGAACCCAAAAACCCTATCAACCCCAAAAAACCATAAAATGTTGAAGATCCCTAAAAACCAATGAAAATGTAAAATATCATGAAATACATGTAAAAATATAAGAAAAAATATAAAAACATAAAACACATAAACCCCCTAAAAAACCTAAAAACCCTAAAAACCCTAAAAATTATAGAAAAATAAAACCCCCAAAAAACAATAAAAACCGTAAAAACATTAGGACCCCAAAAATCCCTAAAAACCTTGAAAGTCCATAAAAATCCTAAAAACCCTAACAATCCCTAAAAACATAAAGATCCCTAAAAATGTAGAAAATCCTAAGAAAACATGAAAAATCTAAAAACACATAAAGCCACTAAAAAACATAAAACACCCTACAAACCCTAGAACCATAAAAAATGTAAAAACCCTAAAGACCCTAAAACCCCAAAAAACATTAAAAAGCAATAAATTAATAAAAACCATTGAACCAATATAAATTATTAAAAACCCTTTATACCCCTAAAACTATTAAAAAAATCTAAAACAACATAAAACCCATAAAAAATCAAAAAAATCCCTAGAAACACAAAAAAATAAAAAAACCAGAAAACCCCTAAAAGTCCCTAAAAACACTCAAAATCCAAAAAAAACAACAAAATAATAAAGAACCTAAAAATCCCAAATAATATCTCAAAACAAATAAAACCTAAAACCCCAAAAAACACTAATAAAACCTTAAAAAATCTAAATACAATTAAAACCCTGAAAATCATAAAAAATGCTAAAAAGACAAAAAAACAGAAAAAATTAAAAAAAAAACCTAAAAACCCCTAAAATTTATAAATACCATAAATACTCTAAAACCACTACACACACTAATACACATTATACTCCTAAAAAATTAAAAACTCCAAAATCCATAAAATACGTAAAACACAAAAAAACACTATAACCCTGAAAAATAAAACACAGGAAAAATGAAAAAACCTGAAACCCCCTCATAATCCTAAAACACCCTAACAAAACATAAAATTTCAATAAAAAGTCTAAAAAATCCAAAATACATAAAAAATAACAAAACCTTTGAAAACCAATAAGTAAACCTTAAAAAGATAAAAAAATTAAAACCCCTGAAAACCTAAGAATGATAAAAACTAAAAAACCCATAAAACATTAAAATTCCATAACAAACCCTAAGAAACTAAAATCATTTAAAAAATTTTAAACCCCTAAAAATGTTTAAAAAATATAAAAACCTTTAAAAAACCTAAGAAACTAAAAAAACCCTAAAAAACGTAAAACCAAAAATACCCTAAAACCCAAAAAACCAAAAAATCCCTCAAAATCCATAAAAACCTTAAAAAATCACAAAAATTCAACAAAATCCGTAAAAATACAAAAAAAAATATAGAACCCCTAGAAAATAGTAAAACCCTTAAGAAATCCATAGAAACCAAAAAAAAACACTTAAAACCATATGAACCTAATAAATTCTAAAAACACTAAAAAACACTAAAAACCCAAAAAAAACAAAAAACCCACTACAAACCCTAAAAACCAAAAATATCGGTAAATACACACTAAAACTCTAAAAACTATTTAAAACCATAAAACATAAGAAAACTTAAAAAATACATGAACTCTTAAAAAATCATAAAAACCCTAAAGACCCAAAATATCGTTAAACTAATAAAGTCCCTTGAAAACCCTAAAAACACTCTAAATACCTACAACCCTAAAAATCATAAAAATAATAAAAATTCCTTCAGATACATAAAAATAAAAAAATCCCTAAATCACTAAAAAACCCTAAGAAAACCTTATAGACACTTAAAATCCCAATATATCCTAAAACCCTAAAAACATAAAAACCCCTAAAAACCTTAAAAACCTTAAAAACCTTAAAAACCATAAAATACCATAAAACCCATAAAACACCAAAACCCACTAAATACTCTAAAACCCCTTCAAAACCCCAGAAATGATAGAAAACTCTAAAAACACAAAAAACTCATAGAAAACATAGAAAAAAACACCCTAATAACTCTAAAAACCCCAAAACTCTCAAAATACCTAAATTCCCTAAAAACATCAAAATTCCTAAAAAACCTAAAAAACTATAAAAATAATAGAGTTTCCCTAAAAATTTCTAATTTTTTTTAAAAAGTTATAAAATGTTGAAAACCCATAATAAAATCTTAAAAATATCAATACATATAAAACAACTAATAAACCTAAAAATTGCTAAAACCCCTAAAAACACTAAAAACCATAAAATTCATAGAAACCACTAAAAACTGTTAAACCCCTAAAACCCATAAAAATACACTAAAAACACTACTTAATTTTCAAAACCCTAAAAAATATAAGAACTCTAAAATCACTTTAAACAACTCAAAAAATAAAAGAAAACCATAAAGAACCCAAAAAAACAATAAAATCCTTAAAAATCCATGAAACCACTCAAAATCCATAGAAACAAAAAACCCATAAAATTGTTTAAAAAGTCTAAAAAATACCTAAAATGTAAAAAACCATAAAATCAAAAAAATAATCCTAAGAAAATAATAAAATCCAAAAATCTCTTAAAACCTAGAAGAAACCTAAAAACACAAAAACCTTTAAAAATCATAGAAACCCATAAAACCAAAATACCATCTAAAACAATAAAAATCCAAAACAACCTAAGTCACTAAAAACCCTCAAACACCATAAACTACTAATAATGGTAAAAAACACTAAAATTACTTATAATACTTGAAGAAATACTACAAACTTCATAAAATCATAAAATCCTAAAAACTGAAAATAAACCATTAAAATCCCTCAAAATCTAAAAAAACCCTAAAGCATGATCAAAATCCAAAAATCCCTAAATATCCCTAAAAACATGAAATATCCTAAAATTCTGAAAATAACTAAGAAAACATAAAAAACTAGAAACATTTAAAACCCCTAAAAACCTAGAAACACTAAAACACGAGAAGCCCTAAAAATCTAAAAACCTCAAATCCCAATAAACTCATAACAACTGTTAAAACCCAAAAAACCCAAAAAAACCAATAAAAATCATAGAAACCTTTTAAACCCCTAAAAACCAAAAAATAATTTAAAAACATTAAACCCCCCCCCCCCCCAAATAAAAATAAAAAAACCACAAATAAACCTAAAAACCTCTAAAACCCCTAAAAATGATCAAAATCTCTAAAAAATCCAAATCTGTATAAGAATCCAACAATGTCCTAAAAATAAAAAAGAACTTAAGTGACCCTAAAAAAATTAAAACCCCCAAAACATTATAAAGCTACAAATATTAAAATCCCCTAAAAATGGAAAAACACTAAAAACCCCAGAAAACACACAAAACCGAAAAAGACACTAAAAAATACATAAATTCCCTCAAAGATCCTACTACCCACTAAAAACTCTAAAACCCATTTTAAACCTTAAATATGTTAAAAACCAAAAAAAATTTAAAACCCTAAAAAACTAAAAAAATAAAAAAAAACCATAAAAACCCTAATACCCTCAAAATCCATAAAAACCCTAAAAACCCATAAAACTCATAAAATACCTAAAAATATAAAAACCTCTAAAAACCTTGAATTCTAAAATAAAATCTTAAAAAACTAATAATGCATAAAACCCAAAAAAATGAAAATGTGAAAACCCTTAAAACCACTGAAATCCATTAAAACCCCAAAATACTATAAAATCCCCTAAAACCCTTAAATACCCGAAAACCACTAAAAACCCTAAAACACATTGAAAACTCCAAAAAAAACTTACCGCATAAAATGTTTAAAAACTCAAAATACCCATAAAAACTATAAAAACCCAAACCCCCCCAAAAACTAAAAAAAAATAATGCCAAAAAAAACCCAAAAAACCCAAAAAATCGATAAAATCTCTAGAAACCTAAAAATCATAAAAAACCAAAAAACCAAAACAAAAATCTGTAAAAACGTAATAAACCAAAACAACCCTAAGAAAACCTTATAATACAAAAAAATAAAACCCCTAAAACCTAAAAAATTCTAAAAACCATAAAAACCCCTAAAAATTTAAAAACCCCTAAAAACCCATAAAAACAATAAAAAAACATTTCAAAACTATATAAACCAATAATACTCTGAAAATGTTAAAAAAACATTAAAACCACTTACAAACTCAAAAGCACTATAAACAACCCAAAAAACCGAAAAAACTCTAAAATCCTAGAAACCTTAAAACCCATCAAAATCCCTAAAAACCCTAAAACTATAAAAATCCTAAAAAATCCTTAAAAAATCCTAAAATGAAAAAAAGACTAAAATCCATGAATATACCTATGAAAACCTTTAATATGTAGTAAATCCTAAAACCTCTAAAAAACTAAAAAATTCTATTACCTTTCAAAACCCCCAAACCCAAAAAAACCTTAATTACATAAAATCCCCAAAAAACCTTAAAAACCCAACACCCATAAATAATTTATTGCACTTAGACACTAAGTACAATTTAAACCCCTACAATCCATAAAAATATCTAAATATCCTAACTACTCTAAAAAAATACAAAAAAAATAAAAATACACAAAAAACAATACAAACCCTATATAGCCTTAAAAATCCAGAAAACCCTCAAATTACCCAAAAACCCTATAAATACAAAATTATAGTTAAATCTATTAGATTACCTAAAACTCCTAAAAACCCCCAAAGCCCTTAATAACCCCAAATAAAACATTAAAACCCTAAAAATACATAAAAACCCTGAAAAAACTAAAATATAATAAAAACCATAAAAATCTCTAAAAACCCTAGAACCATGAAACCCCATAAAACACGAGAAATCCTAAAAACAGATAAAACCCTGAACCTCTAAAAACTCTAAAACAAATTAAATCCATAAATACAACAAAACAATTTAAAACATTAAAAATCCTTAAAAATAAAAAAAACTGAAAACCCCCTAAAACCAATAAAAACCTCACAACCCCAAAAATCCCTAAAAACATCAAAAATTATTAAAATCCTAAAAACCATATAATACCAATAAAAGTAAAATCCCTAAAAAACCTTAACAATAACATAAAAACTAAAAATAGTTAAAGCCCATAAAAACCTAAAAATGATAAAACCCTAAAAAACCCAAAACCACCAAATACCCCCAAAATCACTAAAAACCCTAAAAACAAATAAAAATTAAAAAACCCCAAAATCCTCAAAAAATTAGAAAACCCAAAATACCCACAAAACGCATTAGAAAATCTAAAAAACCCAAAAACACTTTAATCCCATAAAAATAATAGAAATTCATTAAAACCCAAAACTACCATAAGATCTATAAAATACATAAAACCATTAAAATCTGTTAAAATAAAATGCTCCAAAAATCTCAATAAACATAAAAACATTAATAAAACAATAAAAACCTAAAAACAGTTAAAACCACCAAAAACCTAAAAAATTCAAAAAACTAAAAATAACCAAAAAAGTTCTTAAAATTCTAAAACTCCTAAAAATTATAAAATATGATAAAACCTTAAAACCCAAAAAATGCATAAAAATATAAAAGCCACTAAAAACTATAAAAACCCATTAATCACGTAAGAATGTTTAAAAACTCTAAAAAAGCTTAAAACCAGAAAAATATAAAAAAAACTAACAACTGAAAAATCCATAAAAACCCTAAACCCCCTAAGAATCATCAAAATCTCTAAAACCCCTAAAAACCATTAAATTCCAAAAATATCCCTTAATCCCTAAAAATGTAAAAAATACATAGAAAACCTGAAAAAACCTATGAAGACCTTAAAACCTTAAAACCAAAAAACAAATAAAACCTTTAAAAACCTAAAAACACAAAAACACTACAAACCTGAAAAATAAAAAAACCATAAAAACAAAACACCACTAAAATCCCATTATAACCAAAAAAACCACAATTAACTCTGAAACCGATTTAAACCACTAAAAATGTTAAAAAAATACAAAAAAATTAAAATCCCTATAAAACCCAAAAAAATCATACAAAACCAGAAAATCATAAAAAACCCAAAGAAACATAAAAAACATTAATAACCTCAAAACCCAAAATCCCTCAAAAATATGTAAAAATGATAAAAAAATAAAAATTCATAAAAACCCTAGAAATACCCAAAACTGTAGAAACCCCAAAAATCTCTAGAAAGTCCTACGAAATACTTAAAAACATAAAAACACTTAAATTCCTAATCACCTCAAAATGATAAAAACCCTAAAAATCAAATAGATCTTAAAAGGCAAGACAACCACTAAAAGACATAAAAACCCATAAAATCCCATGAACACCTTGAGAAGCTAGTAAAAACTCTAAAATCCATTTAAACCACTAAATACATAAAAAAGTCAAAAAAAATGTAAACAAAAAAACCCTAAAAACCTAGAATAACCAAAAATCCCAAAAGACCATAAAAAAATAAAAATAATAAAAAACTCAAAAAAATTCCCGATAAACATTGAAAACCATAAAAACCAAGAAAATATCTAAGAAATTATTATAACCCTAAAACAATTAAAACGCCAAAAAAACAAAAAAACTCAAAAAATCCAAAATAAAACAAGAACCATTAAAACCCCAAAAAACATAAATACCGTGAAAACATTTAAAACCTAAACTGATATAAAAACCATAAAAACCCTATGAATACACAAATTACATAAAACCCCCAAACCCCTACAAACCCATTAAAATATTAAAAATTCCCTAAAGTCCCCTAAAATTGTATAAAGTACTAAAAACCCTGAAACTCACTTAAAAACATAAAAATACTTAAAATCCATACAAAACTAAAAACACTAAAAACCCTAAACGACAAAGTAAAACCTAGAAACTAGAAAAATCAACTAAAAAACATAAAAACCCATAAAACCTCTAAAAGCCACTAGAAAATCAAAAAAAAACATTCAAACCCATAATAACATTTAAACACATAGAAAACTTAAAAAACTTAAAAATTAAAAATCCCAAAAGACAATAAACACTCTAAAACCCCAAAAAATCCTCAAAACCCACATAATCCCTAAAACCCCTAAAAATAATAAAAATCCTAAAAAATAACTAAAAATTCCTAAAAATAAAAAAACTATAAAAAAATTTAAAATCTCAAATAAAACCTTAAAAATTTAAAAACACACAAAATCTATAAAAACCTAAAAAATAGTAAAAACCCTAAAAACGCTAAAAACCCTAAAATCTTAAAAACCCTAAAAATCAGTAAATACACTAAAGAACAACTAAATAATCTAAATACCATTCAAAACCCATAAAAAAATTAAAATACTCTAAAATTATTTAAAACATATAAAAAATAAAAAAACAATAAAAATAAAAAATCCACAAAACCCTAAAAATCGTAAAAAAAACCTTCAAAACCACTAAAATACCATAAAACCCCATAAAACTCAGAAATAATGAAAATTCCCTAAAAATTCAAAAAAAATCATAAAAAACAATAAAAAACTAATAAAAAACGTTAAATACAAAAATACTATTAATACTTGTAAAAAATATAAAAACATTAAAAACCCTAAAAAACACTAAAACCTTAAAAACCGCCAAAAGTGTAAAACCTGCTAAAAACCATAAAAATACTAAAACCCCATAAAAACAACTAAAAACCAAAAAAACCTTTTAAACATATAAAAACATTAAAAACTCTAAAAACCATTAGAAATCCAAACAACTAAAAAATTTGTAAAAACCAAAAAAAAACATAAAAACCCTCAAAACCCTCAAAATCCCAAAAACAGTAAAAAAATTATAAATATACCAAAAAATCCATAATAATTTAAAAAACCAAAAAATCTTGAAAAACCATATGAAATCCTTATAAACCTAAAAACACATAAACCACAAAAAATCCTAAAAATGTTAAATCCTTAAAAAACCTGAAAAACCTGAAAAAACCATTTAAATCCTAAAAAACCATAAAAATACACTAAAAATTATAAAAACCCTTTATACCTTCAAAAACAGTAAAAAATCTAAAAAAACATAAAACCCAAAAAAACACTATTAAACCCCAAAATCACTATAAAAGTCCTAAAACACCTAAAAACCTTAAAATTCATTAAAACCCTAGAAATAATAAAAATAATTAAGAATCCATAAAAATCCACAAAAATGTAAAAAACACCAAAACCTTGAAAAACCCAAATAAATCCTTAGAAATTTAAAAAAATTAAAACTACTAAAAACATAAAAATTATAAAAACCATAAAACCCAAAAAAATCATAAAACCCTAAAAACCATAAAACTCTTTAAAACCTTAAAAACTGTAAAAATCATAAAACCCTAAAACCCACTAAAGGATCTAAAACCCTTTAAACCTATAAAAGAAATAAAAAAACACAAAAATCACTTAAAATCCTACAAACTCAAAGAAACCATAAAAACCCTAAAAACTGTAAAAACTCTAAAAACCCCCTGAAACCCCTCAAAATCCTTAAAAACCTAAAACACATAAAAATCCCAAAAAACACATAAAAATTCTGAAAACGTAAACAACCCTAAAGACCCTAAAAATCCATAAGAATTCCTAAAATAACTAAAAAATATAAAAAACCTAATAAACTAAAAACCCAAAAAACACCAACACCTTTAAAAACATAAAACCCTATAAAAATAATAAAATAACCTAAAATCCCAAAAGAAAACTAAAAACTCAAAATTCCCTTTAAACCCCAAAAACCACAAAAAATAAAAAACCATTTAAATCGTAAAAAACTCATAAAACCCCTAAAAGATAAAAACCCTAAAAAATTATAAACCCTAAAAACCATCAAGATCCCTAAAAAAAAAAAAACAAAACAATCCAATGAATCCCTAAAAATACTTAAAGAATATAAAAAAACACTAAAACACGAAAACCCCTGAAAACCATTAAGAAAACCTTAGAAACCTAAAAAATCTTAAACCCCCTAAGGATCATAAAAACTACTAAACCCAAAAAAACCTAAAATAAAATAAACATAGAAGACCTGGAAACCGCAAAAAACCATAAAAACCTATAAAATACAATAAAAACATTAAAACTCTAAACACACTTTAAACCCATAAAACATTAAAAACTATATAAAACCTTGAAAACTATAAAAACTCAAAACAAATCCCTAACAACCCCAAAAAACCCAAAAAAATACAAAAACCCCACAAAATCCCTACAAACCCTAAAAAAGATAAAAATCCAAAAAATCCTTCAAAATATCTAAAAATGAAAAAAACCTTAAATCCCTAGAAACCCTTAGAAACACATGAAAACCTATAAACAATTAAAAACCTGGAACCTAAAAATTTCTAAGTCCTTAAAAATTTTATATAAAACCCCTCGAAACTATAAAACCCCTAAAACCCATAAAAAACCTCAAAAACCATAAAACCTATAAAACCCCTGAAAATGCCTAAAAAGATAAAAAACTATAAAAACATTAAAAACCCAAAAAACTCTAGAAACCTATAAAATTCCAAAAAACCATAAAAACACAAAAACAAAAAAAATATAAAATCCCCCAAAATCTATATAAACCTTTAAACCATTAAAAATCCTAAAAAATTCCCTAAAAATAACTAAAAACATAAAAATCAATAATGCCATTGGAAAACCCCTACAAAAACCTTAATAATTAAAAACACATATATCTCTAAAGACCTTAAAAACACTAAAAACCATGAAACCAAAAAACCCCAAAAATCCATAAAACCACCTAAAATACATAAACCCCCCCAAAACCATTAAATCCTTAAATAAACAATGAAAAAACTTAAAAGTATTCAAACCCCTATAACAATAAAAACAGTAAAAATTCTAAAACACCTAAAAACTCTAAAAACCCAAAAACAAAAAAATAGACTCTAAAAACCACAAACCACTCAAAATTCCTTGAAACCTGAAAACCCATAAAAATTATATGAAATCTATAAGAATATATTAAAATGTAAAAACACTAATAACCTTGAAAACCCCTAAGAGTACCTCAAAAACCTAAACAAGAATAAAAACCCTAAAACAGAAAAACAATAAAAGACCAAAGAACCCTAACAGCCTATAAAATCCATTAAACCCCTAAACAAATAAAAAACCCTTAAACCCATAAAAACCCTTAGAACTAATAAAACTCATAAAATCCTTTAAACCCCTTAAATACGAAAAAACTCTAAAAATACATAAAACCGCAATAAATATATAAAAACAATCCCAGAAACCCATTTAAAACCATAAAAGACCTAAACACATACAATTCCTCAAAATACCTAAAATCACTAAAAACCATCAAAATCTTAACACATCCCAAAATATCCCTAAAAACATAAATAACCAAAAAACCCCAAAGAAAACCTTAAAAACCTAAAATGTAAAAAACTACTTAAACATAAAAAATGATAAAAACAAAAAAATACCAAAAATACCATAAACCCTCCCAAATCCTAAAAACTATAACATCCCCTTAAAAACCTAAAAACCACTAAAACTGAAAAAAACACTCTAAAAACCTTTTAGGACCCCAAAAAATGTTAAAAAATCTACAAACCATAAAAACCTAAAAAATAATAAAAACACTAAAAACCCCTAAAAGACAAAAAAATCTATAAAAAGCCTAAAAACCCAAACACCCCACAAAATCCTTAAAAACCGTAAAAACAATAAAAATATATAAAAAATAAAAAACTTTAATAAAACATTAAAAACCTAAAAACACATAAAACCCCCTAAAATCCTATGAAATGCTAAAAAACCTAAAAAATCTTAAAACCCAATAAAAACTGTTAAAACCCCACTAAAAACTCTAAAACCCATTTAAACTCCTAATTTTGTTTAAATCCTCTAAAACCCATCAAAACCATTAAAAAATAAAAAACCCCCTAAAAACCAAAATAAACCATAAAAGTCATAAAAACCATAAACCCTCTAAAAATACCTCTAAACAATACGAAACATAAAATCCTAAAAAACCCTAAAAACTCAAAAAAAATTAAAAAACCCTAAAAATCCTGAAAACCTTTAAAAACCTTAAAAAACTAAAAACAATTAAAACCACTAATAAACCATAAAACAATAAAAACATTAAAGAATAATAAAACCCCTAAAATCCTAAATAAAAATAAATCCCATAAAATCCATTAAAACCCTAAAAACCTAATAAATTCGTTAAAACTACTAATAACTATAAAGACCATTTAAACACATAAAATTTTAAAAAAACCATAAAATCCCTAAAACCCCAAGACCCCTCAATATCCCAAAAAAACTCTAAAAACCATAAAATTCATAAAACTCCCCCAAAAATCCCTAAAAGGAAAAACCCATTAAAACCCTGAAATCCCATAAAAACCTTAAAAATAAAAAACAATTTAAACCCCTAAATACGTAAAAAATCTAAACACCCAAAAAACCCAAAAAACCCAAAAATCCCTAAATACCAAAAATACCCTTAAAACCCCTAAAAACCAATAAAAATCCTAAAACCACAAAAAACTATAAAAACACATTAAAACCATAAATTATTAACAAAACCCTAAAATTTTTTACAAACCTATTTTTTTAAACCCTAAATCCCCAAAAAACCTAAAACCCCTAAATCCCCAAAAAACCATAAAAATACCTAAAACCCAAAAAACCATTAAAATTCTAAAATATCACTATGAAATACGTAAAGAAAACACAAAAAAATTAAATACTCCAAAAACACTAAATATAATAAAAACAATAAACACCTAAAACACTATAAATTAATTAAAAAATAAAAAATCCACCAAAAAACAGAAAACTATTTAAACCCCTAAGAATGCTAAAAAACACAAAAACACCTTAATAACCCTAAAAATTCAAAAAAAGACTTTTAACCCCTCAAAAAACCGCATAAGCACTAAAATTACATAAAAGCCCTTAAAGACCATAAAAATCATAAAAAAGTTCTAAAAATGCTTAAAAAGTAGGAAATCATAAAAACCATGAAAACCCCTAAGAAAACCATAAATTTCTAAAAACAAATAAAACCCAAAAAACCCCAAATAATTGTAAAAAACCCAAAATAACTCCAATGTTACCTTAAACTCCAAAAAACCATAAATACCCTAAAAACCCTAAACCCATATAAACCCTCAAGATCCATAAAAATTCTAAAATACTAAAAAAATTCCTAAAGAGGCCCTAAAACTCAAAAAATGTAAAAAACCAATAAATCCTGAAAACCCGTAATAAAACATTAAAAACATAAAAAATTTAAAAACCCTAAAAAATCATAAAAACGTTAAAAACCCCAAAACCCTAAATCCATAAAAGTCATAAATACACTAAAAAATCTAAAAATATTTAGGACCACTAAAAATGATAAAAACCCCTAAAAGTATTTAAAACCCTTAAAAATAGTATAAATAATAAAACCCCCCAAAAATATAAGAACCACAAAAACCAAAATACCCCTCAAAAACCATAAAAACACTAAAACCCATAAAAATCTGAAACTGGACTAAAAACACCTAAAACTATAAAAAACACTAAATCCTGTAAAAAAAATTAGAAATCCTTAAAATCCCCAAAACACATAAAACAACTAAAAACAAAAAAACACTAAAAACCCTAAAAAACATAAAACAAACATTGAACCATAAACCCCCCAATAACTATAAAACCCTTAAAAACAAATAAAATTCATAAAAAACAATAAAACTGTAAAATCCCTTTAATCCATTGAACTGATAAAAAACTCTGAAAATCCTTAAAAATAATAAAAAAATAAAAAATCCATACAAAATCCTAAAACCCCTACAACCATAAAAGACTCAATGTCCCTAAAAACATAAAAACATAAAAATTAAAAAATCCCTAGAAACTCTAATATCATAAAAACACTAAAAACCATGAAAACCCCTAAGAACACCTTAAATACATAAAAACTCAAATAACACCTAAAAATACACAAAAATTATAAAAGCCCTAAAACACCCTAAAACCCCTGATGACCCAAAAAACCAAAAAACCTGTAAAAATTAAAGAAATCACTGAAACCTCAAAAAAACACAAAACCAACCACAAACACTAAAAACCATATAAACCCTTAAAATCACTATAAACTATAAAAAATCCTAAAAAACTAAAAGACTAAAAACCCCTAAAAACCCAAAAAACATGAAAACTCTAAATATCCCTAAACCCATCAAAATCCCTAAAAACTCTAAAAACAATAAAAATATTAAAAAATCCCCTTGAATTTCTAAAACGTAAATAACTAAATCCCCCTGAAAACACTAATAAAACCTTTAAATCCCAGAAACAGTTAAAAACCCTAAAAACCTAAAAAAATTATAATACGATTAAAAACACAAAAAACCCTCTACTAACATTAAAAATGCTAAAACCCACAAAACCAAAAAAATCCCACTAAATACATTAAAACACTAAAAAACATAAAAGACCCATAAAAACCCAAAAAACAAAAAAACCTAAAATCCATAAAAATCCTAAAAAATCCATAAAAACATAAAAAACAATAAAACCATGAAAACCCTTAATAAACCTTAAAAATAAAAATACGCATAAAATTCATAAAAACCTAATTACTCTAAAACCCTTAAAAACTCTAAATATCCCAAAACCCTAAAAATGATAAAAATCTAAGAACCCTAAAAAACATTAAAACAAAGAAAACCCTAAAGTTCCTAAAAAACCTAAAAATACTAAAAAATCCCTAAAAATCTTAAAAACCAATAAAATCCTAGAAATACTTCAAAATCCCTAAAAACGTGAAAAACTATAAAAATTATGAAAAAAAATAATAAAACCTTAAAAACCTAAAAACACATAAAATCCCTAAAAACATAATGATTTTAAAAACCCTAAATATAGTTAAAAACCCTAACCACAACTAAAAACCATAAAAACTGAGAATTTTTTTAAAAAACTCTAAAACCCCTAAAACCACTAAAAACACATAAGACCCTTGAAAACCCTTATATTTTAATGAAACTATAAAAACCCAAAACCCCCCTTAAAACTAAAAAATCATAGAAACCCAAATACAAAAATATAAAACCTAAAACCCCCAAAATCCCTAAGAAACCTATAAAATATAAAAATCCAAAAAACCTAGAAAATACACAAAAATGTAAAAACCCGAAACCCCATAAAAATAGTGAGAAATCATTAAAATCCATATATTAATTAGAAACCATAGAAACATAAAAAATGTTAAAAACCCTATGAAACCCTAAAAAACATAAAATCTATAAAAACATTAAAAAAACCCTAAAGATCCACAATAGACCTAAAAACACTAAAGACTCTAAAACCCCTTTAAACGCCTAAAAATGATAAATATATCTAAAAAATATAAGTGGCTTAAAAACTAAAAAACCCTAAAAATCCAAAATAACATAGAATCCCTTTAAATTCTTAAAACCCTTAAATTACTTTAAAATACTTATAATCCCAAAAAATACCTAAAAATGAAAAATCCTAAAAACCCTAAAAACTCTAAGAAAACCATAAAAACACAAAGTCCATTAAAGCCTTTTAAAAACCTAGAAACCCTAAAAACCCTAAAAACCTAAACAACCATAAAACCATAACCCTCCAAACCCTAAAAACTTCATATAAACCCCTAAAAATACATAAAAATTTAAAAAATAACAAAAACATTGAAAAACTATCGTGAATTCATAAAAAAATTAAAGCCCCTAAAAACCTAAAAAATGCCACAAAAAATAAATATCCAAGAAACATAGAATAATGAAAACACATAAAGCCAAAAAAACTATAAAAATCCATCAAAATCGATAAAAAACCTAAACAACTAAAAAGAATAAAACCCTCAAAACATAGAGAAATGTTAAAAAAATTTAAAAAACTTTAAAAAACACTAAAACCTTGAAGAAGTCAATAAAAAAATCATAAAAACCTGAAAAATCAATAAAACCCCTAAAAACCCTAATAACCCATAAAATCCTTATTAAACCCTAAAGACCCTAGAAATACCTAAAATCCCTAAAACCATAAAAGCATAAAAAATCCTAAAATTTGACAAAAAAAATTAAAATTCCAAAGTAAACCTTGAAAACACCTTCAAAAACATTAAAAACAAAAAAACACATAAACCCAAAAAATATAAAAATACTAAAAACCCTAAAATCAGTAAAAACCCTTAATACCCCTAAAGACCCTCAAAATCCTTACAACCCAAAAATTCAATAATAATAAAAAAACCATAAAATTCCTAAAAACTTAAAAACAAATGAACACCCCAAGAAAAAATTAAAATCCTAAAAACACTTTAACCCCATAAAAACCTAAAATACTCTAAAAACCAAAGAAACTCAGAAAGACTCTAAAAACCCTAATAACCCATAAAACCCATAAAACCAATAAAAACCCCTAAAAACCCTAAAAATTATAAAAACACTATTAAGACCCTCAGAAATACTAAAAACACTAAAAAACTGAATAAACCCCTAAAATGTTAGAAATAAAAAAAATTTAAACCCTAAAAAACTCAGAAAAATACTAAAATTCAAAAAAACAAAAAAACCATAAAAACCCAAAAAACAACTAAAATCCCTCAAAATCCCAATAAAATCAAAAAAACATGAAAATCCTAAAAAATCTCTAGAAATACATTAAAACATAAAACCCCAAAATTCCAAAAAATATTTAAGAAAACCTCAAAACCCAAAAAACATATTAAATCACAAAAATTCTAAAGCCCCTAAAAAACTAAAAAAAACAATGAAAACCCTTACACAAAATAAATCACTAAAAACATTAAAAAACCCCTTAAACCCACTAAAAAATCTAAAACCCCTTTAGACCCATGGAAACGTTTAAAACTATAAAAAGATATGAAACCAAGAAAACTAAACAAACCCTAAAATTCCAAAAAACCATAAAACCCCCAACATCCCCAAACACCTAAAAATACCTATGAAAACTAAAAACCAATAGATTCTAAAAATTACCCAAAAAACCCCCGAAACTTCTAAGAAATCATTAACACTTAAAACCAATTAAAATCCATAAAAACCTAGAACAGTAAAAAACCTAAAAAGCTAGAAAAAATAAAACCCTAAAAATCATAAAACCCCTAAAACCTTGAAACCCCTAAAAACCCTTTAAATTAACTTAAACAACAAAATCCCTTTAAACCCATAAAAACATTATAAAACTCTAAAACACCTTAAAACCCCTAAAAACTCAACAAAATCTTTAACCCCCTAAAAATATTAGAAACTATAAAAACCAATAAGACCTCTAAAAACTCAAAAAACACTAAAAACCCAAAAACCAATAAAAAACTACCCCCCCCAATTTCTAAAAATACTAAAAACCATAAAAATCCAAAAAAACACTACAAATATCAAAGATGTAAAAATCCATAACAACACTGGAAAACCCTAAGAAAACCTTCAAACCCTTAAAAACATAAAACCCTTAAAAAACATAAAAAATTCTAAAACCACTAAAGACACTAAAGATATTAAGAAACCCTGAAAACACCTAAAATTCCTAAAAACCCTAAAACCATGAAAACCATGAAAAACCAACATAAAACATAAAAACAAAAAAAAACCTAAAACCAGTAGAAAACATAAAAACTTTAAAAAACATCAGAAGACCAAAAAACCACTAAAAATCCCTAAAACCATAAACACCCATAAAAATATTTAAAACACTAAAAACTAATAAAAACCCAAAAAATCCACTAATTACCCCCAAAAACCATAAAACACTAATAACATTTAAATTCCTCTAAATCCCTAAAAACTCTAATAATCCATAAAAATACAAAAAAAATAAAAATAAAGAAAAATAAAAACCATTTATCCCTAACGAAAACCATAAGAACCTAAAAAACGTTAAAAAACCTATGAAATGATAAAACCCAAAAAATGCCTAAAAAACCCTAAAAACCCTAAAAACAATAAAATCCCATAACAACCATAAAAAGAATAAAATCCATAAAAACCAAAAGAAAATAACTACAAAATATAAAAACCATGAAAAGAAAATAACTACAAAATATAAAAACCATGAAAACCACTGTTACATTAAAAAACTACAAAAACCCTTCAAAACCCGAAAAAACATAAAAAACCAGAAAAACAACCAAAAATTTGTAAAAACCGTAAAAACCTTCAAAATCCCTAAAACCCCTAAAAACAATAAAATCCCAAGAAATCCCTAAAAATACATATTGAAACAAATAACCCTAAAACTCCTAAGAAATTTTTAAAAAAATAAAAACACCTAAAAATCCAAAAAAATTGAAAATGGTAAAACCCTTAAAACATGAAAAACACTAAACTCCCCTCAAAATCCATAAAACCACAAAGAAAACATAAAAATAATAAAAATTAATTAAAATACAAAAAAACATAAAAAACCTAAGAAACAAAAAACCCTTTAGAAAACCTAAAAAACATAAAAAAATTAACACCCCTAAATAACCTAAAAATGATAAAATAAATAAAATCCCCAAATGCATTGAAATCCCTAAAAACAACATAAAACCATAAAAAATCCGAAAAGACCATAAAAATCATAAAAACCACTCAAAACTATAAAACTCTTTAAAATCATAGAAACAATAAAAACCACTAAACCCTAAAAAATCATAAAATACTCAAAATACATTTAATAAAAAAACCAGAAAAACCTAAAAAACCATAAAAATTCTAAAAACACAAAACAAATCCCAAGAAAATATAAAAAACCCTAAAACCTTGAAAACCACTAAGAATACCAGGAAAACACAATAACACATAAAACCCCTAAAAAAAATCTCAAAATAAAAAACACAGAAAGACCTGAAAACCACTAAAAACCCTAAAAACCTCTAAAAACCACAAAACAATAAATTATTAAATACCCATAAAAAATACAAAACCACTAAAAACTCTAACATCCATTTAAACCCATAAAAAATTAATATATATATATATAAACCCATGAAACCCAAAAAACTTAAAAAACCCCTAAAAACAAAAAAATCTGAAAAAAATAATAAAAACACTCAAAATCCCAAAAGACCCTAAAAACTATAGAAATCCTAAAAAATAATTAAAAATCCATAAATAAATAAAAAATCACAATTACATAGAAACCCATAAATAAATTTTAAAAGCCTAAAAGAACACAAAACTACTAGGAATTCTAAAAGTGCTCAAACACCTAAAAACCATAAAACACTACAAACCCCTCAAAATGCATAAAAACCCTAGAAAAATAATTAAAATCCTAAAAAATCCATAAATATCCATAAAAACATAAAAATACTAAAAACATGGGAAACATATAAGAAAAACATAAAACCTAATAACACATAAACTAGTAAATAACCTAAAATTGATAAAATCCCAAATAACCAAAGGGACTTAATTCCTAAAACCACTTAAAAACATAAAACCCATAAAACCATAAAAAATCCTAAATATCCATAAAACAATTAAAAACTCTAAAAACCCTTTAAACCCCAAGAAAATTTCAAAATATATAATCCCCTAAAAAATAAAAAAAACCCAACCAACTAGAAAAACAAAAAAAACACAAAACCAATAACAACCCTTAAAATCCGTAAAAACACTTGAAAACAACAATAATCCCAAAAAATCCCCAAAAATACCTATACACATAAAAAACCAGAAAAATCAGTAAGATCACCTTAAAAACCTAAAACACTTAAAACCCCTAAAAGCGTAAAAATGCTAAAAACACATAACAAACCCAAGAAGACCTTAAAAACCCTAAAACCGTTAAAATAATAAAACCCCCAAAAACCATAAAACACTAAAACCCCATAAAAACCCTAGAAAACCATTAAAAATCTAAAACCCTTTAAACCCCTACATTTGTTTAAAAATTATAAAACACTTAAAACCCCTTAAAACAAAAAAATCCCCTTAAAACCCAAAAAAACAATAAAAACATTAAAACCCCTAAAAACACTACAAACCATCAAAATCCATAACCCTAAAAACAAAAAAAACCCATAAAAATAAAAAAAATCCCTAAAAATGTATAAAACCATAAATACCCTGAAAACCCATAAGAAAATATTTAAAAAATAAAAAAACTAAAAACCCATAGAAAACCTAAAAATGAAAAAAACAAAAAAAACCTAAAAAACACTAAAATTTATAAAACCCATAAAACCCCTAAAAGCCTTTAAACCCCATAAAATCCCTAAAAAACTAAAAACATTAAAAACACTTTAAACCATAGAAAACATTAAAGAACTATAAAAAATCATAAAATCCTAGTAAAGTCAAAAACCCTAAAATCCCAATGAAACCATAAAACCCCTAAAACCCCATAAACACCATGAAAATCCAAAAAACCCAATAAAATCCTACAAAGTCCCAAAAACTACCTAAAAACCTAAAAACCTCTGAAAACCTAAAAAATAATAAAACATTAAGAACTCTCAAATTCCAAAAAAAAAACATAAAGAACCCAAAAAATTCTTAAAACCCCTAAGCATCCTGAAAACATAAAAACCATAAAAACTCAGAAAAACCCCAAGAAAACCATAAAAACATAAAAAACTTAAAAACCATAAACAACCTATATTTGATAAAACCTAATAACCCTAAAAATATAAAATACATAAAAAACTATAAAATCCTAAAAACCACAAAAACAAAAAAGCTTTTAAACCCAAAAAACCACAAAAAACCCTAAAACCCCCACTAAAAATCTAAAATATCTTTAAACCTCTACAAACCATAAAAACTATAAAAAATAAAAAACACGAAAAAACTAAAAAACCTAAATAATTAAAAAAAACCATACAACACGAAAACAAATTAAAATCCCAAGAACCCTTGAATAAAATAATTATAATAAAAGCCCTAAAAATCCATTAAAATTTAAAAAACCATAAACACCCTATTACATTATTAAAAATAAATAAAACACTTTAATATAATAAAAACCTAAATATGATAAAAACCCAAAGAAACCCTAAAAACCCTTAAAAACCAGAAAAATCCGAAAAATCACTTAAACACCTAAAACCATAAATATAGTAAAAGAACTGAAAATTTATATATATGTAACAAACCCTAAAAATCCAGAAAAACCCTAAGAAAATTATAAAATTTGGAAACACTTAAAATCCCAAAGAAACCTAAAAACACTAAAAACCCTAAAAACCATAAACCCCTAAAAACCCTTAAAAAATATAAAAACCCAAAAAATCTCTAAAAATCCACGAAAATATCTAAAATCCATTTAAACCACTAAAAACGTTAAAAAACTCTACAAACCCTTAAATTCCTAAAAACCAAAAAAAACCTAAACACCAAAAACCAATAAAAACCCTAAAACCCAAAGAAAACTAAGACCCCTAAAACCCTTAAAAACCATTAAAATCAATGAAAATCCCTAAAAAACACCAAAAAATGTAAACAATCTGTAATGACAAAACCCTAATCAAACATAAAAACCTCACAACCCTAAAAACACCTAAAACTAAAAAACAATAAAAACCCAAAAACACCTAAAAATCCTCAAAATCCATAAATGCCTTGAAACCCATAAAATTCCTAAAAAAGTTGTAAAACCACCTAAAATCATAAAAAACCCTAAAAACATTGAGAATACATGAGAAAATCATAAAAACCTAAAATCAATTAAAGCCCCTAAAACCTAAAAACACTAAAAACCTTAAAAACCGTAAAAATCCAAAAAACCAGAAAACCCATAGAAACCCATAAAAATCATAAAAACAATAAAAATGCTCTAAAAACCATGAAACCTCTAATTTTTTTTAAAACACTAGAAATCCTTAAAACACCTAGAAAACCTAAAAACCCTGAAAACCCAAAAAATGAAGAAAAACCCAAAAACCCTCAAAAAACATACAAACATAAAAGTAAAAAAAACACTAAAAATAACTAAGAATGCAAAAAAAATACTAAACCCCCCAAAACCCTAACAAAAAAAATAAAAACCATAACAAAAATAGAATGCCTAAACCTAAAAAATATCAAAATCCTTAAAAACCTTAAAATCCCAAAGAAATCCTAAAAAATACCAAAAAATACCTAGAAATGTTCAAAAACATAAAAACACAAAAAACAATAAGGAATCCCTAAAAACTAAAAAACACTAAAAAAACCTAAAAACTAAAAATCATAAAACAAAAACACCAAAAAATCCATAATTACAAAAAAAAATTAAAACCAAAAAACTGAAAAAAAAAATATAAAAACCTTAAAATGCTAAAAAACTCAAAAAATCCCTAAACCCCCACCCCCCAAAAAAACCATATATTACCTAAAACCCTAAAACCCCTAAAAACCCTAAAAACCATTAAAATGATAAAAATACTAAAAAATCACTAATAATACATTAAATTGTAAAAACCCATAAAACTCTAAAAAACCCTAAGAAAACTTTTAAAACCTAAATACACATAAAACCCAAAAAATACCTAATGAAATTATAAAAACCCTAAATACCACAAAACGCCAAAAACTCTAAAAATACATAAAAATACCTAAAAACCTAGAAAATATTAAATAAATACAAAAAATCTATAAAAAAACAAAATACACTTAAAAACCTCAAAAACCCTATAAAAACGTTAAAACACATAAATTACCATAAATCCAAAAAAATAAAAAACCTAAAAACCAAAAAAACCCTAAATACCCTAACAACCATAAAACCCCTAAAAATATTAAAAAAATTCCTAAAACCCCATTGAAACCCTATATCACCAAGTACTCAAAAACCCTTTAAATCCCTAAAAGCGTTAAAAATATCTAAATAAATTTTAAAACCCTAAAAAACACTAACAACCCAAAAACCCCATAAAAAATTGAAAACCATAAACCCTAAAAATATGTAAATCCCTAAAATCTATTAAAATTTTAAAAATATCTCTAAAAATCTATAAAAATGTAAAAAAAATAAACACCCTAAAAAACATTAAGAAAATCATGAAACCTAAATAAAAAACAACCCATAAAAAACCTAAAAATCCTTCAAACCCTTAAAACCCATCAAAATCCTTCAAAACCAAAAAAACCCATAGAAATCCTAAAAATGCACTAAAATTCATTGAAATTGTCAAAAACCCTAAAAGTTGTGAAAAACCTTACGAAAACCATTATAATCATATAATACTAAAACCCCCTTAAAAACTGAAAAACTCTAAGACACTTAAAACAATAAAAACACTAAAAACTACAAAAAAACCAATTTTTTTAAATACCCTAAATCCCATAAAATCCCCTAAACAAATAAAAACATTAAAACCCTTTTGAAACCATGAAATATTAAAAAAAGTTAAGAAACCCTTAAAACCCTAAAATTATAAAAAAACAAACTAAAAACTCAAAAAATTATTTAAAACATTAAAACCCCTAGAAACCTAAAAACCCTAAACTACCATGGATTTCGTAAAAACCATAAAAATCCTAAAAAATCACAAAAAATCCCAAAACATTATGCATAAATAAAAACCCTAAAAACCCTGAAAAGTTATAAGAAAACCATAAAAACCAAAAAACTCTTACAATCCCTAAAAACCAAAATACTCTTACAATCCCTAAAAACCTAAAAAATTATTAAACCTTAAATGCACAAAAATTATTCAAAACCCTTAAAATCCATGAAATAATAAAAAATATAATAATCCTAAAAAATCCTTGAAAATACCTAAAAAAGTAACAAACCCTAAAGACCCTTGGAACCTTAAAAAGATCATAAAAACCTAAAAACCCAATTAAAACACCTAAAATTCCTTAAAAAGATAAAACCCCTAAAACCTCTAAACCCCTAAAAGTCCAAAAAATCCTTAAAACCATAAAAACCCAAAAAAAACCTTATAAACCCAAAACCCCATAAAACCCCTAAAACCCTAAAAACACTTTAAACACATAAAAATGATAAAGATTCTAAACACCTTTAAAAACCTAAAAAACTCAAAAAACCCTAAAACCCTAGAAAAACCATAAATCTCTTAAAGTCTAAAAAAACATAAAAAACACTAAATACCCTGAAAAATAAGTGGAAAACCATAAAAACCTAAGAACTCTATAGACCTAAAAAATATAAAAAATTAAAACTCCTAAAAAAATCAAATAACACTAAATACCCTATAAATCCCTAAAAACTATTAAAAACCTAGAAACACTAATAATCATTAAAAACATAAGAAACACATAGAACTATGAAAAAGAAAAATAAAACCCCAAAATAACCCAAATAATATAAAATCAAGAAAAACCCAAAAAAACACGAAAACCCGAAAATCCATAAATACCCCTAAAAACCATAAAACCATTGTAAATCCATAAAAACCCTTATAACCCACTAAAAATTATAAAACCCAATTAAAACCCAAAAATTTTGAAACACTTAAAACTTTAAAAAAGTTATAAATACCTAAACACAAAAAAAACCCATCAAACAACTAAAAACACTAAAAAACCATAAGAATCCTAAAAAGTCACAAAAAAAGTGAAAAACATAAAAACCCATAAAAATCCAAAAAACTGTAAGAAAACATTAAAAAAATACTTAAACCACCTAAAAACCTAAAAAATTCCAACAAAAACCTAAAAAAACCAAAAACCCTCTATATCCAAAAACCTTAAAACATATTTAAAATCCTAAGAAACATAAAAATCCATAAAAAGGTAAACCCACAAAACTGTAATTAAATATAATAAAACATTAAAAACTTAAAGACACTTAAAACTTTTAAAAACCTAAAAATGATAAAAATTCCAAAACCCTAAAAGTAATAAAACCCCAAAAAAATTAAAAAATTATAAATAACTATAAAATCCCTAAAACCCACTAAAAAAATAAAAATTCCCTTTAAGCCCATAAAAAATTTAAGAATCTCTATAATACTATAAAAAATCATAACAATAAATAAAAAACCCAAAAACCAAGATAACATAAAACCCTAAAAACCCTAGATACTACAAAAAACCCCTCAAAATATTTGAAAACACTAAAAACCATAAAAAATTCCATAAAAATCCCTAAAAACATAATGAACCCTAAAATTCATAAAATCCCTAAGAAAACCATAAAAACCTAAAATAACTTAAAACACCTCAGAAAATAAAAATTTAAAATAACCCAAAAATTCTTAAACCCCATAAAACACTCAATATCCCTATAAACCCTAAAACAAAAAAAGCTATAAAATCCCTAAAATTTTAAATAAGAAAAAAACCTTGAAAACCACTAAAAAAACCTTAAATACATAAAATAATTTAAAAAAATAAAAACCTAAACATGCTAAAAACCCTGAAAACCATAAAACCCCTTTAAAAACATAAAAACCATAAAAACCTTAAAAATATTACAATCACATATAAACCCTTAATACCATAACAACCTCTAAAAAACCATTAAACCCCTTAAAAATTATTGAAACCCAAAAAACCTTATAAACCCTATTAAAATTAATCCCCCCATAAAAACACAAAAAAAAACACAAAACAATAAATACCAAAAAACCAAAAAAACATAAAATCTATAAATATCGTAAAAACAATAAAAATCCTAAAAACCTCTTAAAATCCAAAAAAAACATAAAAACTAAAAAAACCCTAAAAATAGATGAAAACCATAAAAAATAAAAACACTTAAAACCCCTAAAAATGCTAAAAACCCAAAAAAATCCATAAAACCCTCTCAATACCTTAAGACACTAAAACTATAAAAATCTTTAGAAATACCTCTGAATCCCTAAAAACATAAAAAACCCATAAAAATACTAAAAACCCCTAAGAATGCCTTAAAAATCTAAAAGAACACAAAACCTCTAATAACTAAAAAAGGAAGAAACCCTAAAAGACCTAAAAATCCCTAAAAACCCTCAAAAACCATGAAAATCACTAAAAACCATAAAACACCCTAAACCCCATAAAAATCCTAAAGATCCGCTAAAAATTGGAAAATCCCATTAAACCACTAAAATGTTAAAAAACTATAAAAAAATAATAAAAACCTAAGAAACTAATAAACCCAAAATATCCCAAAGAAACCCTAGATCCCTAAAAACACAAAAATCACTCAAAATCTATGAAAACCATAAAAAATCATAAGAAAGATATAAAATTCCATAAAAACATAAAAAACTATAAAAACCATGAAAATCCATAAAAACCATACAATAATAAAAACACTTAGAACCCGTAAAGAACCTAAAAATGGTAAAACCACTAAATACCATAATACCCCTAAAAACATAAGCTACCCTAAAATCATATAAAACACTAAAAACCACAAAAAATCTATAAAAAATCAAAAACCTAAAAACATTAAAATACTCTAAAATATTAACACCTCTAAAAAACACAAAGAAACCATAAAACCCCAAACAGACCATAAAAACCATAAAAATCACAAAAACCCCTAAAAATGATCAAAAACCCTAAAACCTTAGAAAACCATAAAATCTTAACAAATCCATAAAACCATGAAGAGGTAAAAACCCTAAAAACCTAGATACCCCATTATAAATCCTTAAAAAACAAAATACAATTAAAAAAAATTAAAAAAAGAGAAAACCTTAAAACCCCTAAAAACCCACAACATCCCACTAACCCGTAAAAACCATAAAATTCCAATAATCCATAAATACCATAAAAATGAAAAGTCTCTAAAAAAAATAAAACCCTAAGAAAACCATTAGAACACAAAAATACTTAAGTCCCAAAAAATGTAAAAACTCTAAAAACCCTAAAAGCACTAGAAACCACTAAAAACCCTAAAAACCCAAAAAACCATAAAAACCCCTAAAACCACATAATCCCCTTAAAACCACTAAAAAATCTAAAACCTCTTTAAATCCCTATAAAATTTAAAAAAATTAAGATAACCCTTAAAACCCCATTACAACTCAAAAAAAACCAAAAAAACCAAAAAAACATAAGACTCTAAAAACCCTAAACACCCTAAAAACCCTAATAATATTAAAATAAAATACAATTCCAAAAAATGAAATAAAATAATGTTTCGACTGAGGGTGGGAAGATGTGTGTCGCATGATGGTTGATTAGAGAAGGTTGGGTCCGGCTTAATCACTCATATCAGGTGCACCGTTTTCATTTCGAAATGCCCAATGGTTCCATATCCAACGATACAAGGACCTGCTTTCCAAAGGTAGGTGTTTGCTCTGTGATTTGGCTAGTGATGCTTATAAACTCACATTGGTCAAGAGGATGGGACGTCAGGCTCATCGTACCCTTTTCAGGGGAATTATTTCCACTTCCGGGACTCTCTTATAGATTTAAGACGTATTCATATGTTCATGAATATTTGGTTTATACACAAGCATAGTATCCATAGATTACTCCTTGTTGGAAATGGTCATCTGAACGCAGGGATTCAGAATCATTTAGGCCTGAGGTTTACCATCCCTCATTAGATTAATGACTCTGAGGAGTTTGGACTCGTTGAGATGACACTGGTCTGAAGCCTCATAACTGGGTGCTCTGGAGTTTATGGTTATCCAGAGGGGACAGATAACGACTTGAGCGTTTGGATCGATCCCGTGAAATGGGCATCCTATATATCCTTGTTAGAGGAATCAGAATCCATGTAGTTCGGGGCCACTTGATGGGACATATCACCTTTTAAGGTCGTGCGACATGGAACCAACCGTACAGTTTAATGTCTTGTGGCATGGACACCCGAGCGAGAGATGCCCAGTCAATGTTGGTGCGGGTCCTACACTGAAGCGACCCAGAAGACCCAAGGGAAGCAATTTCGTGGGCCTAGATACATTCCTACAGGCGTCATGAGGACATGGTCTGAAAGTGAAGTATGTGTATCAGACTTGGATATCAGGCGTGATCCTCGGGGATGTTTCCTATGTATCCCGGCTAGTCGGGAATCGAAGTCCACATAGATCTTGGGAGATTATGGATTACATGAGAGAGTTGCATGTTATTGGGATTGAACCTCTAAAAGGCATCCTACGTACCCCGATTAGGAGACAGGGATCAAAACACACATAGTTCATTGAGCTACCGCCATCGTGCCGATGTCGTGACCATCACAAATCTCTAAGACCACGTAATTAATGCTCGGTGTGAGAAACAAGAGAATGAGACAGACATGGAAATCCTCACACATTCTTCCTACCGAGGGAAGGGGAGGAAGATGACGGGTGGAGGAGAAGGCTGAGACCATGGGACTATCCTTATCCCTGATGTTGGAGGAAGGTAGAAGTCACGCAGCTGAGAAATGAACCTTCCGTGATGAGAAGGGAAGGGCCATTGTCTTCCGGTGAGTATGGTGTGGAGATTACTCTAGGAGGGACACCCAGCCAATCTCAAGATAGGGGATAAGTGCTCACCGCTGGCACTCATCAAAAGGAAATGCGAGCGGGGTCCCTCAATCCTGGCGAGTGGAGAGGCAGAAAGGGGGCTCCCGGGCTCGGACCATGCACTACCGTGGGAATGTGAACCCGAGGTTGCCTCAGGAATCTACTAAAGGGATGGGGAAACCCCATTGTCCTCGCCTACCATAGTATGTGAAGTCAAAGTGGCACGCTAATGCACCAGAAGGATTCATCATATGGGTCCAGTGGCTTCGTTATAGGCCTTGGATCAGGGATGACGAATAGGCCAATGAAGGGATTACAAAGGATAGGGCTAGGTTGGAAGAGTTTTATTTAGCTCAGGGAATGGAAACACTGAAGGAGTTGGCTGTCTGCATGGGTGCATGAGGAGTGGCAACCTTGGCGTAGGGGGTGCTACGTGGATGGAGAGGTCGTCCGCCTACCAGGGTGGTACGCGGACTGCTAGGCATCCTGCATACTAGGGCGGTACGCGGCTTAGGGTTTGGCCTACGTATCAGGTTGGTACGCGGTGGAGTCCACACGAGCCGCAGCGGCCAGGGGAGACGCCGATCGGGGGTTCAATGGTCAGGGCTTCCCCCGCATAGGAGGGTGCTACGCGGTGTGTCTAATCGAAAAAGGGTCAAAACTCCCTGCTCTGAGGGGAGTACATCCACGGAGGGGCCATGGCTCGTATTTTTTATTTTAAGTTCATGGTTCACCAATTTGTTATTCATTTTTCAGTTCCTTATTAATTCATTTCCAGTTTCATACCTGTTCTGGTTCATGAATTGGAACATCGCTGTTTGTGAAATCCTATGCTCCTTCCTCCAGAATTATTCCACCTGAATCTAATCAATCTCCTTTTCCTCCCCCACGATGTCCTTTTATAGAGGGGGGAAAAGAGATGTATCTGTGGTCATGCATCTCCTTTTTTGGAGTCCCATGACCGAAAACACAGTTTACCGATGACTTGGTCAATCCGCAACTCACGGGGGGCATTGAATGCACCTCATCCATGAACCAAATCTGTGCTTTGCGGCCGCGCAGGGCTCCGCCTCTGTTTTTCGAATGACAGCGTACACGGTCTGGGATAGTTGGCGCGTCTCACAGTTAGGGAGGTTCATGATGTTGGAATGGCCTAGTGCTCGTCTGGCTTCGCACCTGCGGAGGAGTTCCTGCCTCCCTTTCGCGAACGAAGTTGGTCCGCGGAGGGGGAGGCTCGCCGAACCGGCCGCGTACCATCAATGTTGGGCCGGTACGCAGACCAGTCGGTCCTTTTCCAATCTTGATTATTCTCCATGTCATTTTTTTCTAATTCTTTGAGGAAAATTAGGTAGAATCCTTTCTCAAATTAAGGGTATTCCCATTCTCCTTTTCAGATTTTCAGGACCCTACAAATGCCCCCCATCGGAATGGGGTCCAATCGGAACGAAGTGGAGGATATTTATGATGTAGAGTGGTCTTGAAACATGGATAGTTTTCGGTAGTGTAGTGGAACCAGTAGGGGGCCACTCTTATAAATAAGGGGCCCCTAACCTTGTTTTTTACCGGATCCTTTTCAAAAACGGAGCTCTCTTTTTGTCTCTGCGCGCTCGCTCCTTCACGAAAATCCTTATTCGTGAACCAGCTTCCATTTCCGCGAACCGTTCCTTGTTTTCTCTTTCCTTCACTCGCAGACCAATCTCCCAGCCGCGAACTAGAACATTTAATCAATTCAAAAGTAAGTCACGATAGGCCACGTAGGAAATCTTTACATGGTTTTGGATGGTCCAAGGATCGGAAATATTCTAGAATTTAAAAATATTTTAAGCGTTCTGAACCTAATCATTTAAATTTGGAATTCAGATTCTGCGGCGCAGCCTGGCTCGCAGCTTTTTGGCCAATGCTCTACGGGCCAGAGTAACGCGGACTTCTTCGATGCAGGGCTGGATCGCGGGATATAACTATCGCGAATCAACTTTTGAGGCTAGCCTGTGGATTTTTTCCTGAAGGCTCCTTGAGAGTCCTTTGTCAAATACATTGTATTTTTTTCCAGATTTTATTATTCTGGACTAACCATTTGCCTAGTTTCTATGATGCAGGAAGAAAATATGGTTCCTCTTTGACCTGCGATTAGGCCTGTTTCTAACCCTCTTCTAATTGGTCTAGGGAGACGTCTAGCTATGATTCATAGAGCTGAGAGCATCAAATAGGACCCTATCCAACCAATAATTCTCGATGATGGTGTTTTGAGGGACTTACTCTCTCCCAAACTTCTGGGCTATCTACCATTGAATCTAATTCCGCTTTATGGTTTCAGCCTTCATGAAGACATCCCTATACCCCCTATCATCTCAGGTCCTCTGTCCCCTTGTTTGGAAGCGTCACTGAAGTTCGCTCAAATGAACCTCGCCCAGTTGGGAGAGATGATCTATGATTCTGATCCGAGAGACACTTTTATTTTGAGAGGATCTGTTTGGACTCTAATTTATCGGTACACTCAGGGTTCTCCCAAGAGGCCATCCTCAAGAGTTATGCCTCCTTGATCATCCTTGCTCGAGTGGATCCTGACGCGGGATTGATTCCCAGGTCGGAACTTCGGTCTGGTGGGATTTTCACAAATGACTGGGCCTGGGCCTTCTGGGTCCATTATCAATGCTGGGAATTTTCCGAGTAACTAAAAGCGATAAATCGATACTCTGTAGTGTGGGCTTCCTATTTTAATGTTTACCCACCATCTTCGATCCTGCCTGACTTGCTCAGTCGGTGGTTTTAGAGCACTAACACTTTCCACCTTACCCATGGTGAAGTTGGAATTATTTTATTGGACATCTACCAACTGGGATGGCTTCCGATCATTGGTGAGATGTATGAAGAGTTTCTTCCCACTCCTGAAGCATGGAACGATGTTGAATAGGTGCCTTCATTGGCGATGGATCTGCTGGTTATAGTGGATCGTTCACTAGGTCAACCCTTGCGCTCCCGCTCTCTTATTACCTACAACACCTAGATAGGGTTATTTCTGGAGGCCATCGGTCCTATGCCGAAGGTCAAGTGCCATAGGACTCACCATTATCAACAATCATGAACTATCACATGTTCCTACTGGGCGGTTCTGGAGGCCGGAGACTATCTTTCATGGGGTTATGAGGTGTGCCCCAGTGTGTCGACTATGCTCAGACCGAAAGATCTTTTCGCCATGTTTTTGAGCGGGTGGCTATTCCCATCTCAGGATATCAACCCAGGCGTCAGGGTTTGCACCCTGATGATGGTAGCTGAGCTGGAGGGAGGCCAACCGGTGAATCTGGATGTGCCCACATTGGATCGTGTTTACGAATTACTGAGCCACATGTAGGAGGGAGGGTCACCCTATCATCTGATTGGGCCATTTCAATTCTTATATGGCTAGGTAGCAGATCATTGTCGATGTTATGATTTTTGTCATAACTCAGTCATCCGGCTTTCTACCCTTCGGCATACCCTGCTTGATATAGCTGGAGTTCGTCTAAAGTCCCTCATCTCTGAGGAAGTCATCAAGCTTATGAGTGACTTTTCCCAGTTTTCTTTCACTCGCTACCGTACTCCATCTGGCATCGTCGTTGACGACCGCAGGGGGAGCCTAAAAGAGCGTTATTACATGATTTCACTATGGGATGGGTTTTTATCCGGGCAGATTGATGGTGTTTCTCTGGGTGAGTTATACACCCCATATCATTTTTATCTCCAGTTTTGATGCATGCAACTCCAGGTTTTTCTTCCCTATCCTTAGGCCTAAGGATTGCATCCGGCCATTCTCCATCAATTGGGGTTGATGTTATGTTAGGAGGGATCTGGCACAAGGATTACCTCGCCTGACATAGGAGCGACAACCAAACTATACTTGGAGTATGTGAGAATGTGGATAAAGCATTATCCATATGGGATCTTGGGGAAGGCTATCCGAAAATTTCCCAAATCAGGGGTTACTGTGGCTGTAGTTCTTACTACACCTTCCTCATTGTCTTTGAGGGAGGACCGATTGATGGCTCGCAGGTCAAAGAGGATCAGGGGATCTTCCTATTTCAACCCCTATGTGGCGGATGTTCATACCGATCCAATCCTTTTGGATGTAAATGAGGATGACCCTGTGACTTCAGGCCCCCGTGATGTAATTCCCGAATCTCCACGAGTCGATGCTGGACTTACCAGCTCAACTCCTAATCTCAAACAAGGGATAGAGGCTCTTGACCCTCCAGTATCAGAACCATATTCTAGTGCACACATGTCTGCACTAACCGCAATTCCAGACTTCATTCCTGTGTTATCTAGCTGGATACCAAATACCCTCATGTCATGGAAGACCACCGAGCAGTGTCATAGTGGGCCTGGCCCCGGATCTGTGAGATTGTTGTCGAAAATCCTCTTTCTAAGGTGACGACTAAAACTGAAGCCATTCAAAATCACTTCCTAGGATTGTTGTCGAAAATCCTCTTTCTAATTTTTTCTTGGACCATGGGATCTAGAGAGCATAGTTTGACCATTGCTAGGATTTTATAGAAAAACCCCACAAAAGTTTTGTCTTTTCTATCAATACCCTAATTTTTCTTGGGCCCATTTGGTGTGGACCCAGCGGGTATGGCTTAGATTTTTCTTAGGTCACCCTTCTCATGTTTTCGGCTAAACGGGCTTTGCACCTCTTTATGATAGTGGTTTAATGTCCCGTTGACAAAACTATCATTACTGATGTTTTAGGTCGAACAGATTTGAACAAATATGGTGGGGAGAGGCCCCCGATGAGGTTTGGTTGATTAAAATATGTCCCAATACCTTTTAGATGCACGTGGGGGAAACATTTTTAGATTTGAACAACATCCTGGGAATATCACAAGGCATGGGAGCCGTATCGGCGTGCAGAGGTAGAAAAAGCATCTCATAATGAAGACTTTCCTTTGTTAGACGGACTAGGGGCGATCAATTTGCAGATTTGCTGAGGGCATGGTATTCATAGTCACGCAAAGGTGTCCTTTAGTCAATAATTGTCCATTTCTGATGGCCTGAGGACTTCATGGAAGTCCGAACTATAGAAACCACCATGGGTGGATTAGAGAATTATGAAAACCACTAGGGGTGTCTCAGAAGGGGTATGTGACATCTAAAAGGGTTTGGGAACCTCTGTATTAATCAGAAGTGTGGTCGGGAGGCCACTTCCCTATGATTTTAGTTAGCGTATAGGATGGTTGAATCTTGACACAATTTAAAGTCATGAAGCTGGGACATTGTTTTTAAAATGGAATGGCTTCCCCTGGTTCTTGGTAATCTCTCCAGAGGCGTTCCACCATACTCAGGAAGTGTTTTGAAAGAGGTTGGTAAACTACAGCTCAGAGGGTTTCTGAATCCCGAGATGGATATGGGGCTCAGAGGCCAAGATGAGTACAGATAGAAGTATTGCCTAAGGAAATCTTGACTTTGGTAGATGGGCCTTGTGAAATCAATATACAGATCTGCTGAGGGCATGATATGCATAGTCATACAAAGGTATCCTTTGGTCAATGATTGTATTGTCCCGATAGCCGATCAACTTTAGGGATGTTGAGATTCGGGACCACTAGGGGTGGCTTACAAGGATTCAGCTCTTTTTGGGTATAGAATGTGATTTAAGAGGAGAGGGTGCCTAGATACAGGAGAAACATCTAGGATAAATTTCCAGGGAATTGGTAAATTCATACCTTCTCACGCTGGTGTGAGATGGTGGTTTGTGCATGTATGGCCCATGCATTGAGGGAAGGAGGAAAACCACTATTCCTAATTGAACCCGTGAAGAGGTCGACCGTGCAGTTTAACGTCATGCGGTAAGGATGACATCCGTGTAGTTTAACGTCATGCGGTAAAGATGGGAAGAATTATTAAAGATATTGTTCAGTTTAATGTCATGCAATGAGGACGAGGGGAATTTTTAAATCCATTAAAATTCTTGTAGTCGGAGGCATTTCCCAAGATGTTTAATGCTTGGTCTTTGCAGCTTCACACCAAGCGACAAAGACATGTTCTGTGCAGTTTTAATCGTCATGCGGTAAGGATGTAGTTGCAAAGGCCACTCTTGATTAGAATGTAATTGGGCTCGAATATCTCGGCATGTCAAAGACATGGAGAGGGGTTGATGGTGTAAATTTTGGTTCTTGGGCTTCTTGGATCATGGGAGATGATATGGGGGCTCTATGGCTGGTAAGCATATGAGGCTAGAGAGAGTATCGCCTAAGGAAATATTGCCTTTGGTGGATGGGATATGGGCTATCAATATGCAGAGATGCTGAGGGCATGGTATGCATAGTCATAATAATGTGTCAACAGGTCGATAACATTCCACTTCTGATGTCCATGGGTGGTTATGGAGATCCGAAATTATCTGGGTCGCGGAGTCTGATGTATGGAGAGGATGAAACCAAATGCATAAGGATTATTCCAATCCCGTTTTTTCGTATATCTTGGGTGGGTCTCAATGAAGTCTGTGTAGTTTAATGTCATGCGGTGAGGACGAAGTCCATGCAGTTTTAACGGCGTGCGTTGAGGATGAAGATGAACCAACGTGAAAAGGGCATTTCGTGCAGTTTAACGTCATGCGGTAAGGACACTGGACTCTGCAGTTTAACGTCATGTAGTAAGGATGAGGGGTATATATACCTTGTTTTTCTTTAATCGGCGGTTGGGCTAGGAGATAATATCCCAGCGTCACTACGTATCTTGTGAGGGCAAGAATCAAGCCACACGTAGATCTTTGAAAAAGGTACATCCCTTGTAGAGTTGGTCCTTACGGGGGAAAGGAGAAATTTTTTTTCCTTATCTGTGTAGTTTAATGTCATGCGGTAAGGATGATGAATACACCCCGTGTAGGTCAGGTCCTTACACGGGGGAAAGGGGGTATTTTTTTAACTTCATTTTGGGGTGGCTGGGCTAGGGTGTGGAATTCTGGCATCACTACGTATCCTACGAGGGAAGGAATCAAGCCATACGTATTTCTTTAGAAGATAATACACCCTGTGTAGGTCTGGGATGTAAACGGGGGAAAATGGAGTTTTTTAATCTTCATTTTGGGGGGACGGGACAGGATGGGAGACACTGGTGTCACTACGTATCCTACGAGGGAAGAAATCAATCAATATGCAGTTCTCTGAAATCCATGTAGTTTGTGTTCACGCAAAGGGACCCAGCCAAAATTTCTATTCTCATGTGAGTAATACTCATTGTGAGAAACAAGGAATGGAGGAAGTCCTGGTTGTTACGTGTTAATAGGCATGCTAAGAGGGTGGTGATTAAGGTGGTGGTTGGACCTAACCATGGGGTTCGGGTGTCACTACGTATCCTGTGAGAGCAGGAATCAATCCACACATAGTTCTTTGAAAGAGGTACATCTCATGAAGGGTTGGTCCGTACATGGGAGAAGAGGAAATTTTTTTGATTTCATTTCATTTGGGGGTGGCTGGGCTAGGTTGTGGGATCCTGGAATCACTACATATCCTACAGAGGAAGGAATCAAGCCGTACATAGTTCTTTGAAAGGGATACACCCCATGCATGGTTGGTCCGTACACAGGGGAAATGGCACTTTTAACTTTATTTGGGGATGGTTGGGCCATGATACAGAATCCTTGCATTGCTACATATCCTGCAAAGGCAGAAATCAATCAGTATGTAGTTCTCTGAAATCCGTGTTGTTTAACATTGTGTGGATAGGATAAAATACTCTTAGTTTAGGGTTATAGAGTTTGGACCATTGGGGCTTGGCAGTTTAACGTCCTGCAGCTCGGACGATAGCTGCTTTTGGTTATGAGAAATACTTCTTAAGAAATATTGTAATCATAGGAGCGGTAGTGAACTGCCCGTCCATGGAGATGAGGGCATATGCTCTGTTGGAGTAGACCTTTTGTATAACTTATGGTCCCTCCCACTTGGGTTCCATCATTGGAGGTTTCTTTCTAGGTATCATTGGGGTTCGAAGGACCAACACCAAATCTCCTTCCAAGAAAGACCGAAGACGAACCATTTTATTGAAGTCTTGTGCGATCCGGTTCTGATATACATCCAGATGGTTCAAAGTGTGCAACTGATTCTCATCTAGTTGTTCCAATTCACCTAGCCATTTTTCTTATTGCTCATCGTTGGATAACTGATCACAAATGGAAACACGGAGTGAGGGAAATTGGAGATCAATGGGAAAGACTACTTCTATTCCGTATATTAATGAGTACGGAGTAACTCGATTAGCAGTGCAGATTGTGGTTAGATAATCCCACAATGCATGAAGGAGTTTATCCATCCATGATTTCTTGTCTTTGTCCACCATTTCCTATAGAATGTTGGAAAGGGACTTGTTGAAAGCCTCTATCGGTCTGTTGGCTACTGCATGGTAACGAGGTGAGTGGTTATCCTTGATACCATATTCTTAGTACAGTTTCTCCAATTAATTAGAGCATAATTTTTTGCCGTTATCCATCATTATAGTACGAGGGACACCAAATATGGTGATGATATTGGTTTTCAAAAATCTGACAATGTTTCTTGATCCGAATTCCTTGAGGGGTACAGCTTCAGAGCATTTGGAAAAGAAGTCGGTTGCTGTGACGATATACTTCATTTGTTTGGACGTTGCAAGAGGATATGGTCCCACGATGTCCATTCCCCAGATGGAAAATGGCCAGGAGTACTTGTTCTGATGAAGTAACTTCGGGGGTTGGAGAATGAAGTTGGCAAGTGGAGTGGCATTTTGTGGTAAAGTGCTCCCAATCTCATGCCACAGTGGGCCAATACTACCCAAGGCTTCGAACCTGATGGGAAATCTTAGACCACAAATGATGTACTCCACATACTCCAGCATGTACTTCATTTATGACAACAGTGGTTTCTTCTCCATAAATGCATCTGAGGAGGACTCCATCGAGGCCACGTTTGTAGAGGACCTCTTGCTGACCTGTGCCGTCATATAGGACAAAGTTGATTTCCCATCTCCGTATTTGCTCTCGTTCAGCCCTGTCTTATGGAAGTTCTCCACATTGAAGGTAGTTTGGAATGGGGGTTATCTAGCCGGTGGTAGGAGCATATGGATCAGGTACAGGATTGACTTCTTCCATCTTAATCTGAACAAACGGCAAGACCATTCGATGATGAGCAATACTGATGATTGTTTCATCCCAGTCTGGGTCATCTAGGGTTGTGGATGCAATATCTAATGCATCGGCCAGGGCATTCTAAGACCAGGGAATATAGGTCAATGTTGGTTTTTTGGAGAATTCCTCCATTAACCCTTGGACATGGTCAAGTGTGGGAATTAGCTCCTCATTTTTAATAGCATAGTCACCATTGACTTTCTTGATGACCAGTTCTGAGTCACGTTTTACCTTAAGGTGTTTTACTTGTTCCTGGAGTGCGAGCTCCAGGCTTGCAATAAGGGTTTGATACTCCGCCTCATTTTTCATACATCCTTCTAATAGGAGGAAGGAATATGGAAAGACTTCCTTTTCTGGGGACATGAGTATGATCCCCAAACCCACCTTGTTAAATTTGGGATCCTCCATCTTCTTCCTTATCGTGCTTCAAGATGTGTTGTTGAAGTACATTTTCCATGTTGGGAACTCCTCTTGAATCGAGAATATGCCTTTATCAGGTAACTCGGCATCCGGTGCAGTGGTACTTGTGAAGGGGTGCTCTTCCAGAAAATCTACTAATGCCTGGCCTTTGATGGCTTTCCGAGGCACAACTCGTATGTCAAACTATTGCAGGATGATTGCCCATCGAGATAGGCGCCCAGTTAGCAATGGGAGGCTGAGTATGTACTTGAGTGGGTTACTACGTGAGACAAAATGGACTTCATGATTTTGTAGATAATGTCAAAATTTTTGAACTGTGAAGGCCAAGGCCAAACAACTCTTCTCAATGTTTGAGTATCGAGTTTCAGCATCGATCATGGTTCGACTGAGGTAACAAAGATTGTTTTAACTACCAGTGTCATTTTTATGTGAGAGGAAGGCTCCCAGTGACCGCTCTAGGGCCGCCACATATATGATAAGAGGTCTTCCTTCAACTGGGGGCATGAGAACCAGTGGGCTTAATAGGAACTTCTTTAGGCTGTCGAATGCCTCTTTCAAATCATTTGTCCATTGGTACGTGACTCCTTTTTTCATCAACCTGGTGAAGGAAAATCATTTACCCGCCAGGATGGCTATGAACTGCCTAATGTAGGCCATGTGTCCTTGGAACCCTCTTAACTCAATGAGTTTGTGGGGAGGTGGTAAACCAAGGATAGCCTTTTCCTTTTTAGGATCGACTTCAATTCCATGATGGCGTATGACGAAGCCAAAGAATTTCCCTGAGTTTACCCCAAAGGCACATTTCAAGGGGTTCATCTTCAGGGTATGTTGTCGAAGTTTGTTGAAGATTTTTTCAAGGTCTAAAAGGTGATCTGGTCACTATCTTTATTTGACCACCAAGTCATCCACGTAGAATTCGACGAATCTCCCCAAGAATGGTTTAAAGATATGATGCATGGCGCATTGATATGTGGCTCCAGTGTTCTTGAGACTAAAGGGCATGACCTTGTAACAGAATACTCATTGAGGAGCCCTGAAAGTAGTAGATTCTTCATCTTCTCGGGCAATCCTGATTTGATTATACCCAGAATAACCGTCCACGAAGGAGAGAGCCTCATACCCGGCCGTTGCATTGATTAATAACTCGGTGATCGGGATAAGGAAATCAACTTTAGGGAAATGCCGATTGAGATCTCTAAAATTGATACAGACTCGGATTTGTCCATTATTTTTCCTGACAGGGAAAATGTTGACCAGCTAGACGGGGTATTGGACCTCCCGAATGAAGCCTGGTTTAATAACACTATCGACTTGAGCCTCTATTTTGGTAGAATGTGTGGGGTACGTCCTTCTGGAAGCATGTTTATAGCCCTGGTGGTCTTCTGGAAGACCTAAGTGGTGCGTCGCCACTTCGGGATCGAGTCCTAGAATTACATAGAAATTCCAGGAAAAAATATATTGATATTGCCTTAGGAAAGTGGTGTATATGTCGTGCTGCTCAGGAGACATGGATGTACCAATGAGAGTGGGCCTCAGGTCTTCCTCGGTACCCAGGTTTATTTCCATGAGCACATCCACAGTGGTGGAGATACCTTCCTCAAATGTGGGAGGTGTATCCCTAAGATCTTCCTCCTCTTGTTCCCCCACATTCTCATTTTCTTGATCCAATGGGGGGAGAGTTCTCAGCACGGGCTCTTGAGAGTTCGGAGGCGAGGCTTTATGGGCATCCTCTCTCAAGTATTCGCCCCAAAATTGAGGGTTATCGGTCGTTTCAAAATTGTCACGCTCGACCGTTATGGATGATGTCATGAGGACAGTTGAGTACATGTCTGGACTTGTACTCCTGCTCTCAACATGGTAGATGGGAAGTACATAGTCTTCATCGAGCTTCTTGAGGGGGTCATCAGGAACCATTTCCAGACCATTTGGATCTGGAACCCAGTCGATAACATCGATCGAAGGCTTATTCTTCTTTTTCTCATAAAACATGGCGTCAATGTAGTGTGACTCAGAGAGTTCGAAAGGGGCCTTGTCTGTGTGTAATGTCACACCTTGTCCATTGACGCAATACTAGATTCACTAGTGGTAGGATGAAGGAATGGCCCTGTGCTTATGGATCCATGGCCTTCCCAGCAGGGCATTGAATGTTGTGTTCTTCCAGACAACAAGGAATCCCAAGTAGGCCACAAGGTATCCAAAATGGGTTTTTAGCTTGATTTGTCCCATTGGATTCTATTCACTTTTGTTGTAACCTAACAGAGTTGTGGATGAGGGTATTAGGTCATCCTCGTTGTAGCCCAACTTACGGAGTGTCCGTAGGGGAAGGAGGTTAACTCCAAAGCCATTTTCAAAAAAGACTTTCCAGATCTCAACATCATTTAATGTTCTGAACCCATATAGTGGGTTTATGGGTCCTTGCATGATGGAATCTTCATCTTAATCGGTGAAGGAAATCACCACATTGCATTCAGTCAGGCCAGTCTCCATCTGGTAAATCTCAGCGGCGACTACCTTGGCTTGAAAATCCTGAGGGTTGAGCAGGGATTCTATAAGCGCCTCCCTAAGATCTGCTGACAAACTCAGGGCATCCAGGATTGACAGTTTGGCCGGTACTGATGCCAGATCCTTAAGGATATCATATTTCTGCTCCACCGGCTGACTCTTCTCCATTGGCGGGAGAGTTTTAGTAGGAACTTTGGGAGCTGGAGTATGTGACGAGGAGGGACCGGCCGTAGGGTCGGATGTCCATGGTGTTCCCACGTTCTGGGGACACGGCCCTACAGGTCGGTTTGTGCGCACTAGGCGGCTAGACATTTGTTCCTCCTCTGATGGGTACCTTAGAATGACAGGGCCAAAGAGGCATCTTGTGGAGGTGGAGGGATATTCTTTCTCCTGCTGAGTCCGTTGAAGGGGTCTCCCACAGGTTTACACGATATTAATAGTTTGGGCAGGGGAAAATCTATAGGGATGGTTTTGGCCGCGACTACGCCTCCCCTGGTACCCCCTACTTCTATGATTCCTCCTCCCGACCCCTTGTCTTGGGAACTCAGTTTTGTAACCATACCCTTCATAATTTAGAGATTACATTTGATAGATGATGTTGATGGAACCAAAAATTATCTCCTCATCTTGTGATAGGTCAACCTAGACGATTGTCCCTGATGGTTCCATTTTGTGGGTCAGTTCCCTTGGAGCCAAGTTTGAGGGCATAAAATCTGATAGTGTCGGGGCTAACTTCGGCCTCATTTCAGACTACTCCTCTTGCGCTTGTCTCCTCCCTTTTTGTGTACGCCTGGATGACGGGCTCGTAGAGGGTTGTGAGGCCGATATTGTCAGTTGTGCAACATTAGGGGTTGTTGGCGGCAACACCGACTGCTGTAGTTGAGCTCGGAGTATGCGCTAAGCTCGATTGACAGCCCTCCGAGTCATATAGTCATCAAATTGCTGCCCCTTCTTGCTGGTGACTTCCTGCCACCCCTTGTCGGAGTCGGTGGTAGAAATATACATCACATGTGCTGGGGGTGGTCCTAGCTCGACCGGCCCAGAGTCTACTATCATTTGCAGGTGGTCTTTGAAGATGAAGCATTCCTGAATATTGTTCCCTGACATTTGATGGTAGGGATAGTAATCTGGCCTGTCATCACGGCTGACCTTTTCGGGCTTCCTTGGCTCCGAGAGGTGGAGAAAATTGAAATTCATGGTAGTGATGAAGTAGTCGTGGACTTGGTCCTCTCGGAATGAGTATACTTTGTGTCTTCGTTCCTAGAATTGGTTCCGCTTAGATCCTCTCTAATCGTCCCGCTTGTTCGGAGGAGGTCGCTGATATACAAGGGACCTTTGACGATTTGGTGGAGGCCTAAGCAGTGGAGTAGGGGAACGGGCTGGATTGAGCATGAAAAAAGAAGCTTCAGCTCTGGATTCTCTCTTTGCAAGAGCCTGTGAGGCTATTCAGGACATTAGATTAGTCCACTGCAGGGAGTCTTCAATTATCTGGGCAATGGAAGAGAGATTGCAGAATCCAGTGGTGCACTCTACTAGTATAAGCGGTGTTCGCAACTCATCTCAAAGGTTATCGATGCATATGGAAATAATCTCATCTTGGGGCATTGGCCTGTTCAGAGAGTAGGTCAGACCCTTCCATCTGGCGATGTAATCTGAGACCCTCTCATTCTCCCTCTGTTTTCAATTCATTAGGTCACTTACCGTTGTTTTAGGCAGTGTTGAGATAAAGTGGAATAGGAACTATTGTCGAAGGTCTTCTCAGCTTTTTATTGACTGAGCTGGCAGACTCGTACACCAGACGAAGGCAGATCATTTCAAGGTCCACATGAAGCATCTGAGATTCACTGCTTCTTGTTGCTCTGGATTTACCATTATAGGGTCTCAATAAGACTCATAGTGTATCAAATGTTGTTCCATATCGCCTGATCCATTGAAAATAAGGAATATAGAGCACCCAAAATTGGGTGGAGGAGGAGGGTTTCTAACCCAATCTGGGTAGGGCTTTTGCTCTGGCTATACTGGAGCACGCCGACCTTCCATTTCTTCTAATCAAGTTGTCAGTTCCTCGATGGTGTTGGCGAGACCCTGTTTTACATCCTATTAGGCCCGGTCTTGGGAAGGTGAAGACCGATGAATTGCTTGAGGATCCGGCTCTACCGGAATGAAGGGTTCATATGCCGTTTGTGACAAATCCAGAGGGCTTAGACGTACTTTCTCCGGTTGCTTTCTGAGTGCAGGGATGTCTTGGTATTCATCTGAACCCATTTTTAGTAGTTGGACGGGCCGGGCGCTGCATTGGGTGGGAGCCATGACCGTGCTTCGTTTTTTGGGACTAACCTTGGTATTTGAGGTGCACTTACTGGGAGTGAACGGTGTGGTTCTTATTGGGAAGCACTTTTAATAAGATTTTTCCTCTGGAGTAGCTCGGCGTTAAGCCGCCTCAATTCTTTCATTTCCTCTTCTTGTCGAGCGAATCTCTCTTCGAGCATAAGTAAATCATTTTTATCGAGAGAAGGAGGCGAGATAAGGGTAACCGATCCTTTTTTTCTTATCCTTATTGGAAGATCGCAGGATAAGCATAGGAGGGTTAGCTGGAAGGGTGGCCATATTTAGGTAAGCCCTCTGGTTTTGGGTGTGCACACCTGATGGTTCTTCGTGAATCACAGCATGAACAGGACCATCATCTCCTGATCCATCTGGATTCGAATCATCGTTGGTGTCACCCATGGGGTTAACCACTATGAAGTAGATGGATTCATATCACGGGGTGAAGAAGATGTCATCTTCCAAATAAGAAGAGGATCTCCCGCACCATTTATTGGTCTTCCCCTTCCTGTCCCGGGATTGCTTTCGGACTCCTTGATGAATGGTGATGTAGAGAGTTCTTTGATGCGACCTTATGGTACACCTCCCTCTTGAAGGGGATGATGATTCAGATGATGGGATAGGGAAGAATACTCCTCTTCTGACTATCCTCCCTAGATGAGAGAATACTGATTCTCATGGGGGAGGTTGTTGTTGAGGTGGTAAAAATGCCCCCAGCCCTGAGGGATGGGGTTGGATCCGTTCCTTGGACTTTGAGTCTCTTCCAGTTTTTATTGGTCTTACATGGGCATTTGTTGTTAGTAATTCCCCCATCCCTACAGGCTGGGGATGACCCTGGATTGCGGTAGTGGCTGCTGCTATCACTACCTGCCTGATCCTGCATGCCCCCATTCAAGGGTGAACTGGATATGATGTCCAGTTCACCTGTGATTCAATCCCCTCTAGGGAGGCAAGCGATTACTGCTGATTGGCCTCTCTTAGGCGATATGCCTATTGTATGATTTCGGTGGCCTGATTCAGGAGTTTGTAAATTGCTTGTTCCTATCGGGCCTGATGCTTCTGGGACTTACTCAAGGCATGTCTCTGTTGGGTGTGTCACCATTCCTGAACAGGGACCCCACTCGATTGTTGTCTTGACATAATGACATTGCACGACATTATGTTGAACAGGTTCTTCTGGGTGGGGAGCAGAGTGAATTTCAGAGCTCCATGTTCCCCCCATCCACTAATATAGACTCCCGTCGGAGCATCACCAATGAGGTGGCACAACTCGTTCAGTGCACAGAGGTAGGCTAACTCAATGTTTCCTTTACGCCTCTCAGGTCGCAGTTGTCGCGACGAAGTAAGAGCTTCTAGGTCGAAGTGACACAGGAGGTATCCTATTTTCTTGACATGGTCTACATACCCATCATAGGACAAGAAGTTTGATTTAAGCCATTGGAGGCTTGTCCATATATTGGAGCGGATTTCATGCACACATTCTTCTGAAAAATTTCTGGGTATGTTGAATTGAGAGGTGGCCGTGGGCCAAAACATAACTGGTACATCATATATGGCCAGTCGTTTCCTCAGGTGCATCATGTCGGCATACTCCTCCGCTAGTGATTCTTTTACCTGGTCAGCCCAACTGAGATGCTCACCAATAGTGTGGTCAGAGGCAGTGGGGCTGGTAGGTATTGAATTATCATGTGGGCGATTTCTACATGGTTTAAAAGATGAACGTGGCCCCAGACCTCCTCCTAATTGAAGAAGGGTGTCTTTGGTGACTAGCTGTGAATCTAACATGATTGATCCCGTCCTTCTGAGTACCTCGGAGTATGAGTGCTTTTTTGTATAGGTGAGGATGACCATCATGGTTTGACGTTCGATGTGCATCCTAGGGAGGACCTTCAAGACACACTGTGGCAAGGGGAGTACCTTATTGTTGCTTGGTTCCATTATGGGGAGGACCTTCGCAATGGAAACCATGGTGGCGAGGACTACCATCACAGCTGCCGCAATGGAAATGACTACCATCATAACCTCCGTAGGGAGAATGTTTACAGGGTATGCCCTAGGGAGGGCCTTTAGAATGTACCGAAACAAGGGGAGGTACTTCTCATTTCTTGACGTATCTACGGAGAGGACCTCTATAATCAACGTGGTGAGGACTACCATCATGATTTGATGCTTGGATGCGCGGAGTGTCTTTGCAACGTAACCCCTAGGGAGGACCTTCAGGGCAGGCCACAACAATGGGAGGGACTTCTTGTCATGATGAGATGTCACTATGGGGAGGGCCTCCGCAGTTGCGACTATGATAGCGAGGACTACTATCATAATCTGTGGTCCCGCTGCATGGAGAGTGTTTGCAGTATATACCCCGGGGAGGACCTTTAGGGTGGACCGCTGCAAGTGGAGGGCCTTCTTGCTGCTCGATCTTCTGGTCACGTGGAGGGATTCTATGTCTCAAATCAAAAGAGAAGCTCTCATGATCCATTGTTATATGCCCATGGGGGAGGCCCCCACAGGTGCTCTGGGGAGGAACTTTAGAGCTACTGGTATCGACATTGCGAGGAGGAAATTCGCAACTTCTACTGCCACTCCCATTATATAGTAATGGGTGGGCGGGGTTCTGAGCCTTTGATATGTGCTTAGAGGTATTGGGAACCCCATATTCTAGTATAGTGGAGTCAAGAACCCAATCATTTTTTTTCGGCTACCTTCGGCGCGTTCGGGGTGCTTTCTTATGGGTAGCGGGGAGCATCTGCTGTTGATTATTCCCTTAACCTTTGGGTTCCATTCTAATTGGGTCTCATGATGCTTCCAGGATATGCCGATGAACATATTGTCTTTTAGTAGGGATATATTCCTACTCTAGAGCATCCATCGTGATGGACGTGTGTCCCACAGTTGGAATGAGTGAATCTGCTCGATCTGATTGCCCTTGTATCGCGGAATATCGCTGACGACCCTACTGGGTGGAAGTAGGGATGCATATCTGCTCCAAGGCAGATATCTCATCTCTTAGATGAGTCGCCTCAATTAGGGAGGTGGGATCATGGTCCTGAGTCCTTGCTATTTCCGCTGATGCAATTACATTCTGGGAAGTCTGCAAGATATGATCTGAGATCGATACCTGCTCCTCCATCATTGCCAGGATATCAAGAGAGACATATTTGGCTGGAACGGGTATGGAGTCCCATTCCGCTATCGGAGTAGGAATATCCTGCTCCAGTCCTCTGGTGGTCAATGGGTACTGACAATTATCCTGTGTTGGGATAGGTGAACGAGTATACCCCTATTTCGGGATATGTTAGTTTATCTCTCCATTTTTCGCCACATCGGATTGGAAAACATTACTTGCATCGATAGGGAGCTAGACCTGCATATGTTGGTTCCCCACCGTATAGAGTCAGTAGCCTGTGATGGAAGGGAGATGTGCCCGCCTTGTAATTACCACCACATCTGGATGGCGGGATTTATTGATCTCCACCACATCAGGATGGTAGGTGTCAGGAGCATCTTCTAGGAGCCGGTCCTGCAGGTGCTGGGTTGCCACCATGCCTGGTTGGTGGGATTCTTGACCCTGGGCAGGGAGAGGTGCCTTCTAGGTAGGTGTCATCCTATGTGAGTGACGGGCTTGATGGAGCTCAGCGGGGATGCAAGTCTGCTCATATGATGACACTATGTCTGGATGGTGGGATTTGGAGGAGCGAACATGTGTATGTTCCTGGTCGCAATACGTCTCCATGATTGGGAAGCGAAGCTCCTCCTCAAGGACAAGGGTAATGACTGGTCCTTGGTTGTACGTTTTCTGCCTTCGTCGACCAGTCTGAGGGGCCGGAGCTTGGGGAGCATGGGCCTAGATCCTCAGGGCGACATCTTCCTTAGCGTAAGGATGTTGAGTCACGGTGTAACCGTGATAACGTCTTCCTCCGAGGGCCTTAGATCAGAACCCCCATTCAACGGGGATGAAGTCCTTGGTGTCGACCCCATCAGCCTCCCTAAGATAAAATATGTATGCGTTGTCTCGTTCTGAGGATTGACTCACGAAACGGTTTGAGATGACAACAGGAGCTGTCTGAATCTGCTTTCGCGGCTGCTACTGGGCAGGCGACCGGTGGGTCTTGGTGGATTATAGGGCATGCATGGCCACCTCCACCTTCGGGAGACTACCATTAAAGTGGTAATCTCAGATCAACGCATCCGAGACCCGGCTTTGAAGATGCTGAGTGGGTGACAGGGTCCTTCGTTAGTGAGGATGTCCGGTCATTGCGTTGTTTGAATTATGCATCTGTGAGTTCCTCCGTAATGCCATTGGATCGAAGGGAGTTCTGATTGGTACCTATAAATATTTTAACAAATACAAGCATCAAACCCGTCAAAGCATCATCTCATAATTCCTTTCATAATTAATGACCTTTCTTGGCCCTCCTTGTGAGTCTAAGGGGGAACATAGTGGGATTTGGTTAAATCCATCATGCATGGTTAAAGATTCACGTCGGGTTCAACATTTTAGTTTCGAACGAGTGTGGTAAGACGTGTGCCACTGGACGGTTGATTAGAGATGGTTGGGTTCTGCTTAATCACTAATATCTGGTGAACTGTTTTAATTTCGAAACGCCCAACGGTTCCATATCCAACAATACGTGGACCTTCATTCCAAAGGCAGGCATGCGCTGGGTAATTTGGCCAGCGATGCTTAATAACTCACATTGGTCGAGAGGATGGGAATTTTAGCTCATAGATCCCTTTTGGGGGGAATTATTGCATGTTCCGGGACTCTCTTATAGATTTAAGATGTATTCATATGTTCAAGAATATTTAGTTTATACTCAATCATAGTGTCCATGGATGACTCCCAGTTGGCAATGGTTAGATGAACGCCGGGATTCAGAATCATTTAGGCCCGAGGTTTACTATCTCTCATTGGATTAATGACTCCAAGGATTTTGGACTCATTGAGATAGCACTGGTTTGAAGCCTCTTAACAAGGTGTTCTTCAGTTTATTTTCATCCAAGGGGGACAATTAACAACTTGAGCATTTGGATCGAACCCGTGATACAGGCATCCTACGTATCCTCATGAGAGGAATCAGAATCCACGTAGTTCAGTGCCACTTGATTGGACACATCAAATTTTAAGGTTGTGCATCTAGGTCCCAACTGTACAGTTTAACGTCTTGTGGAAAGGACACCCAGGCGAGAGATACCCGGTCAAAGTTTGTATATGACTTACGCTGAAGCGGCCTAGAAGAACTATGGGAATCAATTTCCTAGGCCTAGATACAGTCCTTATGGGGTCATGGGGACATGGTATGAAAGTGACGGATGTGTATCACACAAGGATATCAGGCTTTCACCTCAGGGAGGTTTCCTACGTATCCCGTTTGGTCTGGAATTGAAGTCCACGCAGTTCATGGGAGATTAGGGCTTACACAGGAGAGTTTCCTGTTATTGGGATTGAACCTCGAGGAGGCGTCCTACATACCCCTCTTAGGAGACAAGGATCAAAACCCACGTAGTTCGTTGAGCTGTAGTCATCATGAGGATGTCGTGACCATGGAAAATCTCTAAGCCCATGCGAGTCATGATTGGTCTAAGAAACAAGAGAATGCGACAGACATGGGAAGCCTCACACGTTCTTCTTACCGAGGGAAGGGGAGGAAGATGACGAGTGGAGGAGAAGGCCGGGACCATGGGACTCTCCATCTCACTGATGTTAGAGGAAGGTAGAAGTCACGCAGCTAAGCAATGAACCTTTAGATATGAGAACAGAAGGGCCATTGTCTTCTGGCGAGGATGGTGTAGGGCTTACTCTAGGAGGGATGCCCAGCCACTCTCAGGAGAGGGGAGAAGTGCTCACCACTGGCACTCGTCAAAAGGAAACAAGAGTGGGGTCCCTCAATCCTAGAGAGTGGAGAGGCAGAAAGGGGGCTCTTGAGCTTGGACCCCGCACTACCGTGGGAATGTGAAGCTAGGAATGCCTCGGGAATCTTCTCAAGCACCGGGGCAACCCCTTTGTCCTCACCAACCTTGGGTATGTGAACTCGAAGTGGCACGCTGACGTGCCTGAAGGTTTCATCATACGGGTTCGATGTCTTTGGTAGAGTCCTTGGTTCGGGGCCGATGAATAGACCAATTAAGGGACTACGAAGGACCAGGCTAGGTTGGAAGGGTTTTATCTGGCTCGGGGAATGGGAACACCGAAGGAGTTGGCAGTCCGCATGGGTTCATGAGGAGTGGCCCCCTTCGTGTATGGGGGTGCTACGTGGCTGGAGAGGTTGTTCGTGTACCAGGGTGGTATATGGACTGATAGGCATCCCACGTACCGGGGCAGTACATGTCTTCGGGTTCGGCCCACGTACCAGGATGTTACATGGTGGAGTCCACGCGATCCGCAGTGGCAAGGAGTGACGCTAGTCGGGGGTTCACTGGTAAGGGCTTCTTCCGTGTAGGAGGGTGCTACGCGGTGCGTCAGATCGAAAAAGGGGAAAAAATCCCTAGTCCGAGGGGAATACATCCGCGGAGGGGACATGGCTCGCGGTTTTTATTTTAAGTTCGTGGTTCAACAATTTTTTATGCATTTTTTGGTTTCTTATTAATTCCTTTCCAGTTTCATACCTGTTCTGGTTCGCGAATTGGAACTTTTCTGTTCGCGAAATCCTAAGCTCCTTCCTATGGAATTCTTCCACCCGAATCCAATCGATCTCCTTCTACTACCCCTCGATGTCCTTTTATTTTGGGGGAAAAGAGATGTATCTGTGGTCATGAGGCACCTTTTGCAGAGGCCCATGAACAAAAACCCAGTTTACGGAAGACTTGGTCAATCCGAAACTCGCCGGGGCATTGAATGCACCTCATCCGCTAACCAAATCGGTGCTTTGCGGCCGTGCAGGGCTCTGCCTCTGTTCTGTGAATGACAACGTACGTGGTCTGGGCCGGTTGGCGCGTCTCGCCGCTGTGGCGGTTCGAGATGGTGGACCGGCCTGGCGCCCATCCCGCTTCGCACTCGTGGAGGAGTTCCGACCTCCGTTTTGCGAACGATGTTGGTCCGCATAGGGGGCAGCTCGCCGAACAGGCCGCGTACCATCAATTTTGGGCCGTTACGCGGACTCGTCGGTCCTTTTCCAATCTTGAGTTTTCTCCATGTATTTTTTTCCAATTCCTTGGGGGTAATTGTTTATAATCCTTTCTAAAATTAAGGGGATTCCCATTCTCCTTTGCAGATTTTTCAGGACACTACAAATATCTATAAAGGGAAAACCATAAATATCCTAAAGAACTCTATGAAATCCTTTAAAAAATAAAAACACATAAAACCCCTAAAACGCGAAAATCTCTTAATATCCCTAAAAACCCTAAAAACTCTAAAAGACCATAAAATCCCTACAAACCAAAAAAAATCCCCAAATATCAGAAAGAATTTCTAAAACATAAAAAGTAATAAAACCCATAAAAAACACTAAGAAAACAAAAAAAATCTAATAACACTTAAATTCCCTAAAAACAAAAAAATGATAAAACACCCTAAAAACCCAAAAAAACACATAAAAACCATAAAATCCATAAAAACCACTAAAAACTATGATTTTTTTAAAACCCCAAAACATTAAAAAACATTAAAAAATCATAAAACCCCTAAAACCCATAAAATACTAAAAAATCCCTAACAATCCCTAAAACATAACAAACCCTAAAAACTCTGAAAAACCCTAAGAAAACCTTAAAAACAGAAAAACACTTAAAACTCTTAAAAGCATAAAAAACCATAAAACTCGAAGAAAACTAAAAACCCTAAAAACCAAAAAAAAAACATTTAAATCCCTAAAAACAATAAATATCATAAAATTTTCTAAAAATATACAAACATGTAAGAAAACACTAGGAACCCGTAATACCGCTAAAACACAATAAAAACATAATAACACATAAAACCTAAAAAACATAAAAACTGTAAAAACCCTTAAAAAACATAAAAACCATAAAAACCCCTAAAACCTTAAAAAACATAATATCTTTTACAAACCCTAAAAAAAATAAAAACACTAAAAATAACTTAAACCACAAAAAATGTTAAAAACACTAAAAACCCTTAAAAATCCTGAAAAACTAAAAAACCTAAAAAACATAAATAAATAATAAAAACAATCAAAATACCTAAAACCCATGAAAAAAATAAAATATTAAAAAAATAAAGTGTAAAAAACCTAAAAACCATAAAAACCTAAGAAAACCATAAAATCCTAAAAACACTTAAAACCCTTGAAAACCAAAAAAAATCTAAAAATCAAAACCCCTCAAAATCCCTAAAAACAAAAATCCATAAAAATCTTAAAAGACCAAAAATTCCCTAAAAACTAAAAAACCCATAGAACCATAAAAACCCATAAAAAACCATAAAATCATAAAAATAATTGAAACCCCTAAAAAGATAAAAAATGGAAAAAAACCAAAAAATACAAAATAACCGAAAAACCCCTAAAAACATTAAAAACCCTAAAAAACCCATAAAACCCCCCAGAAAATCACTAAAAACTCTAAAAAACCTATAAAACACTAAAAAAATTTAAAATTTATAAAAAAAATTAAAACACCAATGAACAAAAAAACCAAAAAAAACCAATAAAACCCCAAAAAACTCGAAAAACTATAAGAATCCATTAAAACCTAAAAACCATAAATTACATAAAAATCCCTAAAAATACATAAAAACATAAAACACATAAAAACCCTAAAAAACCAAATAAATAGTTAAAAACCTAAAAACATATAAAACCCCTAAAAACCAAGAAACACTAAAAACACATAAAACCCTAGAACACTAAAAAACAGAAAATAAAAAAAATACATAAAAAACATAAAAAATCATAAAGTCAAAAAAGTGCTAAAAACAGTAAAAACCTAAAAACCCATAAAAAGATTTAAAACTCCTATGAATGCCTTAATTTCCAAAAAACACATACAACCTCCAAAAAACCAAAAAACGCTAAAAACCCAAAAAAATAAAAAAACCCTAAAAAGCAACAAAAACCTTAAAAATCCCAAAACAAACATAAAAATCCAGAAAACCCACTATGAAATATAAAAATAATATAAACCCCAAAAAACGTAAAAAAACTAATAATCCTTAAAAAACTAAAAATCACTAAAAACCTTAAAAATAATAAAAATCCAAAAAAAATCCCTTACAATCCTTAAAACATAAAACCCATAAAACCCTAAAAAACCCTAACAAATTCTTCAAATCCTAAAAACACGTAGAACCATAAAAAAATAAAAAATTCTAAAAACAATAAAAAATACAAGAACCCATAAAACCCCTCAAAATATTTTAATACATATAAATCCAAAAAAATCCACCTAAACATAAAAAACAATAAAAATCCCATAAAACCTTTAAGAAAAACATAAAAACCAAAATACACATAAAACCCCAAAAAACCTAAAAAATGATAAAATCCCTAAAAGACCCTAAAACCAATAAAAACTCCAAAGACCCATAAAAGCCTAAAAACATTTAACCCCCTAAATTTCCAAAAAAACCCACTAAAAACTCTAAATTTTTTTAAACCCTTAAAAATTAAAAATTTTCAAATAAATAATAAAATCCCAAAAAAACAAAAAAGAAAAAAAAACCATAAAACCCTAAATTTTTAAGAACCCCAAAAAATAATCAAAATCCCTAAAAACCCTAAAACCCTTGAGAAACCATAGAATTCCTAAAAATCCTTACAAATCCATAAAAAATTAAAATACACTAAAAATATTCAAAACCCCCAAAATATATTAAAAACCTAAAAAAATTTAAAACCCCTACAAACATAAAATTTAAAAAACAATCTAAAGCACTCTAAAAGCCCTTAAAAACACTAAAGCCCCTAAAACACAATAAAAAACCAAAAAATACCAAAAAACCATTAAAATCCAAAAACAATGAAAACATTAAAAAAATTTAAACCCCTCAAAATGTTATAATCTATAGAAAACCACAAAAACACTAAAAAACTAATAAAACCATAAAATCCTAAAAAACAAAAAAACTGATAAAAACCCTAAAACCCCCCTAAATCCCTCAGATAATAAAGGCCGGGAAGGTTGCATGCCAGTTCACCCGGTCACAGCTTTGGATTGAGTCAGACTCGATATTTGCGGTTGCTGCATTTAAGGGACGCTCCAAGGATGTTCCATGGAGACTATTGCCACATTGAATCGAGTTCCTTGACCTATCTCGGAACTTGAACCTCAATTTCTCACACGTTTACGGGGAATCTATCTGAGTTGCTGACACCCTCTCCAAACAGGCGATCGTGGAGAGGGCCTCAATGTGTTTCTTTATCGCCCCGACTTATTGTATTTCATTCTTGGACTCGGATTGGAAGGGTGAAATTCATACTCTCCCTTTTAGGCCCATCTTGTAGCTGCCTTTCCTTTTGAATTAAGTATGGGGGGCTAGGCTCACCTATCCCCGAACCTCTTCTTCCCCTAAATCCCACAAAATCCCCAAACCCTAAGAATATATAAAACTCCTATAAATCCTTAATAATACCTAAAAACATTAAAAACTCTTAAACCCATGAAAAACCCTAACGACTCCATAGAATCCTAAGTACACATAAATCCCAAAAAATCTTAAAAACTATAAAAACCCCTAAAACCCTCTAACACTTTAAAACACTAAAAATACCTCAAATTCGATAAAACCCTAAAAACCATAAAAATCCTAAAAAGGAACTAAAAATACATAAAAATGGAAAAACCGTTAAAACCATGAAAACCCATAAGAAAACCTTAAATTCATAAAAACACATAAAACCCCTAAAAAACTAAAAATGCTAAAACCCACCCAAAAACCCTATAATCCTATAAGTAATATAAACTCCTACAAACCATAAAAAACCTTTAAACCCATAAAAACCCTAAAACCCCACTATACAATTTAATAACCATTCAAACCCATAAAATGTTAAAAAACACTAAAAACCTAAAAACCCTAAGAAACTCAAAAAATTTAATTAAAAAAATCCATAAAAACTATAAAAAACCCTAAAAAATAGAAACCCTAAAAATTCAAAAAAATAAAAAATTCCCTGAAAAAACCAAAATATATAAAAATACCATGAAACCAAGAAAGACCATAAGTAAACACTAAAACCCTAAAACACTTAAAACCCATAAAAACCAAAAAACCAAATAAAACCATAAACCCCCCCCCAAAACCTCAAAATACCTAAAAATGCATAAAAATCATAAACAAATCCATCAAAATTCATAAAAACATAAAAAACCCAATAAAAACATGATAACACAATAAAAACATTAAAAAACTAAAAAAAATAAAACCCCAAAAAACAAAATATCCTAAAAACATTAAAACCCAAATGACCATAAGACCCTAAAAACCGTTAAACCCTAAAAAATATTAAAACCCCTAAAAACTCCTAAAAACTCTAAAGAACCATTTAAACCCCAAAAAGGTTACCAAACTCTTTTATTAAATACCTTATAAAGGGAAAAAACCTAAAAAAAACATAAAACAATTTAAAAACTCTAAAAAACCCTTAAAATCCCTAAAAACCCTAAAACCCCATAAAATCCAAAAAAAATCCTAGAATCCATGAAAACATAAAAACCATAAAAACCCTGAAACCCATAAGATAACCCTAAAAACCTAAAAACATAAAACTATTTAAAAACAAAAATATGATATAATCCCTAAAAACACTAAAAACCATAAATATCCATAAAACCTAAAAAAATATAAAAAATCAAAAAACCCTAAAACCCAATAAAAACTCTAAAAAACCAAAAAGCCCATAAATCCCAAAAAAACCCCTATAAATAGATAAAATACCATAAGATTCCTAAAACACTAAAACCATCAAAACATTATAAACATAATAATCCTAAAAAATCTCAGAAGAATATATAAAAATATAAAAAAACCCAAAAAACCAAAAAAACCAAAAAACCATAAAAATGTAAAAACCCTTATAACCGCTAAAAAACCTAAAAATTATGAAACCCCTAAAAACACAAAAAACGATCAAAATGACTAAAAACCATAAAACCATAAAAATACATGAAATCCATCAATATATTTAAAAACATAAAAAACAATAAAAACTAAAAAATACTGTAAAAAACCTTAAAAACTTAAAAATAACTTTAAACCCCTAAAAACATAAAAATGAAAAAAAAAATCCAAAAAATCCTAAAAACACTAAAATCCATTAACACCCCAAAAAACTATAAAAATCCTTATAAACCCATAAAAACCCTATAAACCATTAAAATATATAAAAAACCTTTAAACCAAATATTTTTTATATCTCAAAAAAACCTTAAAACACTAAAAATCTAAAAGAACATTAAGACCCAAAAATAAGAAAAAACCCCTAAAACCCCTAGAAACTCTAAAACCCATAAAAATCATAAAAAACATAAAATACCTAAATATCCCAAAAAAGATAAAAACCCATAAATGATTTGAATACTCATAAAAAAATATTAAAAACCCTAAAAAACCTAAAACCCATAAAAACCATAAAAACCCACAAAACCCACAAAATCCAAAAACCCCATAAAAATCATAAAAAATCCCTAAAAAACCAGAAAAAAACACAACAAAAACCCAAACCCCCTTAGAATACCTTAAAAACCAAAAACACAAAACCCCCCCTAAAAAACCTAAAAAACCCCCGAAAACCCTAAAAGACCATAAAAACACATAAAAATAATTAAAACCCTAAAAACCATTAAAACCCATAAAACCTATAAAAACCGTAAAAAAATTTTAAAAATATAAAAACCCTTTAAACCTTTAAAATGATAAATATCTAGAAAACGTTAAACCCTAAAAACTCAAAAAATACATGAAAACTGAAAAAACCATAATTTATCTAAAAACCTCTAAACCCCTAAAAACCCTTAGAATCACTAAAAACCCTAAATATTTAAGAAAATCCTGAAATATATCAAAAAATGTATAAACTCCTGAAATCACTGGAAACCCGTAAGAAAACATTACAAATATTAAAACACATTATAACCCTAAACACTTATAAAATGATAGAATCTCAAAAAACCTATAAAAACCCTCAAAAACATAAAACCTATAAAAACCTTAAAGAACCCTAAAAACCCATAAAAACCAAAACCACCAAAAATAATAAATACCATTTAAATCCCCAAAAATTTTTAAAACCATAAAAACCCTAAAAAACTCAAAAAAACCTCTTAATCCCCCAATACCACTAAAAACCCAAAAAACACTAAAAAACCCTAAATACCCTCAAAATACCTAAAAACAAAAAAAACATAAAAATACTAAAAAATTAGAAAAATATCATGAAACATAAAAAAATCCCTAAAAACCAAGCAAACCTCTATGAATAACATAAAAATCTAAAATCCCTTAAACCCTTAAAAACCATAAAAATCTATAACAACCCTCAAAATAAATTAAAAATCCTTAAAAATACCTAAAATATAGAATCACTAAAAACTCTAAAAACCCCTATTAAAACCATAAAAATAGGAAAAAAAACATAAAATCATTAAAAACCTAAAAATTATAAATGTTCTAAAAACACCTAAAAACCCTAAAAACCCTAAAAACCAAAAAATAAAAATAAAAACCCCATTATAACATTTAATAACATTAAAACCCCATTAAACCGTAAAACCACTAAAAACATTAAATACCATTCAAACCCCTAAAATATTTTAAAACTCTATGAAACCATTAAAATACTAAAAACTAAAAAAACATTAAATCACCCAAAAACCCATAAAAACCCAAAAAACCTTAAAACCCTCAAAATCCATAAAAATGATAAAAACCCTAAAAATAATAAAACAATCCTTATAAATCTCTAAAAATATAGAAACTAAAAAATCTCAGAAAAACTATATGAAAACATTATATATAAAAAACACTTTAATCACCTAAAAAAATAAAAAATTATGAAACCGTAAAAATACTATAAATGCTAAAAACCCTAAAACCTGCCAAAATCGATAATAAACCCAAAAAAATCCATAAAAATATTAATAAATCCCTTAAAATCCCTAAAAAATTGAAATACTATAAAAAACCCTGAAATTTCCAAAAAAAACCTAAAAAACCTAAAAACAAATAACATCCCTAAAATAAAAAATGATAAAAACCAAAAAAATTATAAAAGACCCTAAAATCCCTAAAACCCCAAAAAGAATTTAAAATACCTAAATCCCTAAAAACCCCTAAAAACTATAAAAACCCTTTAAACCCCTAAAAAGTTAAAAAAATAAAAAAACCCAAAAACTACAAAAACCCATAAAAACCTTTAAATCTCTAAGAAGCCCAAAAATTCACAAAATACCTAAAAACTGAAAAAAACATAAATATCCTTTAAAATCTATAAAAACCCTTATAATAAAAAACATTACTGTCCCTGAAATGTCCTAAAAACACTAAAAAACAAAAAACACAAAAAACCCATAAAAAACCTAAAAAATATTAAAACCGCTAAAAAACACTAAAAACCCTCAAATTCCCTAAAAACCCTGAAAACCAAAAATATTCTTCAAACAGTTCTAAAAATCCCAAAATCTATAAAAGCCCCTAAAACCCTAAAAATACCTATGAAAAACATAGAAACATAGAATCACATAAAACCCCTAGAAACTAAAAACTATGGATGCTCTAAAAGATAATAAAAAACCCACAAAACACTTAAAACCATAGAAACTATAAAAAGCCGTTAAAACCATAAAACACGTAAAAATTCTAAAAACCAACCAAAAACTCTAAAAACCCATAAAACACCTGCAAATGATAATAATTATAAAAAAATTAAAAACCTAAAAAATTAAAAGAAACCTAAGACCCCAAAAACTATAAATAAAACCCTAAAATTCTAAAAAACCCCAAAAACACAAAAATCCATCAAAATCCCTAAAAACCCAAAAAACAAAAAAATATTATAAAATCCAATGAAATATCCAAAATTAGAAATAAATTTAAAAACCATAAATACCATATGAATCCCTTAAAAACCTAAAAACACATTAAACACCCTATAACATAAAAATCATAAAAATCATAAAAAAACCCTAACACCAATGAAAACTAAAAACCCCTAAAAACAATTAAAAAACAAAAAATCTCACAAAAACACTAGAAACCCATTAAACCCCTATAAACATTTAATACATTAAAAACCATCAAACATTAACAAATAAAAAACCCAATAAATCACCAAAAAAACCAAAAAAACATAAAAACCGTAAAAACACTCAAAATACCTAAAAATCATAAAAACAAAAAAATCAAAGAAAAAAAATCCCAAATTTTTTAAAAAACCCCAAACCCCACGAAAAACAATAAAAAACCATAAAAACCTAAAATCACTAAAACCCCAATAAACATAAAATTTAATCAAACCAAAAAAATCCATAAAAACTCAAAAAATGACTAAAATTTTCAAAAATCTCTAAAAAGCATAAAATCATAAAAACCTCTAAAAACCCTAAAAACCTAAAAACCCCTAAAACCCCTAAAACCCCTAAGAAAACCTATATAAACTAAAACTACTAAAAACCCATAAGAAACCTAAAAGTCACTAAAAAAATAAACCTTTTAAATACCCTAAAACACTAAAAACCATAAACCCCTCTAAAAACAATAAAAATCCATAAAATCCATAAAACCCCTAAAAACCCAATAAAAACTCTAAAAACCTTTTAAACCACAGAAAAAATAAAAGAACAATAAAATCCATTAAAACCCTAAAAACTCTATGAAACCGTAGAAAACCCAAAGAACCCATAAAAACCAAAAAATATAAAAAATATAAAAACCCTCAAAATCCTTAAAAACCAAAAAAACCTTAAAAAAAATAAAAATCCCTAGAAACCCTAATAACATAAAATTTTTAAAAACCATAGGAAAACTTCAAATACCAAAAAACACATAAACCACTAAAAAACATAAATATTCTAAAACCCCTAAAAATACTGAAAAACCATACAAACCCTAAAAACCTTAAAACACCTAAAACATTAAAAAACCTTAAAAATATTAAAACACTTGAAACCACTAAAAAATCTTAAAACCCTTTAACCCCTAAAAAAGATGTATTACTCAAAAAATCATTAAAACACTAAAAAACACATAAAACACCTAAAGAAAAAAAACTATAAACCCCTAAAAACCATAAAAACCTTAAAAACGTAATAATCGTCAAAAACCATAAAAACATTAAAAATCCTTAAAAAAATTAAAATCCTTAAATATGTAAGGCACCCTAAAAATCCTAGAAGACCCCTAAAAACCCTTAAAAACCTATGAAATATCAAACCCCTAAAACCTAACAAATTTTAAAAACCCTAAAAACACTAAAAACTCTAAAATACACCAAAATCGCTAAAAACCCTTAAAACTAATAAAAATAATAAAGAGCCATAAAAATAACTAAAACATAAGAAAACCTAAAAACTCTAAAAAACCCTATGAAACCCTTAAAAACCCAAAAACACTTATACCCAAAAAACCTAAAAACACTAAAAACCATAAAAACCCTAAAAACCCTAAAAACCATAACCCCTAAAAACATTAAAATCTCTAAAACCCCATAAAAAGCAAAAAACAGGCAAAAAACACTAAAAACCCTTTAAACCAAAAACGACATTAAAAAACTCTAAAACCACTAAAACTCTAAAAAACATAAAAAAACAAAAATATACCCAAAATATCATAGAGACCTTAAAACATAGTAAAACGTTCAAAATCCCTAAAAAACCTAAAAACCAAAAAATATCTTAAAAAGACCCTAAAAATACCAAAAAATGTAAAAACCCTATGAAATTTTAAAAACCATAAGAAATCCATTTCAACATAAAAAACCCAACAAAACCCATTAAAACCTAAAGATAAAAAAAACTAAAATCCTTAAAAACCATTAAACCCACCAAAAACCTTTAAACCCCATAAAAACCATAAAAACAGTAAAACTATAAAAACCCTTTAAACTCCGAAAAACGTTAAAATCTCTAAAATCCTAAATATCTAAAAAACTCAAAAATTACCATAAAACCATAAAAAATATTTAATAGTCTATAACTTTTTAGAAACCCCTCAAAATTTCTAAAACCTGACAAACCATAAAAATGCTAAAAAATCCATAAAAATCCCTAAAAACCTAAAACCCTTGATGTACCCTAATAAAACCATAGGAACTCAAAAAAACACAAAACTTCAAAAAAAACCTAAAAAATTATCAAATCCCTAAACCCCCTAAATCCCTAAAACCCCCAATACCTCCCAAAATGTGTAAAAACCATAAAAAACAACAAATCCATAATAACTCTATCAATCCCTAAGAAAATTTTAATACCTAAAAAATTATTGAACCCCGAAGAAACCTAAAAATGAAAAAAACCCTAAAAAACTGAAAAAAAATCCATAAAATCCATAAAAACCACTAAAACCATAAAACCCCTTAAACCCGAGAAAACCATAAATACCAAAAAAAACATTAAAACCCTTTAAACCCATAAAAAATTAAATACACTAAAAAACATTAAACACATAAAAAACTCAAAAAAACCTAAAAACTAAAATAACAATAAAACCCTAAAATGATCAATATTACAACAAATCCAAAAAAATAAAAAAAATCCTAAATAACCACAACAAATTCCTAAATTAGTATAAATCCTTAAAAACCTTGAAAACTGAAAGAAATCCCTAAAATCATAAAGGCACTAATACCCCTGAAAACTCTAAAAATGATAAAAATCATAAAAACCCCAAATCCATAATAACATCAAAATTTGTAAAACCTAAAAAACCTAAAAATCATAAAAAATCCCTAAAAATACATAAAAACATAAAACCAAAAATCATTGGAAACCCCTAAGAATTCCCTAAAAACAGAAAAACACTTAAAACCCCTAAAAATTTAAAAATTTCTAAAAAACATAAAATTACCAAAGAACCATAAAAACCCTAAAAATAATAAAAACTCGTAAAACACTTCAAAACATTAAACACCCAAAACCATAAAAACCCATAACACATTAGAAATCCACTAAGAACACACAAAAACATTAAAACTCTAAATGTGTAAAAAAATATAAAAACATCATACCAAAATAAGAACATAACAAATCCATAAAAACCCAAAACAAAAATAAATACCCTAAAACACCAAATAATCCAAAAAAACTATCGAAATCCCTAAAACCCCTAAAAACCAAAAAAGGAAAAAAGTCCCTAAATTTTTTTAAAAACATAAAAAACATAAAATCCAAGAAAACTATAAGAAATCATTTAAAAACTATAATAAATTATAACCTATAAAACCTAAAAAACTAATGACACTAAAAATAGAAAAAAAAACTTTAAAAACCACAAAAAACCTAAAAAACATAAAAAACACTAAAAACACTGAAATCCCCTTAAAACCCACTAAAAGCACTCAAAACCCTTGAAACCCATAAAAACATTAAAAAATATAGAAACCCATAAAAATCCTTATAATATGGAAAAAACACTAAAAACACAAAAACCCACAATAACCCTAAAATCCCTAAAGCGACAAAAAATCCCTAAGAACCCTTAAAACCAACAAAAATACAGAAAAAAATAAATAAAAATATCTAAAAATGTAAAAATACAGAAACCTCTTAGAAATCCATAAGAAAAACATAAAAACCTAAAAACACATAAAATGGTTAAACAAATAAAAATGTTAAAATCCAAAAAATCCCTAAAATCCCAAAAAACCACTCAAAATTCATAAAATCACTAAAAACCATAAAAACCATAAAAATCTATAAAAATACCTAAAAATGTAAAACACACTAAAAACCCTATATAAAAACATTAAAACCATAAAAACACTTAAAACCCATATAAAACCAAAATAATTTTAAAAACTGTAAACATTCTTAAAATCCTAAAAACCTAAGAAACCCTAAAACCCCTAAAACCATTAAAAACTCTAAACCCCATAAAAATAATAAAACCCCACTAAAAACTATATAAACACTTTAAAACCCTAAAATAACTAAAATATTATAAAAATCCTTAATAACCCTAAAATCTCAAAAACTGTAAATTCCAAAAAAAAATCTATAAAACACTAAAACCCCTAAAAACTCACCCCAAAAAACTAAAAAAATTCAATAAAATTGCTATAAATATCTTAAAATATAAAACCCCATAAAAACCATGAAAACCCTAATAAAACCATGAAAAACTAAAAAAAACATAAAACCCCCCAAAACCATAAATCACTAAAAACCCTAAAACACCTAAAAACCCTAAAACGCTAAAAACACAAGACCCCTAAAAATAGTGAAAACCAAATAACCATAAAGAAAACTAAAAACTCTTTAATATCCTTGAAATGTTAAATAACACTCAAATCCATAAAACCCTAAAACCAAAAAAAATCGAGAAAACCTATAAAAACAATAAAAACCCTAAGAAAATTAAAACCCTCCAAAAAAACTCCTAAGACAACCTCAATAACCTAAAATAACTTAAAACCACTAAAAATCATCAAATACATGCTAAAACCCCTAAAAACCCGAAAAACTAAAATTTTTTTAAAAATATCTGAAACATGTAAAAAAACTAAAATACCACAAAAATATATTAAAAGGTAAAAACCCCTGAAAAATATAAAAATTTAGAAACAATTAAAACCCCTAAATACTTAAAAATGATAAAAACACTTAAACAACATAAAAATTTCAAAACTCTAAAAACCACAAACCCACTATAATTATTAAAATCCCCTAAAATCCCATGAAACCCTAAAAACCAAAAAAAATATAAAACCCATTTAATTACCTAGAAATGATAAAATACAATAAAAATATTTAAAACCACAACAATTTTAAAAAAACCCCAAATCCCAAAGAACCAAAAAACCCAAAAAACCCCTAAAAAGTCTCAAAATTCCTAAGAACCATAAATACTAAAAGAGACATAAAAACACCTAAAAACATAAAAACCCAAAAAAATAAAAACACATAATAAAACCTTAAATCCAAGAAAAAACATAAACCCCTTAAAACATAAAAAAATCCCAAAGCCCTAAAAACTCTAAACACATTAAAAATAACAAAAAATCATAAAACCAAAAAATCATAAAAAAACCATAAAAATTCATAAAAACATAAAAAACCCTATAAATATTGAAAATCCCAATGAAAACAATAAAACCTAAAAACACTTAAAATCCCTAAAAACTTAAAAAATTTGAAAAACCCTAAAGGACCATAAGAACCCAAAAACTATAAAACACCTAAAAATAATAAAAAACCCTAAAGGCCTCAAAAACCATAAAAACCCTATAACCCATAAAAATAATAAAAAACTATAAAATCTATAAAAATGCAAAAAAACCCCTAAAAACATAAAAACACTATATACTATAAAAACCCAAATAACCCTAAAAATTCCTAAACCCCCAAAAAACTATAAAAATATAAATATAGAATAAATATCCCTAAAATGATAAAACCATAAAAGCCCTGAATAACCATTACAAAATCATATAAACCTAAAAACACTTTAAACCTAAAAAAACCAAAAAACACTAAAACCCATAAAATCCATAAAAAATGCTACAAACCAGAAAAACCCCAAAACCCCTAACAACCCAAAAAACCATAAAAACCCACTAAAAACTATAAAAATCATTTAGACATAAAAAAATGTAAATAAATTCTACTGTACCTTAAAACCCCTAAATAACTCTAAAAGATCCCAACAAATCCAAAATACCAAAAAAACCCAAAAAAACCTAAAAATTGTAAAAACCATAAAAATCCCTAAAGACCCTAAAAACCCACAAAAATTCTAAAAAATCAAAAAAAAAATCCGTAAAAATGTAGGAAATGAAAAAAATCCCAGGAAAACCGTCAGAGAACCTTCAAAAAAAAATTGAAACCCCAAAACCTAAAAATAACGACAACATTATAAAACCGAAAACCCCCTAAAAATCCTAAAAACACTAAACCCCTCAAATCCCTAAAAACCCTAAAAACCCTAAAAACCCTAAAAACCTTAAAAACTCTAAAAATACCTAAAAAAATTAAAAACATTAAAAACCCTAAAAAACCCCATATGAAAACCTTTGAAACCATAAAAAAACATAAAATCTATAAAACTGTAAAAAGGTAATCACTCTAAAATGCCCTAAACCCCTTAAAACCCCCAAAACCCAAAAACCCCTTAAAACCCATAAAATTTCTAAAACCACTATATTTTATAAAAAACATTAAAACCCATAAAAACTCTAAAAAATATAAAATCCCAAAAAAATAAGACCCTAATAACACTAAATATTTCTATGAACCCTAAAAATACATAAAAATGATAAAAGCATAAAAATACGAAAAACCTAAAAACCCTAAACACCATTAAAAACCTTAGAAAACGATAGTAAACTATGAGCACCTAAAACCCGTAAATCCCCTAAAATTCTAAAACCCTAAAAAACCCTAAAGAAAATAAAAATCCTAAAAACCCATAAAAATCATTAAAACTTCTAAAAACTTGAAAAAAATATATAAATACATTAAACCCATAAAAAATTAGAAACTACTAAATAACATTAACATATCTAAAAACTCAAAAAAAACCTAAAAACCCAACGATCCATAAAAATCCTAAACAACCTAAAAGACCCTAAAAACCCTCAAAATCCCTAAAACCCCTAAAACCATACAAATCTTTAGAACGACCTAAAATCCCAAAAAACATAAATACCAAAAAACCCGTATAAACTTTAGAAAACCATAAAAACATATAAAAACATAAAAACTCAAAAAAAAATCTCTAAAACTCTGAAACCCTAACCCCAACCCTAAAAACTCTCACACCCCCAAAATCCATAAAATAATTAAAACCCATAAAAATCCTAAAAATCAAAAAAAATCCACAAATACATAGAATAACCTAAAAAATATCAAAATCCCTAAAAACATTAGAACCCCAAAGAAATCCTAAAAAATACCAAATAATACCTAAAAATGTTAAAAAACATAAAACCAGAAAAAACCATAAGGAATCCTTAAAATCCTAAAAACACTAAAAAACCCTAAAAACTAAAAATTATAAAACCATAAAAACCAAAAAAACCATAATACCCTAAAATTTTTAAAACCCAACAACTGAAAAATGCTCTAAATACCTAATAAATCTAAAAAATGAAAAAATTCCCTAAAACCCCCCAAAAAGCATATACTCCCTAAAACCCTAAAAACCCTAAAACCCTAAAACCCTAAAACCCTAAAAACCCTCAAAACCATAAAAATGATAAAAATACTAAAAACCCACTAACAATGCATTAAATTTTAAAAACCCATAAAAAATCTAAAAAATCCTAAGAAAAATTTTAAAAACCAAATTCACATAAAACCAATCAAACCCTAATGAAATTATAAAACCCCTAAAACCCCCTAAAATGCCAAAAAACTCTAAAAATACATAAAAATACCTAAAAATCTAAAAAATATTAAATAAACCCAAAAAATATAAAAAAAATAAAAAACACTTAAAAACCACATTAACCCTATGAAAACGTTGGAACACATAAATTACCATAAATCCAAAAAAATACAAAAAAACCAAAAACCAGAAAAAACTCTGAAGACCCTAAAAACCCTAAAAATCCCTAAAAACCTTAAAAATCTCTAAATAAACTTTAAAACCCTAAAAAAAACTAAAAACCCAAAAAAATCATAAAAAAAATAGAAAACCTTAAACCCTAAAAACATGTAAATCCCTAAAAAATTATTAAAATTTTAAAAATATACCTAACAATCTCTAAAAATGTAAAAAAATAAAACTCCCTAAAAACATTAAGAAAACCATAAAAACCTAAACAAATAAATCTCTAAAAAAACCTAAAAATCATTCAAACCCTTAAAACCCATCAAAATCCTTGAAAACCCAAAAAAATCCATAGAAATCCTAAAAACCCGCTAAAATTCATTGAAATTGTCAAAAACACTAAAAGTCATGAAAAACCTTAATAAAGCCTTTATAATCATATAACACTAAAACTCCCTTAAAAACTGAAAAACACTAAGACCCTTAAAACAATAAAAACCCTAAAAACACAAAAAACAATAAAACACTAATTTTTTAAAAACACTAAAACACATAAAGCCCCTAAACAAATAAAAATTCAAAAAACCCTTTAAACTCTTCAAATATTAAAAAATTTAAGAAAACCATAAAAAACTAAAATTTTAAGAAAACCCCCCTAAAAACTCAAAAAAGTAATTAAAACATTAAAAACTCTAGAATCCTAAAAACCCTAAACTACCCTGAATTTCCTAAAATCCATAAAAATCGTAAAAATTTACACAAAATCCCAAAAAATCCTACATACATAAAAACCCTAAAAACTATGAAAAGTTATAAGAAACCCATAAACCCCAAAATTATCTTACAATCCCTAAAAACCTAAAAAATTATAAATCCTTAAAAACAAAAAAACTTATTCAAAACCCTTAAAATCCTTAAAACAATAAAAACTATAACAATCCTAAAAAATACTTGAAAATCACTAAAAAAGTAACAAACCCTAAATACCCTTGGAACTTTAAGAAGACCATAAAAACCTAAAAACCCAATTTAAATACCTAAAATACCTTAAAAAGGTAAAACACCTAAAACCTCTAAAACCCTAAAAGACCAAATAAATACTAAAAACCATCAGAACCCCAAAAAACCATATAAACCCAAAACCCTAAAACCCTAATAAAAACTCTAAAAACACTTTAAACACCTAAAAATGCTAAAGACTCTAAAACACCTTTAAAAACCTATAAAACTAGAAATAACCCTAAAACACTATAAAAACCATAAATCCAAATAAAATCTAAAAAAACATAAAAAAACACTAAAACCTTGGAAAATATGTGGAAAACCATAAAAACGTAAAAAATATGTAGTTCTAAAAAATTAAAAAATTAAAAACCCTAAAAAAATATAAAAACACTAAATACCCTATAAATCCCTAAACACTATAAAAAACCTAAAAACACTAAAAAACATTAAAAATATAAGAAACACATAGAACTCTGAAAAATAATAATAAAACCATAAAAAAAATAAAAACATTAAAACCCCAAAATAGCCCAAATACACTATGACCGAGAAAAACCCAAAAAACCCAAAAACATTGAAATTTATAAATACCCCTGTAGGGTCTTGAAAATTCCACAAGGGGGAAATCCAATTACCACAAGACTTAGGAAAAGACCAAACTGGTCCGCGTACTGGTACCCAGCAATAGTACATGGCCAGTTCTGTGAACCGCAATTCCGAGGACCGCTGTTGTTCATAGAGCAGAGGTGGGGACCCTTCACGGGTGTGAAGTAGAACGGAAGCCAGGCCAGTCCACTGTCACGAACCGTGCCAACTGACCCATGCCGCAAGTGCCATCATTCGCGAAATAGAGGCATAAGCCGTATGTGGCTGTGAACCTCGTCGTTCGCGGAATAGAGACGGAGTGGTGCATGACTGCAAAGCAATTCTGCGAATCTCGGTTCCAAAAATCCCTGGTTGACCGAGTCGTCCGCGGGTGGGGATTCATTCATCAGCTTCGACAAAAAGTGTCTGGTTCCCATCAATACACCCTCTTCGTGACTCTATAAATAGTCACCGAGGGGCACCAAATATGGAGAGAGTAAGGACGGGTGAAAACCCGTGGGGAGACGATGAAAAAATCACTCCCAGCAGTAATGTTCCACGACCATCCACGAACCCCATATTGTCCTTGGATTCACTCTTCCTCATAGAGGAGAAACCAAACCGTGAACCACATGCGGCCATTTATTTCGTGGATAGTCCCTTCGCGGACATATCCTTCACGGACACCCCCTCCATGTACCAGCATTGTTTGCGAAATGGAGTCGGGAACCACTCCACGGGCCCAAATTAGGATGGGCACCAGCCCCTTTGTAGACGCCCTTCGCGGCCATTTCCGCCGCGACCATCTCATCCGCGGACACCCTTCACAGACAGCCTATCCGCGGCTGCTCCTACACGACCGACTCCTCCGCAGATACCCCCTTCGCGGCAATTTCCTACGTGGACAACTCCTACGTGGCTCGCTCCAACGCTAACACCCTACGTGGCCAGCTCTATCGCAGCCAGTCCCTCGCTACCATCACTGACCCCCATGAAAAATGGAGAGTCGCATCGTGAACTTTTCAGGCCAGGTCAAAAGTATTTTATATTGCACCCTTGCGCCGCCCCAACATCCTTCCTATACATGTCATGATTCGAGCTAATCCTCATGACTCTCCTATAACCCCATTACCTAGCTCTTTATGCAAGGTTCGTCCAGAAAGGGCTGCCCTTGCGTAAGTGCCACACCAACCATTGCTAGGTATCTCCTACCTAGTCATCCTTAACACATGGCGTCAAACAGTATGGCCCTCATCCTTACCACATGATGTTAAACTGTATGTCCCTCATCCTGACCTCATGACGTTAAACTGTATGGTTCTCATCCTATCCATATGATGTTAAACTATATAGAAATATTAACTGCAACATAACATTAAACTGTGATTCCATTAGTCCTATCTACATGACTTTAAACTGTAGTTCTCCCTATGTTCCAAACATAGGATTCCTCTTGCTCCAAACATGAGATTCCTTATGCTCTAAGAATGAGATGATAAGAGTCCTCTCTATATGACTATAAACTATAGTGCTCCCTATGTTCCAAACGTAGGACGCCTCTTGCTCCAGACAAGAGATGCCTTATGCTCCAAGAATAAGATGCCTAATGCCATGATCATAGTGGCGTGATTTCAAGATTGTTGAAATCCGTTCAAACATTCCATCACTACACCCCACGCATTGCGTGTCCTTCATTTGGATCTTCATCCACTTCGATGTCTGAAGGGACCCCCTAACGGCCTGGTCCCATGCCGCATCGGCTCACCGAAAGTCCTAGGCCAACGCCCCGGAAAACTTTGGATGACACTTTGAGTCAGGTCCTGTGTTTCGAACCCGGTTAGCAGCCGACCCGCATTAGCTTGTCCCCATTTCAGGCTAACATGATATGGATGCTGTGTTTCGAACATAGTCTACAGTTATCCTCAATCGCCACGTCACCCTCAGTGTGTTCCGAATGTTGGGCATGTGATTCACACTTTTCATCTCCCTTTGTTCAGACTGATTCCAATGCCCTTGGCATTATCCTGCTTGTGCACCAGCGCATAGGTGAATACCTCAACCCACCGGTGTGTTGGGATACCCTCATGGCCAGACATGAGGAAGACATTATGGGCAACCATCCTTGATTAATGCCATATATTTTCTTTCCAGAGGTAGCGCACATGAACCTCCATACTTCCTCAGGGCCAAATGCCAAGGGAAGGCGTGATGGGCATCGTCGCCCCTCTTTTCTTCGGTCTCAAATCCCTCTCCCATTGGGGTTTGTCACCACTGAGAATACCTCCTGGAGTAATCCCCACACCATCCTCACCAGAAGCTAATGAACCTGCTCCTTTCAACACGAAGGGTTCATTGCTCTACTGCATGACTTCTACCTTCCCCGAACATCAAGAAGGAGAGTCCAGCGGTACCGGCCTTCTTCTCTGCTCGTCGTCCGTCTCCCCTTTCCTCGGCAGGGAGAAAGTGTGAGGTTAGCCAAGTCTGTTGCATTCTCTTGTATCTCACACCGAGCATGACTCACGTGGTCTTAGAGATTTTTATGGTCGTGGAGCCCACACAATGACGGTCGATTAACTTAAACTATGTGGACTTTGATCCCTGTCTTCTAGGAAGGGTTCGTAGGAAGCCTCCCTGAGGTTCAAGCCCAACAATTGGTCATTCCGACCCATCTTTACGTCAGTTTACCCACACATTGGGCCACCTGAGAGTGTACGCCCCATCCCAATCCGAACTACGTAGACTTTGATTCCTGTCTCCTAGGTAGGGTATGTAGGAAGCCTCCCCGAGGTTCAATCCCAACACACGGTCGATCCGACCATCTTCACGTCGGTTCACCGCACCAACCCTGGGCAGCCTAGAGCATAATCCCCATACCAAACCGAACTACATGAATTCTGATTCCTCTTGCAGGGATACGTAGGAGGATCGTACCACGAGTTCGATCCAAACGCTCAGGTCGTTATCTGTCCCCCCTGGATGACAATAAACTCCAGAGTTCTTGGTTACAAGGCTTTAAATCAGCCCCTTCTCAATGAGTCCAGACTCCTCGGGGTCATTAATCCAACGAGGGATGGTAAACCTCGGGCATAAATGATTCCGAACCCCTGCGTCCGGCTGACCATCGCCAACCAAGAGTATTCCATGGATACTATGCTTGGGTATAAACCAAATATTCGCGAACATATGAATATGTCTTAAATCTATAACAGAGTCCCGGAACAGGACATATTTCCCCCCAAAAGGGTGTGTTGAGCCCGACTTCCCATCCTCTTGACCAATGTGAGTACTTAAGCATCGCTGGTCAAACCACCCAGCGAATGCCTACCTTTGGAAAGCAGGTCCACGTATTGATGGATATGGAACCGTTGGGTGTTTTGAAGTGAAAACAGTGCACTCGATATGAGTGATTAGGCAGAACCCAATCTTCTCTAATCAACCATCGGGTAGCGCACGTTTCTCCCCCACGACCCCATCATGCTCCACGAGACAACACCTAAAAACCATAAAAGAGTTGTAAATCAATAATAACCCACTAAAAACTATAAAAACGAACTAAACCCCTAAAATTTTGAAACACTTAAAACTTTAAAAAAGATAAAAACACATAAACACCCAAAAAACTAATAAAACAACTAAATACACTCAAAAACCATATGAACCCTAAAAAGTCCAAAAAAAGCTAATAACATAAAAACCCATAAAACCAAAAAAAACTGTAAGAAAACATTAAAAGAAAACATAAAGCACCTAAAAACCTAAAAAATTCCAAAAAACCCTAAAAAACCAAAAAAACCCTCAATATTCAAAAACCCTAAAACATCTTTAAAATCCTACGAAACCCTTAAAAATCCATAAAAAGGTAAAAAAACCCAAAATTGTAAATAACTATAATAAAACTTTAAAAAAATAAACACACTAAAACCTATAAAACCCTAAAAATGATAAAAAATCCAAAAACCCAAAAAGCAATAAAACCCCATAAAAGTTAAAAAATTATAAAAACATGTAAAATCCCTAAAACCCACTAAAAAATAATAAATCTCTTTAACCCCCTCAATAATTTAAAAATCTCTATAATACCATAAAAAGTCTTAAAAATAAAAAAAACCAAAAAACCAAGATAACATCAAACCCTAGAAACTACAAAAAAACACTCAAAATCTCTGAAAAACCTAAAAACCATGAAAAATGTGTAAAAATCCCTAAAAACATAAAGAACCCTAAAATCCATAAAATCCCTAAGAAAACCATAAAAACCTAAATCTCTTAAAATTTATTATAAACTAAAAATTGATAACAACCCAAAAAATCTTAAGACCCATAAAACACTTAATATCCCTAAAAACCCTAAAATCAAAAAAAGCTAAAAATTCCCTAAAAACTAAATAAGAATAAAAACCTTGAAAACGACTAAGAAAACCTTAAATACAACAAATAACTAAAAAAAATAAAAAACTAAACTTTCTAAAAATCCTAAAAACATTAAAACCCCTTTAAAAACATAAAAACCATAAAAACCTTAAATATATTACAATCCCATATAAACCCTTAATACCACAATAACCTCTAAAAAATATTTAAACACCTAAAAATATATTGAAACCCAAAACCCTTGTAAACCTTTTTAAAATTAAACCACCATAAAAACACAAAAAACCACAAAAATACATAAAATCGATAAAAATTGTAAAAACCATAAAAATCATAAAAATCCCTTAAAATCCATAAAAATATAAAAACCTAGAAAACCCTTGAAAAACAGATGAAAACCATAAAAACTAAAACACTTAAAACCCCAAAAAATGAAAAAAAACCCAAATAATCCATAAAACCCTCTGAATTCCATAAGACACTAAAACCATTAAAATCTTCAGAAATCTCTCAGAATCCCTAAAAACATAAAAAAACCCATAAAAACTCTAAAAACCCTAAGAATGCCTTAAAAATCTAAAATAACACAAAACCTCTAATAACTAAGAAAGACATAAACCCTAAAGACCTAAAAATCCCAAAAAACACATAGAAACCATAAAAATCACTAAAAACCATAAACACCCTAAACCCCATAAAAATCCTAAAGATTTTCTAAAAATTGAAAAGTCCAATTAAACCACAAAAATGTTAAAAAACTATTAAAAATAATAAAAACCTAAGAAAATAAAAACCCCTAATATCTCAAAGAATCCATAAACCCCTAAAAACACAAAAATCACTCAAAATCCATGAAAACCATAAAAAATACTAAAAAATATATAAAAATCCCTAAAAACATAAAAAACTATAAAAACCATGAAAATCCTTAAAAATCATAAAATCGTAAAAAAAATTAGAACCCAAATGATAAAACCCCTAAAAACCATAATACACATAAAAACATAAGCTACCCTAAAATCATATAAAACACTAAAAACCGCAAAAAAAAACTAAAAAAACTGAAAACCCTAAGAACATTAAAATACTCTAAAATATTAACACCTCTAAAAACACAATGAAACCATAAACCCCCAAACCAACCATAAAATCCATAAAAATCACAAAAACCCCTAAAAATGCTCAAAAACCCTAAAACCCTAGAAAACCATAAAATCATAAAAAATCCATAAAACTATAAAGAGGTAAAAACCCTAAAAACATATAGACCCCATTATAAATTCTTAAAAAACAAAATACAATTAAAACCCATTAAAAAAATGAGAAAACCTTAAAACCCCTAAAAACCCTCAACATCCCAATAAACCCTAAAAACCATAAAATCCCAAAAATCCATTAAAACCATAAAAATGAAAAGGCTCTAAAAACAATTAAAACCCTAAAAAAACCATCAGAACACAAAAATACTTAAGTCCCCAAAAATGTAAAAAATGCTAAAAACCCTAAAAACACTAGAAACCCCTAAAACCCCTAAAAACCCAAAAAACCCAAAAAAACCCCTAAAACCACATAAAACCCTTAAAAAAACTAAAAACTCTTAAACCCTTTTAAATCCCTAAAAAATTAAAAAAATTAAGAAACCCCTGAAAACCCCATTATAACTCAAAAAAACCGAAAAAACATAAAAACTCTAAAAACCGTAAACACCCTCAAACCCCTAATAATATTAAAATAACATAAAATACCAAAACAATCATTAAAATATATTTAAAGGGAAAACCCTAAATATCCTAAAGAACTGTAAGAAATCCTTAAAATAATAATAACACATAAAACCCCTAAAATGCTAAAATACCTTAATATCCCTAAAAAACTTAAATACTCTAGCAACCTATAAAATCCCAACAAACCATAAAAAAATCCCCAAATATCAGTAAGAATTCCTAAAACATAAAAAGTAGTAAAAACCCATTAAAAACACTAAGAAAACATTAAAAATCTAATAACACATAAATGCCCTAAAAACCCAAAAAATGATAAACACCCTAAACACCCAAAATACCCCTCAAAACCATAAAATCCCATAAAATACTTAAAAACCACTAAAAACTATGATTTTTTAAAACCCCCAAAACATTAAAAAACTGTAAAAAACGTAAAACACGAAAAAAAACCCCATAAAACCCATAAAATACTAAAAAATCCATAACAATCCCTAAAACATAACAAACCCTAAAAACCATGACAAACTCTATGAAAACCATAGAAACATAAAAACACTTAAAAATACTAAAAACAAATAAACCCATAAAACTCCAAAATTACTAAAAAACCTAAAAACCCAAATAAACATTCAAATCCTTAAAAACCATAAATATCATCAAAATTTCCAAAAATATACCAACACGTATGAAAATCCTAAGAACCCGTAATACCCCTAAAAAAACAAAAACATAATAACACATAAAACATAAAAACTGTAAAAACTGTAAAAACCCTTAAAAACCATAAAACCATAAAACCCCATTAAAACCATAAAAAACATAATAACCTTTAAAAATAAAAAAAACTAAAAAAACACTAAATATAATTTAAACCACTAAAAATGTTAAAAACACTAAAAACCATTAAAAATCCTAAAAAACTAAAAAACATAAAAAACATAAATAAATAAGAAAAACACTCAAAATCCCTAAAACCTAAAAAAAGACTAAATCCTAAAAAAACCCAAGAGTAAAAAACCTAAAAACTGTAAAAAAACATAAGAAAACCATAAAATCCTAAAAACAATTAAAACCCTTGAAAACCTAAAAAAAATCTAAAAATCCAAAACCCCTCAAAATCCCTAAAAAACAAAAAACCATAAAAATCCTAAAAATCTCTAAAAATCCCTCAAAACTAAAAACCAATAGAACCATAAAACCACATAAGAAAACCATAAAATCATAAAATTAATTGAAACCCCTAAAAATCTAAAAAATGAAAAAAAAACAAAAAACACAAAATAACTGAAAAACCCTAAAAACCATTTAAAACCCTAAACACCCATAAAAAACCCATAAAATCACTAAGAACTCCATAAACCCTATAAAACCCTAAAACATTTAAAAACTCTAAAAAGATTTAAAGCACCAAAGAACAAAAAACCACAAAAAACCAGTAAAACCCCAAAAAACACAAAAAACCATAACAATCCATTAAACCCTAAAATCCATAAATTACCTAAAAATTACTATAAATCCATAAATACATAAAACCCCTAAAAAACCTACAAACACTAATAAATAATTAAAAACCTAATAACACATAAAACCCTTAAAAACCAGAAAACCCTAAAAACACTTAAAACCCTCGAACCCTAAAAAACTGAAAATCAAACAAAATACATAAAAAACATAAAAATTTATAAAGTCTAAAAAAAGTTCTAAAAACACTAAAAACCTAAAAATCCCTAAAAATATTGACAACTCCTAAAAATGCTTTAAAACCCTAAAAACACTTAAAAACTCTAAAAAATACGGTAAAAACCCAAAAAAACTAACAAAACCGTAAATAGTAATTAAAACCTTAAAAACCCTAAAAACACATAAAAATACAAAAAACCCACTATGAAATATAAAAAACATATAAACCCCAAAAAACATAAAAAAAATAATCCTTAAAAAACTCAAAATCTCTAAAATCCTTAAAAATAATAAAAATCCAAAAAATCCAATACAATCCTTCAAACATAAAACCCATAAAAACCTAAAAAAACCTATGAAATTATTCCAAACCTAAAAACACATAAAACCCTAAAAAAATAATTCTAAAAACCATAAAAAATACAAGAACCCATAAAACCCCTAAAAATCTTTTAAACCATAAAAATACAACAAAAAAATCCACCTAAACATAAAAAACAATAAAAACCCAAAAAACCCTTAAGAAAAACATAAAAACCAAAATACACTTAAAACCCCCAAAAACCTAAAAAATGATAAAATCCCTAAAAGATCCTAAAACCAATAAAAACTACTAAGACCCATAAACACCTAAAACACATTAAACCCCTAAATATCCTAAAAACTCTAAATTTTCTAAACCTTTAAAAATTAAAAATTAAAAATAAATATTAAAATACCTAAATAAAAAATAAAAAAAACCATAAAACCCAAAATTAATAAAAAAAACCCCAAAAATACTCAAAATCCCTAAAAACCCTAAAACATTGGAAAAACAATAAAAATCCTAAAAAACCATAAAAATTCATAAAAAATTAAAATGCCCTAAAAATATTGAAAACCCCCAAAATATATTAAAAACCTAAAAACATTTAAAACCCATAAAAACATTAAAAATGAACAAAAAATTCTAAAACACCCTAAAATCCCTTAAAAACACTAAAGCCCCTAAAAAACCATAAAAACCAAAAAAACCATAAAAATCCAAAAACCATGAAAAACATTAAAAATATCTAAACCCCTAAAAATGTTATAATCTATAGAAAACCATAAATAACTAAAAAACTAAAAAACCCCATAAATACCTAAAAAACAAAAAAAAACTGCAAAAAAACCTAAACCCCCCTGAATCCCTCAAAATCTCCAAAACCCTAAGAATATATAAAACTCTTATAAATCATTGAAAATAAATAAAATCATTAATAACTCTAAAACCCTTGAAAACCATCAAGACGCTATAGAAAACTAAGTACACATAAATCCCAAAAAATCATAAAAACTATAAAACCCCTAAAAACATTATAACACTAAAAAACACTAAAAATACCTCAAAGTCCATAAATCCCTAAAAACCATAAAAATCCTAAAAAGTAACTAAAAATACCTAAAAACCGAAAAACACATAAAAACATGAAAACCCATAAGAACACCATAAAAACATAAAAACACATAGAACCCCTGAAAAACTAAAAATCCTAACCCCCCCCCCCGAAACCCTATAATCCTATAAATAATATAAAATCCTACAAATGATGCACCTCCCCCCTCTCTACGAGGGAGGAGCCTCTCCTAGAGGATATCTCGTCGCTCTCCTCTGCTGACCTATTACCCACTTTCCAGAGAATGGTGCTCTGCCCAAAAGTTCCGGAGTTTTTTGAAGGTTTTCTGCACATTCCCCTCTCGATTCGGGAGTTCACTAAGGCTTCGGACCTGCACCGCCTGACTCTGGTTGCACGCTTCCCGATGCAGTGACCCACGGTTGTCACTTTCGACAGGTTTGTTTCGGCTTTCTGGAACCTTAGGGCTCAAACGACTGTGTGCCTGTTCGATAGATCCCACATCATGATCTGATTTGCAATGGAAGAAGACATGGTCCTTGCCTGGTCAGTGGCTCCCCGGTCATGCAATGGTGCTCGCTTCTCCCTATTTTGGTGGAGCTTTGATTTTCATCTGAAGCAGAGTTCTCTGATTGCTGCTACCTGGGTCTGATTTCCTGAGCTTCCCCTTCCCTTTCAATATATCTCTATTATTTCTATGCTTGGGAATTTTGTGGGGAGGTTACTTTGTGTGGACAGTAGAACTAGGGCTCTTTGTCATCTGGTTACTCCAAGGGATTTTGTCGAAATCGATGCTTCGAAGTCTCCTGTGGACGCTGTCTGGATTGCTGTGGGGGAAGAGCTCAGGTGAAGAAAGCCTGTCATCTTTGAGCAATGGCCAGTTTTCTTCTCTTCTTGTTGGAGTTTTGGGTACAATGACTCTAGAGGCTGTTCTGGATCTGATAGGGGTGGTGGATCTCTGGCTCGCATGTCCTCTGGTGAAAATATCCTCCCTCTGGTGGAGGTGAAGGGGACAACGGGGGTGGCTTCCTCCCAACCTCTGAATGCTGATCTCCCCGGCTCACCTGCTTTGCTGGCTGGAAGTGATTTAGAGGTGGCCCTGATGGATTCCGGTGGGTTCATGGTGAGTCTGGCTGGAGGTGTTGATGGTTCCGAAAATTCTAATGAGGAGGAAGTGCTACTGTGTGAGAGGGATAATCGAGTTACTACTAAAGATTATCACGGGTGTGGTGACTCCCCTAGGAGGAAGACAGATGAAGTGAAGGCTACTGTGATGGGCATCATGAGAGAAAGTGTGGAGGATCCCTTTTCTCTGGATCTGGAATGAGATGACATAGCTGGCTCGAAGGTTAATGAGATCATAGATGGATCCTTTCCAGCAATTGAGGGTTCTGTGATTTCTCCAAACAACTCTCAGGTTGCATCCGTGGCTGAGCCTACCGTGGTGGATGTGCTGGTGGAAGATTTCGTGAAGGAGGCAGTGGTTGCTCAGGGCCTGAAGACTGGGGATGAGTGGTGCTTGTCTTCAGCTGAGGGAAGGTCTATGGAGGATGACATGAACTGGCGTGATGCCCCTTTGGTTCTGTCTGGATTTCCATGTGTGGGGGGGACCTGACATGAGGCCTGGATCACCTCCTCCCTCTAATAGTACAAGCGATGCTGAGGGAACTCCCAGTGGCTAGTTCTTTAGCCCCGCTGCCGAGAAATGCTGATGACACTACTGGTTCATCCATGGATCTGCAGAGGGCTATGGTCCTTCATGGTGTCCCCTCTGCGGAAGATTTATGTGTGCAACTGCATGAGATGGTGTGGGTCGAACGGGAATGGTTTCCGCTTGAGGATGAAGCTGAAAGGCTTGGGGAGAGGTTTTCTGAGGCTAATTGCTGGATTAACGCTGATATGGCCAGGACAGAGGAGAAAAGAACTGGAGGAAGTGCTGATACTCCTGGACCTGAATGTAATAAAGGGAAGGCACCATCGGCTATCCGTGATGGTGTCGCTTCCACGAAGGTGGGTGCTGCAGCTGGACCCACTTCCCCCCCTGAGACGAAGACGGAGGAGGGATTACTTTGCCCTTCCACATCCCATGGAAACTAGGGCCTCTTCACGATCTGTCAGACTTAATCTAAAGGTGAATAAGCGAGAGCGGCTTTCAATTTCTGAAGAGAAAGAGGAGGCTAGGATGAAGCTGTTATCCAGGCTTGGCATGCAAGAGGATTTTGAGTCTGGATGGGACTCAACAGACATGGGTGCTGAATCAGACTTCAGCTTTGCTGATGTGGGCATGGGGTTTCGAGGTGCGGAGCTGGAGGATTTTGGTGGCAATGTTGACTGATCCTCCCCTTGTGTGCTCTCCCTTTTGGACTTTTGACTTGTTTGCTTTTGTTTTTTGCTTTTCTTTCTTTTTTTGTGGCCTACGGGCTGAGGTCGTAAGGGGTTTTGGGTTTGGATCAGTGGATCCCTCCCCTCCCTTTTCTGCAGTGTCTGTGTCTCTTCTTTTAATAAATTTTGGGGGGTACCAGGAATAGCCTGGACCTGAGCATTCCTTTGTTCTACAAACTATAAAAACCATCAAACCAATAAAAACCCTAAAAACCCACTATAAAATTTAAAAACCCTTCAAACCCATAAAATGTTAAAAACCCTAAAATCCTAAAAACCCTTAGAATATCAAAAAAATTTAATTAAAAAATCCATAAAATGATAAAAAACCCTAAAAAATAGAAAACCTAAAAATTAAAAAAATAGGAAAACCCATGAAAATCCCAAAAAATATAAAAATACCACAAAACCAAGAAAGGCCATAAGTAAACCCTAAAACCCTACAAAACTAAAAATCAATAAAAACAAAAAAACACATAAAATCCTAACACCCATAAAAACATCAAAATACCTATAAACGCATAAAAATCTTTAAAAAATCCTTAAAAATTCATAAAAACATAAAAAACCACTAAAAACATGAAAACACTAGGAAAACATTAAAAACTTAAAAACAATTAAAGCCCCAAAAAACCAAAATATCCTAAAAATATTTAAACCCAAATGACCATAAAACACTAAAAACCAATAAACCCCATAAAAATATTAAAACCCCTAAAACCCCTAAAAACTCTAAAGAACCACTTAAACAAAAAAAAGGTTATAAAACTCTATTTTTTTAAATACCTTAAAAGGGGAAAAACCTAAAAACCAAAAAATACATAAAACAATTTAAAAAATCTAAAAACCCGTTAAAATCCCTAAAAACCCTAAAAACCTATAAAATCCTAAAAAAATACTAGAATCCTTAAAAATATAAAAAACCATAAAAACCCCGAAACCCATAAGAGAACTCTAAAAACCTAAAAAACATAAAAGTATTTAAAAACAAAAATATTCTATAAGCCCTAAAACACTAAATACCATAAATATCACTATAACCTAAAAAAATATAAAAAATCATAAAACCCTAAAAACCAATAAAAACTCTAAAAAACCATAAAACCCATAAAACTCAAAAAATCCCTATAAATAGAGAAAATACCATAAGAACCCTAAAAACCATCAAAACATTATAAACATAATAATCCTAAAAAATCTCAAAATAATACATAAAAATTTAAAAAAGCCAAAAAAAACTTAAAATCCACAAAAACCATAAAAACACAAAAACCCTTATAACCACAAAAAAACCTAAAATTGATGAAACCCTTATAAACACATAAAACCCTCAAAATGACTAAAAACCTTAAAACCATAAAAATACAAGAAATCCATTAATATCTTTAAAAACATAAAAAACTATAAAAACCAAAAAATACTGTAAAAAACCTTAAAACAAAAAAAAACTTGACACCCCTAAAAACATAAAAATGCAAAAAAAACCTAAAAATCCTAAAAACACTAAAATCCATTAACACCCCATAAAACCATAAAAATATTATAAACCCATAAAAACCTTAAAAACATTAAAATATATAAACACCCTTTAAACCATATTTTTTTTAAATCTAAAAAAAACTTTAAAACCCAAAAAAAGTAAAAGAACATTAAGACCCCAATATAAGAAAAAAATCCCTAACACCCCTAGAAACTCTAAAACCCCTAAAAATATCTAAAACAGGTAAAAATCATAAAAAACATAAAATACCTAAATATCCCAAAAAAGATAAAAACCCATAAATGATTTGAAAACACATAAGAAAATATTAAAAACCTAAAAAACCTAAAACCCATAAAAACCCAAAAAATACATAAAACCCAAAAAATCCCATAAAAATAGAAAAAATCCCTAAATAACCAAAAAACCAAAAAAAACACACAAAAAACCCAAAACCACCCTTATAATACCTTAAAAACCAAAAACACAAAAACCCCCTAAAAAACCTAAAAACACCAAAAACCCTAAAAGACCATAAAAATACTTAAAACCCATTAAAACTCTAAAACCCCTAAAAACCATTAAAACCCATAAAACCCGTAACAACCGTAAAAATATATTAATAATATAAAAAGACTTTAAACCACAAAAATGATAATAATCTATAGTAAACCTTAACAACCCTAAAAACTCAAAAAATACCTGAAAACTGAAAAAACCATAATTAATCTAAAAACCTCCAAACCCCTAAAAACCATTAGGATCACCAAAACCCTAAATATTTAAGAAATTCCTGAAATATATCAAAAAAATGTAAAAAATCATGAAACCACAGAAAACCTGTAAGAAAACATTACAAATATTAAAACACATTATACCCGTAAACACCTATAAAATGTTAGAAACTCTAAAAACCCATAAAAAACCCTCAATACCATAAAACCCTTAAAAAATATAAAGAACCCTAAAAACCCATAAAAACTAAATCCTCCAAAAACACTAATAACCATTTAAATCCCCAAAAATTTTTAAAAACATAAAAACCCTAAAATACTCAAAAAACCCCTTAATCCCCCAAAACCACTAAAAACCATAACAACACTAAAAACTCTAAAAAACCCTAAAAACCCTCAACATAACTAAACGAAAAACAAACATAAAATACTAAAAAACCAGAAAAATATAGTGAAGCATAAAAAATCACAAAAAACAAAGAAAACCTCTATGAAAAACATAAAAATATAAAAAACACTTAAACCCTTAAAAACCTTTAAAATCTATAAAAACCCACAAAATACATTAAAAATAACAAAAAATACCTAAAATATAGAAACCCTATAAACTATGAAAACCCATATAAAAACCATAAAAACAGAAAAAAAACCTAAAATTATTAAAAAACTAAAAATTCTAAATGTTTCTAAAAACACCTAAAAAACTTAAAAACCCTAAAAAACCCATATAACCTTTAATAACAATAAAACCCCATTAATCACTAAAACCACTCTAAATATTAAATACCATTAAAACCCCTAAAATATTTAAAAACTCTATGAAACCATTAAAATAATAAAAACTAAAAAAACAATAAATCACCCAAAAACCCATAAAAACAAAAAAAAACCTTAAAACCCTCAAAATCCATAAAAATGATAAAAACCCTAAAAATAATAAAACAATCCTTATAAATCTCTAAAAATATAGAAATCCAAAAAATCTTAGAAAACCTATATAAAGACATTATATATAAAAACACTTTAACCACCTAAACAGATAAAAAATTATAAAACCGTAAAAATCCTAGAAACGCTAAAAACCCTAAAACCCACCAAAATTGATAAAACCCCAAAAAATCCATAAAAATATAATGAAATACCTTAAAATACCTTAAAACTTAAAATACTATAATAAACTGTGAAATCCCCCCAAAAAACCTAAAAAACCTAAAAACAAATAATACCCCTAAAACAAAAAAATGATAAAAACCAAAAAAATTATAAATGACCCTAAAATATCTAAAACCACTAGAAACATTAAAAATCCCTAAATCCATAAAAACCCCTAAAAATTATAAAAACCCTTTAAAACCATAAAAAGTAAAAAAAATAAAAAAACCCTAAAACCACAAAAAACTATAAAAACCATCAAATCTATAAGAATCCCAAAAATTCTCAAAATACCTAAAAACCACAAATAAAATAAAAAGCCCAAAAAATATATAAAAAACCTTATAATTAAAAACCTTACAGTACAAGAAATGTCCTAAAAAACACTAAAAAAACAAAACACACATCAAACCCATAAAAACCTAAAAAAATATTGAAACTGCTAAAAAACACTAAAAACCCTCAAATTCCCTAAAAACCCTGAAAACCAAAAAATATTCCTTAAACAGTTCTAAAAATCCCAAATCTATAAAAGCCCATAAAACCCTAAAAAGACCTAATAAAAACATAAAAGCATAGAAACACTTAAAACCCCAAGAAACTAAAAACTCTGGAAATTATAAAAGACAATAAAAATGCACAAAAAACTTACAAACCATAGAGAATATAAAAAGACTTTAAAACCATAAAAACCGTAAAAATCCAAAAAACCAACCAAAAACACTAAAAACCATTAAAACATCTACAAATGTTAATAATTATAAAAACATTAATAACCTAAAAAATTAAAAGAAACCTAAGACTCCAAAAACTATAAAAACCCCTAGAATTCTAAAAAACCCAAAAAACACAAATATCCCTCAAAATCCCCAAAAACCGAAAAACCAAAAAATAATTTTAAAATCCAATGAAATATAAAAAATTACAAAAAACATCAAAAAAAATAAAAAAAATATGTATCCCTTAAAAACCTATAAACACATTAAACCCCCTAAAACATAAAAATCCTTAAAATCACAAAAAAACCTAAAACCCATGAAAACTTGAAACCCCTAAAAACAATTAAAAATCAAAAAATCTCACAAAAACAGTAAAAACCATTAAAAAATCTATAAACCTATTAAACCCCTATAAACTTTTAAAACATAAAAAACCGTAAAAACATTATCAAATAAAAAACCCAATAAAACCCCAAATAAACTAAAAAAAACTTAAAAACCGTAAAAACACTCAAAATCCCTAAAACCCATAAAAAACATAAAAATCAAAGAAAAAATAAAAAAATCACAAAATTTTTAATAAACCCCAAACCCCATGAAAAACCATAAGAAACCATAAAAACCTAAAATCACTAAAACCCCAATAAACATAAAATTGAATAAAACACAAAAAATCCATAAAAACTCAAAAAATTATTAAACTTTCCAAAATTCCCTAAAAACCATAAAATCCTAAAAATCGCTAAAAACCCTAAAAATATTAAAACCCCTAAGAAACCCTATATAAACTAAAAATACTAAAAACCCATAAGAAAACAAAAAGTCACTAAAATCCATAATCCTCATAAAACCCTAAAACACTAAAAACCATAAACCCCTCTAAAAACAATAAAAATCCATAAAATCCATAAAACCCCTAAAACCCCAATAAAAACTCTAAAAACATTTTAAACCACAGAAAACAAAAAAAATCCATTAAAAACCCTAAAAAATATATGAAACCCTAGAAAACCAATAAAACCCAAAAGAAACCAAAAAATACAAAAAACACATAAAACCCCTCAAAATCTCTAAAAACCATAAAACCCCTAAAAGCTTAAAAATCCATACAAACCCTAATAACATAAAAATATTAAAAACCATAAAAACCCATAGGAAAACCCCAAAAACCAAAAAACACATAAACCACTAAAAAAACATAAATATGATAAAACCCCTAAAACCCTAAAAACCCATACAAACCTTAAAAACCATAAAACACCTAAAACATTAAAAATCCATAAAAACATTAAAACTCTAAAAACCACAAAAAAATATAAAAACACTTTAACCGCTAAAAAAGTTATATTACTATAAAAATCATTAAAACACTAAAAAACACATAAAACACCAAAAAACACAAAAAAAAACTATAAAACCCCTAAAAACCCTAAAAACCCTAAAAACATAAAAACGGTCAAAAACCCTTAAAACATTAAAAATCCTTAAAAACATTAAAATCCCTAAATATGTAAAGCACCTTAAAAACCCAGAATACCTCTAAAAACCCGTAAAAACCTAAAAAAATAAATCCCCTAAAAACTTAACAAATGATAAAAACCCTAAAAACACTAAAAACTCTAAAATACACCAAAATTGCTAAAAACACTAAAACACTAAAAACTCTAAAATACACCAAAATCACTAAATACACTAAAACCTAATAAAAATAATAAAGAGCCATAGAAGTACCTAGAACATAAAAAAACATAAAAACTCTAAAAACCCTTATGAAACCTTTAATAACCTAAAAACACTTAAACCCCAAAAAACCTAAAAACACTAAAAACCATAAAAATCCTAAAACCGCTAAAAACCATAACCCTAAAAACATTAAAATCCCTAAAACCCCATAAAAACCAAAAAACATACTAAAAACTATTAAACCCTTTTAAACCAAAAAAAACATTAAAAAACTCTAAAACTGTTAAAATCCTAAAAACACAAAAAAAAACAATATACCCAAAATAGCATAGAAAGAATAAAAAATCACAAAATGTTCAAAATCCCTAAAAACCCTAAAAACCAAAAAATATCTTAAAAATACACTAAAAATCCCAAAAAATGTAAAAACCCTGTGAAATTTGAAAAACCATAATAAATACACTAAAACCTATAAACCCAAAAAACCCATAAAAACCTAAAGACAAAAAAAATCTAAAAACCATAAAAACAATTAAACCCACAAAAAACCATAAAACCCCATAAAAACCTTAAATAATAATACTATAAAAACCCTTAAACCCCTAAAAACGTTAAAATCTCTAAAATCCTAAATATCTAAAAAAACTAAAAAAATACCCTATAACCATAAAAATTCATTATTACTCTAAAACTTTTAAAAAAACCCTCAAAATTCATAAAACCCAATATACCATAAAAAAGCTATAAAAATCCACAAAAATTCCTAAAAACCTAAAACCCTTGAAGTACCCTAAGAAAACCATAGCAACTGAAAAACCCATAAAACTTCAAAAAAAACCTAAAAAATTATCAAATCCCTAAAACCCCTGAAAACCCTAAAACCCCCTAAACCCCCCCAAAATCTGTAAAAACTATAAAAATACTAAAATATTCCCAAAAAACTTAAAAAACTAAAAAAACATAATAACTTTATCAAATCCTAAGACAATTTTAATACCCAAAAAATTATCGAATCCCTTAAAAACATAAAAATGAGAAAACCCAAAAAACTAAAAAAACATAAAATCCATAAAAACCATAATAACCACTAAAACCATAAAACCCCTTAAACCAGAGAAAACCATAAAAACCAACCAAAACCTTAAAACCATTTAAACCCATAAAAATTAAATACTCTATAAAACTTGAAACACATAAAAAACATAAAAAATCCTAAAAACTAAAAAAACCATAAAACCCTAAAATGATCAATATTACAAAAATCCCCAAAAAATCCTAAAGAGACCAAAAAAATCCCTAAAATAGTATAAATCCTTAAAAACCTGAAAACTCAATGAAATACGTAAAATAATAAAGACAATAATACCCCTAAAGCCACAAAAAATGATAAAAATCACAAAAACCCTAAATCCATAATATCCTCAAAATTTCTAAACCCTAAAAAAACAAACAAATGTAAAAAAATCCCTAAAAATACATAAAAACATAAAAACCCTAAAATCCTTGGAAACCCCTAAGAATACCCTAAAAATAGAAAAACACTTAAAACCCATAAAAAGTTAAAAATTTCTAAAAAACATAAAAGTCCAAAGAACCATAAAAACACTAAAAATAATAAAAACCCCTAAAACACTTAAAAACACTAAAAACACAAAACCATATAAACTAATAACACTTTACAAAGCCACTATGAACTCAAAAAAAACCCCTAAATGTGTTAAAAATCTCAAAAAATCTTAAAAACAATAAGAACATAACAAATTCCTAAAAACCAAAAACGAATATAAATACCCTAAAACACCAAATAACCCAAAAAACTATCAAAATCCCTAAAACCCCTAAAAACAAAAAAAGAAAAAAGTCCATAAAATTTTTTAAAAACGGAAAAAACATAAAATACCAGAAAACACTAATAAATCATTAAAAACCTATAATAAATTATAACCTCTAAAACCTAAAAAACTAAAGCCACTAAAAATAGAAAATAAAACTCTAAAAACCACAAAACATAACCTAAAAAACATAAAAAACACTAAAAACACTAAAATCCCCTTAAAACCCACTAAAAGAACTAAAAACCCTTAAAACTCATAAAACATTAAAAAATACAGAAACACTTAAAAATCCTAATAATCTCGAAAAAAACTAATAACAAAAAAACCAACAAAAACCCTAAAGCGACTCAAAATCCCTAAGAACCCTTAAAACCAACAAAAATACAGAAAAATCATAATCCCTAAAAATGAAAACAACATAAACCTCCAAGAAACCCCTAAGAAAAACTTAGGAACCTAAAAACACTTAAAAAAGTTAAATAAATAAAAATGTAAAAATCCATAAAATCCCAAGAATCCAAAAAACCACTCAAAATGCATAGAATCACTAAAAACCATAAAACCCATGAAAATCCTTAAAAAACATAAAAATTTAAAACACCCCAAATAACCCCAATAAAAAACTTAAAACCACAAAAACACTTAAAACCCATATATAAGCTAAAAAATTCTAAAAACCGTAAAAATTCTTAAAATCCTAAAAACCATAAAAAACATAAAACCCCTAAGACCATTTAAAACTCTAAACCCCATAAAAAGTCTAAAACTCCACTAAAAACTATATGAACACTTTAAAACCCTAAAAGAACTAAAATATTATAAAAATCCTTAATAACCCTAAAAAGTCAAAAACTGTAAATTCCCAAAATAACCATAAAAACACTAAAACCCCTAAAAACTCAAAAAATCCCTAAAACCCCAAAAAACTAAAAAATATCAATAAAATCGATAAAAATACCTTAAAATTTAAAACCCATAAAAACCATAAAAACCCTAAGAAAACCATGAAAAAACTAAGAACACTTAAAAACCCCCAAAACCACAAATCCCTAAAAACCCTAAAACACCTAAACACTCTAAAATGCTAAAAACATAAGCCCCCTAAAAATAGTAAAAACCAAAAAACCATAAAAACAACTAAAATCTCGTTAATCTCCTTGAAATTTAAAAAAACGTTAAAATCCATAAAACCCTAAAAACCCAAAAAAACAAGAAAACCTATAAAAACCATAAAAACCATTAAAACCCTAAAAATACTTAAAACCCATAAAAATCCCTAAAAATAAAAAAATCCCTAAAATCCCAAAAAAATTAAAACCCCCAAAAAAATATAAAGACCCCGAAGAAAACCTTAAAAAACTAAAAGCACTTAAAACCACTAAAAACGATCAAATAAATGCTAAAAACCCTAAAAAACCTAAAAACCCACAAAAACTTTAAAAATACATGAAACCCATAAAAATACCAAAATACCATAGAAATATATTAAAAGGTAAAAAAACCCAGAAAAACATAAAAATATAGAAACAATTAAAACCCCTAAAAACATAAAAATGCTAAAAACTCAAAAACACCGTAAAAATACCAAAACTCTAAAAACCATAAACCCACTATAATTATTAAAACCCCCTAAAATCCCATAAAACCCTAAAAAACAATAAAAATATAAAACCCATTTAATTCCCTAGAAATGATAAAATACACTAAAAATATTTAAAACCATAACAATTTAAAAAAAACCCTAAAATCCAAAAAACCAAAAATCCCAAAAACCCCCTAAGAAGTCTAAAAAATAATAAGAACAAAAAAAACTAAAAGGGACCTAAAAGTACCTAAAAACATAAAAAACCCAAAAAACGAAAACCCATAATAAAACCTTAAAACCCTGAAAACACTTAAAACCCTGAAAACATAAAAAAATCTAAAAGTCCTAAAAACTCTAAAAACCCTAAAACCCCTAAAAAGAACAAAAAACCATGTTACCAAAAAATCATAAAAAACCATAAAATTTCAGAAAAACAAAAAGACCCTATAAACATTGAAAATCCCAAAGAAAAAAATAAAACCTAAAAACACTTAAAATCCCTAAAACCTATAAAAATTAAAACCCTAAAAGTCCCTAAAAACCCAAAAACTATAAAACCTGTAAAAATAATAAAAAACCCTAAAAACCTTATAAACTATAAAAATCCTATAAACCATAAAAATACTAAAATTCCATAAAATCTCTAAAAATTTAAAAAACCCCTAAAAATGTTAAAAAACATAAGAAAAACTTACAAAACTAAAAACAAATAAAACCCCTAAAAACATAAAAACACTATATAATATAAAAACCCACAAAAAACTATAAATCCCTAAACCCCCAAAAAATTATAAAATACAAAAAATAGCATAAATATCCCTAAAATGATAAAACTATAAAATCACTGAATAACCATTATTAAATAATATAAACCTAAAAACACTTTAAACCCCCCAAAACCAAAAAACAATAAAACCCATAAAATACATAAAAAATGCTTTAAACTAGAAAAACCACAAAACCCCTAAAAACCAACAAACACCGTAAAAACCCAATAAAAAAAATAAAAACCATTTAAACACATAAAAATGTAAATATATTCTAAAATACCTTAAAACCCCTAAATAACTCCAAAAAATTCCAACAAATCCAAAAGACCAAAAAAACCAAAAAGAACCTAAAAACCGTAAAAACCATCAAAATCCCAAATGACCCTAAAAACCACAAAAATTATAAAAAATTCCAAAAAATTCATAAAAATGTAAGAAATGAAAAAAATCCCAGGAAAACGCTCAGAGAACCTTCAAAAAACAAATTGAAACCCCAAAACCATAAAATGATGATAACGTTATAAAATTAGAAAACCCCCAAAAGCCTAAAAACACTAAACCCCTCAAAATCCCTAAAAACCCTAAGAACCCTAAAACCTTAAAAACTCTAAAAATCCCTAAAAAAATTTATAACATTAAAAACCCTTAAAACCCCCTATGGAAACCTTTGAAACCTTAAAAAAAGTTAAAATCTGTAAAACCTTAAAAAGGTAATCACTCTAAAATGCCCAAAAAACCAAAAAACCCCAAAAACCCAAAAACCCCTAAAAACATAAAAAACTCCTTAAAACCCATAAAAACCATAAAACCACTAGATTTTATAAAAAACATTAAATCCCATAAAAACTCAAAAAAATTAAAATCCCAAAAAAACTGTAAGACCCTAAAAACACTAAAAAATTTTGAGAACCATAAAAATACATAAAAATCATAAAAGCATAAAAATATGAAAAACCTAAAAACCCTAAACGCCATTAAAAACATAAGAAAACCATAGAAAACTATGTAAACCTGAAACCTGTAAAAGCCCTAAAATTATAAAACCCTAAAAAACCCTTAAGAACATAAAAATTCTTAAAAACCGTTAAAAATCAATAAAAATATCTAAAAACTAGAAAAAATATAAAAATACTTTAAACCCATAAAAACAATAAAAACTACTAAATAAAATTAAAATATCTAAACACTCAAATAAACCTAAAAACCCAACAAATAATAAAAACCCTAAAAACCCTAAATTCCCTAAAACCCCTCAAAATCCCTAGAACCCCTAAAACAATACATATCTTTCAAAAGACCTAAAATCCCAAAAAACCTAAAAACCAAAAAAGCCTATAAACTTAAGAAAACCATAAAAACCTAAAAAAACATAAAACCCCTAAAAAATAAAAACTCTAAAACTCTAAAACCCTAACCCCCCAACTGTAAATATGCTAAAACCCCCCATAATCCCTAAAATCAATGAAACCCATAAAAATACTAAAAATTTAAAAAATCCCTAAATACATAAAATAACATAAAAACCTAGAAACCCCAAAGATTACCTGAAAAATAAAAAAACATAAAACCGCTAAAATCCCTAAAATGGATAATAACCCTAAAAATACCTAAAAACTCTTAAGGACAAAAAAATCCACAAATACGATACAAAACCTCAAAATTTTGAAAATCCCATAAATAAAATAGAAATAGAAAAATATAATATAAAAACCTATTAAACATCTAAAAACATTAAAAAAATAAATACATATAAAAACACAAAAAATCAAAAATAGACTAAAAAACCAAAAACCCTGTAAACCCTTAATATCCCTAAAATACCTAAAAATGATTAAAATCATAAAACTTATAAAAATCCCTAAAAATACTAAAAACCTAAAAAAAAAGAAAACCCGAAACACCTAAAATTAATTAAAACACCTAAAACCCCTAAGAATGCAAAAAAACCCTAAAATGTAAAAAACACTAAAACAAAAAAAAAACATAAAACCCCCTACAAACATTAAAAATCATAAAAACCCCTAAAACCCATAAAATAAAACTAAAAACTCTAAAAAAATTAAACCAATTCATCCATGTCACCTCTAGTACTAGTCCATGCAAACATCAGAACCCACCCAAGCTAGTGACAACACCAGTCCATGTCAACATCCGAACCAGCACCAATCCAGGCCAACAACAACATCAGTCCATGCCATCTCCAGAATTATTACTAGCAACATCACCAGGCCATGCAAGCTCCAATATCAGCACCAGTCCATGCCAGCGACAACACCAGTCCATGCCAGCGACAACACCAATTCTTTCTAGTGGCAGAACTAGAAGTAGTCCAAGGCAACTATGCTAGCTCCAACACCAATCCAAGCTAAGTCTAGCACCATAGATCCAAAGGTGAAGAATAAACTGAGGATCAATGTAAATTCTAAGGGGAGATTATGAAAAGTAGAAATTATAGGGAGGTTTCCATCCTTGGGATGACAGCAAACAACCACCCTAAGACGGATCCAACGAACATAATGGTAAGAGTTAAAACTCATACTATCACCTATAAAGATGATGGTTTGATGGATAATTCAAACTTTTATTCAAATGTAGGTTTAAAAGTAATCAGTTTCTACTATGGAACCAAAGGTAAACATGAATAATAAAATATATGGTTTGTATAATGTATACTAGTTTGTAATCTGTACTGAATAAATCACCTGGATTTGAACATTTCCACAAATGGAGTGTAAGTATCGAACATTAATTTTTTAGCATTCAGGAATGTAGTAACAATTACAAGTTATGCAAATCAGTAAATGAAGAAAATTTAATTGAATAACTATTAAGGTGTATAATATTGATACAAATAAATGAAACATTGAAACTTACCACTATGTTGTTTTTCATAAACCAGTTGCATCACTAAAATAGGGTTTGACTATGAATTGTCATTCAAGAACTCATTTTTTCAACAACACCATCCCACAATACTTGGATAAATGTGATACTAGTGAGCTTCAAAATCCATATTTCTAAATATTATGTAAAAAAATCACTAAATACTGGGCATATTGAAACTTTAATGAAAAATATATATTTATGCATGCAATAATAGAGTGAAATGAGGTAAGAGTAAATGAAACAATGAAATTCTCCGCTCATCTTTTTGCCTCATACACTGATAGAATTTAAAATTTCACAGAGATTGTGGTTATCTCTAAACATTCATTGATTTCAAGAATAGTTTTTATTGATCTATTTTTGCTTCCTACTTCAATATACATGAACCTTATTTGTTTACCTTTCATTCAATAATGAATGTTTAAAATCACATGTTCAATAAACTGTGACATGAATTGGTCACCCAACTCATCCCCCAAAGAAATATATTAAAGAAGAAAAGGTGTTACAATACATACATTAGATTTAATGAGATTACATTATTTAGTAATCAAGAGAGAAACAAGATGAGGTAATAATAAAACTCAAACTAATGCTCACAATGCATCATACATACTTGAAACATCCAAGATTCTACCAAGAAATCACCTCATACAATAATGGTAGCAACTCAAAGAGAGCACTAACACCTCATAAGTAATGATCAACTCCCTCTAGGAGACACATTAACTAGGTCATTAAAATGCATCAAACAACATCAGTGACAACATACAACATGGAGAGAAATCAACATAAGTGAGCACTGATCAGATGAAGCTACAGATGCTAAAAACCACCAATGCAAACACCCATCAAGTGTAGAATATTAGTGCTGATCTTGTCTATAGCTGCAATAATACAACACTCATTATACTGACAAAACTAAAACATACCTTAAAAAACAAGTGAATAAAATTAATAAGGCACGTTATTTTATTGGAATTAGTATTCCTGGCAAGACATCCATGTGGGGATTAGGGGTATGTGATCGACTATTGGATTCTATTTAATTTAGACCCCAAATTTTTTATTATTCATGATTTGACAACAAATGATATTATATTTTGATGAAAGGTTAATTGATTCAATGGTGAGGGTGAGAAACAAGAGTAAAAAACCACAATCGTGCAGTAAAGCATCAATCAGTGCATCCTAAATAATGAGAGTTCAAGGGGTGTGGTGACAAAAAAATCACATAAATTTCACTTAACCACTGCTACTAGAAGACAAGAGAAACCTACTGGGACTCTTGATTGTAGTATTAAGTTATTTTATACCATGAGAGTGTATTTTAGGGACTGTGTGATGTTTCTAGTCAGTTTTGGTTGATAATTAACTGGGCATGATTTACATGGTCAATTAATAACTCAATTTCCTTACACATCACTCATTGGATTTGGACTCCTTATTGTAGCTTTTTGATTTCTCTCAGTGCCCTATACCATACACTCAGACACTCACATTAAATATAAAAAAATTTAAACATTTATATGTCTTACATATCACCCACAAAACACCACCATTAAATATCGTTTCCTTAACCCCACATAAGTTAATTAGTGAATTAGCAAAACCTACCTTTATATAGATGTCCCAGTCACTAACTGATATTTATGCTCATGATTTCTACAACCATGAATTTGTATAATTATCAAGGATATGTGAAATTATTTAATTGATTTATATCCATTTTTTATATTAAAAAATATTAAAATACAAAAATATACTCAAATTGGAATTCAATGCTTTTACACATTATTATACAAATTTGATTTTATAGATTTCAAAAAGCAAAAATCATATTTTAAGGTGCATAAGGAGGCATTAAAAAGATCTATATAATCAAATTTTATTCCCCTAAATTAAAGAATTAAATTTCACATACAAGGGATCATGTCTTGTACACTATCAAGGCATGTTAAGAGGATGAACACAACATGCTATGTGGGATAAAATTGATCGGTCAAACCACTATCATGTACCCAAACATACTTGAATCAAGATCTAATGAGGTTGAGAGTCCTGGAAATTACCCAAGTGAAGGGGTTTCTAAAACATTATAACATCACCAAGATAATGAGATTATGTTCTCAAAAAGCATGAATTGGAAGCTCTACCATCTTTTCAAGGTGATTAAGAAGATGAAGCCTACACATTGATCAAGTATTTCATAATAACAGTGAATATTTTCCCTCTTAGTATATTGACATAAAAGGAGTCATGTATTAAATTATTCCCTTATTACATAGGGGAGGAAAGTGGATGGATACTCCAATATGAATAATACACATTTGACACTTGAGAGGCCATTTATAGTTCATTTTAAACGAGGTATTACCCAATAGAGAAAACCTAGTGAATGAGGAGGGTAATAAGCATAAGTATTTACATGGTTTTCCCAAATGGTTATAAGAAAGAAGAATAATATTCAGGGTGTAATAAATCATTCAGAATCCTTGAAAAAATAGTCAGGTCACAGACTTCACACATGTCTATAATAACATGTCTATGTTGTTTTTTTTTATCCATGATGCCCAAAAAAACAAGAAAGGATGAAATCCAATCAGATGGATTATACAAGCTGTCAAACCCAAAATTACTTTTAATAAAACAAGACTTGATGAATTAAATTACACAATAACACAAAACAGAACAAGAATATAATACTATAATTCCTAAAAAGTACTAATAATAAACAGTTGACAACATTTGCTTTAGTAATTTGTAGCTCTTTATGATCAAAAAATGAATATCATAAAACAAAATGAACTTAAGTAATAATCTTAATTATTTGGTTTGGTTTTCTCATATGGTTTCAAGAAACAATAATAAAAGTCAATATGTAATTTTTTTTTGGAATCCATGAAAAAATAGACATGTCAATGGATTAGAAATGGACAAGTATAAAACTATGCAGTTGAGGGAAACATATCTGGAAATTTGAAACTCTTCAATCACTCATATTTCCTTTGATTGTTCTACTCAAGAAAGCCTATCAAATTCTTCAAAACCCAAATGATTTTAAAATTCTATGCATTTTCTATAAGCACCTCAGTTAATATTAATCGTAGAAATTTTTCCACAAACTAATAGACAGATTCCAAAGAACAACCTCTGGTGAAACTATGGAACATAAACATATCAATTTCAACAACAAGATCAAGAGTACACTTAAAAAGATAAAGCCAATGCAATGACATGAACATCACAATTAGCTTCCATTTGATAAATCTTCATGAAAGAAATTATTATACATAATAAGTACTTATGTATACTATAACTTATTTAATAGAGGAAATTGGATGTACCTAGTTTATGGATGCCCCATTGATAATACCGACATTTATTTCAAATTCAATGCACAACATCCAACAAGTACATAATCAGTATGTTGATGAAAAATTCTATAACATAATAATGCTCAACAATGAATAAAAATTCTTGTCATAAATGTAATATACATGGGAGATAAAATTAATGGTTAACAATTAAAAAAGAAAATATTATCCCTGTATTTGAAAAGAAAATAAATTACAAATAATGCATAAAAGTGATAATTTTAAATATTAAAATAATTTATGATTCATGAGCATTGAACAATTCTAATTTAAAATAACATAAAAATATCACTCTGATGCTCAGTGATTTTTTCAGAGCAATCACCACTGTGGTCAATCCATGAATCCATGGGCTTGACAGGCAGGTTCCTATTACAGAGGTAGGTTTTATGATTAGGAATGAAATTAGATATTTTCTCGAAGGTGACATATTTGGGACGCATCTGATGGTTCCTGCTACTGTTGTATGTAGATGTTTCTCTGGTAAGATCTTCATTCCTATTAGTAGAATAGATACATCCAGAAGAAGGGCTGCTATATTTCAGAAATATCGACTTCAACTTTGATAGCTGGTAAGAATGGTCGTCTTAGGGATCAAGTCCATCGATAGCATCAATATATCCTCCCATGTGAGGGAACAATGAAGTCAATCTAGAATGAAGTATTTCATATCTCATATTAAAATTAGATTCCTTTTGGACTCCAAAGACTTCATAAGAAGTTATAGTAATGAACCATAAATCAATATACCTGAAAACCAAAAAGAGGGGGGGGGGAAATTAAATCCAGTCAAGGGTGGATTCAAACTGATTGGGAAGTATCCCTAAAGAGAAAATACTGAATGAAACTAGAAGAAATTGACATTCCCATGAACACGAGTGGAGAGATAACAGAAAATCTAGTAGTGGGATGCAATCTGAGATAATGGTGATGAGATCTGAGGTGGGACAATGGGAGGTGAGGGTGGAGCAGGGAATGGCAGGATGTGAGGCCAGGCAGCGGGAGGTGAGGCGATGGGTGGCGAGGCCGAACATAGGACTGGCCAATAAGGGTAGTATCTTTTGTATAAAAAGTATTAAATGTTTATTAAATAAATAATATTGAAAAATATAAAAATTGTTATAATTTAGGGAATATTTAATATCCAATTTTGAAAAATATAAAAACATTTAATATTTGGAGAAAGTAGAAAATTAAAATCCATTATGATATTTTTTTAATAAATCCCCAAGTAATAAAAATTTAGTTTAGTCATAAAAATAATACACACACACACACATACACTATGTTTCTCTTAATTGATTATTGATAAAATCTTTTTTTTTTGTATGGTTTGTTGTATCATTTTTTAATGACGGAAAAATATTTGTTGGTAATATTCATTATTAATAAAAGATTCATGTGTTGGTAAAAAGATGTTGGTATTAGTATGATAAAGTAAAAGATACAACTGTTGGTAAATGATATGTTGGTATTAAATAATCAATGCTAACCTATATATCTATTGGTAAAAAGAAGTGTTGGTATTAAAAGTTAATATCAATGAAACATAATATCTATTGGAAATGATCATCTTTACCAATAGATATATTATCTGTCAATAAATTTCTATTGGTATAACACATTTTTTGTAGTGATAAGAAACCTTTATATCCATTCAAAACCCTATAAAACCATAATAATCTAAAAATTTAAATCCGCTAAGAAACCTAAAAATGTTAAAACAAATAAAACCCCTTAAACCCCTAAAAAATATATAAACCCTCAAAATCCCTAAAAACCCTAAAACCATAAAAATAAAAAAAATCCAAAAAAAATCTAAAAATGTAACAAATCTTAAGAACCTTGAAAACCCCTAAGAAAACCATAGAAACCTAAAAACACATAAAACCCCTAAAATCCTAAAAATGTTTAAAACCCTAAAACACTAAAAGGACACGAAAACCCCCTAAACCCATAAGAACCAGAAAACCCCCTAAGAACCATAAAAACCTTAAAACCCATAAAAAATATAAAAATTATTTAAACTCCTAAAAACATTAAAATCACAAAAAACCATTGAAAACCCTAAAAACTAAAGAAAAAACCCATAAAACCCTAAAACCCCCTAAAATCCCTAATACCCATAAAAACCCATAAAAACTAAAAAAATATTTAAAAACTCCTAAAATATATAAAATTATAAAAAATAAAAAAACCCACTAAGAAAACCTTACCAAAATAAAAACACATAGGACCCCTAAATGCCTTAAAAATGCTGAAAATACTAAACAACCCCAAAAACAATAAAAACCTTCAAAACCTTTAAAAGCCTAAAAATACAATAAAATCTCCAAATACCCTTTAAACTCCTAGAAACATTAAAAATTTAAAAAATTTGAAAACCTAAAAAACTATTCAAAACCCTAAAAATCCAAAAAACCACAAAAACATCAAAATACTAAAAACCCCTAGAAACATTAAAAATCCCTAAAAACCACATAACCATAATTGTTTTTAAATATCCTTAAAAAATAACTAAAAATTGAAAAAACTAAAGGAAAAACAAAAAATCATGAAAAACTAAAAAATAGTTAAAACCCTTAAAACCCCTAAAATTTATTTATAATACATTAAAAATCTAAAAAAATTTAAAACCCAAAAAAAAAGAGTTTAAACCCCTCAAAACCCTAAAAACCCATAAAAACCCAAAACAATGGTAAATGCCATAATACCCCTAAAACCATAAAAAATCATAAAAAACCATAAAAAACCTAAAAAACTAAGAACTATAAAAACCATTGAAACCCCCAATACGTTAAAAAAACTAGAAAACCATAATGACATTAAAAAACTCTAAAACCCCAAAAAACAATAAAAACCCTCAAAAACTTTAAAACCCCTAAAACCCATAAAAAATTTAAAATTCCCAAAAAATAATAAAAAACATAAAAAATCATAAAAACCTTAAAAATTCATCAGAAAACCACAAAAACCTAAAACACTTAATACCCATAAAAACATAAAATTATTAAAATCCTAAAACAACCAATACCCTAAAAACCATAAAATACTAACAAATCCCTAAAAATCTCTAAAAACAAAAAATCCCATAAAATCCCTAAAAACAGTAAGAATACCTTACAATCCAAACAACACTCAAACACCTAAAAGGCCTAAAAAAATTAAATAACATAAAAAACATAAAATCTCTAAACCCGAAAAATCCTTATACCCATAAAACCCCAAAAGCCATAAAACCCATAAAAACACACAAAACCTTAAAACCCCACAAAACAATTTTGAAAAACCTTTGAGATCTTTTAAACCATAAAATTTATAAAAACCTTAAGACCGCTAATAAACTCAAAAAACCAACTAAAAACGCAAAATACCCATAAAACCCCAAAAACCCTAAAAACCATAAAAACATTAAAAAACCTAAAAACCCCTAAAAACCTAAAAATAATAAAAATTCTAAAAAAATTAAAATCCCAAAACATATAAAAATCCTAAAAACAAAAAAACCCTAAGAAAATTTTATAAACCTAAAAACACTTAAAACCCCTAAAAACAGAAAAAATACTTAAAACAATAAAAAATCCTAATATCCCTGAACATGTTTAAAAACCCTAAAAACAATAAAAATCCTAAAAATATCATAAATCTAAAAAAATGTAAAAATCCAAAAAATATATTACGAAAACATAAAAAACCTAACGATACATGAAACCCATAAAAAACCTAAAAATACTAAAAACCCAAAAACACCCTGAAAAGCCTAAGAACCCCTAAAAACCATAAAACCCCAAAAACCATTAAAAACACATGAAACAAATAAAAAACATAAAACCCACTAAAAACTCAAAAAACCTATTAAACCCCTAAATAATTAAAAAATGATAAAAAAATTAAAAAAAATAAAAAATCAAAAAAAACACCAAAACGCAAATAAACGTAAAATTCCTAAAACCCTAAAAAGACTAAAAATACTAAAAATACCAAAAAACAATAAAATATATAAAAATCCCAAAAATTCCCTAAGAATCATTAAAATCATAAATAACCCTAAATTTTTTGAAAACCCCTAAGAAAACATTAAATACCAAAAACAATTAAAATACCTAAAATCACTAAAAACCATAAAAACCAATAAAACTCTTAAACCCCCAAAAACCAAAAAACACTTAAAACCTGAAAACATATAAAAAACTAAAAACAACAAAAACTATAAAAACCCCTTTAAACCCCTAAGAATGTTAAAAAACATTAAAAAACCATAAAACCCTTAAAAACCATAAAAAACCCCTAAATGTCCAAAAAACCTTGTAAAACATATAAAAACCCTAAAAACCATCAAAAACCCTAGAAACATACAAATCCTTAAAAATACATACACATCCGAAAATATGTAATAAACTAGAAAACCCCTAAAAACCCTAAGAAATCATTAATACCCAAATACAATTTAAACCCCTTAAAAACTAAAAAATAATAAAAACCCGAAAAATCGTAAAATCCCTATTAAACCCTAAAAACCATAAAAATCCCTAAAACCCCTAATACCCATACAACACCTATAAATTCAATAAAAATATAAAAAAACATTAAAAACCCCTAAAAAAATTAAAACAACTAAAAAATATAAAAACCCTAAAAACCCTAAAAAATAATAAATCCTTAAAAACCCAAAAAAACCCACTAAAACCGCTAAAAATATTTTAAACCCCTAAAATGATAAGTAACTCTAAATAAACATAAAACCCAAAAACAAATCCAAAAAACCATGAAAACCACAGAAACCCCAAAAACCCAAAAAACCTCTAAAACCCCTCAAATTTGCTGATAACCCTAAAAACTAGTGAAAGGCATTAAAATCCCCAACAATCCCTTAAAACATAAGATTCCCTAAAAATCCAAAAAAGCATAAGGAAACCTTAAAAACCTATAAAAAACATAAATACCCCAAACACATGAAAAATAATAATCACTATAGAACCCCTAAAAACCCTAAAAACACTCAAAATCCCTAAAAAAACTAAAAACCATAAAAATCATAAAAACTCCCTAAAAATCCCAAAAAAAATAAAAACCTTAAAACCTCTAAAAAAACCAAATAAAACATTTAAATACTAAAAAAAACTTAAACCCTTAAAAAATAAAAACACATATAAACCCGAAGAACCCCTAAAATCCCTAATACCCAGAAAAACCGAAAAACCCCAAACACAAAAATAAAAAACCCCTTTAATCCCATAAAATTGTTAAATACCCTAAAAAAACAAAATACACCCCTGAATCCGTAAAAACACTAAAAACACAAAAAAATCACTAAAAACCTAAAAACCCCTAAAAACCATTAAAACCATAAAAACTAATAAAACCCACTAAAATATCTAAAACCCCTTTAAACCAATAAAAAATGCTAAAAAACTCTAAAAACCCATAAAAATCCTAAAAACCAAAAAAACTGTTGAAATCAATAAAAACCTAATGGAATTAAAATTCATTAAAAATACCTAAAAATAACTTAAAACAAAAAAAACATAAAAATATGAAAAAAATTAAGAAAAAAATAAAATAAAAATAAAACCCCTAAAAACCTAAAATATATAAAAACACTAAAAAACCCTAAAAAATCTTCAAATCCATAAAAACCCAAGGAAGATGGAAGCTGTGTCTCCCGGATCCTCTCGCGCTTGCTTGGGATTGCGACTCCTCCTGTGACTCCACGGCCCGGCGGTGCCTTCCTTCTGGTTTTGGCTTATCTGGCATCGGCTTTCCAAGCTTCATTGCTCCCTCCTATCGTGGTATGTTCCTTTTAGGTTTGCGGTGCCTCTACAGATTGCTCTTCTCTGGCGTCAACCCCCAATGAAGAAGTCAACCATGGAGGATCGGGTTAGATCCAGCCTCTCTGACATGCAGCTCTGCAGTTTCTTGGAGAAGTGGTCTGACTCTGGTCTTTCACGTCGCGGATCTTCAGTGGATTTGCTCAGATCTTTTCTGCTGGACTTGGGGGCTGAGTCAGATCTGCTCTGGCGATTCTGGATGCTGCGCCAAGTGGCGTGGCCATGCGGTGGATGGAGGCTCAATGGAAACGTGGTTTTTGGCTCCAGCTTCTTTTTTGTGGCAACTGGTTTTGGTTTGCTGCGGTGATCTGGTAGGCGGCGTTGCAACTTCTCGCACTGCTTGGATTCATGTGTCTTAAGAGAGGTCTAGGCTTGGCGAGGTCATGCGTCTTTGTTCTGGGGATGGTTCCATGGTGGTCTTCCTGGTCTGGTGATGGCTTTGAGGACTTGGTGTCTTATTCTGTGATGCGGGTTCCTAGATCTGTTCAGAAGGCAGAGATCAGATCGGCGTTTCAACGATTTGTACAGGTAATGCAGGTTCATCTTTTTGAATACTCAATTTCAGTTCTATACCATGCTAATGCTGAAGGGATCGTCATGTTTTGTTTCATTCTGGCTGCTATGTTGGATGGTGGTTTTTTGTGCGGTGGCTATTTTGGCTGTGATCTGTTGTGGTTGCTGGTTTTTGGTTCTGTTGCATAGCGCTGGATGCTGCTGTGGCTGTTGTGGTTCAGTGATGGGAATGGGTGCTGGTTTCCCCCTAGGCTGTTGTTTAATTGCTGGTTAGGTTATGCTGTGCTTTTGTTCTTTCCCTAGATGGTGGCAGCCATATTCTCCTAGTTGTGCGGCTGGGTGCATTCTTCTGAAATGTTGGTTGGTTCTTGGCTGGAATGTGAGGAAAATGTCGATCTTGTTGCTGCTAAAGGTGGTTTTTTTGGATGCTGGTTTATGTTACTATTTAATGGTGATGGATTCTATATTGCTCTTGGGTGCTACGGTGGTGCTCCTGGAAGTGGGTGTGAAGAAATTTGCTGCTGCTTGGTGATGACTGATGCTTCACTATGAGGCGGTGAAGGAGAAGCTTGTGTCTTTGATTCTGATGGTTCTATGATGATTGGATGCTGGTGGTTCTGTGATGTTGGATGCTGGTGCTTATGGATGCTAGTTTCTGCTTGGATGGGAGGAACTGAAGATGCTGTTTTTGCTTTAATATTGGTTGTTTATTGGCTGGGGGATACTGTAGGGGTTGCTTTGGTTCTTTTGTGTGCTTTGGATTTTTCTTTTTTTTACAGTCTTTGGGTGTGTGTTTGTAAAGGGTTTTTGGGTGTGGTTCGTTTCACCCCTCCCCTCCCCTTCCTGCTGTGTCTTTTCTTTATCTAATAAACTTGGGTGGGGGGGGGTCGGGAATAGCCTGACCTCCGAATCTTCCTTTCCCTAAAATCCGAAAAAACAATACAAATCTTAAAAATCCATAAAAAACCACAAAAACCGAATAAAAACTATAAAAACCCTTTAAACAGCTAAAAAATTAAAAAATACTAAAAATATTAAATACCCTAGAAAACTAAAAAATGCTCAACACCCCAAAAAACCATAAAAACCCTAAAAACCCTAAATTCCCTCAAAATACCTAAAAACCCTAAAAACAATAAAAATGCTAAAATATACATAAAATTTTAAAAAAACCTATAAAATCTTGAAAACCTTAAGAGAACTGTAAAAACATAAAAAAAAATAAATCTCATAAAAACCTCAAAAAACAATATAATCCAAAATAAAACCTAAATACACTAGAATCCCTGAAACAATAAAAACCCATAAAAACCTTAAAACCCCTAAAATTAATTAAAAACCCTAAAAATCACTAAAAACTCGCAAAACCCTTTAATCCATAAAAAAGATAAAAAATATAAAAAATATTAATGCCCCTGAGAAACCTAAAAAACCCTAAAATCCCCAAAAATACCGAAAATACTCTAAAAACACTCAAAACCCTAAAAACGCTAAATACCCATAAAAATCATAAAAGTCACATTAAATCACTAAAAACATAAGGACCTCTAAAAACACCAAAAAATGCTAAGAAAACCTAAAAAAACTAAGTACACATAAACCCCCAAAAGGCCCAAACACTATAGAAACCCTAAAAACCCTTAAACCCCTCAAAATCTATATAAAACAATTAAAATCAATAAAAATCCATAAAAACCCCAAAAGAAGTAAAAAAACAAAAAAACCAGGAATTTTTTTGTAGAAAACCATAAAAACAGTTAAAACCTCTAGAAAGGTTAAAAAAATGTGAAAATTTTAAAGTAGCCTAAAACCCTAAAACCCCTAAAAACCTTAACACCCCCAAAAGAACCATAAAACCCATAAAACCTTAAAAATTCTTAAAAAAAAATAAAAAATATAAAAACCCTTTAAGCCCCTAAAAATAGTAAAACTATATAACCATATAACCCTAAAAACTAAAAAAACTGCTAAAAACCCAAAAAACAATAAAAACCCCAAACCCCTAAAATCACCAAAACTAAATATAATTCCTTAAAACCCTAAAAAACCATAAAAATATTTAAAAATCCCAAAAATCACTAAAAACATAAAAAGCACTAAAAACACTGAAAAAACAAAAAAAAACACATAAAAACATAAAATCACTTAAAACCACTAAAATCTTTAGAAAACACAAAAAAAATATAAATACCCTAAAAACCATAAAACCCCCTAAAAACTGAAAAAACCTTAAAAACCCAGAAAAACCCTAAAAACACTTAAAACACTAAAATCAATTAAAACCACAAAAACATTAAACAATTTAAAAAACCTTTAAAACCATACAATACTAAGAACACTAAAAAAAATAACACCCTAAAAACCCTGAAAACCTTAAACCTCGCAAAAATAATAAAACCCTAAAACCCCTTAAAAAACATAAAAACAATAAAAACCTAAAAACACATAAACCCCTAAAAAACAAAAAAAGCTGAAAATTCGAAAACCCAAAAAACCATAAAATACCCTAAAACCCCCAAAATCACTAAAAACCCTAAAAATCATATAAATCATAAAATTTTCCTTAAATACATAAGAATATAAAAAACCCAAAAACCCATAAGAAAACCATAAAACCCTAAAAACACTTTGAACCTCAAAACATCTAAAAAGGATAAACTTCTTAAAACCCTAGAAACCATTAAATGCCTAAAAACCAAAAGACCACTAAAAACTCATAAAACCCCCAAAATCCCATAAAAATCCTAAAACCACTAAAAACTCTAAAAACTCTATAAATTTAAAAAATGTTAAAAAACTGAAAAATACATAAACAACTGAAATTTTTATAAAAGACCTTAAAAATCCAAAAAAAACTTTTAAAATAAAAAACCTTAAATCCCCTTAGAAGTTTTAAAATCCATAAAAAACAATAAAAATCCCTAAAAAGGTAAAAATCCCTAAAAACCCATAATAAAACACTAAAACATAATAAACCCTTAAAACCCATAAAAACTAATAACACTAAAAACACAAAAAGTTCCAAAAACTCCCAAAAATCCAAAAACCCCTAAAAACCTTAAAAACCCTAAAAACATATAAATATCCTAAAACCATTAAAAATCCAAAAAACCCAATAAAAACCATCAAAACCAATAACGGCCCCTAAAAATCCTAAAATACCTAAAAATCCCTAAAAACGTAAATATCCAAAAAACACAAAAAACCCATAAGAAAACCTTAAAATATAAAAAACAATTAAACACACTAAACTCTAATCAATATCTAAAAACCCTAGACACCATAAAATTCTAAAAACCATAAAATTCCTGAAAACAAATAAAACCAAAAAAAAATCATAAAAACCCACTAAAAACCATTTAAAACCCTAAAATTTTAAAAAACTATAAAATCACAATTCTATAAAATTAATAAAAACCCTAAAAACCCTAAAAAATCATAACACCCTTACAAAACCTAAAAACCGTAAGACCTTCAAAAGCCTACAGACCATGTAAACCCATAAAAATCCAAAAGGTGAACTAAATAATCTGTAAAAATGTAAAAAATTATAAAAACCTTGAAATCCCCTAAGAAAATAAATAAAACCAAAAAGCACATATAATCCATAAAAACCCTAAAGAGGCTAAAGACCCTAAAAACCATAAAAAAACTCAATTTTTTTTAATAAACCTACAACCCATAAAAGTCATCAAAAAACACTAAAAATCTATAAAAACATAAATAATCATAAAACCTCTAAAAAACCAAAAGAAACCCATAAAAACCAAAAAATAATTTAAAACATAGAAAATTGAAAAAATGCTACAAACTACTAAAACCCCTAAAAACCATACATCTCTAAAAACCATAAAAACTGTAGAAACGCCTAAAAACAATAAAAATCCACTAATAAAATTAGAAAGACATTGAACCCCAAAAAATTTAATAAAACTCTAAAAACTCTAAAAATACTAAAAACTAAAAAAACCAACAAACCCATAAAAACCTTTAAAACCCTAAAACCCCAAAACCATCAAAATTAATAAAAACAATAACAATTCTAAATAATCTGAACAAATCGATAAACACCAAAAAACCCCCAAAAACACTAAGAATTCGTTAAAAACCAACAACACTAAGACCCCCTAAAAACCTAAAAACATTAGAAACCAGAAAACACCATAAAAATCCTAAAAACACTAAAACCCATCAAAGTCAAAAAAACATAAAAATCATAAAAATCATAACAAATACCAAAAAAACACTAAAAACATAAAAACCCCTAAAATCCTTTAAAAACACTAAGAAATACTTTAAAACAAAAAAACACTTAAAACTCCAACAAACCAAAAAATATTAAAAAATGCTAAAAACACTTAAAGTTCTTAAAAACACAAAAACCCCAAAACACCAAAAAACCCCTAGACCATTAAAAAACCTAAAACACCCTAAAAACCCTAAAAACCATCTTAAAACATGAAAAACCCTTTAAACCCCAAAAAACGTAAAAAACTCTAAAAACCCATAAAACCTCTTAAAAATTAAAAAGACCCTTAACACCCAAAAAATCAACAAAACCCTAAAAAAATATTAAAATGATCTATAAATCCATAAAAATTGTAAATCCTCAAAAATTTATGATATCCTTAATAAAATCATAAAAACCTAAAAACACTTGACACACCTAAAAAGCTAAAAACACAAAAAACCCAAAAAAACCCATAAAAACCATAAAACCCCCAAAACCACAAAACCCCCTAAAAACAAAAAAATCCCTAAAATACACTAGAAATCTCAAAACACATTAAACAAAAAAATCATGAAAAAATCTAAATACCATAAAGCACATAAAACACTCAAAAAACATTGAAAATCCAAAAGATGATAAAAAACCCCAAAAAACAATAAAAATCCCTAAAAACCTATAAAACCATAAAATAGATAAAAATCATAAAAAAATTCTAAAATTCCAAAAATATATAAAAAACCTAAATCCTATGAAAAAACAATAGGAAAAAACATCAAAACCATGAAACACTTAAAACCCATAAAAAACCAAAAATGCCAAAAAACCATAAAAACCCAGAAATACATAAAAAACCATAAAAGCCTTCAAAATCCCAAAAACCCATAAAACCATAAATATCCAAAAAATCCAAAAAATAATTCAAAACCTAAAGACCACAAAAAACCCTTAAGAAAAACTCAAAACATAAAAACACTTACAAACCCTAAAAACCTAAAACTCGCTAAAACCATAAAAACCTTAAATTCCTTGAATCCAATCAGAATCTAAAAAAAACAAAACATCATAAAAATCCATAAAAATAACCCTAAATCCATAAAAATAGAAAAAACCATAAAAAACTTGTAAACACCTAAGTAAACCTAAAAGCATAAAAAATATAAAACCTGAAAAAAAAACTAAAAATGGTAATAACACTAAAACCCCAAACACATAGAACCCCTAAAAACCATAAAAACTCCAAAATCCCAAAAACCCATAAAACCCACTAAAAACAATAAAAACACTTTAAACCTCTTAAAATGTCAAAAAAATCTAAAAAAAACAAAACCCCAAAAAACTAAAAGAAACCCCCAAAAAACCCCAAAAACATAAAACTAATAAAATTCCTAAAAAATCAAATAAATTAAAAAATCCTAAACATTAAAAAATCCCAAAAAATCACTAAAAATGTAAACAATAATGAAAACCCTGAAAACACTATGAAAACATTAAAAACTAAAAATCACTTAAAATGCCTCAAAAACCTAAAAAATTCTAAAAACTCTAAAAACCATAAAAATACCTTAAAACCTAAAAACCTAAAAACTGTAAAAAAACATAAAATCTCTGAAAACCCCGAAAAGATAAAAACCCATAAGAATTCCTTAAAAATCTAGTAAAGATTAAAACCCCTAAAATGCTAAAATCCTAAAAACTCTATAAGCCCAAAAAAACCGTAAAACCCCTAAAAACAGATGAAAACCTAAAAAAACTAAAAAAACTAAAAACCCTTTATCCCTTAAAAACGTTATAAAACACTAAAAACCATAAAAAACTAAACACCCAAAAAATCCTTTACACCTAAAAAACCATTAAAAACTGAATTACCCTTAAAACCCCTCAAACCCCTCAAACCCTTAAAAACCATTAAAATCATATGGAAACCATAAAAATCCCTAAAAACATAAAAAAACTAAGTACACTTAAAACCATAAGAGAACCATAAAAACCTAAAAACCCTAAAAACCCCTAAAAACCATTAAATGAAAAAAACCTAAAAACCCAAAAAATCAACAAAAACTCTAAAAACAATAAAAAACCCAAAAAATCCCTAAAACTACCAAAAATAATATTGAAACCCTATGAAAAACATAAAAACCTAAAAGCATTTAAAAACCCCTAAAAACCCTAAAACCCCCAAAACCACCTAAAATACCTAAACCCCCTAAAATCCTTAAAAACCATTGCATCCTATAAAAACCGTATTAAACCAAAAGCACACTAAAAAATCTTAAACCCTTTAAACACCTATAAAAATTAAAAACCTATAAAAAAACATTAAAACCCAAAAAAACAAAAAACACAATAAAAAACCCCTAAAAACTCAAACCCCGGATTCCCCCAAAATCATAAAAACCCTAAAAACCATAAAATCATAAAAAACCCAAAAAATTGCTAATATCATAAAAACCCATAAAAATACAAAAAATAATAAGAAATCATTACAATCCTAAAATCACTTAAAATACCTAAAACCCCAAAAATGCTAAAAACCCTATAAACCATAAAATTCCATAAAAACCATTAAATTCCTTGAACCCTAATAAATCATAAAAATATTAAAAAATTCCTAAAAATTCCAAAATACATAAACTACAAAATATTTCACTTTTTCCAATAGGAGAATATTTGTTGGTAAAAGTTCATTTTATGTTGGTAAAACGTTTTTCCAACATTTATGTCTCTGTTACTAAAATGTTGGTAAAAACTCTGTCGCTAAATGTTTTTGCGACAGATCAGATAGTTCTATAGAAATTATAATAATACCAAGAATAATATATGTGTTGGTTAAAATTTTTAGAAATATGTTTTAAGAAAAAAATATCTTATGGAAATAATATTACCAACATACAATATTTTTTTATAAATTACATTTAAATAAAAATTATAAATTTTTATTTCTGGTTAAATTTCATATTATATTTATTAATTTATCATATATAATATATAATTGTTAAACAAAAGACCTTTTTCAAATAGGTTCAAAATTATAAAAAATAATTATATTTGTAATGAAATTTATTAAAAAATCACATGATCCATCACAAAACCCCGTACATTGACCCATACATCACTTAAATAACAACCGATACCCAACTCCATCCATGTCACCTCCAGAACTAGTCCATGAAAACTCCAGAACCAACCCAAGCTAGCGACAACACCAGTCCATGCCAACAATAGAACCAACACCAATTTATGCCAGCAACAATATCATTCCATGACAGCTCAAGCATCAGCACCAACAATAGCACCAGGACATGCAAGCTCCAACATCAACACTTGTCCATGCCAACGACAACACTAGTCCATGCCAGTGAAAGCACCAGTCCTTGCCAGTTCTAGAACTAGCACCTGTCCAATGCAATAATGCCATCTCCAACACCAGTCCAAGATAAATCTAACACCAGAGATCCAATAGTGAAGAATAAACAGAGGATTAATTTAAATGATAAGGGTAGATTAAGTAAAGAAAAAATTATAAGAGGTTTACATATTTTGTATAACAACAAACTTCTACTCCATGAAGGATATAGCAGAAATGCTGGTAAGAGTTCAAAATCATACCGTCAGCTATACATTTGATGTTTTGTAGGATAATTCAAACTTTTATTCAAAGTTATGTATACAAGTACTCTTTTTCATCTATGGAACCAATTCTAAACATGAACAATCAAATAGAAGGTATGTATAACGTATACTAGTATGCAATTTGTACAGAATAAATCACTTGGATTTGAAAATTTCCCCAAATGGAGTGTAAGGATTGACCATAATTTTTTTGCATTCAGGTTTGTAGTAACAATTACAGAATCTACAAAGAAGTACATGAAAAAATATCATTAAATAATTATTAAGGTGTGTGATATTGATGCAAATAAAAGAAACATTTAATCTTACCACTATGTCATTTCACAAGAACTAGTTGCATCCCCAAAATAGGGATTCATTCTGAATTTTCATTCAAGAATTCATTTGTTCAACCAAATCATATCACAATGCATAGCTATGTGTGATACTATTGAGACTCAAAATCCATATTTACAAAGATTATGTAAATAAACCACTAAATTCTGGGAATATTGAAACTATAATAACAAATATATATTTTTGCATGTAATAATTGAGTGAAATGAGGTAAGAGTAAATGAAACAACGAATGTCTCCGCTCATCTTTTTCCCTCATACACTAATAGAATTTAAAATTTCACAGAGATTTTGGTTACCTCTAAACATTCATTGATATCGAGAAGAGTTTTTCTTAATCTGTTTTTGCTTCCAAATTCAATGCACCTGCACCTTATTTTTTTACCTTTCATTTAAAAATCAATGTTTTAATGAACTTGTTCGAAAATTTATCACCTGAATTGGTTACCCAATTCATGTACCAGATAAATATATTAAGGAAGAAAAATTGTTACAATACATGAATTAGATGTAATGACCTTACATTATTAGTTAATCGAGGGAGAAACAAGATGAGGTAACAATAAAACTCAAACTAAATCTCACAATGCACCATACATACTTGAAACATCCTAGATTGTACCTAGAAATCCTCTCATCCAATAAGGGTACCAACTCCAAGAGAGCACTAACACCTCATAAGTAATTATTTTCAGCCTCCAGGAGATGAATTAACTAGAGCATTGAAATGCATCAAACTACATGAGTGATAACATATAAGATAGAGAACAAGAAACATAAGTGATCACTGCTCAGATAAAGCACCACATGCTAAAAAACCAACAATTAAAACTCCCATCATGCGTAGAACATCAGTGTTAATCTTCTGTATAAATACAAGAATAATACACTCATTAAATTCATAGAACTCAAACATACCATATAAAACAAGTGAATAAATTCAATAAGTCATATTGTTATCTTTGTTTTTTGTATGATTGGCTAGACATCCATGTGGGGATTAGGGGTATGTGATTGAATTTTTGATTCAATGGAATTTAAACCACAAATTTTTTATTATTCATGCTTTGACAGATAATGATATTAAGTTTTGATGAAAGCTTAATTGATTCAATAGTGAAGGTGTGAAACAAGAGTGAAAACCTTACTCATGCACTAAATCATCAATCGGTGTATCAAAAATAATAAGAGTTCAAGGGGTGTGGTGACATAAAAATCACATAAAGTTCACAGAACCACTACTACTAGAAGACAAGAGCAAACTCATAGAGAATCTTGAATGCTGTATTATGTTGTTCGATATCATGAGAGTGTATTTTTTGGACTATGTGATTTTTCTTGTCAGTTTTGGTTGATAATTAATTTGGAATGCTTTACATGGTCGACTAAAAACTCAATTTCCTCACACATCACTCATTGGATTGGCCCTCCTTGTTGTATCTTTTGGTTTTATCTCACTTCCCTAAACCATACACTCATACACTCACATTTAATATAAAAATAATTAAAACATTTATATTTATTACATATCACGAACAAAAATACCATCATTAAATATTATTTCCTCTACCCACATAAGTTAATTAGTGAATTAGCCAAAACCTACCTTTGTATAGATGGCCGAGTCACTAACCGATATTTATGCTCATGATTTCTACAACCATGAATTGGTATCATTATCATGGATATGTGAAATTATTTAATTGATTTATATCCCTTTATTTATATTAAAAAATATAAATATAAAAAAATATACTCAAGTTAGAATTTACTGCTTTTACACATTTTCATACAGATTTGATTTTCTTGAATTATAATAGCATAAATCTTATTTTTTTGGTTTATATAGAGGTATTAAGAAGCTCTATATAATCAAATTTTAAGCCTCTAAATTATGGAATTAAATTTCACATACAAGGGATCATGTCTTGTACACTATCAAGTCATGTAAATAGGATGAACACAACAAGCTATGTGGGCTAAAATTGTTGGGAAAAACCACTATCATGTTCCAAACATACTGGAATCCAGCTCTATTGAGGTTGAGAGGCCTGTAAATTACCCACGTAAAGGTGTTTCTCAAATATTATGATATCTCCAACATAATGAGAGTGTGTGATCAAAAAACATCAATTGGAAGATATACTAACATATCATGGCGATTAAGGAGATGGTGCCTACACATTCATCAAGGATTTCATAATAACAATGAATATTTTCCCTCTCAGGGGATTGAGTTAAAAGGAGTAATGCTTAAAATTATTCCCCTGTAACATAGGGCATGCAAGTGGATAGATACTCTAATATGAATAATATGCATTTGAAAGATGGGAGGCCATCTATGGTGCATTTTAAAGGAGGTATTACCTAATATAGAAAACCAAGGGATTAAGAAGGGGAATAAGAATAAGTATTTGCATGGTTTTCTCAAATGGTTACAAGAAATAAGAATAAAATTCAATGAGTGAGAAATATATAAGAATCCTTGAAAAAACAATCAAGCCACTAACTTCACACATGTCTACAAAAACATGTATATGTTGTTTTATTCATGATATGTGATACCCATATAAACCACAAAGGATGAATTCTGATCAAATCGATTATACATGGTGTCAAACCCCAAATTACTTTAATAAAACCAGAATTGAAGAATTTAATTACACAAGATTACAAAATATAACAAGAATATAATACTTGAATTCCTAAAAAAGTACTAATAATTAATAGTTTAGGACATCTGCTTCAGTATTTTGTATCTCCTTATGATCAAAAAAATTAAGATACTAAAACAAAATCAAATTAAGAAATAATAATAAGTATTTGATGTTGTTTTTTCAAATGGTTTAAAGAAACAAGAATAAAATTCAATATTTAAGATGATTTTTTGAATCCATGAAAAAATAGACAAGCCAACGGAGTAGAAATGGAAATGTATAAAACCTTGCATTTGAAGGTAACATATCTAGAAATTTGAAACTCTTCAATCACCCAGATCACCTTTGATTGTTCTACTCAAGAAAGCCTATAAAATTATTCAAAACCTAAATGATTTTAAAAGTCTATGAATTTTATATATGCACCTCAATTAAAATGAATCATAGAAAAAGTTTCCACAAACTAATAAACAGATTCCAAGGACCAACCTCTGATGAAATTGTGGAACCCAAACATATTAATTTCATCCACAAGTTCAAG